>CM062813.1:481394427-482633593 GCA_031772625.1 Pinus tabuliformis
ATATATATATATAATTTTAATAATAGATATTAAATAAATAAATAAATTATCTCTGTAATCCAACCATTAATTCTAACTTTTACCATAATAACCTAATATTATAACTTTAATTATATATATACATACATATATACATATATATATATATATATATATATATATATATATATATATATATATATATATATATATATATATATATATAATTGTTAATAAATAAGTTAAATAAATAAATAATTACATCTTTAACCTTAAAATTATTTTATTTTTTTGTTTTAACTAACTTACTTAAAAATAAACTAACCATTAAATTATTATTGAATAGAAATACTAGTCAACCTAATATTATGATTTTAATTAAAATATATATATGTATAATACCAATAATAATTATTTAATAAATAAATAAATTACCGTTTCAAACCAACCATTGAAATTATTAATCCTAACTTTTACCTTAATAACCTAATATTATTATAAATATATATATATATATATATATATATATATATATATATATATATATATATATTTAAATTAATAAATAAATTCCCTTTTAAAACCAACCATTTTACCTAATTCAACTTATTTCCATAAGAAAAACATTAATAATTATAATCATATTATTAAATTAATAAATAAGAATTTGACCTGGGTCCTAAGGTCAAAATTAGCTGTTAGTCAATTTAACCGTTGAAGACTCTACTCAGACTATTTATCATGCTAAGCTGGATCTGCTTCTTCAACTTGTCCTGACGATGAACCACACTAGTTGGTTCGAAACGCGTTGACAAATGTCTCTCTTTATGTGATTTACGCCAAAGCTCTACTTATAAATATTATGGATCACAGAAGCCTCAATTCAACAAAATGTTTTTAATTGATGAGAGAGAATACATACATAAATGTCTATAAATTCATGAAGAATGAATATGTGGATCATATTAACAAAAATTAGTTGAAAGATAAGGTCAGACAGAAAAATGAGTACATACTTTATTATTAGTCCCTACCTCATCAAGGACTATAACATTCACCTTGTAGTCAAATTGAATTGACCATCCATTATTTCACTTGTTTTTGTCATTTTAGCCAAAGTTTCAGGAAAATGCGCATTTTTCTTTTTTGCCTGAATTTAAAATATTTTTATAATTTCTTGTAAATATTATTTCTAATTTAGGAATGGCCTAGAACCCTCGAATGGAACATAATTCTCCCAGTGGAGAGTGTTTTATTATTGGTATTTGTCAATACCTAACAATTGATTAATAAATAAACAAAAAACTAATTTTCTGAGTGGTCATTTTGACGGTAACTGCTCTGACCTTAAAACTAACACTAAAGTTTTTAAGGTACTACTCTTCTCAATGATTATAGAATTGGTGCAGTTACAGGTCCCCTGCGTAGGCGAGAGTCAGTGGCGGTGACAGGCTAAACAAGTCGTTGTGTAGAGATACTTTTACAAATTTCCATATCGTATATCGTATGAATGTTTATGGAGGACACGGTATGTATGAGAAAATGATGAATATTATCATGTTTTATTATGCAAACATTTTATTGTGTGGATAACGAAGTTTGTGTAGGAGAGTGTAAGACACCTACCCTAAGGTCTACTAACAGATCTAATTTCTTCTGAAATTAAATGTAATATGAGGCGATAGCTTACTTACTTACAAGACTTTTAAACAAATAAAATTTTATCATTTACATTCTAATCAGTATAACTTAAGGTGAATATTTCATTCTAATAAAATTTACAAGAGTAGTCGATGGAGGAGTACCTATACCAGTGGCTAATGGAGATGCCTTTGTCCTGCTGTTCCTGCTGAATGCTCCTCTTGACGGACCTAACTGGATTTACCTCCCAGCCAACTAGGAAATAATACCTAGCCTAGGAAACCTCCACAGGTTCCCTAGCCCTCCGAGCCCAAGTCCAACCTGATGTAGTGTGTGTGTGTCCAAGATGAATGATCCAGACCAAGATAACAATATTTCCCTCCTCTCAACAACCCAAGAAACCTCCATAGGTTCCTAATGTCTCCAAAAACACAACAGGTCCTCAAATCACAACCAACCCCACAATCATAAGCAAGACCCCCAACCTCCCCCTCTCTCCCTTCCCCCTTCCCTTTTTATACCCTCCCTCTCTTCTCCATCTCAACCACCCCTCATTAATGTCATTAACTTCTCATCCATCCTCACAGTTGACTTCTCTTCTCCCAAGTAAAGATGGAAGTACATTTGGAAATGTGACATGAACATAAAATTGGGAAATTAATGGGAAAGGACCATGTCTTCTCCCAAGTAAATGTGAGGGTACATTGGGGAATGTGAGATGTAATTAAATGGAGAGGACCATGTCTTATCCCTAGTAAATTTGAGGGTACATTGGGGAATGTGAGATATATATATATATATATATATATATATATATATATATTGATAATGAGTTGGAGAGGACCATGTCTTCTCCCAAGTAAGTGTGAGGGTACATTGGGGAATGTGAGATGTAATTAAATGGAGAGGACCATGTCTTCTCCCTAGTAAATGTGAGGGTACATTGGGGAATGTGAGATGAATGTATATATTATTTGAAATAATGGAAGGAGACCATACCCTTCCTAAGATTCAATTTGAGAAGGTAAGTTGGGAATTTGAATCATAGAAATCATGAATTTTATATTAGACCAATATTTCTCAATATTTTCAGATAATGTAAACATTAACAAAATTTGTAGGATAAGATTTAAGTGGGGAATTAAATACACCCCTCCTTCAGAAAACTTCGTCCTGAAGTTAGAATGAAAAGATACGAGGAGTTTGAAAGCATATCAAACCAGAGAGAGTTGTAGCATTAAAATTTGATAAGTCAGACAATGACATTACTTCCCATCAAGAGTCTCCAACTGATCTATATCCTCCTATCCATCCTGACCTACTTCCATTCCCACCCTATCCGTCCTCCGCTACTTTATTAGTGGCAACGTCCATACTAACCACTAATAAAACTGACATGGTGGAAGCGTTGAATATATCGACCTAACTTCCCCAGCAAGCAACTGGCAATTGTCATCACATGTCTAGCGGAGCGTGTCCACCATTTCCCTCCCACGATTCCAGGTTTCAGAGGATACACAATGGGAAATGCCTCCACCCCTCCTTCAGAACTAGGGTCAACACCCTAATACGGACCACACTACAGAGCTAGTTGGACTTGTCATCGAATAATCCAGTTAGGTCGTCTTGCCACCTATCATTTACATTTTACTCATGTCATAAGAGTGCATATCAAGTACATACCAAATGTAGTAAAATAATGTACATTATACCTTCCTCATGAGATCTCTCATCCTTCCCTCAATGGAAGAGTAGATCTCGGCTATCATATAGTTCTTTTCCCTCTGTGGGTTAGCTCTCATTCATGCATTTGTATAACAAAAAGACATATAATCATCACATTATTAAGTCTAGTATCCATGTGTCAATCTAGGAATTCTCACTAAGTCATTCATTGAAATAAATCATATCCACTTGAGCTATATATGAACCAAAATAATTCTAATGAGTTATGCACTAGATAATCCATCACTAAGTGAGTCATACATGTAGTCCATACATCAACCATTTCTATCATCAATATCAAATCTATCAATTGATTCATATAAGTAGTTTTATGTGTCAAACCAAATGCATCAATATTACATAATGTTCATAAATAAATAACATGGAATTGAAAAATAGAACCTTAACATAGGTAGCTGTCTAAGTCAAAAATAGGCATCACAGATGCTCAAAAAGTGATGGGTAGTCACAACGCATAGTCTCTGCATCCTCCCAGGTAGCAAATCCTGGGCTATACTTGACCCACTGGACCTTAACTTGGTCCACTGTGCGACATCTGAGTTGTCGAACCCTACGGTCCAATATGCGTAATGGTTCTACCATTACGCTTCCCATGTCTGCGACCTGCAAGTCCTTCCAATCCAATGTTAGGCCTCTATACTACTAGTGTAACCCCTTATTGTTATTTGTACAACCCCCTTATTATATTGATGTACCCATGTAGTGCCCATATTGTTACTATTGTGTCCCATAGAAGCCTACTATTGTTATTATTGTGCCCTTACATTATTATTGTTATGTCGGCTCTGATTATATTATGATCCCTTAGACTTCTATATATAGAAAGGAGGTCTTATCATTTGCATCATCCAATAATTGTTCATTTTTGTAATGTAAAGGAGGTTTCCCCCTCAAAGAGGCTGAATTCTAAGGCATTCAACTATCTTTTCTATCTTTTTGTGAGTTGGTTTCATAACTTTTGGTATCAGAGCTTTAGATTCTAGGGTTTCGTTGCTCCAAATAGGTTATCGTGGAATTTTCGCTATAACTTTTTTTCTGTGATGTTTTAGAAGTGAACCAAAAAACCCATTTGAGACGACATCGCACTGAATCTCAGGTCCAAATTTTAGAACGTTTCACGCTATAGTTGTGGAGATATGATCTGAGGAAGTTGGCATTTTTGAAGAATCCCGAATTACATTCCAAACAGGTGACCTGGGGAAAATAGTCATAACTTTTGTTTTGAGAATCAGATTGAAATTTCATAAGAAGTTACAGAAAGAGGATGAACTGTAGTTTCCTATGTATATCATTCAGATCCTAAGGTCAAAACAGTGACACGTGGCATTTCATGCAAGTTCGCTCTTCTGAAAAAGTATATAATCAGGTCATCTTGGGAGATTGAGCATAACTCTTTCTTGGAGAATCTAAATTCAATCATATTAGTGGAATTGGAAAGAGGATGCAGAGGGCTACTGCAGATCGAAATTTTAGAACTGGAAGATCCGAAATTACAGAGTTATAGTCGTTTCAAGATCGAGCTCCTAAAATCAAGAAAAGGTTATCTGAGGAAGTTTGATGGCAAGGATTTGGTAAATTGGATACTTCATATGGAGCAATACTTTGATCTACAGGGTGTACCACTGCTACAAAAGGTATGTATTGCATCTTCATATTTAGGACTGGATCAATTTTTATGGTATAAAGGGCTTTGTTCTTGTAAACAAGTTGTTACGTGGTCAATTTTCACATAGAAAATGATAGCACATTATGAGGATACAAAGAGCAACATCTTCTTTAGAGCAACACTACAACAATTGGAAAGAGTAAAAGGGCTTTGTTACATAGTGGAAAGTAACATTATGGCAACGAGGAAGTCTACCCCTCACAACTATAAAGATGGAAGTGTTGTTTCTCCTAGCCTTCCACAACCTACAAGGGTTACACCACAACAATTGGAAGAAAAAAGAGAAAAAAGGCTTTGTTACATTTGTGATAGCAAATGCACTAAAGGTAATAAGTGTGCTGAGAAGAAATTATTTTACATATAGTATGAAGAGGAGGAAGAAAAGGATCAATAAACATCAAAAGAAGAGGATATGCGCCAGGACCAAACCCCAGAGAAAGAAGAAATGAATCAGACCATATCTTGTAAAGCATTGGCAAGAATTACCATTCCTCAAACTCTCAAGATAGAAGGAAATATCAAGAAGAAAAAGGTGCAAGATGTGAAAGATCACATCGAGAAATAAAAAATGAATCCAACCATATCTTGTAATTCATTGGTCAGAATTACCACTTCTCAAACTATCAAGATAGAAGGACATATTAAGAAGAAAAATGTTCAAGAGGTGAAAGATCACATCGAGCATCAAGAAATGAATCCAACCATATCTTGCAAAGGATTGGAAGAAATTACCACTCCTCAAACTCTAAAGATAGAAGGACATATCAAAAAGAAAAAGGTTCAAGCAGTGAAAGATCACATCGAACATCAACAACAAGTTCTGCAACTTTTAAAGGATAACGCCACTTTGGTGCAAAATCGAATGAAACAACAGGTAGATCAACACCGTAGTGAAATTTTTTTTGATGTAGGTGATTGGGTATTTTTATTGCTACATCTCAAGCAAGCTATTTATGAGAAGGAAATGTTGGCAATACTACATGCACTTAAGAAATGGCGACCTTACCGAATGGGAAGATATTTCAAGGTAAAAATGGATCATGATAGTCTTAAATACTTTTTATAACAACTATTATCTTTAGAAGAACATAAAAAATGTGTCACAAATATGTTGGGTTATGAATTTGACATCATCTATAGAAAATGGAAGAAAAATTTTGTTGCAGATGCACTCTCAAGAAAGGATGAGGATGTGGAAGCATTGTTTTGTGCTATTTCTATTATCCAACTAGATTGGATAAATGAAGCAAGGGATGAATGGAAGAAGGACGAAGAAGTATGGCCACTTATTCAAAAGTTGTAAAACATCCCAATTCAGACAATATTGCCAGAAATTGAAGAGGAAGGAAAAATCATATTGGAACCTAGAGCAGCCACAGAAACAAGAACCCGACAGCTACGAAATCAATCAATTTTAGAGTATCTCATCAAGTGGAAGAGCTTACCCACTGAAGATTCCACATGGGAGGACAAAATTTTTATACAGAAGCATCAAGAACTACTTAAGCATTGAGGACAACACTTTTTGAAGGAGAGGGGCATGTTAGGCCCGTATACTGCTAGTGTAACCCCTTATTGTTATTAGTACAACCCCATTATTATATTGATGTACCCATGTAGTGCCCATATTGTTACTATTGTGCCCCATAGAAGCCCACTATTGTTATTATTGTACCCTTACATTATTATTGTTATGTCAACTCTGATTATATTATGACCCCTTAGACTCCTATATATAGAAAGGAGGTCTTATCATTTGTATCATCCAATAATTGTTCATTTGTGTAATGTAAAGGAGGTTTCCCCTTCGAAGAAGCTGAATTCTAAGGCTTTCAACTATCTTTTCTATCTTTTTGTGAGTTGGTTTCATAACATCCAGTTTGTGAGATTCAACAGAGACATAATGTCGTAGAACAGATACATGAAAAACATAATGAGTTTTATGCAAATGGGCCGGAAGTACAAGACAATAGACAACTAGTCCAATCTTCTCTTTGATCCTAAAAGGTCATACGAATCGAGGTAACAATTTTGTCCCCTTCCCAAACCAGATGGTGCTTCTGTAGGGGCGGATATGAATAAAGACTTGGTCCCCTATCTCATAACTGCAATCAATCCTATGTGAATCAGCATAGCTCTTCTATCTATCCTGTGCTTCCTTTAACCTTTGCTGAACCTGCTTTACCTGTTCCTCCATTTCTTGAACTAATTCCGGGCCAATTATCACTCGGTCCTCCAACTTTTCCCAACTCAACAGCGTCCTGCAAGGCCTTCCATATAGAGCTTGATAAGGAGGCATCCCGATTGAATTATGATAATTGTTATTATAGGCAAACTCTACCAATGGTAAGTACCTTTCCCACTGAGTCTGATTATATATCACGTACATCTTAAGCATGTCCTCTATAACCTGATTTACTCTTTTAGTCTGCCCATCTGTTTCTGGATGATATGTAGTGCTCAGGTTCAACTGAGTCCCTAGTGCTGACTACAAACTTGTCCAAAACCTAGATGTAAATTGAGAGTCTCTATCAGAAATTATCTTTGTGGGCAATCCGTGCAGTCAGATAACTTCATTGGCAAACACTTGCGCCACATCTGTAACATCGTAAGTGTCCCTTACTGGGATGAAATGGCCACTTTTGGTCAATTTATCAACTCTAACCAATATAGCATTGTGCATCTGGGAAGTGAGTGGCAAACGCACCACAAAATCCATGGAAATTAGTTCCCATTTAGATATAGGGATGTCATGAGGTTGTAGGAGTCCTGCTGGATGGCGATGATCAGCCTTCACTCGTTGACATTCAAGACATTTGGCGACAAACTGGACTATGTCATGCTTCATGCCTGCCCAAAAGAGTAGTTTCCTTATGTCTGCATACATCTTCTTTACCCCAGGATGTGAACAATAGAGTGCTTTATGAGACTCTCCGAGGATGGTTTCTCTTATACCCCCTTCCTTAGGTACGTACATTCTCCCTTGGAATACCAACTATCTTCAAAGAGTTTCTCCAATATCTGCTCCCTTAAATTTACCTTTAAGGCTACTAGGGAGAAGGTTCGTGGCCTCCTGCTTAGTGCATCCACCACTACATTCTCCTTTCCCTTGATGTATGAGATTTCAAAATCATACTCACTCATGAATTCACTCCATTGCCTTTGTTTGGTGTTCAAATCCCTTTGAGTGAAGAGATGCTTCAGGTTTTGATGATCCGTTCTTAATTCAAATCTTCTCCCAATGAGGTAGTGTCTCCATAGCTTCAAGGCTAACATCACTGTTTCCAATTCTAAGTCATGGGTAGCATATAAATCTTCATGCTTCTTCAATTTTCTTGAAGCGTAAGCTATTACTCCACCTTCTTGCATTAATATTGCACCCAACCTTTGCACTGAAGCATTAGTGCAGTCAATGAAGTCTTTCCTCATGTCTAGTACTTGAAGGATCGGGGCACTAGTTAGTAACCTCTTCAGCTCTGTCAATGTAGTGTCACATACATTTTTCCATTCATACCTAATCCCCTTTCGCTATAATGTGGTGATGGGTTTTGCAATCCTTGAAAACCCTTCCACAAACCTACTATAATACCCAGCTAGCCCCATAAACCTACGTACCTCATGGGCATTTTTTGGTACTAGCCAATCCATTATGGCCTTCACCTTTTCTGGGTCAACTGAAATCCCTTCTCCTAAAATGATGTGCCCTAGGTAATGGACTTTCTTTTGAAAGAAGGAACATTTTGACAATTTCCCATACAATTGATTTTCCCTTAAACAAGTCAATACTACCCTTAGGTGCTTTTCATGCTCCTTTTCATTCTTGGAATATATAAGAATGTCATCAAGGAATACTTACATGAATTGGTCCAAATACTTCCTAAACACACCATTCATGAGGCTCATGAATACTGCTGGTGCATTGGTTAAACAGAATGGAACAACTACGGACTCATAGTGCCCAAACCGAGTTTGAAATGCAGTTTTTGAGATGTCCTCCTCCTTTATCCTCAATTAGTGGTACCCAGATCGTAGATCGATTTTTGAGAAGACCATTTCCCCCTTCATTTGATCAAATAAGTCATCTATTCGAGGTATTGGGTACCTATTCTTTATTGTGGCTCTGTTTAAGTCTCTATAATCTATGCATAGCCACAAGGAACCATCCTTCTTCTTGACAAAAATTACTGGTGCACCCCAAGGTGAAATACTAGGTTTGGTCAATCCCAAGTCTAAGAGCTCCTTTAACTGCATCTACAATTCACAAAGCTCTGGAGTTGTCATCCTATAGGGTGTCTTAGATATTGGTTCTACACCTGGTTTCAGATCAATGGTGAAATCAAACTCTCTTATAAGAGGTAATCCAGGCAATTCTTCTGGAAAAACATCCTTGAATTCTACTAAGACTAGATGTTGATCTAGGGAAGGTCCTTTCTGGTCACTTGCAGTCTTGACCAAATATAGTTTACAACCTTTTCTGAGACAATGTTTTACCTTCATCATGGATATGAATCGTAGGGACACTCCCCTCTTGATTCCAAAAATTTCAATTGGCCTACCTTCATCATCTAAACAAATCACCTTCTTCTTGAAACAGTCTACCAAAGCTCGATGAGCTTCTAGCCAGTCCATTCCAATAAATACATCATACGTTCCCAATGTTGTGATGTATGCCTTCAACTTAGTCATGCACACCCTGAGGTTTACTTGACATTGGTCAAAATTAGGCCCTACTGCTTGTTTTATTCCAGAAGTCATCTCAACTTGTTTAAAGTCATCATGCTCATAGCCTGCCAACCCACATTTTTCTAATGCAATTGGTGAAATGAAACTATCTATAGCACCAGAGTCAAACAAAATTTTAATTTTTACTTTGTTTATCATACTTGAGGTTTCTAGCATGGCAGATTGGTGTTCAACTTGCTGATTGTCAGCTGCTGCATAGATTCGGTGGTGGCTACCTGCTCTCCCCATTGGTTCTTTTCCCTCTGTTTTGTTGTTACTAGTTTGAAACTCAGGGCAGTCCTGCTGGTAATGAGGTCCTTCACATCCCCAACAAGTGATGCGTGGTGGACCTTGAACCGAATGTTGTGGAGTTCTTTGTGTTACACTAAAAAATGTCACCATGACTATTTGCAGTTAGTATGGCTCCATCAACTGTCATACTATCCTCCTTGGCAAGCCTCATACCTCTGCTCTCCATGTCAAACTCCAAAAAAGAGAGAAAGTCATTAAAAATCTATATATCTCTGGGTACGCAGTTTCTCTTAGCCTTACCTGCGTGTACGCACCCCAAGTTCACAATACCTGCGTACTTGTACGCTCTGTCTGTAAAGCAATGGGTGCGTACTCCTATAAAGGTCAAAAGGCGCAAGTTTCACTCCAAAAAATTTACTTGTGGTCATTTCTAGAGCATTCTAGAAGCTTGTTTGACATGTATGAAGCGCCTCCAGATGGTTCATGTATCCCTACCAAAGAGGAACTTATCCCATCAAGAGGGGAGCTATCCCATCCAAAGAGGGGCTTATCCCATTGATGGTGGACCTGAATAACTTCCTCTAGAGCACTATAAATACAGGCATTGGGCCAAAGGGAGGGGAGGTTGAAAGTTGAACATTCCTAAGGGTAGATGCTGCTGGAATTAGGACTTCCTTGTAGAAGCTTGTGAGGAGAGATTCCCATCCTTTCTTGTTTCATTTGGAAGTGGGTGAGCTTATAAAAGTAAAGGAAAACTCTTGCTGGACCCTGGGAGGGACCTGCACAACACCAAGGCTCAGGTTGTAATGGTTTTTTTTGTTTCCTATTAGTACAAATAAGTCCATTCTTCTCAACAATTTGTTATTTATGAGTTGTTTCATATACTCCTTGGTCTGTATGTTAAATATGTTTTGTTTTATGAGATATTCAGGTGCTATTTAATCGTTTGTTTGTTAGTGAATGTAGGTTTCGAAGAGAAGGAGGATCTCATCTGGATCGACGAGGCTGGACTACTACAACAGCGTTGGGTTACAGGTAGGATCTAAACACTTGATTTCTTGTATGATAAATGCATATTTAGAGAAGGATTGCTCTTAATTGTCTTGTTTGTCACTAGAAAGCCTTAAGCTTCTAGGGAGGTTGGTTGTGTCCACACTATCGACTCTTTCCGCATGACAAAATGGCGACTCCACTGGGGAACTCCATTGATGTGAATGATTTTTCCTTTGTATGAAACTTTGATCTGAGAAAAGTCGTTTGTTTTCTGGTTTTTCGCTGTCTGACTGTGCTTTTGGGTGGGCTAGCTTAGGGTTAAATTAGATTTTAGTTTTTCTTTGTTTTGCTAGAAGTACGCAGCCTCTGAGTTGAGCACAGTGCGTACCTATACGCACTGTAGCTTTGTGCATAGAGCGTACCCGCACCTGTGCAAACAGGTCGCCTGCGTACCCTGTCAAAATTAAGAAAATTTCAATTTTCTTCTTTTTGCCTTTTAGATTTTGTTTTTAATTTGTTTTTTCTGCCCAGATCCACTGGTTTTCTGCCATAAATCTTCACCTAAGCTTGTTTCGTCAGTGTCGAGAGTTTTAGTGAAATTCATAGAGATTTTGCCTTAGGGTTTGATTTTTAACTGGTCTTGTAGTGACTTTGGCGTTAGAGGTTGTCAAACTTTGGATCTCCCTGGTTTTGTTCAACCCTCTTAGGAGTCGTACCTGTCATAGAATTCATCCTTGTGAGAGACCTACCTTTGTGTCTTCTCTTTGCAAATCTCGAAAAAGTTTGTTGATTGAACTTTGAATTTTATTCTTGAGAAAAAGAACAAAAGATTTTGATTTTTGTTTTTGACTAGTTTTTGGTTCTGCATTAACTAGTCCTTAGTTGCATTTTGACTGAGTAAAACGTCCAGGAATCATCTTTAGTAGGATTTCGCCTCGTTTGATTTAGTTTTTAGGTGCATTTCTCTAGATTTGCTTTTGAGTGAAATTGAGTTGATTTGATTGCCATAGCTTTTTTAACTTTGATTTTTGTTAAAGTAAGTTTTACATGCTTTATTAATTAGGAAAAAAATACAAAAATATCTTTTGAAGGAAAGTTTGCTTTGGTAGCATTTGAGTCTTTGAAAGAAAAAGGAATTTTCGTAGAATAATTAGTGGTCATGTGTTGTACATTTTGGAAAAGATAAAGAGATTGTTTCTTTGATTGTCTTTGCCAAGAAAGTTGTCTTTTATAAATTTTGTATTCTCCAACTCTCCTAGCTAGGGAATTCATTGAAAAAGAAAATTAGTATAAGTCATCCTAAGTGCATCTTTTTAGTGGATTTGAGTCGAGTCTACACACCATCAGTTTCATCTCCGCTACCTTTTGTCTTAAAGAAAAGCCATAAAAATTAATGCTTAAAGTAAAATCAACGTAGTAACTTTTTATTTACTAGGGCTCTGAAACACCAATATAGATCAGGCTAGTGTCTTGGAGTAGGAGAGTAATTAACTCTCCAAGACAGCAAAACCAAACAAGTAGCTTATCTTGTGGTAGGATAAATCCAACTGTTGCATTTATACTCTGGGAAAGCTCCTCTTAAAGGAGAAGCACGAGCTCGTGTCCGAACCAGTGAGGGGATCAATCCTCCCTCATTGGGAACGATGCCAGACACGCACGTATTACAAATGGTAAACCTCGGATTAACCATTGTCGAGGAGCCAGGGGTCACTTTTCGGTAAACCTTGGATTATTGTCAAGGAGCCGGCAAGGGGATTGAGCTTGATACTCTGCCCTTGCGTGCTGTCGAAGCGTAGACTGTTCCCCCAGGTGTATTTGTTGTTGTTGGTAACCTTAGTGACCATTATCTTTAGGATTCTACCCAAGGTGACGGTGGAGGGAAGATCCCACTGTACCTGGAGCAGACGTCGGCTAGACTCACTTGGATTTTCCGGGGGTTCACTTCACTCGAGACGGTTAAAGTGGAGGAACTTGTGCCGGTCTATTCATTAAGCAGGTTGTCGGGGTAACTGTTCCATCCTCCACTTCTGTACTGAATTCGGCGATGTTGGGCTTCATCACCAACTAGTGTTTTTGGTCCGGAAGGCTACTGTTTGTGTATGGTTTGACGCCCTAGATTCTTTAGGCGTATGATTCAAATTTGTTTGGTTCTTTAGAGACTTTAGGTGGTTTGCTTTGAGATTTTACTTTGTTTGCGTGTGTAGTAGTTAAAAGCTTTAACTGTGGCGGAATTACCGAGACAGTCCCGTAGACTTCGGGGCAAGTCTCCTGAGATTGTTACCGTGGCCGATTTGTTGAGGAAGTCCTGTAGATTGCGGGGCGAACCTCCTGAAGAGCTCTTGAGTCATTACGAAGGTTTGAAGGTCCTTGTAACTCCTAGTGGCAGTAAAGTAGGTTCACCTGAAGAAGGAGAATCGTCATTGGTAGTCCATCCAGATTACCAAGGTCTAGAAACAGGTTATAATCCCGAAGCTGTTGCAGTTTCTGAGCTTGCTGGTAGTTTTTCATCTACTAGTGATATAGACGAAGAACCTGAAGTATCTGAACCTGTTACTCCAACTTCTAGTGCACCTGATTCACCTAGGGTAGAAAGAGTTATCACCGAAAATCTTCCTGCTGGTTTGATAGCTATTGAAGAACTTGCTCCAGAGGAAAAATTTGGCGTTTCTACCTTTGAAGATCAACCTACTATTGATCTAAGGGAGCGTGAATCCATCTTTTACAGTCCTCCTAGAAGTACTACTTGGTACCTTTCGTTAACCAATTATTTAGACAACTCAGGGATAAGTTTTTCTCCACCTCATACTCCTTTTCCACCTGGAGGTATTTATACTCCTGTAAATATGTCTGGTCAGTCATCCGTGTTCACTCAATCTCCTGAATCTTTCTTGTATGGCGGTCCTTCTGTTCCCTCTGGGTATCAGTCACTTTCTGGTACTTTTGCGGGAGCATCTCCTCAACCCATTGAACATGGGTTATTAGCTGGAAACAATGGTAATAGACCGTTGGGTGTAGGAGACATTTATATGATGTCAGGTTCAGTTCCCGGTTCTCAACCTCAAGGTGGCCAATTACCGCCTGGGGGGCAGCCTTAATTAACGCCTGGGGGGCAACCTCAAGGTACACAACTTGCGTCTGGGGGGCAGCCTCAAGGACAGTATGTACCCATAGTACAATACATTCCTCAAGGTCAACCCCAACCTCAATATGTACCCCAGGGTCAACCTCAGTATCAATATTTACCCCAAGGGTATCAACCTCAAGGTCAAGGTCAACCCCAGTATCAGTATTTACCTCAAGGGTATCAACCTCAAGGTCAGTACTCGAGTCAAGGTTATCAACCACCCCAAGGTCAATCTTATGTTCAAGGTACGGGAAATGTACCTTTCAATTATCAATCCTACCCTCAATCTGGTTATGGATCTCAATATCCTCAACCTGTCATGGGTCAAGACCCCGGAATGAACATAGTGTGGGATCCATCGCAAGTTCAACAAGTGTTGCAGCCAAGCATACAGTTGTCATCTCAAACTGGACAACCTGTGGTTTCTGGTCCATCCCAGCAACCAGTCCAGTCTAATGTTCAAACTTCTGTACCTTCGGTAGTTACTCAGTCGCCAATTGCACCTAGTACTCCATCTCAAATGATTGCTGCAACTACCGCAACATCTGTTTCTTCCACCGCACTTACTTCTGGAGTATCAATAGCCCCGGTTTCTACTGTCTCTGCCACTACTCCGCAGACATCTTTACCATTGTCTGGATCCATGATTCAAACTACGGTTCAGATGCCTGTGGGGCAGCCTGGTTTAAGTACGGTTGTCACTAGTCAACCACAATTTGTTTATCAACCGTACCAGGGACAGTACCAATACGGGCCTGCTGTCCAACAACCGGTTTACCAGTATCAACCGTATCCTGGGTACACTTATCAGCAACCACAGCAACCCCAGTACGGTCCGGTTAATCCTGGTTTTCCGGGAGGATACAATATCCCGAATGCGATTCCCGTTCTAAGTTATCCTGGATATCCTCCTCCTGGGACTGGTCTTGTGACCCAGAGTTTTAGGGATCCTAATCGGCAATTGCCGTTTATCGCAACTTTGGATTTACCAGACTTGACGCGCCTAACGAACGATCCAATAAATTATCTTCCGTTCTGGCCGCCAATGCCAAATAAGTTGCCCAGTGACATACCCAAGTTCGAAGGTAAGTCTAGAGAGGATCCATCAAATCACGTGATGACTTACCACCTCTGGTGTGCTTCAAATTCTATCTCGGATGATTCAATCCGTTTACGTCTTTTTCAGCGTACGCTCATTGGTCTCGCGGCCAAGTGGTACATTGAGTTACCACGGGCCTCTTTTTATAATTTTAGTCAGTTAGCTACCTCGTTCTTAACACATTTTCAGTTGCCAGTCAGGTATGATAATGGCACCGAGTTATTAACTTCATTAAAACAGTCGACGTCCACTTATATTTCCGATCATATTCATGAATGGAGACGTCGAAGGCGATTAGTGAAAGTTTTTATCCCGGACCAAATCTTAGCTGAATGGTTTGTTAAATCATTATTACCGAAGATTACTGAAGACGTAGCTAAGGCAGGAGTAGTTACTGAAGAGCAAGTAATTGCTCAAGCGCAGTACCTTGACTTAGTTTATACTCAGTCGGGTACGTTACACGAAAAGATCCCAGATCTTCTAAAGTCAAATCAAATTGCTGCTGCTCCTTCCGGTCTCATGCTGCTGATGGCATGATTGGTACAGTAAATACTAAAAGAAAGAAGAAGTCTTCAAAGAATTCTTCGCCCATTATAACCTTACCAGACTCCCGACAAGAGAATCTTCTCCTGAAATTTCCGCTGATATTCACGCTGTAGAGTCATCTACGGCTAAATCAAAAAACGGTGGGAAAAAGAAAGGCAAGAAGAAGGATAAAGTAGACAAGGCTCCAAAGGAGAAAAAAGAAAAGTTGGAAATCAATGACGAAAAGCGCAAACCTCGATATCCTTGTCTTATTTGTGAAGAGGATCATTTTACAAGAGATTGCCCTCATCGGGCCGAGGTTGTGAAAATCGTCAAGGGTTCCCCAACTCCTGCTGTTTTGAAAGATCCATTTCCAAAGCAGGAGAGTAAGATGATAGGTTCTTCCTCGAGTGCCAGTGAAGAACCCATATTGATGATGTCTCATGTATGGATTGCGACTCGATCACACGATTATGGTAGTAAAAGTCCTGTTGATGGATCGAAAGAAGCAGAATCTTCTCAATCAAATCCATCAACCTCAGCTCCCAGTTCCGATCCACTACAGATCGAGAAACCTAACCCTGACTTAGTAATCAAACCGCCCACCAAGGGTGTACTTCGAAGGTCTGCTTTCAATCCACATGCGAGAGCGGCCTAGAATTACAACATTGTTGAGGATTTAGCTGTTTCACCCTCAACAATGTCGGCTTTAGAAGTGCTGCAATCATGCCCAGCACAACGAAAATTACTTTTGTCAGCTATAGGAGCTGTTGATGTTCAGGACCCGAACCTGATAATCTTTGATCTAGAAAATAGTACACCGCGTCTCCCTCATTAGATGGCTTTCCAGATTCCAGTGATAGTAAAAAATAGGCCTATTCATCGGACTGTAATTGATGAGGGAGCTTCCACGTGTATTATGTCGATTTAGTGTTGGAGATCGCTTGGTTCTCCTTCACCGAACCAATCCCCGACAATTCTTAAGGCCTTTGATGGCCGTGGGTTCCATCCGTTTGGAATTTTACAGGATTTGCCTATAGGGGTTGAAGGAAAAACCGTTAGTCTAGATGTGGAGGTGGTTGATGCCCCTCTAGACTACAACGTTCTCTTGGGTCGAAGTTGGTCTTACGCTATGATAGCGGTCATCTCATCGGTCTTCAGAGTTATAAAGTTTCCACATAATGGCAAGATCGTGACAATAGACCAGCTGGCTTTCTTTTCATCCGACCCAGCCTCTTCAGAGAGTGTCCAGTATGTTGGTAAAACGACTATCCCTTATAAGGATGTTGGCGTAGGATTAGTTAAAGATTCTGGTTTACTGGGAACTTTTCCTTTTCCTCCAATCAACGCAGACCCTTCATTCGCATTCATTCATATGATTACGTCAGATACTATTATTTACGATGATCCTTGGATTGTCCCATCTGAATCTGAGATAGACTCATTCGGTGATGCTATGCCTTTGAGTCCATATGAAATTGCTTATGAAGCCGTGCAGTCTTTTACCGACCCGCGTTCAACCCAAATCGACCAAATGAATGTGGTCGGTGAGGAATCACTTTTCACATCAACCTCAGAATGGATAACGTTTCCCGAAGTCGTGTCATCTGACGAGCAACTTCGCGAAATCCTAAGTGTAGACGATCTACCATGGGAAGATCTTCATCATAGATCTTCGTTTTTACCTGAGGGTGATGACTTTGAAAATGATTTTTCATCAATTTTTACAGCTGAATATGTCAAGGACGCTCCGAATCCCATGAAACATCCTGATTCAGAGTTGAATTTGGGAAACATTTCCCAAACTATTGCCATTGACATTTCACTCAAAACTGGAATTGTTGAGAACATTCATATAGGCGCCTCGTCCTCAGATGACGAAATTCAAACATACAAGGCCCTATTTCAAGAATTCCGTGACGTGTTTGCCTGGTCCTATGAGGAAATGCCAGGAATTGATCCCTCCATTGTTGTTCATGAGATCAAGACTTACCCGGACGCTAAACCCGTTCGGCAATGTCTGCGTCAAATGCACCCTCGGAAAGTGGCTGCGATTAAAGCAGAAGTTGAGAAGCTGTTGAAAGCAGGTTTCATTTATCTGATCCCGTTAACGAATTGGGTATCGAATATTGTTCCGGTTAACAAGAAACAAGGAACAATAAGAATATGCATCGACTATAGGGATATTAATCGTGCTTGTCCAAAAGACAACTATCCCACGCCCTATATCGATCAAATAATTGATGATTGTGCCGACAGTGAAATATTTTCCTTTATGGACGGTTTTTCCGGTTACAATCAAATCAATATTCTACCTGTCGATCAACCAAAAATCGCTTTCATTTGTCCATGGGGGACATTTGCTTATTGCAAATTACCTTTTGGGCTTAAGAATGCCGGAGCCACTTTTCAAAGGGCAATGTCTTATGCGTTTCATGACATCAAGCACATTGTGCAACCGTATCTCGATGATTTGCCCGCTCATTCATTACATCGAGCTGATCACCTTGTCCATTTACGAGCAATCTTCATGAGGTGTAGGCATTATCGTATACGTTTGAACCCACACAAATGTGTCTTCTGTATAGAAGTGGGACGATTGCTGGGATTTGTAGTTTCAAAAGCCGGCATTCGCGTTGATCCCTCGAAGGTAGAAGCTATCATCAAATTGCCTCCTCCTTCGAGTCTTCGCCAACTCCAGAGTTTGCAGGGGAAAGCAAACTTTTTACGCCGGTTCATTCCTAACTACGCCGAGGTCACAAAAGGTTTTACGCGGTTGTTGAAGCAGAACGCTCAATTCTCTTGGGATGAGATAGCTCAGCAATCTTTCGATGCACTTAAACACGCGTTGACCCATGCACCGTTGTTGCATCCTCCCAACTACAACCAGGATTACTTTTTGTACCTCGCCGCCTCTCATTCCACTATTGGAATGGTGTTAGTTCAGGAAGATGAAGTCGGAACGGAACATGTGATATATTATCTTAGTAGGACGTTGAATCCCACTGAGCTAAAATATTCGCATGTGGAGAAATTGGCCCTGGCAGCCGTTCAGGCTGTCCAACATTTTCGTCATTACATTCTTCTCTGTAAAACTACAGTCATTTCGGATTGCAACCCTATGATCTACATTTTGACTAAACAATTGCTAGGGGGCAAGTACTCTAAATGGATCGTTATCCTGCAAGAGTTCGACTTAGAGTTTGAAAAATCTAAGTCTAAGAAATCTTTAGTTTTTGCAGAGTTGATGTGTGACTTCCCACGTGCTGACACGGAAACTGTGGCAGAGGAACCCATTGCGGACGAATCTTTGTTTCTCATCAACACTTTAGATCCGTGGTATGGGGATATAATTGTCTATCTCCAAACCCAATCCTTTCGGCCCGAAGCTTCCAAGTCGGAACGTCGGAAAATTCGATTTCAGTCCCAACAATACAAAATTATTGGAGATACTCTTTATCGCCGGGGGGCAGACTTGGTTTTCCGACGTTGCTTAACTCACGAAGAGGTAGAAAGGGTTATGAATGACTGTCATTCTAGAGCGTGTGGCGGTCATATGTCTGGGTATGCCACAGCTCAGAAGGTGTTGCGTGTTGGCTACTTCTGGCCGTCCATGTTTAAAGATTGTATCATTGCGGTCCGAAAATGCCACAACTGTCAAGTGTTTGATCGCAAGATGCGTGCACCACCTGCTTCTCTCCACCCTATAATTACCGTTGGTCCTTTTGCCAAATGGGGTATCGACTTTATTACATGTAACCCTCACTCGGCCAGGGGGCATGCATATATCATCCTTGCGGTTGATTATTTTACTAAGTGGGCCGAGGCGATGCCTACATTCGAGGTTGACGGCAAGACAGCTACAATTTTCATATTCAATCACATTATTGCTAGATTTGGTGTCCCGCAAGCGATAATCACTGACCATGGGCGCCATTTTCGAAACATTATGATGACAGAACTTACAGGCCAGCTTGGTTTACGTCATGATAGTTCTACTCCTTATTATCCCCAAGCAAATGGTTTGGTTGAGTCCATCAACAAAGTTCTAGTTATCATGATCCGACGAATCATTGGTATTCATCGGTCGAATTGGCACAACATGTTATTTTCAGCGCTTTGGGCGTACCGAACCTCAGTGAAAACATCAATAGGATTCACTCCTTTCCAACTAGTTTATGGTTTGGAAGTTGTGCTGCCTATTGAATGCGAAATCCCATCACTTCAAATGGCTGTCGAGTTACTTCCAGCTACTTCCGAAGAGGAGAAGCGTTTTTTATACTTAGCTCAGTTAGATGAGACTCGACGCGATGCTGCACTGGCAATCGAGACTCATGCAAAACGGATGAAAGCTAAGTATGACCGTAACGTGACCCCTCGAAATTTTTCAGAAGGAGACCTAGTGCTATTGTATGATCAAGCTAACGATAAATTAGGTGTTGGAAAATTCGTTCCTATGTGGCATGGGCCCTACATTGTTAAGCGAAAGCTAGCAAAAGGGGCCTATGAGCTGGTTGACTTTGATGGGGACTCTTTGGGTAAACCCAGAAATGGACTTTACCTAAAGAGGTATTATGCTTAAATGATGGGTGTGGAGATTTTAGTTAGGTTAGTTAGGTTAATTTCTCTTTCTAGCTGGTGTGTTTGTTAGTTTAGACAGTGTGCTTAGCTTAGAAAGCGTGTTTTCGTCGTTATTCTGGCTTATCTTGGTTTTACTCTTGATATTGCAGATGTCGACGCCTCTCCAAACGTACATTGGATTCGCTGATGGTGCTTGTCGTAGTACACGGAATATCTCTTCCGCAGCCTGGGTTATCTATTCACCCTCTGACGAGTTAGTTTCTATGCATGGGGTGAGCCTCGGTCAAACAACAAACAACATTGCAGAATATTGCTTAGAAAGCGTGTTTTCGTCGTTATTCTGGCTTATCTTGGTTTTACTCTTGATATTGCAGATGTCGACGCCTCTCCAAACGTACATTGGATTCGCTGATGGTGCTTGTCGTAGTACACGGAATATCTCTTCCGCAGCCTGGGTTATCTATTCACCCTCTGACGAGTTAGTTTCTATGCATGGGGTGAGCCTCGGTCAAACAACAAACAACATTGCAGAATACAGTGCAGTGATTGAGTTATTATCTGAATCTATTTCATTTCGGATTCGGAGTTTGATAGTGAGGTTAGATTTTGAACTCGTTGTATTACAACTTAATAGAGTATATGCCATTAGAAATCCAGTGTTATTAAGATTTTTTTTGAGGGTGCGTTTCTTGGAATGTGAATTTGATTACATTGAATATCAGCATATTCCAAGGTCATTAAATACATTAGCAGATGCAATTGCTTCTCGAATGTTAGACAGACATTTGCGATAATCATACATGTAAATTTAAAAACATTTCATCATACATGTTTAACAAGATAAGCCAGTAATAATGATATATATAGATAGGAGTGTGTCAAAATATACATCGTCTTTGATCATAGGTTGAAAAACACCTTATGATCGGCAAAAATGATAAGTACAAAAAACCAAAATGTCACATGTGTCTACAAAAGTGACTAGCCAATCACTGGTGGTGCTCTCTATACGAGACCACTGCCCGCGCTACCCTACACAGGAACCTCCTGAAAGGTCCTGGGACTGTGACCACATAGCGCTGAAGTTGGATAGGAATATCGTCTATAGTCATCTCTGGTATGTCCGCCGTAAGACACTCTAGGTCCTGTTCCAACTCAGCTAAGGTCTCTGCGGCCGCATCCTGTGGGGTCGGTGCTGGTGCAACTGGTACTCTTCTCTCGAATGGCCAGAGATTGGCCGGACGCTGTGGACCTACATCTGCATTTTGAAAATTTTCACTATCAATTTTGAGACGATATAAAAAACAAAAAAAAATATAGATAATTTAAAAACTTGTGAAAAATGAAATACCTCTGTCGTCTCATTGTTCTCCCTGTGGAAGAACCATGTCCGAATCACTGCGAAAATCCACTCCGGCATAAGGAAAATCTTGGATCGCAAAGACCTGGTCCTCCAACCAGTGAAAGTAACCCGCAGGAAATCGGACAACTCCCGCTCCCTCATCAGGATGCCGGGCCATCACCGCAACCCATCGTAGCAACTTTGGCTCCCGAGGAGGCCCAACTGCAACAGTGAGATGCTGTGGGATCAGCATCAGAACCCTCTCTAGGGCAAAGCTTACAACTAGAGGCCCATACCCAAAGGTCTTTAATTGCCCATTCTTTGCCCTAGTCAGTTGGACCTTCATATTGGCCAACACAGTGTCGCACCAGTTGAAAATGGTGCCTCGGTATCAATCAATCGCCATCCGCATTTGGGACCCGGTGGCAATATGCAAAGCGGCTGCGCCGCAGATTCTGGTAACTGTAAAGGCAATTACCATAAGTTCAGGCAGGGATATGTATTTGATTTCTATCCCTTTCTCCTGGTGCTGATTATTGCACCACTCTAGCCGGAGACTAGCAAGGGATTGGCCACCCAGCCTAGTCCCGGACAGAGTCAGCTGCTCACCCCTATTAGGCAAACCAGTGAGAAAATATATGTCTGAGGGCTCTATCTCGAGCTGGTGCCCTCCGATGTAAAAACATTGATCCTGAACGTTCCACCTTTCAACCAGCCATTCTAAGAATCGCACCTGGGCCCTCATGCCAGGTATGGCCCAGTATTTGTAGAGACCGCATGCTTTCAAAGAATCAATGGAAGGTTGATGATCTATTGCGGCCAAATCGACATCTTCGTGTTCTCTTTCGCGCCAATCAAGCATGGTGGGCAATCTACACACCAAAAAACATTCATTAGAATTCATTAAATCAAGAATTGATGGTTAGGTTTTGAGTTTGGGGTTTTGAAAATCGCTTTGCGCGGAGTACGCACCCCGCGTTCAGAAAACAGAGCGTGGGTACGCAGCTGTTCTGAAGGTGGGCTGCGTACTCGACCATTTTCCCAATGGAGAAAATGTCGGGGTACGCAGGTCACCCATGGGGCACCTGCGTACCCCGAAAAGCGCATCTTGAAACCCCAAAGCCCCCAAAAAATCAAACTAGGGCTTAAAATGAAATTCTAAACGGATGAAAACAAAGAGGAGGATGTTGTGAAATACCTGAAAGAGACGGCGCTCGATTCCAACGGTCGGATTCTCCGCAAAGTCCACAGGAAGTTTCTTGTCAAAAGCCCTTTTCTCTCCCTCAACAGTAAAATGGTAAAAATGACATGGTAAAAAGTCTTTTTATAGGTTTTTTGGATAAATGAATGCTAAGTTTGTTTATTTTTCACCATGGAAGGATATTTTTCAATGTATTTTTGCCTATCTTAAACAAGTATGAGTAATGTGTTGTTTTTGTGCAGGACAAAAGGACTTCTAGTTAAAATTATCATTTTTCACGAACCAAAACATCAGAGTCATCTTTTAAGCCCTTTTCTGACTCCTAAAATATGAAAAGATTGCCGAGTGTTTCTTTTACACTCGTTAAAACGGAATTAAAAGACGGTCCCCTTATAGCCCTTTTATGACCGTAAAAACAGGAAAAGATTGCCGGATTTTTGTCGTTTCAAATTCGATACTGGAAATAAAACGACGTGTCCTTGATCGCTTTTTACTTTTCAGGTCAAAGACACTAATCATTAAAGTACTCCTTGGTCGCAAGATCAAGCGGTTCTCTCAGGTATTATTTTATACTTTCTCGGGCTTGGGAGACACAACTTTACGAAAAAGTTCAACTTGGAGTCTTCTTTAGTTTTTTCAGACTCTCTAAAAATGAAAAACGCCGAGTTTCTCCTATACTGGACTCGTTAAAATTTCACAGTAAAGGACCTGTTCGATTACAAACAGGAACGGACCATTCCTTCTTAGGGTTCGAATCAAAACTAAGTTGGACTCATCCGAAGGATGAGCTTATAATCAAGCATATGTTATCCTCCTCAAGCTTGTAAAAAATAAAGAGGTACTTGCCAGAAATGGTGGGGGAAAAGAGGGAAGAATGAGCCTATTTTTTATCCTTTGTCACAGAGAAAACCTTATTACCACTCTTGAACACGACACTTTTCATTCACCTGGGTTGGGAAATCCTTTGTCTTAAAGTTGATTAAACCGCTTTGAAAGTCTTCAACCGTTTCTGGGTATTAACTTTGGGTCAATCGTCGCCAAGCCATCTGTCATGTCGTTATGTGTTCAAGAGGTCTCTGCAAATAAACCCTTCATATGCAAAATACTTGTCATTCATTTTGACCATCCCTGAGTCAGTCCTTACAACAACATTTCTTCAACTTGAACTATGATTTCGTGTTGTGGGCTTGCCTGCAACGGGTCGCTTTCTATCGACATCAGCACATTATCTAGAGAGATGACTTAGAAATCGTCAGTATCTTGAAGTCTGCATGCATCAATGGCAGGTTTCTCGCCTTTGACGATAGTTTACATCATTGACTTTCGATTGAAGGATTCCGTGACATGTTCGACATCAACCCATTCATTCGCATCTCATGGATTGTACTGGGTACTTTGAGAACCATTGACATCACTGGTGGTCTCTCTCACGCTTGTTAACAATTTACATCATTGACTGGTAATCAAGTGGTTTCTACCATGTTCGACATCAACTCATTTATTCTCATGGATAGAATCGTACCAATTCGGGAAGTAGAAATGAAGACCCTGGATCTAGTTTCCACCATCCAGGCTGCGAGGAGTTTTGTATTCATTATACAATAGACTAATCATAAACAGATGGCTGCGTCCATACTGTGTCTACAAAAGTCTATGATTATGATGTACTGCAAAATCATTCCTGTATCAGAGCAGTAGATAGTCAATTAGTTAAAGTTTTCAATCTGAGTATGGGAATGCCTACCTCAGCGATGATATGATCTTATATATGTATTTTGTGTTGAATACTTGCAGGTTCTGACTGGGCTCTCCACGAGATAATCCTTGAAATGATAAAGTACTTCACCCTTCCTAGATGATATAAAACCCTAATCTACTACAGGCTTCGCACTTTAGGGGGCAATCTGTTACACTAAAAAATGTCACCATGACTATTTGCAGTTAGTATGGCTCCATCAACTATCATACTATCCTCCTTGGCAAGCCTCATACCTCTGCTCTCCATGTCAAACTCCAAAAAAGAGAGAAAGTCATTAAAAATCTATATATCTCTGGGTACGCAGTTTCTCTTAGCCTTACCTGCGTGTACGCACCCCAAGTTCACAATACCTGCGTACTTGTACACTTTGTCTGTAAAGCAATGGGTGTGTACTCCTGTAAAGGTCAAAAGGCGCAAGTTTCACTCCAAAAAAGTTACTTGTGGTCATTTCTAGAGCATTCTAGAAGCTTGTTTGACGTGTATGAAGTGCCTCCAGATGGTTCATGTATCCCTACCAAAGAGGAACTTATCCCATCAAGAGGGGAGCTATCCCATCCAAAGAGGGGCTTATCCCATTGATGGTTGACCTGAATAACTTCCTCTAGAGCACTATAAATACAGGCATTGGGCCAAAGGGAGGGGAGGTTGAAAGCTGAACATTCCTAAGGGTAGATGCTGCTGGAATAGGACTTCCTTGTAGAAGCTTGTGAGGAGAGATTCCCATCCTTTCTTGTTTCATTTGGAAGTGGGTGAGCTTATCAAAGTAAAGGAAAACTCTTGCTGGACCCTGGGAGGGACCTGCATAACACCAAGGCTCCGGTTGTAATGGTTTCGTTTGTTTCCTATTAATACAAATAAGTCCATTCTTCTCAACAATTTGTTATTTATGAGTTGTTTCATATACTCCTTGGTCTGTATGTTAAATATGTTTTGTTTTATGAGATATTCAGGTGCTATTTAATCGTTTGTTTGTTAGTGAATGCAGGTTTCGAAGAGAAGGAGGAGCTCATCCGGATCGACGAGGCTGGACTACTACAACAGCGTTGGGTTACAGGTAGGATCTAAACACTTGATTTCTTGTATGATAAATGCATATTTAGAGAAGGATTGTTCTTAATTGTCTTGTTTGTCACTAGAAAGCCTTAAGCTTCTAGGGAGGTTGGTTGTGTCCGCACTATCGACTCTTTCCGCATGACACTTTGGAAAGAGTTTCTTCCCTTGGAACCCCCTGCCCCCACTTGTTGCTCCTCATGTATGACTTTGATTTGTATGTGCCCTTGAAGCTATGGGTGAAGCTGCACTAGAAACCATTGAAATCCCTACTGTCGGTGTTCTAGGTATAACCCTGTTTCCATATGGTGGTGGCCTCCGACTTCCTCCCCTTGGGAAGTTATGAAGGGCCTTCCCCCATAAACCCTGTTTGATGTGGAAAGATGGCTCCGCCTTCACCCTTTAAGTCTAGGTGTTCTTCGACATAACGAGCCTGTTCTACAGCTTCTGCAACTGAGGATGGTTTCCACATCCACACCATTGCCCTAATCTTAGGTCTCAATCCATACATAAAATGATCCGCTTGGCACTGGTCAGTATCCATGTAGGAGACATACTTGACCAATTCCATAAATCGAATTTCATATTCTTCTATAGTACGACCTCCCTGTATCAGGGCATGGAAGGCTCCTACTTATTGTTCTTCATAATACACTGGTGGGTACTTCTTCCTAAACCTCTCCTCAAATAATTCCCAAGTAACTGTGTCTGGAGTGAGGTGTAGTTGACATTCCAAGTTACCCCACCAATTTAGAGCACTATCTCTGAGTTGGAATATTGCTATTTTGGCTTTGGAATTGGAATTTTAATCCCTTAGTGCAAAACATCTTCCCATCCCCTTTAACCAGGCTTCTACACGCTCACTGGCATGACCTCCTGTAAATTCTAGGAGCTTAATCTTCTGGAGCTCCCTAGTAATGTCCTCAACTGGAGGTCTCCTATCATAGTCTCTAGATCCCTCGAGCTTCGCTAGCCTCGATGAAGGGTGTTCCCCTTCCATTTCATTTGTTTGGCGCCCTCTTAAGGTTTCATTAATTGCTTCCAGGGAACGTAGGATGAGAGTCAATTCTGGTGAAGGTAATGGGTTATTTGAAGGAGGTCCTTGTGAAGACTCTCTAGGCCCTTGGTTCCTTCGCGCCCTCACCATTTTGAGTTGTTCAAAATCTGCATGATATCTAAGACTTATTAGCACTATTCCTAGCATTTTCTTCCACACTTTAGATAGTCCATAGAGAACCCTAAGCAATAGATCAATTCAAGTTATGCCACTATGTAAGTGATCACTATAGCTCACCTATGACTCACTATTTTCAAGCCAAATATTTTGACAAGAACAATGAACCATTTATACCACAATGTTACTTGTTGCCATGTATAACCTTGTTGCCTGAAGTTGTGGATGTTATGATCTAAGTTGTCCATAATATTTATCTAATATTTGATATACATGCCTTGTACATAAATATTTTCTATGTTTCGTTTTCATTTTATATTAATTGAGTTGATATAGGCTAATATGAACAAACAAACAAACAAAAAACATATGCATGACATTGCGGTCCAATTTTTTTATATTATGTAAGGTTCGATTCTACATAATGGCTTCATGAAAATCCTTATATTTAATAGCTCAATTTTCTTTTTCTATTTTAACACTTAAAACATTATTAACATTAATATTAAAGGAACATTACTTCCTATCTTAACGCCTAATAAATAATTAATATTGATAATAAAAAAAAGAATATTACTTTGATTTTTCTGGCTGAGTTTACAAAAAGAGGTGACAAAATTAAAACACT
The DNA here is from genome assembly GCA_031772625.1 of Pinus tabuliformis. Lineage (NCBI taxonomy): Eukaryota > Viridiplantae > Streptophyta > Pinopsida > Pinales > Pinaceae > Pinus > Pinus tabuliformis. The sequence goes on from CM062813.1 coordinate 481,421,910, forward strand.
GAAGCAACAAATCGCCAGAAATAAATATTTATAGCCTCTTCTAAACACTCTTAAGCCCTTACTAAATTGGTCATGTGCCAGATAAAGCTTATAGGTATAAAATGCTCATTTATCATCATTGTGCCAGAAATATAGCAAGAGAAAGAATCCATTAACAGGGAAAAAACGAATGAGAGTGTAAGAGAAGCAAATCCAATGCAAATTATACATCAAATTTAGTCTTCATTAGTATGAAATAGGTGTTAATTTTACAACCATCAACTAGTTAAAATCTACACAGAAGTTGACTATTGGTCATTCAACTGATTCAAATAAGTATGTCCAGATATAGAGGAAATAATCTCATTGTGAATTTTTCAACATTATTATTGCATTTTCTCCACAACTGTGATCTGCCCAGAATCTTAGGAAGGTTTAAACTATACCATGTTTCCAAATCAGAGGTGAAACAAAGAGCTAAAAAAGAAACAACATGGTTATCTTTGTGTGGTTTTCAGAGTATAATTGGTAGGAAATACTGGGTTCAAAACCAAAGCAAGGCAGTCCTGTGAGAGAATTATCCCTTTTTTTTTTAAACTAACGAGGGAAACAAACAAATAATTTCTGTCTTGTGGACTATACCCCTTCCCCCTAAAAAATCTTTGTATGATACATAAAGGTTTTAAGTTATCCACGTTAACAACTTAAAGTTTTGTAAGTTTCCTTGTGATTTTCATTTCATGAAAGAGGAACCTAAGAATTCATTAAAAGGGAGTTGTGATTTTTTGCATAGAAATGATTGCCACCATCTCTTAGATATAGTCCTTTGAAGTGAGTGAAATCATTGCTACTTTCATGCTACGTGTTTGCAAAAAAAACCTGTCTTTTGTGCTATAGAATTTTTTGTTTAAATGGTGAGTGAACCAAGAGTGCTTGTTTTACTTTCGAATGATATTGACTTGATCAGGTATTTGAAATATTCCACAATTTTGAAGGATACAAGCTATGAAGATGGAAATGATAAAATAACGGAACATGGAAAAGATCACTGGATTCAGAAAAATAGCAGCTTGAAAGGCTTTAGAACAGCAGGCTCAGCTGGAAGCCCATGCAGAGACTGAAAATGAAGTCCATTCAGAGATTGAAAATGAAGTCCATTCAGAGACAGATAATGATGTGCTTTTTAGTGAAGGTCACAGTCATGAAGACTCAAGGGTTCTGCAAGATGCTGCTGAACAGAATGGTTTGGAAACTGAAGAGAATCCTTATACACAGTCAATAGAATATGACAATACACCTCACAATTCAGATACAAAGGAAGGGACTGTCAGCATGTATATAGGAGAAACAGAGGCAAGCCAACATTTACCTTCGATGTTGGATAATGTTCAGCAAGATGAGATGGCTATAGAGGTCATTTCTTCTAGCAACAAGATGATTGAAGAGAATGGAAAACAACACTGTACACTTGAAAACAGAACAAATTTAGAAGATTTGGATCTTGGAGAACTTGAAGAAATAGTGCCATTCAAATAAGAACTAGAACATGGGTATAGCCCTAAAGAACCACAGGGTGCGGAAACAAGCATGGAAGAAGCAGAGGAGGAAGTGACATCTAGCCATGCCCTATCAGATTCTCAAAAGCAAGATCAAAAGAGAAAACCTAGTCGTAAGGTGAGATTTATGATTCTGATTCTATTGCTATGGCATAGGTGATAGTCTAGTCCTTTACACTGATGCCATTATTTTTTTATCACTATTATCATTGGAATTATTTCATGCTCATTCGAACCAATTTTAGGATATTGTTTCTTCAAAAGAGAAGATAGCTCAAGCAAATCGCAGCAAATCAGCAATTTCAAGAAAATCATTATCCCATGAAAGCTTCCAGAAATACTGATCTCAAGGCTTATAAGTGGTCTTTAAAGCGTTAATAATGCAATCTCTCTGGATTTGTTGGCAGAAATTGCAATCTCTCGCTACATTGCAAATGATAGTCTTATATGATTCTTTGCAAATCCACATATATAAAATTGTTATAGTTTATCACTCCTAAAATCTCATGACAAGAGAATATAGTGAAGCACATAAAAAAGAACATAAGCCATTGTTTTCCAACTACAAGAGTTATGTGAAAACAAATATCCTGAGCTTGATGACAATAAAATTTTAAATCAAAAGCTCAAACCCATGTTATAATATTTGTAATGTGTATATATTCTCTCCTATGTCTTCTTGGAGTTTGATTTTGTATTTTAATAAGGTTCAAGATTAATGCAGAGATAAAGCAATGTTCTTGACTCTAGCAACGAATCCTTGGTTCACGTTTTTAAAATTATATTAAAGCTAGACATTGAAAACCAGATATTCCAATTTCAACAAAATCATTATCAAATGCTACATCTAGGGCATCAAAGCCTTTGGTTTCTTCTGAGCCTAACAAACCTGCCAAGGGGCTTCTGAAGGCTTTAAGAAAATTGGAGAATGGTCTCGGAATGAGGAAGGAGGCGAGTAGTGGAGAGACAGCCAAGAGTAAAACCTCTCTTTCTATGTCTTTAAACAAGTCAGTGAGTCTAGTAGAAGACAAAGGAACTTCCACTAGACAGAGCTCTGCAAACAAGAAACAACCTTCAAAACCTCTTCGAAATGGCTCAACAACGTTGATTGCTTCAAAAGCATAGGTATATGTTTATTGCATAAATATTCTGTGGAATAATGTCCCTTGAGATTGACAGAGACAATCAATTGATTTTACACCAAAGATATTATTATTGGCTAGCGTAGGCAGGTTTATGCTGAAATTTAATATTAAAGAATTCATGGTAATGACAGGGTTGTAATCGATATGATGTTAATCTCTTAATGACATAAGGAGATATGTGCAGTAGTGAAATAAGGACCTAAAAAATCAATTTAAAATTGAACAACAAATCAAATTGTCTCTCTACGGGGAAAATCAATCCAGCCAGCCCAAAAAAACGAGTAAGTAAATGTAGCCACAGCCAAATCAGAATCTAGCCCCCAAAGCAGAACTAGTCAATGTTAAGAAGTTTAAACTAAAGCGCAGAATTGTTACTAGGTCTTAGATTAAAAAGTATTGTAAATATTAGAATTATATTTTGAGTAGATGTTTAAAAATGAGTAAGAAACATATAGAAATGTAATATTACTTATATTACAAGTCCTTAGTGCTTACTAAGATAGTCCTTAGTGTTGTACTAAGATAAGGACCTATAGTAGCTCTTTATCAAACAATCTCAATGCTCAGAAAGTGACCAATAGGTTCACTCAAAAACCCTCAAAGCAAAACCCCTGATTTCAAAATCCTCTCAAAAGCAAAGGAGGCAACGATTCTGAACTTATCAATTAAAATAGGCCCTCCAACCTTCTTTGGCAAAGTGTTGATGTACTATGAGACTATTGGAAGGCTTAGTAGATGTATGATTTTTTTATGAACCTAATTTGTTAGTTATCCATTATTATGAACCCAATACCATTATGTATTTTTTGGTTATTTGTATGCGCATAACCAACATGTCTCTTGCTACAACAGGTTTTTTAAACCTCACCTTGCCTACTCTTGCAAAAAAGAAGTTCTCACGGGAACCACCCACTGCAAGTTGCAGCATCATAAGGCCTTCAACTTGTGCCATTTCCTCAACCATGAGAACTCCCGGCATGATTGGCATCTCGGGGAAATGGCCAGGGAAAAAGTTATCATTTATTGTCACATTCTTGATGGCGACAACTGACACACCAGGTTTGTACTCCACCACTCAATCAACAAGCAGAAATGGGAATCTATGGGGTAAAATATCTCGAATTTGGTTGATGTCAAGCATAGCTGGAAGTGTAGGATATCTCTTTTCCATAGGAATCTCTTCATCGATTGCCACGGTGATCGCAGAGCCATCGCCCTCTACAGATCGAATGATCTTCGGCTTCAAAACGTTGCAAGAATTTTTGGACATTTTCATTGAAATTGGCCTCGAAATGGAGAAAGGAGAGCCACGAATTCCTAAATATGGGGCAGCAATTCCACTGTCCTGACGAATAATTGAAGGAGAAACCGGAGAAAAGGGGTTTTGTGTTAGATTTAGAGTAGCCATCGTTGCAACTGCCCTGGCTTCCATCAAGATCTTAAATGTGGCCAAAAAATGAGAAAGCCCCTTGTTCACGAGTGATTATTAGAGATTTTCATGCTTCCGAGTACTTCAATTAATTTTTTTTTTGTTTTATAACTAAAATCCAACATCAACCTAAAAATTACAGAAGTGGATTGGTCCATAGGTCTCAGTGTTTGAACCTTGCTCTGATACCATGTGTAAGAGACCTACCCTAGGGTCTGCTAACAGATCTAATTTCTTCTGAAATTAAATGCAATAAGAGGCGATAGCTTACTTACTTACAAGACTTTTAAACAAATAAAATTTTATCATTTACATTCTAATCAGCATAACTTAAGGTGAATATTTCATTCTAATAAAATTTACAAGAGTAATCTATGGAGGAATACTTGTACCGGTGGCTGATGGAGATGCCTTTGTCCTACTGCTCCTGCTGAATGCTCCTCTTGACGGACCCAACTGGATTTACCTCCCAGCCAACTAGGAAATAATCCCTAGCCCAGGAAACCTCCACAGGTTCCCTAGCCCTCCGAGCCCAAGTCCAACCAGATGTAGTGTGTGTGTCCAAGATGAATGATCCAGACCAAGATAACAATATTTCCCTCCTCTCAACAACCCAAGAAACCTCCACAGGTTCCTAAGGTCTCCAAAAACACAACAAGTCCTCAAATCACAACCAACCCCACAATCATAAGCAAGACCCCCAACCTCCCCCTTTCTCCCTTCCCCCTTCCCTTTTTATACCCTCCCTCTCTTCTCCATCTCAACCACCCCTCATTAATGTCATTAACTTCTCATCCATCCTTACAATTGACTTCTCTTCTCCCAAGTAAAGCTGGGAGTACATTTGGATAAAATTGGGAAATTAATGGGAAAGGACCATGTCTTCTCCCAAGTAAATGTGAGGGTACAATGGGGAATGTGAGATGTAATTAAATGGAGAGGACCATGTCGTCTCCCTAGTAAATGTGAGGGTCCATTGGGGAATGTGAGATGAATATATATATTGATAATGAGTTGGAGAGGACCATGTCTTCTCCCAAGTAATTGTGAGGGTACATTGGGGAATGTGAGTTAATTAAATGGAGAGGACCATGTCTTCTCCCTAGTAAATGTGAGGGTACATTGGGGAATGTGAGATGAATGTATATATTATTTGAAATAATGGAAGGAGACCATACCCTTCCTAAAATTCAATTTGAGAAGGTAAGTTGGGAACTTGAATCATAGAAATCATGAATTTTATATTAGACCAATATTTCTCAATATTTTAAGATAATGTAAAAATTAACAAAATTTGCAGGATAAGATTTAAGTGGGGCATTACAGAGAGTAGTTGTGTAGATTTTTTTATTTATTTTAGAGCTATTTATCTTTACATAATGATTAATATTGTTAATGTCAATTTTCTAATTTTTTGAGTCTATGCAATATTGATTTGTATTATTAGATGAGCATTAGGTAGTGCTAGTTGATCTCTTTCTAGTTTAGTTTGGATAAATCTTAATAAGTCAAGCTTGTACAGTAGTAGTTGTGTAGAGGAAGCATGTGGATATTTGGAGGTGGCTATGAAAGAAGCCGTATATGAAATAAGTTTGTGTGGATGAAGCTATGGGGAGACTAGTGTTAATCAATTAATTCAATATTGTTATGAGCATTAGTGTTAGAATCAAATCTTTGCATAGGATGGGGTATGTGCTAGAGATTTCATTACGTAGATCTTTTACTACGTTGAGCTTTTATGGAAAATACAAAATTAGGATATTTTCAAGAGAACTAGGATTATTTATCGTATGAAGGTATGTGCAGGAAAATAAGAGTGTGTGAATGAGGGATATTTCATTGTGTAGAGCTTTTATCGTGTTGAGCTTTTATAGAAAATACAAAATTAGGACTGGGTATTTAAGGAGAAATATGATTATTTATCATATGAAGATATGTTCAAGAAAACAAGGAATATTATTATTTTCCGATATGCAAATATTGTACTCTATAGAGATGGCATATGCTTGTCGATTTATCAAACAAATATAACACTTTAGTACAAATATTTCGATTGTATATCATATGAATGTTTACGAAAGATGGAGTACAAATTTTACTATGCAGAGTACAAAGTATGCGTGAAAAATAAATTGCATAGAGTTTTGATTAGGATAGGGTATGAATTCTGTGTGAGAGATTTCATTTTGTGGAGCTTTTATTAGGACTGGGCATTTCTGGGACAACTAGGGGTGCATGTGGAAATTAATGAAGATGGGGTATGTTTGTCAATTTGCTGAACAAATCTAATACGCTTACACATCTCCTAAAGGTATATCGAATAAAGTTTTATGGAGGATGGGGTATGTGAAGGAGAGCAGGGAATATTATTATGTTTCATTGTATGGAGATATTATTGTGTGGAGTACAAAGTACATGTGGGGTAGCAATTGCATAGATTTTTTCTTTTAGAATTATGAATCCTTGCAGAGAATGGGGTTTTTTTGGGAGAACATAAGGATTAAAGTTCTTAATTTTCATTGTGCAATGTTTTTACTTTGGGTTTGTGTGGGAGAATGTGTGGTGCATAATATAATTTTGTAATTTTGCTTCTTTTCCATATGTAGTAATGCACAATTAGTTGCATTTAGCTAGTTTTGTACTTAGTAATGCTTTAAAAATATTCATTTACAATTGGCTACTATAACTTTTATGACTTACAATATAAGATAAAATCTAATACTTTTACACATTTTTCTGATTTTATATCGTATTAATTTTTATGGAGGACAAGGTATGTGTAGGAGAATGGGGGGTATTATTATGTTTCATTATATGGAGATTTTACTATGTGGAGTATGAAGTATGTGTCTTTGTAGAGGACACGGTATTTGCGGGAGAATATAATGATTAAAGCTATTAATTTTCATTGTGCAGGGTTTTTACTGTGTATTTATGTGGGCCTACAAGTGGTGCATAATGAAATTTTGTAATTTTGTCTACTTTCAATGGTTTACAAATACTCATTTTCAATTGACCACTGTAACTTCTATTACTTAAAATATAAGCTTTAATATGGATTTCCCACAAGGAAAATATTCGTATAGTAAAATAAGTTTCTATCTTCTCAAGACTTATTTAAATACTTATTTGTTTTATGTAAATAAATTTTATATAATATATTAGTTACGACAATTGGTTTACACTTGAGCATTGCAAAACGAAATATGGAGTTTTTTTATAGTATTTCAACTTACGTCAGTGCCTTGATAATGTGTTATTACTACGAATGTTGGTCAATGATTTTTATATCATCATCTTTTTCATTGTCGTGCTCTTCATTGATAAAAAATTTCATTTTTTCGATTATAATGTTATGTGCTGAGAAGATGGGGATATGATACTAGACTTAATGATAGGTGCATCATTTTTGACTCATTGTCATTACATCGTATGTCTATATTCTCATATCATAACCTTATATGACGAATTGAATTCACAACTAATCCCCACTACATTGTAAAATTGAACCAAATTCGATTTATGAATTGTAGGTTTTAACACCATATAGAAATTACCTGCATATGAATTCTAAAACACAAAAAATAAACTATGCAAGAGCATAACAAACACATAGACACAAAGATTTTCCCCTAGATCGCAAAACCGGGACTACCAACTTGATTTTTCATTATGTTCCTTTCAATGTTACAATACATCTTTATACATGTCGAAGCATACAATACCATGGACCGAAAACCATCGCGTCCAAAACGATGGAGTGAAAACCATCGCGTCCAAAACCATGTGCGGAAACCATGCACAAAACCATAAGTAGGTCTGCCCAACTTAATATAGGGTCCAAAAAAAATTCCTTGGGACCCTTCCCTAAACCCCATAGAGGGGGGAAACCCGCCCCCCTCAAACCCCTATGTGACCCCCCGACTGCATAATCAGTACAACGAAGTGGGGGCTCCGCCCCCAGTTAACTATGTAGGCTAGTCGTGGAAAGAATATAACACAACCCAACATTTTCCCACTTGTTGTTTTCTTGCCACAGAAGAGCTTAGTCATTTATCAAGCCTTGCAATGCCCATTATTTCTCTACACCAAGAGAACTTCTCAGTGCTCACAAATTTTGTCAATGCATCTGCAATATTCTTCAAAGTGTCCACCTTTACTAGCAACAACTTTTTGTCTTCTATCATATCCCTCACAAAGTGATACTGAACATCAACATGCTTTGTCTTTGAATGGTAAGCAGGGTTCTTTGCCAAGAAAATTTCACTTTGGCTGTCACAGTCTATCCTTATAGCTCCATGTACTAACCCCATATTTGAACACAATCTCTACAACCAAACTGCTTCCTTGCTTGCATGAGTGGCTACCACGTATTCTGCCTCTGTAGTTGATAGTGCCACTACATATTGTTTCTTACTCATCCAACTAGCTGCACCTCCAAATTGGTTAAACACATACCCACTTGTAGATCTTCTATGATCTAGATCTCCAGCCCAGTCTCCATCAATAAAGCCATGAATATCCAACACTCTGTCCAATCCTGGTCTTCCTTGGTAGCACAAGCCATAATCACTAGTGCCACGCAAATACCTGAAAACCCGCTTCACTATTGTCCAGTGCTCCTTTTGTGATTTTGACATAAACCTACTCAATACTCTCACTTCATGTGCAATGTTTGGTCTAATATAGCCCATTGCATACATTAGGCTACCCGCTACACTTGCATATGGAACACGGGACATGTCCTCTTCCTCTTATTATGTCTTGGGACACTGTTCAACAAATAACTTCACACCTACAAGAATAGGAACCTTCACCAGTTTACTATCCTTCATATTAAACCTTTGCAATATTGTCTCGACATGCTTCATTTGGTTTAACCAGAGCTTCTTCTTTGCCTGATCTCTTTTAATTTCCATGCCCAAAATATAGTTTGCAACACCAAGATCCTTCATGTAGAATTTGGAGGACATTTGGGTTTTCAAATCCTGGATAATTTCTTTGTCATTTCCAACCAGCAACATATCATCCAGATACAAGACCAAATAAATAACACGATCACCAATTAATTTAAAATACACACAGTGATCTGCTTTGCTTCTAGTGATGCCAAGTCCCTGTATAAATGTATCAAATTTCTGATACCACATCCTTGGTGACTGTTTTAACCCATACAAAGACTTCCTTAACTTTCATACCAATTCTTTCTTACTCTTCACAGTAAAGCCTTCAGGTTCCTTCATGTAGATCTCCTCTTCCAGATCCCTGTGAAGAAATGTTGTCTTCACATCCATATGTTCTACCTCAAAATCAAAAGCAGCAGTAATAGATAAAAGTAATCTAATAGAAGTTACCTTGGCAACAGGAGAAAAAATATCACGAAAATCAATTCCCAACACTTGGGAATAACCTTTTGCTACCAACTGAGCTTTGTATTTCTCCACTTTTCCTTCTACATTTGTCTTCTTCTTGAACACCCATTTCCTTCCAATGGGTTTCCTTCCATTCGGCAACTCTGCTAGATCCCAAGCCTCATTTTTGTGCAAAGATGCCATTTCATCAAGCATGGCCTCTTTCCATAGTTTTCCATCCTCTAAATCTATTGCTTCCTTCACAGTTCTGGGATCATCATCAGTAATAGATAAAGAAAAATTTGAAAAGAAAGCATATGGGATATACCTTTCTGGTTGCCTTCTTTCTCGAACTGATCTTCTCACACCAAGAATTTGTGGCTCTTCATCTTCTGATTCCTCCTCTGCTGTAGAATCTGATTCTTCCACCTTAAGCTCAAACTCTATCTTCTCATGTTCCTTTGGTTGGAATTCATGTTTAATAACATATTTCACCTCTCTGAACACCACATCTCAGTTGTACACAACCTTCCTTGTTACTGGGTTCCAAAGCTTATAACCCTTTAAACCATCCTTATATGAAATAAAGATGCACTTTTCAAATTTACTATCCAACTTGTTTCTTTTCTCCTTTGGAACATGTACATATGCATCACATCCAAATACCCTCAGATGTGAAAGAGATGGTTTCTTACCAGTCCATACCTCTTGTGGAGTCTTATCCTCCAACGCTGATGAAGGTGATCTATTGACCAGGTAACATGTTGTCTCCACCACCTCTACCCAGAATTCCTATCCTAACCCGGCACCATTGAGCATGCTTCTTTCCCTTTCCATAAATGTCTTGTTCATTCTTTCTACAACTCCATTTTTCTCAGGTGTGTATGGAGTAGTATTCTACCGTGTTATACCACACTTCTTACAGAATTCTTCAAATTACTTACTGCAAAACTCTCCACCGTTATCTATCCTCAAAACCTTTATCTTCTTCTCTGTTTGGTTTTCCACTAGAGCCTTAAATTATTTAAACCTGTCAAAGACTTTAGATTTCTTCTTAAGGAAATATATCCATGTATTCCTTGAGAATTCATATATAAATGATACATAGTACATAGACTTACCCCGTGATGGAACCTTCACAAGTCTAAACACATCACTATGCACAAGCTCTAATATCTGTTTCACCCTCTTACCACCAGAGGGGAAACTCGCCCGATTCTGCTTCCCATAAACACAATTTTCACATAAATCAAAATCAGAGAGCTATTAGTCATACCTTCTACCATACCTTTACAATGAAGTATTCGAAGGCCCTTCTCTCCAATATGTCCAAGCCTTTGATGCCATAGCATGGTATTTTCTCCAGAGACCACTATACTTTCTGCTCCACTTTCAGGAACCACAGAGCTGTTGCACCCATCAATAATAGTGCTACCTTGCAGCTTGTACATAGTTCCACTCCAAACTGCCTGCATCAATACCAGTGCTCCTCAAACCATCTTGCAGGTATCTTTCTTGAACATTGTTTTTACACCTACATCATCCAGCATGTTTATAGCAATCAGATTTCTGGCCAATGCAGGAATATGCAAAACACCCAGAAGTGTTCTAACCCTTCCACCTTGCAACTTCAACTTTAATTTTTTGCGATCAATGATTCTAGCATTCCTGTCATCCCTCAAGAAGACATCACCACCATCATATTTCTCATACTCGCAGAACCACTCTCTATGGGGAGTGAAGTCAAAAGATGCACTTGAATCAATAAACCATGCCTCATGATCTACATGTGTACTTGAAGAAGCCAAGTACACATCCCCACCTTCATCTGAGATGGTTTTCGCCTCTCTAGAAGGAGCAGCATTAGATCCCTTTCCTTTCTCAAGGGCTTTAGATTTATAGTCCCTTTTGTAGTGCCCTTCCTTTATGCATTTCCAACACACCACCTTTATAGGTTTTCCTGGAGATTTATATCTCCCTCTAGATTTAGATCTCCCACTCGATGACTTATTTTTGTTTTTATTGTGCGACCATCTTGGTACATACAAGGCATCACCATTCTAGCTCTCCATATTTTTCCGTCTCATCTCCTCCGTCAACAAGGATGAGACTATTTCATCAAACTACAAGGCAGTTGCATTGCTACTTATTGCAATAACCAGACTATACCACAAATCTAGTATAGAACACAACAAATTGATGCACTTATCTTCATCTGAAATTTTAATATCAATAGATAATAACTGACTTACCACAGTATTAAATGCATTCAGATGCTCTGTCACCAAGTCTCCATCTTTCATCCTCAAGTTATACAGCTTTTTCCGCAGGAACAATTTATTCATCAGAGACTTAGATTGGCACAAAGTCCTTAACTTGTCCCACAAAGCATTAGACATAGCTTCCCCTGATACATTCAACAATACTGAATCTAGGACACACAATCGTATTATTCTCTTTGCCTTTCGATCCAAATTTTTCCATTCTTCATCAGACACTCTCATTGCTTAGTACATGGATCTACCATGATCCACTGATCTTTATCTACCAACAAATCCTCCATCTTGAGTTTCCAAACTCAAAACTCTGACCATTAAATTTCTCGATCTCTATCTTTCCACTACTCTCCATCTTCTTTCACCACCAGAATCGATCCCACAGATCTCCCACTAAAGAGGGTCTACCACAGGCCTGAGCGAAACCCCTCAACAGCAAAGGTGTCCCTTTGAAGGCAAAACAACTCTGTTACCAAATGTAGGTTTTAAACCCTTACATAAATTACCTGCATATGAATTCTAAAACACAAAAAATAAATAATGCGAGAGCATAACACATAAAACACATATACATTGAGATTTTCCCCTGGATCCCAAAACTGGGACTACCAGCTTGATTTTTCATTATGTTCCTTTCAATGTTACAATACATATTTATACATGCTGAAGCATTCAATACCATAGACCGAAAACCATCGCGTCCAAAACCATGTGTGAAAACCATGCACAAAACCATAGGTAGGTCTACCCAACCTAATATAGGGTCCAAAAAAAATTTCCTCCGGGTGCTTCCTTGAACCCCGTAGATGGGAGCTACCCACCCTCCGCTGTGCAATCGTTGCAATGAAGGGGGGGCTCTGCTCCCCCTCTAACCCCCCATTTAACTATATAGGCTAGTCTTGGAAAGAATATAACACAACCCAACACGAATAAATTGACACACACATTTCTTACAATATTGTAAAACAAACCAAAGTTTACAAAATACTGTAGATTAATATAGAGAAAAGATTTACGAACCAAAAACTCACACCATTGGTAAAATTAAACATGTGAATTTGTATAAAATCTTGCAGTAATGTACAAATTTTGTATCCCTACACTGCTACTATCATCCAAGCTCGGAATTATAGATAACGATTTACATAAGGAAATAGAAGCTCAGCCAATACTCCAAGGTCTTAAACATAATTTGCAAAGAGAAAAAGCTACATGTCCCATTGTTTTGTCTATCACTATAAATAATGTTTTTCCCCTTACTATTCTGACTATTTCAAATATTTGCAGACTTGTTTCCCTAGAAATCATCACTTGCCACTATTTTGCATCTAAAACATGCTACAAAGATAAAGCAACCATCCATATTTTTCATCGTCTCAATCTATGTCCTCTGATTATAAGGAAATAGAGATGTAGATAATTAAATGTCACCTCAACATTCAATTCACCGAGTACACATCTGCTCATGCATTTAGAAAACTACATAAGTACAAAAACATCGAATCTTGAAACATGATTTTCATACACTTTGAACATAAAACAACTGCATATATGTGAAAATAGAGCATTTCTCGTGCGAATAGACAATGTGTGTAACATGTGATAGGGATGGATGTATGGAAATAGAAACATAGCAATATGTACCTTCCTACTAAGCAATTAATAAAGAAAGTGTGTAGTTAGGACGGCTTGGGAAATACATCCCCAAATAAGAATTAGAAAAGAGATTTGTATATTTGTCATCTTAGTAAATTTTGCACAAAACTTTCACATAACATCTGCACATGCAAAACAACCTTCGTACAACTTCGTCTACACAACTATATATGCACTCTATAACGCCCTTAATTGACATTTGAAACTCTGCATAGGAAACCTCGAAAAAACTAGCTTTGAAACTAATATTAATTAATGATTATACGTTGTGAAATACATCCCTAAATAAGAATTAAAAAATGGTATTTGTATATTTATTATGTTAGTAAACCTTGAACAAAACTTTAGCATAACATCCACAAATGCATAACAACTTTTGTGCATGATGTCTTTCATGTATCATCTATTCTCTTTTCCTTAATTCTATTAAAGTTATTATATAATTTAATTGAAAAAGTAAATGTGTTCAAAAATATAGTTTTATGTTCATAACATAATAAGTCTTATGGAAATTTCGTTAACAAAATAATTTTTTTGTATAAAGAAATGCAATGTACCTATCACTCAATTAAAACTATAAGTTTTGTTCCCAAAATATGATGTATTCCTTTTCTTCTTAACCCTAAATTCCTAATGTGTCAAGTGATGAAAATAGAGGAGAGGAGATTTGAACCTAGAAGTGATGATTGTTTATCACTTATGGTAATAGTGTAGTGAAATCCCCGAAATATCTTGTTTATGATGCTATAGACTTTGGATGGGGAGGGATCCTAAGCATGAAAAAAGAAATTTGATTATCTGACCTTAGCGAAATTCGTAGGGCTTGACCTGTAGACATCAATGCATTTGGATCATAAAACATCGACAAACAATATAATCTCTTGTTCATTATAGATATTCCTTTAACTCTTCTTCTAATTAACAACATGAAATTCTCTACTAGTGTGATTGTTGCCCTACTCAGCTCTTTTGTTGGGTTTTTTCTATTTGTTTTATGTTTATAGTTGTAACAAATTCACAAGACTTGTTATTTTCAATAGATGATTATTACATTGTGTTGAGGAAAATGTAATGTGTTGATATGTGTTAAGCATCTTTTATCAATTATAGTGTTATGTGTTAAGGAAATGGGGATATGATATTACAATTAATGACAATTGCATCATTCCTAGTTCATTGGCACTACATCATATGGCCATATTCTCAGCACAAAACATGTCATCGAGTAGGGGATATTGATAATAATAGGCCTTACCTTCAAAGAGTTCTGGTGTATTTGGACCATAGTAGACTAACAAACAATAGAAGCTTTTGTTCGTTCTAGATATTGCTTTAGCTTTCGTGCAAATGGTTAACATGGCATTATTTATTTCTAGTGTTATTGCAAGTATTTCCATTTTAGATAGATGATTACTGAAATAGCTTTATCATTAGTACTTGGAGATCAAGAACAATACACATGTGTGAAAAGTACATGAAATGCTTTTAGTTTAGTTTGAAAATGATAAATTACACCTAGCATTTCTCATATTTAAAGAAATCAATTCAAGAATAGTGGTGGTTTTTTTGAGTTCAATTCAATTGTGATTATTATAGAAATTATGGTACTTGTTTTGTATTCCAATTACATTTCTTACCATTAGCTTCACTGACTTTCTGTCTTCAATATTGCATTGAAGGTGTTGCGACGATTAAAAATATAGAGTAGATAATAATGTATCTAGATAATGATGAGGATGATTAAACTATGGTTAGGAAATAACAACAACTTCTTTATTTCAATTTAATTTTCATTATTATTATTACTATAATGATTATGATAATTTATTTGTATTTGGATACAGATTGCATTGAATTACTTACTTTCTCTTCTGGTAGTTGTATTGCATTAATAACAATATATCTAGATAACAATGAGGACAATTAAAATGTAATTAGTAAATAAAATTGTCTTCTTTCTTTCAATTCAATTGTCATCTCTTTGTGAGGAGCATAAAGACAATTTTCTCTTCTTGAGGAGAAACAATTGTGGTCAGTTGAATGTTGGTAGTGGTAGGTTAAACAAGTCATTTTGTGGAGATACTTTTATAGATTTCCAGATCATATATCGTATATCATATGAAAGTTTACGTAGGATGGGGTATGTACAGGAGAATGGGGAATATTATCATGTTTCATTGTGTGGAGCTTTTACTGTGCAGATTATGAAGTTGGTGTAGGAGAGAAGTTTCATATAGCTTTTGGTTTTAGAGTTATGTATCTTTATGGAATGATTAATATTGTAATTTTGATGCTTTTATTTTTCCAGGCTATGCATTCTTGATCTACATTATTGGATGAGCATCAAGAAGTGAGTTTTGATCTCTTTCTCATTCATTTTAGCTAAACGTTAATAGGTCAATCTTGTATAAGGGTGGCTTTGCAAAGGAAGCATCTGGTTGTTCGAAGGTGGTTGTGCAAAGGAAAGGTGTACAAAATAATCTTGTGTGGAGGAAGTTATGTAGAGACTAGAGTTAATCAATTAATTTAGTATTTTTCTGAGCATTAGTGCTATAATTAAATCATTGTTGAGGATGGGGTATGTAAGGGATATTTCATTATGTAGAGCTTTTACTGTTTTTATCTTTTATGGAAAAGATGAACTTAATATGGGGTGTTTTCATGAGAATTATGTTTATGTATCATATGAAGGTAGTGCTCTGGAAATTTGTTATTCCTTTGAGTATGACATTTAATTGTACAAAGATTTTATTGTGTTGAGCTTCATATTGGAAATTTTATTTAGTATGGATGAAATTAGGATGGTTTTTCCGAGAGGATATGAGGTGAATATAGAAATTAATGTTGTTGTTGTTGTTATCATTATTATTAATATTATTTCTGTGAAGCTTTGACTGGGCGAAATATGGGACATGTATGTAGATTTATAGCAATACATATAAATGTGATGCATGGAGCTTAATTATTATTTTTGAATTCAGTCACACCTAAAAACTTTGAAGAAATATTGTCATTGTTTACTATTGGAATGTAGAAGCTATTCTAAACTTATTTTATTTATTCATGAGGGAAAAAAATTAACACGTGTAAATTAATGCATATTTTTGATATCGTGAATGACTTCAAATTCATTAATTTCTAGCTTGAGCTAAGAAGGGGGAGAATGATAGTCCACTCAAGATTTTATTTTTCTTTGTGTGGAACGATGTTTTCTGGAATTTCCTTATATGAGGGAAATTTTGCATGATAACCTTGGCACAAAGAAATTCCTCACACCATTTTTATAAACTTGTGGATAACTCAAAACTCTTCATTTTTCAAACCTAAACTACCATTAATTAATAATGTTCCATTAGTTTATGTCTCTATGTGATGGCGAATTTTGTAGGTCTTGTGTGAGCCACTGTATATTGGCCAAATCTACAAATAAGTTTAACTTAATGTGGAACCAATAATTAGATTAATTACAATCATATTAAATAGTTAATTCTAATTATTAGAAATATAAGGAATAATCTATTAGTATTATTGTCATTATTCTTTCTGTGGAGCTTTAACTATGTGAAAGATGAGATATGTATGTTGATTTATAACAATACAGATAAATGTGATGCATGGAAATTAATTTTTATTTTTGAATTCAGTGACAACTCAAAAATTTGAAGAAATATGGGCATTGTTCACTATTGGGTTGTAGAAGCTATTATAAACTGATTTGCTTTATTAACGAGTAAAAACAACTAACAATTGTGTAAATTAGTACATATTTTCAATATCAAAAGTGATATTGGATTTATTAACTTATAGTTAGAGCTGAGAAGGGGGGTAATGTTGTTCAATGGCCATGATATCATCATCTCTTTCATTAGTGTCCTCTTTAGCATTGACGTTCTCTGCCTAGTCCAAATTATGGGGATGAATACTCAATGTTTCGATTAATTCCAATTGTAGTCTCTCTATCTTCAATTCCAATAATGTCGGTTTTAGATTTAGAAGTTCAAAATGAATCGTGCTTCATATTTAATCATTTTAGTATTCTTTAAGACCAAATCAATGACAAATTCTAGATCAACATTGCCTATTGTAGCTAAAAAAGAAGTGAGATCTTGTTTTACAACTCCAGAGTCATGCTCCATAGACTTCAATCTCTATTATAATTGCCAATATAATTGACGAATTATGGTTCAAATCATTGATTCTATGTTTGTAGAGTTGTTCTAGCAGTGTAAATATAACATGACGGTAAATTTTCTTGATTTTTAGTCTCTGCCTCTTCCATTAATGCCGACTTTGAGTACGCACAGTGTATATACGCATTGTCCTAAGGATGTACAAAGGATGGCATATGACTGAGAAAACAGAGGTATGGAAGGAAATTTATGTCATCACATTTGCTTATTAAATTCATACAAATTTACTCAAGGTAAGCCTTTATTGGTTTGCATTTTATGTGATTGAAGATTTGGACAAATTTCATTTTATGGAATTTTTTTTAGTAAATTATTAGGCAATGTCAAAATTAAGATAATAAAATAATAATAACATCGAAATTTTTTGCGAAAAGAAATACCTTGCGATACATTCATAAAAAATTGCTTAAGGTAAGCCTTTTTTAGTTTGTGTTTATGCGATTAAAGATTTGGATAGATTTAATTTTGCAGAGTTTTTTAAGTAAAATATTTGGCATGTTTAGAAATAAGATATTATCAATAATAATAATAATAATAAGAATAATGGAGAAGAATTGTGTGGAAAGAAACAAATTACAAAAATGGAGAGCTTCTGTTATCATAACATAGCCTTTAATCACTTAATAGTTATCTTTGTCTAAATAGGCATATGTAAATATCTATGAATTAAGTCCAGAATTTCATTTCAAAATACAAAAAAATACTCTGAGTATCGGCATGAAAAAAACAAAAGTAATTTTTTCTAAATTTTGTGACTACAAATGTGTATGAGTTATGCACAAGGTTTGTTATTGTCCCGATTTAAAGCTTGAAAGTTTCTTTCCTAGAATGGATTTCCTCAGCAATTTTGTAGATATGCCTATTTACATAATGATTTCCATAAAAAAATCTTTTACTGTTCAGAGACCATAACCTTAAAACATTTGATTTCATCAAGCATATTCTCATAGTCACTCAATGCAATGGATCGTTGTCCAAATTTTTCATTTTGCTGGTGGATCATTCAACAAATTGTTCATTTTGTTGATTGTAATGTTATGTGTTGAGCATATGGGAATTTTATATGATCACTAGTAACAATTTGATCAAAGTGTTCATTTTTCGTCCAATAATATTTCGGGTACATTGGCTGTGCATCATTTATCGATATTGTCACAACATAATATTATGAGTGGAATCATTAATAATATTTCGCTTCATAAAAATTACTTGCATTCAAACAGTATGATGGATCATTGATCAAATTTTTTTATTTTCTTGATTATGTCGCTATGTGTTGAGAAGATGGGGATATGATACTATTATTAATGGCATGTGCATAATTTTTGTTTCTTTGGCACTACATCATATGCCCATATTCTTAACACACAACATTGTGATCAAGTAATGGCTTGTGATAATCATTGGGCTTGTCTTCAGAGAATTTTGGTGCATTTGGATCATAGCAGAACAAAAAAATATATGCTTTCATCCGTTCTAGATATTTCTTTAACTCTTCTCTAAATTATTAACATGGAATTATCTATTTCTAGTTCAATTGTTGTGGTAATCGGTTATTTTTCTAGGTTCGTTCTATTTGCTGTCATTTTTAGTATATGATTAATGCACTCAATTTCTCATTAGTATTTATAGATCAAGATCGATACATGTTTGTGTGAAAAGTGCATGAAATATTTTTAGTTCTGTTAGCAAAGGATAGCTTGCATGTGCCATTTCTCAAATTTATAGTAATCAATTTTGGAATAGCAACGGTTGTTTTATTTCAATTCAACTGTGATTATTATAGAAATTGTGATAATTGTTTCGTACTCTATGACATTTCTTACCATAAATTTCACTCACTGTCCATCATCAATACTGCATGGAAGGCATTGTGATGGTTAAAAATCTAGACTAGACAACAATGTATCTAGATAACGATGAGAATGATTAAACTATGATAAGGAAATAAAATCGGTTGCTTTATTTCAATTCAATTGTCATTATTATTATTATTATTATTATTATAGTAATTATATAAACTATAGTATTTCATTCGTATATATTGTGTTAAATTGTTTACTATCACTTCTCCTAGCTATACATTATCAATATTGCATTGATAACAGTGTATGTAGATAACGATGAGGACGATTAAAATGAGTTTTTCTTTAATTAAATTATCACATTTTTGCGAGGAGAAGAAAGACAAGTTTCTCTTCTCAAGGAGAAAAAGTCATGGTTAGTTGAATTTTGGTTTTTTTCTAGATTAATGGTATAAGAAAATTCATGTGGGCACAAGTTTCTCTTGGCGAGGTGTCAAAGAAAAAATATGGTTGATTGAACGTTGGTTGTTTTCTAGAGTAATGATATATTGTAAAAGACATTTATATTTTCATTTGAGCCTAGATGGAGTCTCAAATATATTCTTGTGTTTTATATGATATTTAGAGATGTCATTCAGGAAGAGTTGAAAGTTGAAGGTGTGTTCATCTATTCTTTGTTGTTGTATGCAAATCCTCTATTTTGCATAGATCCAGATCTCTATGTGATTTCTTTTTCGGGTGCGTCCTATAAGGATTCTCTGCTCGTAGCAGTGTTTGTTCACAATGTCCTTTAGCCCTATATTCCACATTTCCATGTATAATGACCATGTGCAACTATTTTGTGCCTGCAGAGAAACATATGATGTTAAATAAATATGAAATCATGTGATACGTTATACAGAATGAGTGATGTTAAGTGGTTTCATTGTTTAGAAATCAGTATTATGTGGAAGAAAAATGCATGGGAAAAATGTGTGAATGGGAAAATGAATGTGGATGTGTACTTTTGTGATATTCAATTCCATGTATTTGAATGTTTCATTTGATCAATTATAATGTTAGGTGTTGAGAATATGGGTATATGATACTAGCATTAATGACAGGTGCATCAATTTTAGTTCTTAGCACTGTATCATATGCCCATATTCTCAGCTAAGAACATCGTGTTTGAGTAAGGGCTCCTGATAATCATAGGGCTTCTTTAAGGAGTGTTTGGTGCATTTCAACCATAGTAGACCAAAAAACAATATAAGCATTCATTCATATTTGATATTGTTTTATCTCTCCTCTAAATTATTAACATAGGAATTATCTATTTCTAGTGTGATTGCAAGAATCACCATTTTTGATAGATGATTATTGCACTCACTTTCTCATTAGTACTTGTACATCGATATCAATGCACTTATGTGTGAAAAGTATGTGAAATATTTTTATGTCATATAAAAATTGTGTTTGTTATTTTGCATATTGGTTCTTTGGCATAAATCATAAATCAAAGGGTCTAAGTTTTATATATCTTTTGTGACATAATTTTAATATTAATAATAATGATAATAATAATTATAATAATAAAAAATAATGTGTTAGTTTTTTTTTCTCATTAGCTTAAGAATCATAAATCAAATGTTCTATGTTTTTATAATGGTTCTATGGTGTAATTTTAACATGTAACATGTTGGTAGTTACATTAGCCAATTGTTGATCATTGATTTTTTATATTTCTTTTAGGGGGGATGGGGGGATTCATGTTGCTATATTTCATAGTTCTTTACGAGAGAAGGCTCGTTACTAATGGTTTTATTCTAGTTGCACGAATCGAAACTCTATTATGAGAATTGTGTGTTTTAAATTTCAAACATAGATATAGATTTTACAATACATGTATTAGGTGCTTTGTGGTTGATTTGTTTTGTGACTCTATATCTAGTTCATAGACAAGAGTTTTACATGAAATTAGTTGTATCTGTATCATTTTACTTATTTTGTTATAATTTTTTTATGTTGTGTTTGTCATTGAGTAAAACTCGGTAATGAAATTATTATTATTATTATATAGACATAATTCCTAAAGCATCAATGAACAATTCTAATTGAAACATGATTGCTAAATCATAAATGGAGAAGTATTTGTTTATTGTACAAAACAATGGTACATATGCAATACTAAGGCATTATAATTTATTTTGTTTGAATGATTTTGCATATAATTTGGGAGATTGCATATTCGATAATATGTGAATTCTATTTTTATCAAAATATTAGCAATAAAAGATTTTAAACTCAATGTATTTATTAATTAGTCATATGGATCACAAGACCATTGTTGGCATTATGAGACAAGTGTTGTCCTTGATGGAAAATCACATAGATGACAGATCATAGTGCAGCAGGTCAGCAACAAGGATTTAATGATCAGACTACAAGAATGAAGAGAAAATATATATACGCAGGTTCATCATAACCGAGTCGCGTATACACGTGGGTTAGTCGTCGAAAAGACGCGTATGCATATACATGCACTTTCATGCAAGAGAAGGCGCGTATATGTTGGAGAACTTACTTTTGGTCCATGGTGTTGGAAATAATACTGAGAGGGGGGGGGTGAATCAGTATTATCTAATTCTTTTAATCAATCTTCCTTATTTGTTCTTTGAATTATTTTTGCATGTCAGTACCATAAAATAATGAGCATGAACAAAGAAAAACAGATAGTCACACCAAAGAACACAAGATGTAAGGTGGAAACCCAATGTGGGTGAAAACCACCTGCTGCAATATGTCTCTATCTTCTTTCAACTTAGAAACTTATTTTACAATGGTTTTGTACTGGTGCAGTCCTTTACCAGTACGCAGGCTGCAACCTGCAGAGAGCTACAACTCTCTCTCTCTCGTTTTCCAGTCTCTCCTGGAAGGGAGCTACAACCCCCTACTTCTTTTCATAAAGCATCAAATGATCATCAAGTACATAAAGGTTACAGTCCACTACAGTTATCAGATCAGCAATAACAGAACTAACCCAGAACACCTTATCAACAGAAAATTTCAGTCAACAGAACATTTTAATACAGATACGCAGTTTTCCCTTCTGTGGCCTGCGTCGCTACGCTGTTCACCTTCTGCTTTCCTGCGTATACCCGCAGGAATCCTTCTGCCGAACTGCGTGCCCACGCACTGTACCTTGAACCGTGCTGCGTATTATTACTGCAGGGATGCACCCAGAGACATTATCGCGGCGCATACTGTTACTGCAGGGACGCACCCAAAAATACTATCGCGCCGCGTACGGACGCACCTGGAAATACTATCGCGCCGCGTACGGACGCACCTGGAAATACTATCGCGCCGCGTACTTTTACTGCACGGACGCACCTAAACCTTAGTCGCTCTGCGTACCCATGCAGGTATCCTTCTTTTGCTCTGCGTACCGACGCAGGTCTCCTGTTTCTGTTCTGCGTCCCCACGCAGATCTCCTGTTTCTGCACTGCGTACCCACGCAGCTCTTCTGTTAAACACCTGCGTCCTTCTGATTAGGGCCGAATAGGCAGTCCACCAGAGTGGCACAGTTGCTCAGATCTGATCATGCGCTCAAGAGATCACCCTTCACAGATTCACCTTCAACTTCCCTTTCATATAGATCAAGCTTTTAAGACCATAACCCAATATTTCAGATCTAAAGATATTCAATTGCAAAGATACTTAGCCAAGTGATCTCCTTTGCTTTATATAAGCAAGCTCCTCCTCAAATCATGGAACAATACCACGAGCCGACACCATAATAACACAATACCGTCGGCTAGATACCAAGAGTAAAACATAAGAAACCCCCACGTGTGCTTTTCTCTGCCTTGAAATGTGTGCACTGGGGTACACACCTCCTGAACGGCTGGCCTGTGTATCTGGACGCGGTCCCTGCATGGTGTACCTGCGGGTACGCACCTTCTGAACTGATTTCCTGCGTACTTCTTAATTTTCAACAAATTGAGAGCCTGCCACGGGAGTTGCAATCAAGTACAACATCTGTAACATATAGCCATACCAGAAACATAATGCCAACAATCTCCCCCTTTGGACTTGATGGCAACCTTACAAACTTCAGCTTCATTCTCCCCTTTGACATCAAGGGCAAAGGGGTATGCTCCCCCTTAGATCATGCTCCCCCTGAAAAAATGAACCAGATCTGCAACAAAGAACCATAATCCACCATGAAAGAGATAGAGACATATTGCAGCTATTTCCAAGATCTCCTTCTGACCATCCTCCATAATGCCAACAATGCATTATATGCTCCCCCTGAACCTGTACCATCAATTAGAAAAGGTTCAACAATAAGATGATGCATCAACAACTCCCAGCTTTTGCCTGAGGTATTCAAAAGTGTCCCTGGGCAATGGTTTGGTGAGAATATCAGCAACTTGTTCCTTAGAAGGAACATACTCCAACTTGACCTTCTGTTCAAGTACTTGTTCCCGGAGAAAATGGTACTTGATTGGTATGTGCTTGGTTTTTGAATGCATAACCGGATTCTTTGAGATGCTGATTGCACTTGTGTTATCACATAAGATGGGGATAGGTGGAGTACAAGTGATTTGAAAATCCTGCAAAGTCTGCATCATCCAAAGGAGTTGAGTGCAACAAGATGCAGCAGCAACATATTCTGCTTCAGCTGTAGACGAGGCAATCGAACTCTGTTTCTTGCTGAACCAAGATACCAGTCTGGAACCCATAAAGAATGCACCACCACTTGTGCTTTTCCTGTCATCCACGCTTCCGACCCAATCTGCATCTGTATAAGCATGAAGTGTAAGATCTGTATCTCTAGGATACCATAAGCCATAATTTTGAGTCCCTTGAAGATATTTGAAAATTCTCTTCACTGCCTGAAGATGAGTCTCCTTCGGATTTGCCTGAAATCTTCCAACTATTCCAACTGCATGCATGATGTCCGGTCGGGTACCTGTCAAATAAAGTAAGCTTCCAATCATAGATCTGTAGGTTGGTTGATGTACTGCTGCAGATTCATCATTTGCACTGAGGCTACATCCTGTGACCATGGGTGTACATACTGGTTTTGCATCTTCCATACCATATTTCTTCAAAATCTGTTTGAGATACTTGGTTTGAGATAAAAAGATTCCTCCTTCTTTTTGTTGGATTTGCAAACCAAGGAAATATGTCAGTTCTCCTAGCAAAGACATTTCAAATTCTTTCTGCATGACCGAGGCAAAGCTTTGACTCATAGCTTCTTCATTGCTCCCAAAAATAATGTCATCTACATACACAACCAGTATTAGCAATTTGTCATTTTCAACTTTTATATAAAGATTGCTATCTGCTGATCCTTTTGAAAAACCTTGTTGATGAAGATATTTGTCCAAACAGTAGTACCAAGCCCTTGGAGCTTGTTTGAGACCATAGAGAGCCTTTTTCAATCTGCATACAAGATTTGGATCATTTCCAAGAATGAACCCATCTGGCTATTCAATGTATACTTCTTCTTCCATTTGAAATACTTTGAAGTTTTGAAAACTTGAGAGAGCAAGGAACATTCGGATGGCCTCAAGTCTTGCAACAGGAGCAAAGGTTTCTTCAAAGTCTATTCCTTCTTGCTGCGCATACCCTTTACAAACAAGTCTGGCTTTGTTTCTAATTACTTCTCCATTTTCATTCAATTTGTTTTTGAAGACCCATTTTGTTCCGATAACATTCTTATCCTTTGGTCTAGGAACCAGCTCCCAAGTGTTGTTCTTTTCGATTTGCTCAAGTTCTTCATCCATTGCTTTCACCCAACATTCATCTTTGCATGCCTCTTTCACACTTTGTGGTTCAGTAGAGGAGAGTAATGCCAAATAGCTTGAAGCTTCTGCAACTGTTCTTCTTGTTTGTACACCTGCTTCTTTCTGCCCCATAATCTGAGATTCTGGATGATTCTTCTGAACATATCTGGATGGAGTCTTTTCTTCTATTCTTGTCTGCTCCTCTGGTTCTTCTTGAGGTTCTTCTTCTTCATCATTCTGTCTTTGAGGGTAGCCTTCATCTTCTTCGATGTCTTCATGATGTACTTTCCTAGGAATGTATCCCTTCTCATCAACCACTACATCAATGCTGTCAACAATTCTGCCAAGTCTTTTATTGTAGCATTTGTATGCTTTGCTATGTGGAGAGTAACCAAGAAGAATGCCTTCATCTGCTCTAGGTTCAAGTTTGCCAAGCTGCTCATCAGTATTCTTGATATAGCATTTGCTCCCAAAGATTTTGAAGTGCTTTACCGAAGGAGTCTTACCACTCCAGAGCTCATGAGGAGTTTGAGTGCTGTTCACCCAGACATTTGTTTTGTTGAGAATAACAACTGCAGCATGTGCAGCTTCACCCCAGAAAGTTGCGGGAGTTCCTGATTCATCAAGCATAGCACGAGCCATTTGTTGGACTGTTCTGTTCATTCTTTCCACAACTCCATTTTGCTGAGGAGTTCTAGCTGTAGAGAATTCTCTTCTTATCCCATGTTCTTCACAGAAATCGAAAAATTCATTTGAGGTAAACTCCCCACCTCTGTCGGATCTGAGGCACTTAATTTTGTGACCTGATTCATTTTCAACCAAGGCTTTGAAGGATTTGAATTTTTCGAATGCTTCATCTTTGTGCTTCATAAGTCCTAGCCAGACAAACCTGGAGAAATCGTCAATGAATAATATCAAGTATTCTTCTCCTCTAGGTGTTCTTTTCCTGAATGGACCGCATGTATCTGTATGTACTAGCTCAAGAGGCATGCTAGCTGATCCTTCCTTCTCTGGAAAGTTAGTTCTGGTTTGTTTTCCAAACTGACATGATTTGCATATGGTGTTGTCAGGAATTTTGATATCTGGAAGATCGCGAACTGCCTGATATTTGCATGCTTTCCTTATTTGTGAAAAGCTTAGATGCCCCAACCTCCGATGCCATAACCAGTGCTCATCATCCTTGCTTAGATAGCATTGTTGTTGTCCTTCTTCAAATATGTACAGATTATTTGGAGTTCTTTTGCCTTTGATCACTGTTTTACCTGTATCAAGATCACGAACAAGACATCCATTTGATCTGAATATAACCTCGGTTCTTTGATCACACATCTGGCTGACACTTAGAAGATTATGCTTCAATCCATCAACATACAAAACATTTCCAGCCTTGACTTTTTCTTTTAACTGAGCAATGCCCTTTCCTTTTATAGTTGCAGGAGTATCATTTCCAAAAGAGACTTTCTTTCCCTTTTCTAGAGCAGAATAAGACTCAAGTTTTTCTTTATCACCTGTCATATGCTTCGAACATCCACTGTCAATGTACCATAGATTTTCCTGTCCCTCTGCATAAAATGCTATCCCACATCTTTCTGTTTGAGGTTCCTTTATTCTCCATGTTTTGGTGCTTGAGGCTTGTTCCTTTTTCTGCTGAAACCTGCTCCTGCATTCAGAGTCTTCATGACCAAAGTTATTGCAAATAGAACATTCAACTTCATTTTCAAGAACCGAAAAGTTGTTATAGGTCCTTTTTGTAATCCCTGTCATACTTCTTTGTTTTTGAGCTTCCCTAGTCATGATCGTTTTATATGCAACACATTGAGCTGCTTTGTGACCAAAGTTATGGCAAGAAAAACATTGTCCATTGAAGAAACTTCTGCGGTTATTGAATCTACCAGCCAACTGATTGTAATTTCTATTTTCATCTATTCTTGAACCAAATTGAGAAGATTTTACCTGTGGCTGGTTGTAGCTTTTGTTCACCCTTAAGATGGATTGCCCTTGATAGTTTCTGTTTGTAATTCGTTCCTGCTTTACCTGTTGATCTTCATTGTTCTTTTGCTCATTTCTTCTTGCTGCATCAAGATAACTTTTTGAGGTGGATGCTTGAGAAGTTTCTCCATTATAGCCCAGACCTGTCTTGTTTAGAGGAGACCGCTGCACATTGATAATCTCATCCAAAGTTTCAGATCCTTTGACAAACTTGAGATTAATAGCTTTTGTTTTCTCAATCTCTTTTCTAAGACCAACAATTTCACCTTCTAATTTTTCAAGATGTTTTTCCTTTTCATCAATTTGAAATTGTAGAGTATCAATGATCATGTTCTTTTCTTCTATACATCTCTTGAGTCTAGTAATTTCATCATAAAGGTTATCCACATCTACAGCATCCATATAATCATCATCTTCAAATGCCATTAACAACTTATATTCATTACCTTGTTCATCTTCATCACTGTTTGATAGACCATCACTATCTTCATGAGTGTAGTAGCTTTTCTTATTTGCGTTCTGTTTCTTGTTCCATCTAGCAGGTTCCTTTCCTTTATCCTTATAAGGACATTTTGCAGCATAATGACCTACTCTTCCACAAGCAAAGCATTTAAAAGGTAACTTACCTCTGAACCTTCCAGAACCCCTTTGAAGATTTCTGACAAAATTTGATTCTTCTTCCTCTTCTTCTGGGATGTGGCTTGCTTCATAATAATCTCCTTTGCCTGATGCCTTGAAAGCAGCTTCTCTTCTGTCTGATGGACCTCCCTTTCTCATTTCATAAGCAGTTAGAATTCCATGTAGCTGAGACATAGTAAGAATTCGTAGATTTTCCTTTTCTTCTATTGCAGATACTTTAGATTCAAACTTGGGGGACAATGATCTTAGAACCTTTTCAACCACAATAGCCTCTTTTATTTCTTCACCCAAATTTTTCATACAATTAACAACCTCATCTACCCGAAGAAAATAGTTAGCCACACTTTCATCATTATACATTTTGAGAGTCTCATACTGAATTCTGAGAGTTTGAAGTTTAGCACGCTTTACCTGTTCATCTCCTTCATAGCTCGTGACAATTTTGTCCCATATCTCTTTTGCGGATTTATAGTGCATTACCTTCATGAATTCTGATTGAGATATACATCCTAATAGAGTACTGACTGCTTTCGCATTTGTTTCATACTTCTTTTTCTCGGCTGCATCTGTAGGAGTAGCTGAAGGAAAAGCATAGCCTGTCTCTACGATGTCCCAAACTTCTGTACCAAGAGATTGAAGATAGGCAGTAACTCTTACCTTCCAATAATTGAAGTTTGTCCCATCAAAAACCGGTGGCCTGATTGATGCTTGTCTCTCGTAGTTGCTCATGATGAACGATCTACCTTCAAGCAATCAAGCTTCTCTGAAGGACCTGCTCTGATACCAATTGTTGGAAATAATACTGAGAGGGGGGGGTGAATCAGTATTATCTAATTCTTTTAATCAATCTTCCTTATTTGTTCTTTGAATTATTTTTGCATGTTAGTACCATAAAATAATGAGCATGAACAAAGAAAAACAGATAGTCACACCAAAGAACACAAGATGTAAGGTGGAAACCCAATGTGGGTGAAAACCACCTGTTGCAATATGTCTCTATCTTCTTTCAACTTAGAAACTTCTTTTACAATGGTTTTGTACTGGTGCAGTCCTTTACCAGTACGCAGGCTGCAACCTGCAGAGAGCTACAACTCTCTCTCTCTCGTTTTCCAGTCTCTCCTGGAAGGGAGCTACAACCCCCTACTTCTTTTCATAAAGCATCAAATGATCATCAAGTACATAAAGGTTACAGTCCACTACAGTTATCAGATCAGCAATAACAGAACTAACCCAGAACACCTTATCAATAGAAAATTTCAGTCAATAGAACATTTTAATATAGATACGCAGTTTTCCCTTCTGTGGCCTGCGTCGCTATGCTGTTCACCTTCTGCTTTCCTGCGTATACCCGCAGCAATCCTTCTGCCGAATTGCGTGCCCACGCACTGTACCTTGAACCGCGCTGCGTATTATTACTGCAGGGACGCACCCAGAGACATTATCGCGGCGCGTACTGTTACTACAGGGACGCACCCAAAAATACTATCGCGCCGCGTACGGACGCACCTGGAAATACTATCGCGCCGCGTACTTTTACTGCACGGACGCACCTGAACCTTAGTCGCTCTGCGTACCCACGCAGGTATCCTTCTTCTGCTCTGCGTACCGACACAGGTCTCCTGTTTCTGCTCTGCGTCCCCACGCAAATCTCCTGTTTCTGCACTGCGTACCCACGCAGCTCTTCTGTTAAACACCTGCGTCCTTCTGATTAGGGCCGAATAGGCAGTCCACCAGAGTGGCACAGTTGCTCAGATCTGATCATGCGCTCGAGAGATCACCCTTCACAGATTCGCCTTCAACTTCCCTTTCATATAGATCAAGCTTTTAAGACCATAACCCAATATTTCAGATCTAAAGATATTCAATTGCAAAGATACTTAGCCAAGTGATCTCCTTTGCTTTATATAGGCAAGCTCCTCCTCAAATCATGGAACAATACCACGAACCAACACCATAATAACACAATACCGTCGGCTAGATACCAAGAGTAAAACATAAGAAACCCCCACGTGTGCTTTTCTCTGCCTTGAAATGTGTGGACTGGGGTACGCACCTCCTGAACGGCTGGCCTGCGTATCTGGATGCGGTCCCTGCATGGTGTACCTGCGGGTACGCACCTTTTGAACTGATTTCCTACGTACTTCTTAATTTTCAACAAATTGAGAGCCTGCCACGGGAGTTGCCATCAAGTACAACATCCGTAACATATAGCCATACCAGAAACATAATGCCAACACATGGTAGTTAGTCCTTGGTATTTGAACCTATAGTTTTGGACCATAGTATCTCGTTAGAAGTGTTGATCCCAAGTATTGGGTCCATGGTGTTGGTTTGTTATGGTTTTAGACCATGGTATTGAGCAAGGCCTAAGACTATAAAAGGAGAAGAAGATCATTAGGCAAGGGCATCGAAAAAAGTCTTGAATATCTGAAGAAGTATGAGATCCAGTATGCAGGTTATGGGTTGATGATGCATTGCTTGATCTGAGCTAAGGAGGGATCTCACTGGTTGATGGAGAACAAGATCTAAGGATAGATCGGGATCAAATGGTTTGAAATAAACTGTCTCGATATGATTGATTATGTTTATCTATATACTGACGCATGTAATGATCTGAACTGAGTTTAACTTAAGTTTGAAATCACTGCAAGTCATGATTGAATATTTATAGACCTGTACACAGGTTGGCTTTGGTGTAAGCGCGTATGTACGTGGGTTTGATTCATTGTAGTAGCGTATACCATTTGATCTATGATGTCTGAAGTTACAGGTGGTTCTGATTGTTGATGAGTTCTGATGATAGTTTGATGGTGTCAGTGTTCTGCATATTCAGATTGGTTGATTGTGTTTTGATGGATGAGAACTAATATTGGATCAGGATCATAATGACTCATATTTATGTGATCTGATGGACTAGATCTGGGTGCTAACACATATATTACCTTTGTATATGTAATGATCTGGGTATGACTGAAGTCAGGAAGTGCAACGAAGTTATGAATAAGTAATTAATGACATATACACTGGTTCGCTTTGGTGAAGTTGCGTATACATGCTGGTTTGGCACTTCCAAGTAGTGTATGCACTCTGATGCATGATTTTGATGGTACAGTTGGTTATGATTGTTGTTGCAGAGTTCTGTTGTCTGCTTTGTGTTCTGGTGACTATGTTGTTGACAGGGTTTCATTGTTTCAGTGACTCAGAGATTGATGATGCTAGTATTGATTGTTTTGTGCTTCAATGATATTTATGGGTCCAGTATGAAAATTTGATGAAACATGGCCTTCAGATTATATTGTTTTTCTTCAGGAGTATCTAGTCTGAAAATGTATGAAATGTGGTCCCTAGAGGATGAAAGGAGATTGTAGACCAGCGTCTACATACTAGTACACCAACTAATACAAGAGCAAAGGGGGTGGTAGCTCCCTTCCAGTAGCAGCTGGAGATCGAGTGAAGATTGGAGCATTCAGTAGGCAGTCACTTATGTACTAGTAAATGGATCCGCTAGTACAAGAGCTAAGGGAGTTGTAGCTCCCATCCAGGAGAGTCTGGAAAATGAGAGAGAAGGTTGTAGCCCTTTGCAGGTAGAAGCCTGCGTACTGGTAAAGGATTGCACCAGTGTAAAATATTGTAAAATGAAGTATCTTATTGAAAGAAGATAGAGACGACTTGCAGCAAGTGGTTTTCACCCACATTGGGTTTCCACCTTATATCATGGTGTTCATGTGTGCTTCTTGTGTGTGATGATTTGTTCTGTTTTACTGCACCTGCTTACTGTTCATATGGTTAAATAAGTTCTGATGCACTAACTAAACATCAACATTTAATGGATTAACTGAATCATAAGTATTTTGGATATACGCTAGTTGCATTAGGCACAGTTGCATATACACGCAGGTTCCCTTGAATGAAGTAGCGTATATGTATCTAAGTATGGAAATGAAAAAGTTTTAATGATCTGATAATACTGATTCACCCCCTCCCCCTCTCAGTATTATTTCCAACAATTGGTATCAGAGCAGTTCCTTTGATAGAAGCTTGATCGCTTAAAGGAGATCCGTGGAACAATGGGAAAGAAGCTTAAGAAGAAAGCACCTAAGCAGAAGAAGACATCTCAGAAGAACTATGACAGTGGGAGAATCGATTGGGGAATATGTGGAAGAAGCACTTCAGATTCAGAATCATTTCAAAATGAAGATGAACTATCAGGTATGAATTTGTTATCCTCTGATGTTCCAGCTATCTATCGATTTTGAAAAGATGAAAGTGATAGCGAAACAACTGAATTTGCTTTTATGGGTGAGAAAGAAAGATATCAAATAGAGGCGGAATTTAAAAGGTTTACAGACAAAATTAGAGATCAACAAGATCTATTGAACAAAAGGGAATGTGTCTTCAAAGAAGAAGCTGCCAAACTAAAAGCTCAACTAGAGGAAGGAAACAAGGTAAGAAAGTTATTTAAGGACAAATATCAAAAGTTGCAGGATGAAGTAACATCACTAAGAGATGAAGTCAATGAAAGAAGCACAACCATCAAGAAACTCAGAGATAGATCCAGTTACTATGAAAGTCTTGAAGCCATGATCCGCTCGCTAAAAAAAGATCTTGAAGAATCAAAGAAGCAAAATAAAGGACTACTCCAAGCTCATGAAAATGAAGTTCTTGAACTAAGACGTCAGTTGGAAGAAGAAAGAAATGCTGAAGAAAACATGAAGAAGCAATATCTTGAAAAGGAAGAACAACTTCATATTGAAGTAAATATCTTAAAAGGTAAATTAGAAGAAAATGATAAACTGTTGCGATTTCAAGATATTACTAAGGCCTTGGATGATATTCTTAGTAGTCAAAGGTCTCTTGCTATCAAGACTGGTCTTGGTTTTCATGAATCTGTTGAAGGTGAATCTAGTTCACAAGGTGAGGCAAGGAACTCTAAAGAGAAATCTAAAATGATCAACAAGGAGATGAGAGAGATGAAAGGTCAACCCCATCAACAATCAAGGAAAGAGATTCTTCAATGAAAATATTTCACTCCTAGCTATGGAAGTAATAGTCGGCCATTTACTCAGATGAATAATATTGAATGTTATGAAGGTCATAATCTTAGACATGTTGCAGCTAGATGCAGAAGAAGAATGGTTCAAGATCATTAGATAGGAAGATCATCACATTCCAGGTACTTTAATGGATATTGCTTTGCTTGCAATATGTTTGGTCACAAAGTTACTGACTGCTACAGAAGGAATATGAAACATGTAAGATGTTATGCATGCAACAAGCTTGGACATACAACAAAGGAATGTAGAAACAAAGTACGGGCACCATACCAAAAGAAGAAAACATCATCACGCTTGAAGATATGGAAGAAGAAGGAAGTACAGTCAGAAATATGTGGCACAGCATAGTACAATCAGACACAACACAACACAGACATAATAGAATCAGGGGGAGCTGAAAGTGTAAAACTTTAGTGTCTTGAATCTCATACACAAGTTTCTTAAAGGGAAGTCGCGTATATACGCGAGTTAGACACTGAAAAGTCGCGTATATATGTCAGTCTGAGGAAAAACAGTAGGGACAGGCTCAGAAAAAGGGTCTGATATGATTCAGTCCATTATTTGCTCTATTGGTTAATAGTTACAATCTGCTGAGGATGTGTGGAAATGTTTTGATACTTGTAAGATGTTTAGAAGTGTTTTGATCCTAACTTGATGATGATGATGTCTTGATGCTTATTGCTGATATATGCATGATCAGATCTAACAAATGGCACAGGTTGAGGGGGAGAATATGCCTTTAATAATGCATTGTTGGCATTATGCTTAATAGTCCTTGGTGATGATGCTTATATGGCTAAATGATATATCTTGCTATGATGTAGTTATGAGTTGTCCATGATAAAATCTCATATGATTCTTGGAGTTACATAGTTGATGTTCAGATCTTATTTGTGGATTGATTCTTAGATGGTGCATATATGATGCTTACATGATGATCTTCATAAGGATAAGGAGAAGTACAAAGTACTTGGTAATGGTCCACTCATACGCTACTACGGTCATATACATAAAGATCATATAATACAATTATGATGTAGGCACTCATGTCGATAAGGATTGTTGCTGTTGATGATATCAAGAAGTTTTGTCAAATGAGCTTGAGCTCAAGATACATAGTACTGATACATGGATGACTACTCAAAGTTGCTTTGTTGGAGACACGATGATGAGTTCTTATCTATATGATACTTACATATGTTGACTGATGCAGATGTTCCCAAGTAATGATACTTGGATCATGTAGATCTTGATGTTGATGAAATGGCTATGGTGGTTTCACACATGATATAATGTGAATGAATTTGTATGGCATATGCAGAATTCTGTTCAAAGGGATGAATTGATGCAGACATACCTTGTTATAGGTTGATGACTTATACTCTACAGGACATTTACAGGTTGCTGATCTGGAAGTGGTTGTACGCGAGTTCTATGAGTAATATCCGTGTATATATGCCTGTTTCTGTGGATATAGTCGTGTATATGTTGGTTTGAAGGAAATCAGTAAGAAGGGTCTGATATGGGTATGACAGAAACCATCTGGCACAAGTAGATTGGCTGAAGGAGAACATGATTGCTGATGATTGACAGATGCTGCTGATATTAGTCTTGCGCTTGATATTTGGTCTCTATGTCATGTATTTCTTTTATTATCAAGGTCATGTAACGGCCTATATTGGTTTCCCCACTATGCCTGGGATGGATGATGTAATGTTCTTGCTTTATCATGTGTAAACTTTTGATATATCCCCACCTGTTTGGGAAATGGATGTATGAGTATTTGGTGCTAGGAAGGTCACTTATGATGTATAGAGTCATGTTCTTTCTTATAGAACATCTTTTTGCAGCCCTTGCTTACAGTCAGGGAGAGCATGAACAACACAATTCAGCAAGAGCAGAGCTTTAGCATGTACTCAGAGGGAGCTTGGTCAGATTGGTACACCTTTGCATATACAAAGGGGGAGCTCATTCAGAGATTTCAGCAAGTACTCAAGGGGAGTATGGTCAGCGGGATGTTTATCACAGAAAGTGTATATCTTGGTCTACCCTTTGCCCTCGATGTCAAAGGGGGAGAGTGATTTGGTGTTGTTGCCATCAAGTCCAAAGGGGGAGATTGTTGGCATTATGATGCATGTGTTGTACTTGATGGCAACCCACTCATAGAAGAAAATCTCTATTAGTTATAACTATATGAATCTTCAGAAGAGATATCAGATGTGACTGAATGCATAGGATGCAGGACAGCTCAAAGGAATCAGATGATAGTTCTAAGTGTGACAAGTTAGCTTTGCCATCAAGTCCAAAGGGGGAGATTATTGGCATTATGAGACAAGTGTTGTCCTTGATGGAAAATCACACAGATGATAGATCATAGTGCAGCAGGTCAGCAACAAGGATTTGATGATCAGACTACAAGAATGAAGAGAAAATATATATATATATATATATATATATATATATATATATATATATATATATATATATATATATATATATATATATATATATATACGCAGGTTCATCATGATCGAGCCGCGTATACACGCAGGTTAGTCGTCGAAAAGACGCGTATGCGTATACACGCACTTTCATGCAAGAGAAGGCGCATATATGTTGGAGAACTTACTTTTGGTCCATGGTAGTTAGTCCTTGGTATTTGAACCTATAGTTTTGGACCATAGTATCTCATCAGAAGTGTTGATCCCAAGTATTGGGTCCATGGTGTTGGTTTGTTATGGTTTTGGACCATGGTATTGAGCAAGGCCTAAGACTATAAAAGGAGAAGAAGATCATTAGGCAAGGGCATCGGAAAAAGTCTTGAATATTTGAAGAAGTATGAGATCCAATATGCAGGTTATGGGTTGATGATGCATTGCTTGATCTGAGCTAAGGAGGGATCTCACCGGTTGATGGAGAACAAGATCTAAGGATAGATCGGGATCAAATGGTTTGAAATAAACTGTCTCTATATGATTGATTATGTTTATCTATATACTGACGCATGTAATGATCTGAACTGAGTTTAACTTAAGTTTGAAATCGCTGCAAGTCATGATTGAATATTTATAGATATGTACGCAGGTTGGCTTTGGTGTAAGCGCGTATGTACGAGGGTTTGATTCATTGTAGTAGCGTATACCATTTGAGCTATGATGTCTGAAGTTATAGGTGGTTCTAATTGTTGATGAGTTCTGATGACAGTTTAATGGTGTTAGTATTCTGCATATTCAGATTGGTTGATTGTGTTTTGATGGATGAGAACTAATATTGGATCAGGATCATAATGACTCATATTTATGTGATCTGATGGACTAGATCTGGGTGCTAACACATATATTACCTTTGTATATGTAATGATCTGGGTATGTCTGAAGTCAGGAAGTGCAGCGAAGTTATGAATAAGTAATTAATGACATATACATTGGTTCGCTTTGGTGAAGTTGCGTATACACGCTAGTTCGGCACTTCCAAGTAGCGTATGCACTCTGATGCATGATTTTGATGGTACAGTTGGTTCTGATTGTTGTTGCAGAGTTCTATTGTCTGCTCTGTGTTCTGGTGACTGTGTTGTTGACAGGGTTTCAATGTTTCAGTGATTCAGAGATTGATGATGCTAGTATTGATTGTTTTGTGCTTCAATGATATTTATGGGTCCAGTATGAAAATTTAATGAAACGTGGCCTTCAAATTATAGTGTTGTGCTTCAGGAGTATCCAGTTTGAAAATGTATGAAATGTGGTCCCTGGAGGATGAAAGGAGATTGGAGGCCGACGCCTACGTACTAGTACATCAGCTAGTACAAGAGCAAAGGGGGTGGTAGCTCCCTTCCAATAGCAGTTGGAGATCGAGTGAAGATTGGAGAATTCAGTAGGTAGGCACCTACGTACTAGTAAATGGATCAACTAGTACAAGAGCTAAGGGAGTTGTAGCTCCCATCCAGGAGAGTCTAGAAAACGAGAGAGAGGGTTGTCGCCCTCTGCAGGTAGAAGCCTGCGTACTGGTAAAGGACTGCACCAGTATAAAATATTGTAAAATGAAGTATCTTATTGAAAGAGGATAGAGACGACTTGCAGCAGGTGGCTTTCACCCACATTGGGTTTCCACCTTATATCATGGTGTTCATGTGTGCTTCTTGTGTGTGATGATCTGTTCTGTTTTACTGCACCTGCTTACTGTTCATATGGTTAAAGAAGTTCTAATGCACTAACTAAAGATCAACATTTAATGGATTAACTGAATCATAAGTATTTTGGATATACGATAGTTGCATTAGGCACTGTTGCGTATACACGCGGTTTCCCTTGAATGAAGTAGCATATATGTATCTAAGTATGGAAATGAAAAAGTTTTATTGATCTGATAATACTGATTCACCCCCCCCCCCCCCCCTCTCTTAGTATTATTTCCAACAACCATAAACAAAAGAATATTTAGAAAATTATTTACGATTAAAATATCATCAATAATATAAACATAAACAATCTTATTATTTAAATAATGAAAACTTAAAAGCTTTTTTCGCACTTCTACATGTCCTATAAACAAATCTTTTGCTCAATGTTATTTTTATTTATTTAAAAATGTTCTATGTAACATATTTCACACTTGTAATAGTCGGACCTGATTTTACGTTTTCAAAAGAGAGAACTAGTGAATATATACAAAATTGAAAAGAGAAATTTTTGTAGTTCATCGATGTTGAGAAAATTATTGATTTAGAAGGTGTTTTCATCTATGAAATGGATATGGTTAACAGAGAAAGTCAAGAAGTTATTTTCACTCATACCTTTAATTTACGTGGTGTTATCGATGAGAAATTCCACTTTTCGATTACATACAAGTGTTATACTAATCTACTAATGGAAGAGAAAAATAATAACAAGATTTGGACTACTGAATTAGCAAATGTTGCACGTGTGCCAATAGTTTTTTATTTCAATGAAATTGCTGATTTGCATGCAAAATTTTTTAATTCAAAAACTAGAACAATTATGCTACAAATGGAGAGAATACTGTGGAATGCAAAGACATTTAAATGAATATTCAAGTTATTAGAGGCTAATGTTCGCTTATGGTTTCGCAAAGAAAATAGTTTTACAATCTCATAAGCAACTTAATCAAATTTTATTGCAGATTTATTTTTTCTGAGTCACCAAATTTCTTGCAATCTATCTATTCTAGGAATCTATTCATTTAAACAGTTGTTTAGATACATTTGTTGACTTTCTGCACGTATCATGGGCCAAGAACATATAGAAAGAGTTCCAAAATGCATTGTCTATATGCTTTATTAGATATACAAAAAGGATTGTGTATTTGACTAGGCTGATATCATTTCAAATGAATTAGCTTTTTCGTTAACCAAATTATCCAAGACCAAAAGGTTTTTCATGATCGGGTATATCATAATAGCTTTGATTTCAAGCGATAGCTTTAACAGTTTTCCATGTAACCCTAAATTCAATGTGAATCAAGAACTAGTGAAATTTTAGTATCGTATACTATGGAAGAATAACACTTCTTAAAACTTTTTTCTAATTCAAGATGTTTTTGTCAGGAAAATCAACTACATGATAACTAGACAAGAACCTCATCGTATATATGGACACACACAACTTCTGTTATGGGGAAAAGATACATGTGAAGAAAGAGAAATTAATATGCTAATTCAAATATATGGGTTTCAAGGTAAGCCATTGTTATTGTTGAAATTTGTTACAGACAGCTAATTTGTTATTGAAGTCTATAGGAAATACATTGACTAACTAGATATATTTAAAAGAAAAAAGACAAAACAGGTCACTCCTTTGTCATTTACTATTGGAGAAATCATAGTAAAAATTGTTTCCCATGTTATAGAGTTCAAACAGAATTTGAATGCTTTTAACTTAAGTAAATCTGAAGCAAATAAAGATTTTGTTGAAGAGGGCCTATTTCATGCACACTTGAAAAGAATTTGATATAGAAACTTGTTTGCAGAAATTAGAGAACATAGCGAACAATGTCAATATAATTTGACAAAAAAATAACTACTAATCATACATACTGAAGATATCATGGAAGAATCAAGTATCAGTATTTCTTATGATCAATATGTACGTTGCATAAACGATACCCATGGAAATCAAGGGCTAATCATAGATGTTGAATAAATCATACATGAATTGGGAATCGGTAGTTTTGTAGGGAAATCTATATACTGGATAAACGATATTGATGTGAGTTCATCGTCAAGTGAAAATAGGAATAAAGATACTACAAATATGGAAGTGATTTATGGCAAGCTATTAGATAATGTGAAGCATGAAAAGGTTGATCGAAGTTTTATTTTAAATGAAGTGTGTGCTACTAAATCAGATAATTTTAAAATTCCTATGAGAAAAAGTAAATGTTGATGAAACTATGAGTGAAGAAGTTGAAAACATTAAGCTAACTGATTGGATTGGTGTTTGTTTTCCTAAAAAACCAAGAAACAATAGCCCAAATTTCCAATGAATCTATATTTTTTTATGATGGTATTGTCACATTGCAAAATGAAAAGTATGAAAATAGTAGTAAATAAATGAAGATTGAAAAGGTACAGCTTCACAATAATAACATTTTAGACCAAACATAAATGCAAGTTGATTTTTCTAGAGCTGCAACCACATCACTCATGGAGTTGCATCAAGTTATCGATAACGAGTTTGTAGACTCTTTGTCAACGGGAAGAATAAAACTTAAACTTAATAAAAATAATAAATGACCTAGAAGATGAAATAGATCTGAGTCCTTTGTTTATGATTACATTTGCAATATGAGCAACAATTCGTGCAGCTATTGTTCACAAGACATCATATAGATTTGTTAAATCTATCAGTTTGCTTAATTTGATGAAAACATATATTATTAGGAATATATGGTAACAACTACAAATCATTAAACATGTATGGGAAGTAGTGTATGACCTGAAGCACATGGTACAAAGATCTAAGTCATTTCTTGAGTTCATTAAAACTGATCTCAAAGGAGACAGGTATTTCATGAATAATGACTTATTTTCCTTCAGCTAGTGACTTGATTTACTTTCTCGCGTAGAGAAAAGAGAACAACAATTGTCAATTGCTAATTGAATAACTCAAAGTTGCATGGTATTGGAGAATCAAGACAATGGAAAACATTATTTCTAAATATCAAAACATAGAGAATCGAAGGGTAGATGCATATGTCAAAGTTGTACAAAGTGTGAAGAATTTGAACAACCCATGTATTACATGAGACTCTGCTTTAATTTCAAGAGAAACGTTAACAGTTGAAATGGATAAAATGAAATAGTCAAAGGCGACAGAATTCGACGATATAGTTGATTTTAATATACATGAAAGAAGGGAATGGCTATTTGGCCTTGTTAATGTAAATGAACAATATAACTATGTTTTGGATGTGGAATTAAAAAGCGAGGTCACAAAAATTGAGAAAGATGTATTTATTCAAAGTATCAAATTGTAAATTATAGCTACTCCTATGAAACATTGCATACATGCAAAGTTAAAGAAATTGCTTTAAGAAACCAATAGCTCTGAAAATAGCCAACAATCAAGAAATCGGGACATATGCTCTTACATAGTGTAAAATTTGTTAAATCATGGAATATTCTCTTTTTTGTTTACTATTGATCAAGTGTTCATATTTTTTTATATTTTATTATCAATTGAATCAATATTTGGATGCATTTTTTAGCACTTCATTGAAATTGGTTTTTTCATATAACTATTTATGTGATTACATAAAGGTTTTGATAAACTCTTTACAAATTGAATGTTGTTTTATGTATGCAAAATTGTCGAGGTTGTTTACATGTGCACATAGCTTTCCTCCTGCACTTTTTTCCCCATATCTCTATTTCAGAGTGACATTATCATTTATTATATGTATTTAATTAGTTTGAAGCAATTGTTTCTATTTTGCGTAAATGAGTGCAAAGTTAAAGAGACAAATAACTAAAATAACAACCATGAATATGCTAGTGAACTATGATATCAAAAAAATTATTTCTATTGACGTAATAAATATTGTGAGTAGCCATATAGTATTATTATTATTCAAATTCTATACCTTACTGTTAAAAACTCATTGATTTGTGACAATTTTGACACTGTTTATCAGTTTTTTGAACAATTCTAACATAGTTATTCTTTTTTAACAGAAATGGAAAGGGATTTTCAGCAATTGTTTTTTATTGTCAGAATTTTTTTTGTCCTTTCATGTTTCTTTTGATCATAACTATGGTAATTACAATTTGGACGTGATTACAATTTAAACTTGGTTATAGTTGTTGCTACATGAATGATTTATTTTAATTTCTTATAATACCAATAACAAATACCTTTCTTTTACTTTGAATATTGTCATCTAGCTTTAACCAATCTTTCCAATTTGTTCTATTCTCTTATGTGTAGACTATAGAAAATGAACCTTAACAAATTATTTTTGCAAATAACAAGAATTGATATCTAATCACTAAACTCGTTATGTATTCTGCATAATGAAATCTATGTTTCGAACTCTTCCCTCACGCAATTCCGCCATCATTTTTGCAAATAAGTTGCAGCCACTTTAACTATGCCATAATTCAACAAATCATATATGAAATGAAATTAAACTACTCTAATTGTTAATGATATTAAATAAAATTTTGATACTAGCGCTTTTAATGACATTCATTAAGAAGTGATCCTCATCATTATTGCAATTTTTCTAGTACTTATTGTAGTACTTTCATCATCAAGATAATTCAGGACATTCACTTTGTAAAGTTGCTTTTTTCTTTTCCAATTTTGGATTAGATAATTTCACATTTGGTGATTGTACTTTTATTATTCAATATTAAAGGAACTTACTTCATCAGATAAATAATAAAAATTTCATTTTGTAAGGTTTCTTTTAACAAAGTAAAAAGGCATTTCCGATTGTAGAATTACAACTTATCATATTATCTTCTTTGAAATTTCCTAATGTCCTCTAATCTAAATGTGATGAGAATATGAGCTACAACTAATTGTCCTAAATAATACTAATTACATTTTCTAAAGGTTAGAATGACACCTTTGCAAAAAGAATCTCTCGAATAAAAAAACATGAGTACCAAAATAGAATTGAATGCAAAGAAATTATTAACATTATAAATGAGGCATGCAAAGCTATTTATGTTTATGCACATGCATTTGTCCTTTTTTTCTCATGCCTTTTCTAGAAAACTAGTTCCGCATAACTACTCTCACACACCTTTCTTTGCATAGCTATTTTCCTACTTGTGAAATACATTGATAAATAATAATAATAATAAAACATAAAATAATAACAATGAAAATAACAAAATAAAAATCCAAATGGGAAGAATTGCAAAACAATTTCATAAGGTGCAAAAAACTCTAAAGATTTCATTGTACTAAGCCTCACATGTCATACAGTCTATTAATAATAAAATAACTATAGAAATGAAAAGAAATTTTCTATTGCTAGTGAATTCAAGCTAAAAACAAAAGACACAAATTTATTTTACAATTTCGTGGAAAGGAAAACAAACAATTGAAACACATGCAATAAGATGCAACCATCAAAACATAAGGAACATAATGATTTTATAGGGGAACCAAACTCGGAAAAACTCCCCTGCTGCTTTGCATTAATTTAGATGGGAAATATGGATATATTACAATGAAAACTTCACACATCAAGCACCACCTGCATTGCAATATTGATCTCTTGCTCACTGCCCTACTCTGACCAACACTTTGCCAAAAAAGGCATTTTCTATCCTCCTTTTCCCTTGTGCAATCCTTGAGGAAAGTAGCACATAAAAATAGGATAATTCATTATTTCCTATCACAAATCATGAAGGAATTCACCACCTTCTAAATGAAAAACTTTGTACACTCAGCTAGTATACAATTGATGATTACAATGTGCCTTTTCCTCCACTCCCACTAGTAATTTTGAATTTCGTGCATGACTGAGTTAATTAAGAGATTTGTGAGTTAAAAAATATTATCACTATTCAAATAAACTCTTACTGACTCTACTAATGACTAGAGCTTAGATAACTGAGTTTAACTAATGATTACTCCACTAGATTGTTAGATATTAGCAATCAACTCATGCACAACTCTAATTCTAGCCCACAAACTTGAATTTATGGATTTAACTATGAGACAAATCCATGCCACTCTAGATAACTACAATAAAAGGCATCCTACCAATGTGGAAAATTGAATTTATCCATTTGACCAAGGCATAAGTCAAATGAAGCATTTTATTGACACATTTTAACACTCCCTCTTACCAAGAAAATGGTTTTGCACCATCCCTATCCTGTTCCTATGAAA
Organism: Pinus tabuliformis; assembly: GCA_031772625.1. NCBI lineage: Eukaryota > Viridiplantae > Streptophyta > Pinopsida > Pinales > Pinaceae > Pinus > Pinus tabuliformis. Next base: position 481,465,123 of record CM062813.1, read on the forward strand.
ATTAAATTTGTCTCTTGACAATGCCTATGTCAAAATACCTACATCGTGTTCCTCTATGGGAATGTACAACAACATCATGATTCTCCTCTACACACAATCTCTCAAGTGATGGTACCTGATACCGATGTTCTTAGACTAGTCATGAAATACTGGATTTTGAAATAGTTTGATATAATTTCAATTATCATATTAAATCATAGTAGGATTCATCCCCTCACTGAAAAAACCAACAAGAATTTTCCTCATCCAAATGGCCTCGCATGTTGCCTGACTAACAGCCATATACTCGACCTCTACTAAGTTGAGTGCTACATATATTTTTTCCTACTATACCAGGAAATAGTTCTTGACCCAACACTGAATATAGCCCCTGAAGTTCTCTTCCCATTTTATGGACTCCCTACCCAATCTGCATCAGTGAAGCATTCGAGCTTTACACAATCATTCCTCCTATATCATAAACCAAAATATTTTGTGCCTCTAAGGTATCTAAGCACATGTTTGTATCTTTCTAGTGAAGCTTGGTAGGATTCACCATAAAGTGACTTAGTTGATTAATTGAGTAACATATGTCAGTCCTTGTGTTCATTAGATACATCAAGGACCCCACTATTTGTCTGTAGATGGTGGCATCTAATGCCTCTCCTATAGAAGAATCCACCTTCCTGTAGTTTGTAGTTAGAGGTGTTTCCATAGGCTTTCAGTCCTGCATATGGAATCTCTGAAGTATTTTAGAGGTATACTTCCGTTGAATCACAAAAAACTCTCCATCTCCCTACCACACCTCAAAACCAATGAAGTAATGCATCAATCCCAAGTCCATCTCAAACTCTCTTGATAGGTCCTCCTTGAAATACTGGATCAAATTTTCATCCCCTTTTAATATCAATTCATCTACATATAAGACTAGAATGAGCAATTTTCTATCTACCACAATGTAGTTTTGCATCTTATTCACTCTTAGTGAAGCCTAAACCACTGAGATATGTATATATCCAAGTGTACCATGCATGGAGTACCTACTTGAGACCATAAAGGGCTCTCCTAGAGGGCTTCAGTTATGCAAATAAATTGTTTTATTGTATGCTTCTTCCCATAGATATAGTAGCAGTCCCCTATCATGAAAGTGTTCATGTTCAAGCCCTACAATGCTTCAATTTTTCCTCTCTACCACCCCATTTTGCTACAGGTTGTGGGCTATAATTTGTTCTCTTCTAATACCTTCCTTCACACAAAATTCTTTGAAAGAATTAGACAAAAATTCTCCTCCAATATCATTTCTCAGGGATTTAATTTTATCACTACTCTCATTTTAAACCAATTCTTTGGATTCAGTAAATTTTTCAAACAATTCATATTTGATCTTCATAAAATAGATCTAGCATTTGCAAGAAAAATGATACATGAAAATTACATAATATATGTGATTTCCAATTGATACTATAGAAAATGACCCCCACACAAATGAGTGGACTCACTCCAAGATGGATCCAACTCTACTATCTTGGCCCTAGAAGGAGGATTTCACACATTTTCCAAGAGTGCATCCCTTCCAAACATTATGTTGGTCAAGTGTGAATTTTGAAAGTATTTTGGTGATCTTTTACATGATTTTCAAAGATCCATAATGTAGGTGACCGATGCAGCTATGCCAATGTTATCTTATATCTTGACTTTGAACATGTTCTTCTTTATTTCTCAATGGAGTGCATGCATCCACCTCTAGCCTGTAGAAAGTTTTTAATATAACATCAATTTGTTTTACTTTTCAAGTAGAAAAATACTTTACAAAATATTTCCCTTTATTGAACACCACCTCATATACTATTTCCTCCAATACAACTACAGAAATCAAATTTTCCTTCATCCTAGGCACATACATAACATTTTTTAGGTGAACATGGGAGCATCACTCCATCTCAAAGGTGATAGTATCAATACCTTTAGTACTATACCTCCTGTTATCACTCAAAATTTTCCTTGGGAGTTATCAGAAGAAGGAAGAAACCGAGGTAACCACAAACCAATATTTTAAGTATAAGCTCTAGCCAACCTATGACTCAGAGAGGAGTCTCTTTATATAATTTAGCTTTGTTTCTTGTTATCACAAAAAAACAAGGGTTTAAATTTTTCTTAGTCATGGTCTTAGATAAGTGTCAAGTCACCCTATGTTTCAATGGGTAGGTGGTAGGTTAGGAGTCTCAAAGGTTTAATTTTTCATGTCCAAATAAAGTCTAACATCCTTTTTCTATGTTTCATGAGTCCTACATTCTTGTTAGAAACTCATAGCTTAAGGCCAATTTGAAAATTTTTGGAATTAGCCCCGAAACCACGTTTTCGTTGTGTAGACAGTAAAAATTGTTTGTTTTGCACTACGAAAATGCTAATCTTTTCGTAGCACTTTTCCCTGCACACTATGAAAGTGCAGATCCGTAAAAACAGTCTTGTCAAACATCAATCCGTTAATATTCATTAAAATTTTCATTATTAGGTGTCAGCTAGGAGTCAGTCCTTAAGCATGCCACCACTCCAAACTCATCATTTCGAATTTAGGGTTCATTATGAAAGATAATTTCAAAATTTGAAAGGGCTGGCTAGTCTCATCATTTTAGTTTTCCTCATCCATAATTCAAGCGAGGCTGACCACCATTGGCAAGCAAGGTTGATCGATAGAGTTCCAAGTGAGGTTGATCAACAGAGTTTCAAAAGAGGTTGGTTTTGTCACAGGAATTTATAAGGAAAGATGACAGAGGAGAAGAAACATCACAGGTCTGGTCATTTCTTGAGAACAGAGCTTGAAAGCACTGAGGTCTTAATCAAAGACAAAGTAATTGTAGAAGCCTTCAAGAAAGCAGGGTGTTGGAAGTTTTGTAAGAAATTGCAGGGAGGGCATACTCAGGTGACAAAGGAGTTTGCACTCCATTTCAATGGCTTAAGCACAAAGGTCGAAATGCTTAACTTGCAAATTTCTCCAGAGGTCATAGCATTGGTGACAGAAATTCCTAGGGGACAAGAGACATGGTTCAAAAACTTTAGATTTGGCATGGAACAATGTAAGGTATTCCTGAAGCCACAGTTTTCAGAAACCGACTTAACCAAGGTAGTTCCCAAAGACTACATCAAGGACAGTTATACCAACTTGCTCTTCAACATTCAACGTTATTTCACCTGTGAAGGAAGATATCAAAAGGTTTATTCATATCATTTTAAAATCCTTTTACATTTTACTGGTATGATTTCTCTAGATTTGCCTTACTTCTTATTTTGAAGTATAGCTAAGATGGCAGATAAAGTACAGTTAAAATCCCAAGGATGTGAGACTTCCCTGTTTCATCATGGTCTAATTAAATTGATAGTTCTACATGAACTCAAAAGGGTCAACAAAGATTGGTCTTCATTTTTGTTTGTATGTGACTTTGGAGTAGGAAAACAAGTTGTAGACACTAACCCTAGGGTTAAAGGAACTCCATCAGCAGAAACCAGCAAGTCTATAATGTCTAGGGCAAAAAGGTATGTTAAGTTGAAGCCTAGGAAGCAGGTGAAAGAGCAAACAAGAAAAACCCCAGCAGTCATTCTTGAAACTCCTAAATCTACCAAGGAAAAGATATCTGAGGTTAAAAGAAAGACACAAGAGTAGTCAACCAGCAAACCAGTTCAAAAGAGATTGACTAGAAGTCAAATTGCAAAGGAGAAAGGCAAAACAGTGATCTCAGGAGAAGGTTCAAGCTTGAAAGGTGATTTAAATGATATCTTAAAGGCCATTGACATTACAAAATCCCCTTTGGTGTAGGCAGATGTGACAAAATGTGATCAAAGGAAGTCAAAGAAAGTGAAACCCTCCAAGAAACTGGAATTTGAGGACGATTTTACAACATTTTTTTTAAACCTAGAAAGCCCTTAACCAAGCAATCCAAGAAGATGCAGGAGTCCAATGTCGAATTGGAGAGAATAGAAGAATCCTTTGTTGTTCAAGAGGAGTTGATAGACTTACCATCTCCAAGACCTGAAGGAGACAAAACACAGTTCCTACCACTCAAACAGGAAAAGCCAGTTATGAGGTTATGGAAGAAAGGTTAAACACTGCCAAAAAATGAAATTGCTAAACTAAGAGTGAGAGCAAGAGAGCATGTTGCTAAAAGGACAAATTTCAAAAGGATGAAGGCTCTCTGGGAGGCTGAAAAGGTGTCCAAACCAGAAATAGTTAGCAGTGAAAATCAATACTTTACCTGGACTGTTCCTGCAATCAAAGAAGCCAGATTTGTAAGGAAAATTAATGCTCAGCTGAGAGCTACAAACAGGGGATTGAACAGGAAAATTGAATATCTAGAAATACAATTTTAAAATCAAATCTATAAAAGGGTCTACAACAATAATGAAATAGGGTGTTGAAAAGGGGTAGTGAAGGAAATATATTAAAACAATTTTTGCACATAAAAAGAGTTTTGGCATATAAAAGGAAGAGCAGCTGTACAAAAGAACATATATAAAGGTAAGTGATTTTGATTTTTGATTGATCATATCAGTATTCATGGAATTTTGAAAAACTCCCAAACTGCAGTTTTGAAGGCCATGTTAAAAAAGAGCATACACAGTAGTTTCGTAGCACGCTACAAAATTGCTGAAGATGATCATTTAGCACTTATGGATGGTTTTCGGAGGTAAGGTTTGATTATTTCCAAATTTTGAAGTTGCTGGTAGACATGGGATCATGTATGAGCTCTTAGATGGCAGTGGTGTAGATAATAAAGCCTCAAGGAGTATTTCATAGGTAATATGAAGGTTGTGCTACGAAAATATAGTATTTTCATAGCATAGTCATGTTTCATCCCTTACACCATATGCTTGAGTTTTCTTTTTGCACAAGTGGAAAATGATGTTTCAATAGATTATTAATGCATGCCACATATACACCAGCAAAAAAACTTTTTGAAGATAAGCACAAAGGGTTAAGGGCCTTAAAAGGAGGAACTCTGTCTCCTAGTTTTCAGGACAGTTAGGTCATGACTCAACAGGTTTTGCAACAGCACTATGGACATCATCAAACTCGAAGACATGGTTGGAAGTTGATTAAAGAATGTATTGAAGACCCAGATAAGGTTGTTGAAAGCATGTTTTAGGAGTTTTACTCCTATTTGTATTAGGACTCTTAAAGACAGCTAGCTGTCAAGTTGTAATTAAATAGTTTGTTTTGTGAATAGATAGGTGTCTAAGTTAGGAATTCGAATTCCTCTAAAGGTGGATCATAGTATCCAAGGATGTAAAACTCTATATAAAGCTTGAGAATCGAATTCCTCAGGGTTGGAAATTTCATTAGTAAAGGAAAGATTGTGTTATTGTAAGAAACTGTGGTTTTCATACTTAATACAGAGATCAGTTTGACTACTCAAGATTCACAAGGAGTTTATGTGTTTTATGTTATTATGGCTTTGTTCAATTACTTATTTGCAGTGGTACGAGCTTGTGATACTTAGAATTCATTGGAAAATGCTCTAACTTCCTTCACATACTTGTGAACTGTGTTGATTTATTGTGTTACTGTTTTATTTATAAACCTAAACTCTAAGTGCCTTGACTTCCATATTTTGCTGATCATGTTGTTTTGTTGAAGACTAATTTGACTCCATAGTCTAATAGATAGTTGCTAATCATAGTTTCAACTAGTCAACTAGTTATACTTTTGTTCATTTTGTTCCTAGAGTTAGCCATATAATCATTAATCAAAAACCATAAACCTAGTGAGAGAGCCCTCTTAGGTTGAGGAGGCTAAGCCTCAACCAAAATATTGGTTTGAAATAGTTACTCAGAGTCTACTTGATCAGCAGCCTATCAAGGTCAGATTTTGTGATAACATTTCTTATGGGATTTTAGGCTAGTTCTTAGTGTTCCTTGGGGTTTTGGTTTTGATTTGAAGGTTGGGTGGTGGAATTCTTAGAGCAGATGGATAGAGCTAGGTCTTCAATCCATTGGGCTATGGAGTCAACAAATGGATAGTAGGACTGGACCAATTCATCAAAGGGAATATTCACAGGGCAAGCTAGCAGAGCAAAATGCAAATCTTTAGGCCTAATTGGTGAAGTAATTCTAACCAAGGCGAAAGGGCACTTAAGAATTCTTAGACCGGGATTAGAATGAAGAACAGAGGATAATCATGAACAAAGGGCAATTAAGAATCCTTTGCTATAGATCACAAGAAGTCACCTAAACTAAGGAGAAATCAAGAATTCCTTAACTTAGATTTGTGAACAAAACATATAATAATGCATAACGATCAAGACAGAGTGCATTTAAGAAATTTCTGAAATATCATTCCATGATATAACATTTAGATTTTAGAGATACATAAAATATTATGGAAAAAACTTGAAGAAAAACAACATTGAACATGAGAGAATACTTATTTGTATTTCGCTTTACACAAGAATCCTGTAAAATATCTGATCTTTATTCCTTCATCCAGCAAGCCAATCCAGTCATTGATACAATAGAATTTCTAATTTGAGAGAAAAAGTCTATAGAATTTTTTTGGAATCCCCCTTACATACTTCAAAATATGAAGTATATATACAAAAAATTATTACAAAATATCTCAAAATAACTTGAGATTTATTCTAGGAAATACAAATATCTTCTAACAAGAAGATAGAGACAGCTAATGAATTGTTTCTTGTTGTCCCCTTTATTGTAGTTGTGTTGGCTTTTACAATTGAATTAGAACCTTTTAAGCTAGTTGATAGTTGTGGAATTTTTACGCTGGAGTCTTGTTTACTTTGATCTTTCATTTGATGCTCTTTGACCCTGCTACTCTTTGACTTGGAATGTAGAACTGGCATGACTGTAATGTACAATTTCTGTGAAAATGTGGACTTAAGGGAACTGGTACTCGGGAAAATTGGACTCCCAAAGACCATTTTCATCAGCATGGTTTAGGTATTTATCCCTAATTTGGCAGTATACTTTGAGCGGGGATTCTTGGAAAGAGGTGTCCTTTATCTAGAAATATTTATCGGCTATTGTAAGGTTGTCCAGGTCTAAATGGGGTGTAGAGATGGGTCTCACATCCATAGAAATTGGGGTAGCCATTCTCGGTTCTTGTGGATTTGAGTATGGGACGGGGGGGGGGTAATTTGCAGTATTTAGGGCAACGATGTTCCACAACGAGTAGGCTTGAACTCTTGAGTATTTTTAATTAATTTTTAACTTAACTAAAAACAGTCAGCAACTAGTTACTTTGAAATTGACAGGGTATTTGGTGAACTCTGGTTTAAATACCTGGAACTATGGTGAATTGGCTCTGAGCGAGGTGAGTGGTCGAAGAGGCGTTTTATAGGCTGCAAGGCTGACTGGGTTGTCTGCAGTGTCTTTGGAGTGAAATTGTACGTGGATTGATAGCTTTGACGTTTACAAGTGTCGTGCATGTGTACAGAGTCTTGCAGATGAAAATTCAGTGAAAACAAACAATTTTGGGGCTTTTGGATCTTACATGCAAAAAGTTATTTTTTGGCGGGTACAGGGCGAGTAGTGGTTAATTTTTCGTATAGCGAGACGGTGATAAGTGGTTCATTTCACACTGCTTTTGGGTGCTCGGTGGTATTTGGGAGGGGCCGCCTGATTCCACTCATCGAATGACACGTAGCATTGGGGGCCAAGGGGAAAACCACTTTATCGGGTGGGTAAAGGATGGATGTCGGGTTGGCCTGATATGGATGAGGGTCGTCTGATGAGGAGGGGGACGATTGCATGGTGATCGGGAGGAGAAGTCATGTGGAGGCTAGTGTGGGGCCCGATGAGCACTTAATTACGGCAGTATTAGGGTTTAATATTGGCTTAAAGTGATATTAGTCTATCAGGGTAATTAACGCAGGATTAAAGGGGGCTTTATTAACTTGATCGCAGATCGACCAGTTAAAGGTTTTGGTCGGGTTTTAGGTGAAATTCATAGTTTATAATTAAACTAGGGTTAAGGTTAATTTATACATAGGAGTTAAATATAAACGGGAAATTAGGTTTATCGGGATTTAATATAATAAAGTTAGTAATTAATATGAAAAATGGGCGGACAAGGGAAAAACACTGAGCAAAATTCTTTTTCGTGAATTACATGCTTTTCACATATTTACATTAATACTTAGGGTAAAGCATTTTGTGGGTTTTTGGTATGAAAAGTGTTTTATATTGGGGAAAATTGCTTTTCCTAGGCAAAAAGTGTTTTAACCTTAGGAAAAGGAGTATTATTAGGAAAATGAACGAACTAAAGAGGGGATGAACTTTTATGAGGGGAATCTAGTACTTGATATCCATAAGTCATTGAGTCGAGGGTCTAGTCCCTCCAAAAGTCAAGGAAATGCTTTGAGCCTCTTTGACTTAAAGGTTTTAAGTACTTTGAACTTTATTATGGGAAATTAGTTAAGTAAAGAGGTGAAATGAATGGGGGAAGTTAATTAATTGACCTTGAAATCCATTTTCATGCTTGATTATCCATTCATATTTGGAACATATGATGAAATATGATAAATATGCTTTTTTGTCTAACCAATCATCATACTTCTGTAAACTTTCTTCTACTTACCCATCTACTTATCCTACCATTTTTTCTTCACTTTATTAGGGTGCATTTAAGCTAGCAAACCCTTATCAATATTTTATTTTCCTTACATAGCAAACTATCTAAATTTATCCTTATATCATCCAAGGGCTCAGATTAAACAATTGAGCTCCTTTTATTTACTCTACCTATCTAATTATCTGCCAAGGTTACACTTTTTGGTCATATTTTATTTCCTATCTATAAACATAAAATTGAAAACATGGAATCACCAAGTTTAAACATCTTGACTATCATGGTTTGTGGCAAGAATTACAAGCTGCACAAAATCATTTATTAAGCATAAAAAGTAAATAGTAGTGGAATTTTGACTTGCACACTTTCCATGGTCTCTTTTTTTTTCTTGGGGTTCATATTTTTCATGTTTTTTGACCTTTTTTATTCTTTTTTTCCTTTGATTATTCTTTTAGGACATACCCTCTTTACATTTTTTAATGTTTTGGATATGGAAAACATTTGCACAAAGAAAAGGTATGTACAATATTACAAGGTTTAATCTCAATCATTCAAAATTATGACTCCTATTAGTATAGGAACCTAACAATGGCTCCACTTGGTGATGTAATTTCCATGTGAAATGTCAAGAAATTTGTAGATCAGTAGCCTTCTGAATTGTTGTTGATATTACCTTGCAACACTTCTCCTTTAGGTTTCTACATTGTTGCTATTTATGAAAGTAAATCCTTTGAAGCTTAGGGCCTTCTCTCCGGGCTTCAAATTCAAAAATCACCATCCAATCAACTCTAGACTTTTGAAAATAAAGTATGTACGAATGAGAAGTGAAATTAGTGGTCAGGTTCAATATAGTGTTTGAGCATTCAACCATTCACTGGTCCACCTTCTGCTTCTATACCATCCATTTCTCTGAGGAAGAAAGAATTATTACCTCTAAAAGCATAAATGACATATGGGCCTTTCCATAGGAAATCAAATTTCCCATGTTTACCTTTCTCTTCCCTCCTTGAATCTCATTTTAGGACTTTGTCACCCAGGTAGAAATCTTCAACCTTGGTTCTCTTGTCAAACATTTTCTTAATCCTTTCCTGCACAACCCAAGATCTGACATATACTTCTTCTCCAGTTTGTTGAAGATGAATGGTTTGGTTGATTCTCCTTTGGATACTATTTGGTTCAACTTGTATTTCTTGAAGCAACTTCGTCACTGGTGTACCCAAGGAAGATGGAAAAATAGCTTTCATTCCATAAACTAGCTGGTAGGGGGAAGTACCAATTGATTTCTTAGTGGTTAGTCTGTATGCCCGTAAGGCATTGACTAGATTTTTATTCCATGTTTTCTTATTATTCTCTAACAACTTTTTGATGATGTTCACTAGGCTTTTGTTTGAGGATTCTACCAGTCCATTTCCTTGAAGATAATAGGTTGTGGAATGGCCCAGGGTTATATGATACTTGTTGTAGAAATATATCATTCTTTTGGATTTAAAGCCTACTTCATTATCAGTAATGAGCTTAGTTGGACATCCAAATCATGACAAAATGTTGGTTTCAAGGAAGGTTATGATAACAGTGTCAGTGGCTTGCCTTGAAGGTATGGCCTCTATCCATTTGGTGAAATAGTCTGTGGCAGTGAGGATCCATTTGTGTTGGGCAAAGGAGGGTGGGTGAATTTCACCAATGAATTCTAGACCCCATTGTTGAAAAGGTGTTTCAGCAGAGATTGGCTTGAGGGGTAACGGTAGAAGCTTTTTCTTTCCCTAAAAAATTTGACATTTGTGACAGGAGGTCACATGTTTCTTGACATCAAAAAACAAAGTTGGCTAGTAGAAACCAGCTCTAAGAATTTTATCTGCAGTGGTTTTCTAGTAAAGGTGTCCTCCACAGTCACCTGCATGAAACTCTTGCAATACTTTGTCAGATTCATCTTTTAATAAACAATTGAGAAGAATACCTTCATGATTCCTCCAAAACAAAGCATTGTCTAATATACAAAATTTTAAGGACTTCATCTTCAAAAATCTACTTTTAGTCTTAGATAATCCAGGAGGAGCTTGTAAATTTTGTAAAACATAAATGATATCATCATACCATGGTGATTCAATAAAGGCCTGGCTGATTAGTGGAGTCGTCATCTCCTTTTCATTATCTATTTGTGCAATAAACTTTATATCTAGGGCCTAACAGTTTGATTCAGCCATGAGCTTGGCTAAACCTTGGCCCTTGATTAACTTAGTTGGTCTGATTTCTATGTCATATTCTAAAATAGTTGCAATCCATTCCCATCTTTCCATCTATACCACCATGTGTTACGATGTCTTTGACTACTGAATTGGGAACATAGGCTACTATGTGAGAATATAAAATGTATACTCTAAAGTCCTTGATAGCTTTGACCAAAGAAAAAGCTTGTTTTTCCATTATGTTGTATTTTAAGGGGGCATCTCTCAGGGCCTTGCTAAAGAAAGCAATAGGTTGTTCATAGCCCTGGTCATTTTTCTGTAGTAAAATTGTAGCAATTGTGTGCTCAGAAGCAAAGGAAAATAAGATGAAATCTCTGTCAAATTTTGGACTGTTCAAAACTAGTGTTCTAGTTAAGGCTATTTTAATGTCTTCAAAGGATTTCTTAGCCTCAACACTCCATTTTATGGTAGAATATTTTTTCAATATATTGTTCAGTGATCTAATTAATTCTGGTAGATTAGAAATAAATCTCCTAAGAAAGTTAATTTTCCCTAATAAATCTTGTAATTCTTTGATGTTCCTTAGATGTCGTATCTGTAAGATGGCTTCTATTCTTGCAGGGTCTATTCGGATATCATCTTTTGAAATTATATGACCTAATAACTTTCCTTCTTCTAACCCAAACAAAGACTTCTTGGGATTCAAAGAAATTCCATATTTCCTGCATTTAAAAAAGACCTTCCTTAGATGATCCAAATGTTGGCAATCAGATTTTGAAAATACAATAATGTCATCTGGATATATTACAAGGAAATCATGAATTTCTTTGGAAAAGGCTATATCCATAGCCATCTGGAAAGTGGCCCCTACATTCATTAGTCCAAAAGGAATTTTCACATACATGAATGTGCCCCAAGGAGTAGTGAAGGCAGTCTTGGCTTGATCATCAGGATGAACTAAGATCTTATTGTAACCAGAAAACCCATCCAATAATGAAATCCTGATTGATCCAACTACCCTTTGCAAAATATGGTCCATTTTGCGGAGAGGGTAATTTTCTTTAAGTGATACTTTGTTGAGGTTTCTAAGGTCCATGCAGAGTCTGATCTTGCCATTTTTCTTCCTATTTGGCACTAGGTTTGAAACCCAGTCAAAAAATCTTATTGGTGCAATTATCTTAGCATCATACATTCTCTAGATTTCCTTTTCAATTGAAGGTAATAGGATAGGATTTATCCTTCTAAGTTTTTGTCTGAAAGGTTTTTGATTTTCTTTTATAGGGATTGTGTGTTGTATGATGTTGGTGTCATAGGATTTGAGGTTCTCATAACACCAAGCAAAGATAGCCTGAAATTATTTTAATAACTCAATGTATTTTACTCTTTAAGTGGGAGGTAATGATTTAAAAAGTTTGATCAATTTGGGATTTTCATCAGTGCCAATATTACACTCCTCCATATCAAATTTCAAAGTTTCCATTTTAGGCTTTCTAGGAACATCATTTGAATCAAACAAGTCTTCCAAAGGGGTTAATCCTTTAGGCAAGAAATTATCTTTGAGATTGATTACTTTAGTGTCTTCGTTAATTATCTCATCAATCTCAACTTGTTCTAGGTTTTCTACATCTGATTTTTTAAATTTAGTGGGATGGAATCTATCTCTCTCTTCACCTTCTATCTCACTTATTTCTATTTTATCTTTAGTGTTAGGATCTATTGATGTGTCAGTATTTATATTGTTATTTAAAAAGTCTTATTCTGAAATCAAAAAGTTGTTTATTTGTTTGTCATCAGCAAATATTTGCCAGTTTTTCAAATTATCTAGAATTGTAGGCCTGTGCCTTACTTCAGCAGTGTACTGATATTTATTCTGAAAGGGTAACTTACAGGTGCTAGAAAACATTGCTAAACTATGAGCTTGCATATTATGTTTTCTAGGAATTACAACAACTTTGGTTTCTAAGAAAGTGTTTAGTATTTCTACAATGGTTCCTCTATAACAACTTAATCTAGGGTCTTTGGTCATATATACAATACTAATTTGTTTTATCACTAATTCGGAGTCTCCCATGACAGAAACTCTTATAGCTCCTAGCTTCCTAACTAATCTAAGACCTAAAATTAGTGCTTCATACTCAGCCATATTGTTAGTGCATTTAAAATTTGGTCTGTATGCATGACCGTCTGAGTAATCATTCTCTAGATTGTATATCCAAACTCCTGCTCCTGCTCCTGCTCAAAACTTATTGAACGACCCATCAAACTCAAGATGCCACAATATATCATGTTCATAATTAGTGTCATCTGTTTCCACCAACTTTTCCTCAACTTGACTACCTTGTTTAGTGGAAAGTTCTAAAGTTTGGATAGTTTACTTTTGTTTTGAAACTGCAATTTCTTTTGGTTTTGTATCAACACTATTTAAAAGAGTTTCTTGTGTTTCATCAGTATTATACAAAATAAAAGAATCAATGTGTAAATGTACAGAGTAGATAGGAAATTTTTGAGGTCGATCTTGGCTACTTACTGTGTATTTCATTAAAGCTTCTTAGTACAGCTTCTTGGGTTGTGCAAAAATAGAAATCGTTGCATATGACATATCAAGTTGTAGAGATCCCTGAAGTTTGGCGTGATCCGAATTGGATCCATGAAGAAGAGTTATCAGAAGACCATGACTATATCAGGTCGGGACAGGCTTTAAAGAATTAAGAGCAGCAATCAGAAACACCTCTAAACAGTGGCAGTTAGCAGCTAGTGTGGAATGACGAGGACCTCGGTCAAAGTGTGCTGACTGAGGCCCATGGAGACTATGAAGGAGGCGAAACTAGCCCCTGGGAAGCCCAGATAGGGAAAAGGAGGTAGCTTTTGATATGCTAATCACCCATCAGTGGGAAAAACCCCTCAAGAAGGAGAGGCCCTGAGCGCTCGGTCGCATGGGAGCTGGGAAAACCATGGGGAAAAAGCTAAAGGCTAAGGCAGGACCCACGCTCCAAAAACCAATGGTATTTATCAGGGGCACCCTTGGGCAATAAGCAGATTTGGTGAAAATCGAGCGATTCCCCTCAGCGCCTAACGTGTGGCAAGCGGAGGAGAGAGAAAATAGCCACTCATCGCGTGCTAATAGTCGAGCAAGTCAACCACATGAAATGTGCGAATGGTGTCAGATCTGGAGGCCCTAGATCTAACAGTTGAGATCGCACCCGATGGGGAAACCGGAATTGACAAGGGAATAAGCCACGATCTATAAGAATTTGAGGTCCGATTTGACTGCCAAGGTGACAAAGGACTCATTCCATGATGTAACCGAAGAATTGAACCGACGAGGAAAAAGTTGGCGCAGTTCATAGGAGGACAAGTGGTCACTCCTTGTGAGCCTGACGATGACGCCGAAGCAGGGAACTCCAAGCGAAGCTGCAGTAGGCAATTCGATGGAAGTGGAAGGGTAATCGAATAGCCATGAGCTCAAATGGATTTAAAGCCATGAACAGACAAAGTAGAAGACATGGGGAAGGTAGAAGACAGAGAAAGAGAAGAAAGGAAAGAAGACAGAGAAGATGGAGAAAAGACAGTGAAGCAAAAAAAAAGCAGAAAGAAGACAGAGGGTCAAGCTGACCAAAGGTAATGTCAAGCACCAGAGAGCTTGAGAGATTCAAGCCATCCCTAAGGGGATCTATTAGGACTAAGCACCACACTAGGTTCCTTCCATTAAAGACCAGAGACGTCAAAGAGCTGGTGAGGAAAAGAGTCTGTGCACTCTAGTGGCTTGGGGAATCCAAGAACCTCCCTGCCAAGCAAATTCTGTTTCAGGAGACTCATATTGAGCTCCTTCATTGTAATTCTCTACTTTATGACACAATAAAAGAAGGCCACCACTGAGAGTTGGACCAGAGATGTAGCCCTAGAGGATAGGGTGAACTTCTTATTAAATTCTTGTGTTCTTATATTTGCTTATTGTATTTCTCTGTTGTTTTCCATTTCAAGTATCTGTCTATTTGCAATCTGATCGATCTGTTGCCTAAATAACATAGACACACACCAGCACATGAGTATGTAATACCTTCATTTAATAAATCTTTAACTGAGGTCACTCATAGGGTGATTTTCAGTTCAAGTGGTATCAGAGCTTTAGGCTGTAAGGTTAGACAAGCTTCTGTTGGTTTAGCTGTTAAATGCTCACTAGATCAAAGATCAAATTAGGAGAAGGAGAGTTGGTCAAAACTAATCATGAAATTGGGAGAGTCTATCCTCAGAATACAATGTCAGAGGAAGGTTCTATGGGATTAGGCCTCAATTCATAGAGAGTTTCCTAGCCATAAAGTCCATGGTAGAAGAAATGTATAGGGACTTTAGAAAGCATAAGGATGAAGACTCATCAGGTTCTAAACAAGACAAAGAAGAAGATGAGTCGCACTTCCATGACCACTCCAAAGGAAAAGGGAAAGAGGAAAGATTTCTCACACCTCCTAATAGATCTATGCATAACAAGAAAGCATCTTTAATCAAGCTAGATGTTAAATTTGATTTGCCTATATATGATGGAGAGTTAAATGCAGAAAAGTTGGACAATTGGATTAGACAAATTGATGTTTATTGCAGAGTACAAAACATCGACTCAGACAAGAGAAAGATTCAGCTGGCAAGCCTATGCCTAGGAGGCACTACCTAGGTTTGGTGGGAAGGCAGAACTATCTCTGACTGGAGTGAATTTGTTTCTGCAATCAAAAAGCAGTTCTATCCATTGGCCTACATGCAACAAGCCATGATGAGTTGGAAAACTCTTCGGCAGTTGAAAGGGCAAAGTGTGCAAGGGTACACTCAAGAATTTAGAAAGAGAACATTGATTCTAGGAATCTCATTAGACTCACCAGAGACTCTGTTGAAGTACATTGGTGGTCTACATAGCTACATGAGGCATACCATCCTCATGTTTAATCCCACTAGTATAGATGAGGTATCTATACAAGATACTCATCTAGAAGCATGAGGAAAGAATGGAAATCCAGAAGTTGGGGGACCATCCCAACCCATTGCAAGAAAGAGCAAGGAGAAAAGAAAGTAGAAGTGGAAGGCAAGGAAGGATAACACTGCACAGAAGAGAAAAGCTTCATGCAATCCCTGTAAAAAGTATGGGCATGATGATGAGCACTGCTAGATTCTGCATCTAGAGTTGAGACCTAAGAAGTTCAAGGGCAAGAAGAAGAAGACTGCTGCAGCTGTTCAGAAAGATTTGGGGTCAGACTTGGGAGATGAAACAACCATTGCAGCCACATGTATAAAAGGTAAGAATTCTGAAGCATCTACTAGTAATTCTTCTCAATCTATTATTGATCAAGAGAATGAGAGAAAAAGGCATGAGCTTTTCCATATTCGAGTTGTTTCCAAATATCAAAAGATTGATACTTTGTTTGACAGTGGCTCACAAGTAAATTTAATTTCTGAAGCAATGGTAAAGATACTGGGATTAGCAACTACACCTCACAAGAAACCATACTAATTAGGATGGTTGAATGATAAAGCGCAACTACAAGTGACTATACAGTGCAAACTCAAGTTTTCTTTTGGGTCAACATTTGTAGATGAGGTGGAGTTAGACATAATTCCTTTGGATATATGTGGAATTGTTTTAGGAAGTCCTTACTTGTATGATAGAAAGGCTATTTTCTATAGAGCTGAAAACAAGTATCTACTTGTTAAATATGGAATCGAATACTTTGTAAGAGCTCATAAGCTCAAGAATAATTATACTCTCATAAACTCAGGGCAGATGAAAAGAATGATAAATTCATGCAAACAATTCTTACTAATGGTTGTAAAGGAAAAGAAACCTGATAAAACCAATGTATTTGAGGGTTGTAATGCTAAACAACAAGCTGATATAGAAAAGGTTGTTTTAGAGTATGATATCTTATTTCAAGAACCTAAAGGTCTGCCACCCAAAAAGGAAATAGTACATGATATTATTTTGCAGCAAGATGCTCCATTGCCTAATATTGGAATGTACAGGTTGTCTGCTTTAGAGAATGTTGAAATCAAGAAGCAGGTGCAGGAGTTTCTCGAGAAGGGGTTCATTAGGCCTAGCACATCACCATGTGGGTCACCAATCGTTTTGGTGAGAAAGAAAGATGGCTTGTGGAGAATGTGCATTGACTACCGAGCACTGAATAAGATAACAATAAAAAATCGTTATCCCCTTCCTCGCATAGATGATCTTTTAGATCAATTGAAGGAAGCTGTTTATTTCACCAAGCTAGACTTGCACAGTGGATACCATCAGGTCAGAGTTGCAAAACAAGATGCATGGAAGACTGCTTTCAAAACAAAGTAGGGATTGTATGAGTGGCTGGTTATGCCTTTTGGCTTAACTAATTCTCCTGCTACTTTCATGAGATTAATGAATGATGTATTCAGACCTTTTCTTGATGATTTTGTTATTGTGTATCTGCATGACATTTTGATTTTTAGTAAAATGTGGGGAGAACACTTAAAGCATGTTAAGCAGACATTAGATGTTTTGAAAAGAGAAAAACTTCATGTTAAACTCTCAAAATGTGAATTTGGCAAAACATCTCTAAATTATTTGGGTCACATAGTAGGGGGTGGTGAATTGAAAATAGATCCCTCTAAAGTGGCAGTCATTGTAAACTGGCCTAAACCCAAGTCTGCTATAGAAGTGAGAAGCTTCTTAGGAGCAGCACAATATTGGAGGAAGTTCATTTCTAACTTTTCCTCAATTTCAGCTCCCTTACATGCTTTAACAGGATTGAACAAGGTGTTTCAGTGGGGAGGCAAACATCAGAAAGCCTTCGACACCTTGAAAGAAAAGATTAGTACAGCACCTGTACTAGCACTTCCTGATCTGAAAAGACCATTTGAGATCCAAATAGATGCCAGTGACTATGCCATGGGAGCAGTGTTGACACAGCACGGTAAACCCATATGTTATCATTCTGAGACTTTTAATCCTATAGTAGTTAACTATCCTACATATGATAAAGAATTGTATGCATTAGTTCAGAGTGTGAAAAAGTGGAAACATTACTTAATGGGCAAAGAGATAGTAATACATACTGATCATCAACCACTTCAATATCTACACTCCAAAACTAAGTTGCAGCAATCAAGACATTATAGATGGATGGGTTTTCTACAACAATTTCATTTAGTCATCAGATATAAAAAGGGCATACATAACAAAGTTGCAGACATGTTATCTAGACCCATTATAAATGCATCTACTATACTTGAGCATAATTCTGTGCTACATGAAAGCTACATTGAACAATATGCTCAAGATATAGACTCTAGAGATGTGTATGCAACTTTGAGTTAAGGCAGAGGAGTAGAAGAATTGGATTATCATGTAAAGGACCGACTCTTATACCATTATGGGAAACTTTGCATTCCACAAACTGAGAGAATAAAGATAATTAAGGAAGCACACACTTCTCTGATATCAGGTCACTTTGGGGTAAGTAAAACAGTTGCACAGCTACAAAGATTTTGTTATTGGCCAAAAATGAATGAGATAGTTTTTAGATATGTAAGAGGGTGTACTATGTGTGCTAAAAGCAAGCCCAGTAATAGAAAACTAGGCTTGTACACTCCACTACCAGTTCCTTCTCACCCTTGGTGTTATAGACATTTTTGGGCACTGCAACCCCAAGAATAAATGTCCATAAACTAAGGGCTCCTAAGTCCCTAAAGGTGTTGTTCCAACCCTTAAAAGAACAAGGTCAACTAATTACAGCTTCTCCCAGAAGTTCTCCATGAAAAACCACTCAGAACTGGTCAAAACTGGACCATTTCACCTGCTCCATAGGCAAAGTGCATTGCATCCCACCTAAATACACACAGTAGGTGTGTTTCATGTCAAAAAGCCCTTCTATGGACTGCAATGGGCGAGAAGGGACAAATGGCAGGGTCAATCCGCGAGGTGGAGAAGCATGGAATCTTCCAGAAACTTCTCCTGTGACACTTGCCTCTCTAAATTTGACCAAGGATGAGTAAGAGATCATCAATCTCCAAGTGGAATCAAGAACTATCAGAGGGGAGACACTAATCAAATCTCAAAAGCTGACTCACCTCCCTTGCAGACATCTATATATGGATCCCTCATCCCAGAGATCCAGAGGCTGGAATTTTGTATCTTGTAAGGAAGTGCTGCTGGTTTATTGGTGCAAACTCATAGTGTTGGGTGATCTAAGCTTTTCATGAGGTGAAGAAGGGCTTCTTGCTGAGAGGATGATGCTGGGTCAGAACAATTGGTTGTAATTCTCTTGGCTCTTTCTTGATTATCAATAAAGCTATTCAAGTTTTCCTCCATACCCTTGTATGATTTATGTTTTATGCATTTGTATGGTTAATATACATCTGATCCTATATTGCTTATGATAATAGATCTATCTTCTCCTATAGTGTTATGCTTCTTTGATTCTACAGGTACTCTGTGAAGCTGGGTATACAAGAAAGCAAGTAGAAAAGGACTATCAGAAGAGAGAGGAATCGAGTAAGGAACCAAGCACAAGACAGAGGTTTGTCTCCTTTATTCTTCTCTCATATATCTTTCATAAAGGAAAATGAAAGTAGTTTTACTTTGTTTGTTTCTAAGGTAGCTACCAGCCTTAGTGGGATTAACAGTTCTACATAGACACTATTCCCGGTAAAAAAATGGAAACTCCGCTGGGGAGCGAGTAGATTGTTTGTTCATCTACATTTGTTTACTTTATAAACTTACAGACGGAGCTTGAAGTCAAGCCAAATGGCCTTCGAATTGCATTTGCTATGCAAGTGCAAAGTAGATCAATGCTGCTTCAGTCAATCTCCGAGTTTTGTTTATGAATTAAACAATTGATTTACAAGCTCTCTAATTCCCTTGTGGTGGCTCTAGTAACCTCCTTAGATCTACCCCTGTGATTGATTTATTGATTACCACTTGCTCGGCCAAAATCCCTGAACTGAACTGCAAACTGTGACCTGGAATCCAATCAAAGTTTCATCCCTGGTCCAGTGCACTGTTTGTTCTGTGAACCCCAAATTCAGTGCACTTCCCGAGTGTAGTAGGTGCATTGCATTTCAGTTTCACTGTGTTACAGGTGCGCTAATCCGACAAGGCCTTGTTCCTAAATTTTGGTTTCTGTGTTCACTATTTTCAGATCTATTCAGG
This sequence comes from Pinus tabuliformis, assembly GCA_031772625.1. Lineage (NCBI taxonomy): Eukaryota > Viridiplantae > Streptophyta > Pinopsida > Pinales > Pinaceae > Pinus > Pinus tabuliformis. The sequence continues at coordinate 481,485,026 of CM062813.1, forward strand.
AGTTTTGCTGCCTGTAGACAATACACCTCTATTTTAAACCCGTTTCCTTGTTGATATTCTGCCTCCATTGTGCAAAGAACTATAAATGTTTTTATGTATTTTTTGAGTCATTTTCAATTCTCCTTTACAAAGAAGTAGCGTAATTGTATTGTCGTTTCTTGATTTGAAAGTGTCGCAAGTGTCATTTTCAGTCATAGAAGAGAATTTGATTGTTCTTGATAGTCGATTACCCTGTTACTCTTGTATTTGATCTGAATTAGTAGTTTTTCTAGTGTCGAAAGCAAGTTTTCAATTCCAAACCGCAAAGTTTTGTCATTGTCCTCATTTTGTTTTGAAAAGGAACTTGTTAGTAATTGTCGCTTTGAAAAATAATTCAAATTTGCGCATTAGCTTTCTTTTTATCATTTACACATTAAGAAGGCTGAAAACAAATACATGCATGTGCATTTGCATTTAGACTGTTTGTTGGTTTGATTTAGGACAGTTCATATAGTGTGTGCTCTATGCTCTTTGTTGAAAGAAAGCCATCTCTCTTTCCTTAGTAGCTAGGATTTTCATTGCACAAAGAAGATAAAACGATTGTTTGTCATCTTAGATTGCATTTTAGGAATTGTACATCTACATCATGCGGTGAACCTGAAAGGAAAATTTCTTAAGCAAGATCAACTATAAAATAAATTTAATGAATCTAACAACGCTTTGGAACCTAACGCACAACATCTAGAAGTCTAGGCTAGAGACGTATTCCGGCGTCGTAAAGCCTGGTAACTGTTGTTTTCACTGTTGGTTGTGTGATTCCTCCACTTTGAGACGATAAGTGCCAGTACGGACTTGTGCTCCCACGTACCATCGAGTATATTTTGGGAGACCACAATAGGCTTAATCCTTTATCCATAGGAAGCCGTGTCTGTCACCCTATCGATCGTAATGCACTAAACACAGCATTCAGGAAGATTGACTGCTGTACCGTAAAAAGTATTCTGTAGTTTTGCGATTGGTTTGGTAATCCCTCTGTCTAGATTTCCAGAGCAGTCCCTTTCGTTCCTTTTCAGACTCCTTAATGGAAAAGGTCCATCTGAGCACTTGTCACTTCAGGCTCATTAAAAATCGAAGGCGACTAGAGTCATCTTTTTTTTTTTCTCAACTCTTTAAAATTGAAAAAACAAGTTGTGTCAAAGCATCTAAAATTTATTTTAAATGGAATAATTATCACCTTTCCTATGTTGGTCTTAGGTTGAAGAAAAATGGAGTCCACCAACCAAGGAGTTCCCCTTGGAGGAAATCCTAGTCCCTTCTCCTCTTGGGGAGATGTTGGTGCACCCCATATGGCCACATTGTCGCTTCCAGGATTGAAAATAGGCTTGCCCGTATGGCTTTTCTCAACCTCCGTCGTTCAGAACACCGTGATTCTTGAGCAATCGAGTCAGCAACTAAACGATTCCAGAGTTACCTCCCAACCCTCTACTTCATCCAATTCTTCCTCTCCTCCTTCCTCTTCGCTTGATGAAGCTGGTAAAGCCAAAAATCAAGTACCTGAGAAGAAGAAGGAAAAGAAGAAGAAAGAGAAGAAGAAGAAGGAGCCAAAGGCAAAAAGGGGCAACCAAGCGTCCTCTAGCGAAAATCCACACACTGCACTGATCAGGCTAAATCGCCATGTGTCATTTGCAAAGGAGACCACTATCATAGAGATTGTCCTTGCATCCCTCGGATCTTAAGGGACTGGTCTCCTCGTTTGCACAACCTGGTGTCATCAACCTCTGATGAACATGTTGAAAATACACCATCAACTAGTGAAAGTGAAGCCCCTGGACAAAAAGGAAAATGCAAATTTCCTTGTAAACTGTGTGAAGGCAATCACGCCGTCCACAGTTGTCCCTTCTTAGACGAGGCTAAAAGAGTTTTGGACGACCGTCCGGTTTCACCGTTATGGCTCCCTCCTGGATATAAGAAACTCTTGCCAAGTCCGTCACTAGTTGAAAATCCATCTGACACGCCCTTGTGATTGGCCAAAGTATCTATCACTGAAGAAAAACCATCTGAATCCATGCCAGACGAAATTCAAAAGGTCGAGGCGGCAGTTGACCTGGTCTTGCCTTCAGAGGTTCCATCTTCAAATGATACAGTCACCGAAGAGAACAAGGATGACACCGTCCAAATTCTTTTCGTAAGCACAGACTTCGATGAACATGGGGGCAGTTTACCCATTCCTTTACCGTAGGAAGGAAGTTCGTCAGAGTCGTACCCGGCCGTCTATTCGGTCCCACCTCCAAGCAACCTAGTTGTTTCCTTTAACTGGAATCTACTAGGTAGACCCCGTTTACCGGCTAGTGTACCCTTCCGAATCATTGCTCAAATATATAGAATGGTTATGGCCAGTACCATCATAGATGAAGGGGCTTCTGTGAGTATCCTTTCCTCGACTGCTTGGAAAGCGCTTGGTTCGCCATCTCTTTTGCCTGAGATGAGAAATCTAACAGGCTTTGACAAAGGAACTAGTCGACCATTAGGGATCCTTCCCAATGTGCCCATAACATTGAGAGGGAAAACCGTTCACATGAACGTAATGGTAGTCCAAGGACCCCTGGATTATAATCTACTCCTTGGGCGAGACTATATTTATTGCATGGAGGCCATTGTCTCCTCACTCTTTAGAGTAATGTGTTTTCTGCACGAAGGAAGAGTGGTCAAGCTCGTAGACCAACTTTCATTCCCCGGTTCACGCATAGAAAATAGTCATATACCATCCCTGAATGGTCTTTTCACGCAAGGAATGTCTCATCAATCCCCAGTCCGTCCACTTGATGAGCGCGAGTGATTCGAGGGACATGACTGAAACCCAAGGGGCATGCACCCTGGTCTTCTTCGGCAGGAAAACTTCAGGTATAGGGTAGGCTTCCGCGAAGGATATCTGACTAGTCTGACACTCCCGTCTGTCCAGGAAAAGCGGGTTAGACTGGAATCAGATTCGCTCATCAAAGTTATGTGAGTGGAGGCGTCTGCGCCACTCGCCTTTGTCTATTTCGATAGACATCGCCGAAGAAGTGTTTTGTTTGTGGTACGAATAGAACAATCTTTGGTAACCTGAAAGAGGTAGGCCTTTCCCGATAAAACAAATGTTTTGTCTGCAAATTGCGGGGTAACCTTGAAACTCTATGTCTCTATACCTGGGGGCATGCAAACCTTTTGGCATGCAAGCGAAGAGCGACCATTTATTTTTTAAATTTGTAGGTCCTCTAACCCTTTAAACTTGTAGGATTGGTCGTTTCCTAACTTGCATAAAGAAAGGATGTGGGGCAAAGCTTTGAAAAATGTCATTTTTAGATGAGACATTCTTATTATACGACTGGATTGAGAAGTTTTAACGCGGACTTCATGCTCATTAAAAAATAAACATAAGCAATGAGCAAATGTTTCCCCCAACATTTAAGCTCATTAAAAAATGAACCAATTTCCGGTAAATAACCATCGTGAATGTAGTACTTCAACCTTTGAAGCCTTGGTCATGTTCTCATCATCACCTCCACTTGATTGTTTACCCCTTTTGAGGAACAGCTGCGAAGATTGATCCTATTAGCCATCCTTGTAACACTACCGTGATTGGAAAATTCCAAACCTTACCTGGAATCAGCTGCTACCTGAATTTATCACTCGTTCCTAAAAGACGAGTCTCCTTTGAGCTCTTTTCAACTGACTCGTAAAATATGAAAAGATTGTCGAGCCATTGGCCTCTCCAGCTCGTTAAAGTGACCGGAAGTGCTATCCCTCCTTTAGATTTTAATCTTTTTGGACCTGAGGGATTATTACACAAAAAGATCGAGCGCTTCTTTTGTTCGACTCGTTAAAAGTACCAAAAATTCATCCCTTCTGTATTGTTTTATACTTTTTCGGACTTAAGAGATTAGATGACGAAAAAGGGTTTTGGAGTTTCCTTTACGTCCCTTTTCAGACTCTCTAAAATTGAAAAGGACCGAGTTATCTTTGTCGTTAAACTCGTTAAAACCTAATAGTGACAAACTTGGCCATAACAGACAAGAATGAGTTTCACTATCATTAGGCTCGTTAAAACATAGCGATGGGTTTGCCCGAAGGGAAAATTATAGAACAAGCATATGTTATCCTCCTCAATCTTGAAAAAAATAAAGAGGTACTGGTCAACAATGACTGGGGAAAGTTGGGAAGAAAACTTGAAGAAACTTTGTTGGTAGCAAGTCGCTCTTGAACATGACACTTTCACTCTGCATCCAAGTCGGGTTGGGTTGTTCCATTCACTGCTCACATCACCATGGTTCCATCACACCATCCACATTTGGGGTTAATGCTACCAATCCATCATGTCAGTGTCGCCGATATGTTCAAGAGAAGTCACTTAGAGAATTCACCTGTGTCTCACCCACTGCAATACATTTACGCTCCATTCTTTCATGACTGCCACCCTGAACCTTATATCACTAGGTCGTTTTCACCTCCATTAAAATCATTTGCTCCGTTCTGTGTCATTGATGTGGGATTCATTAAGACCCTCCTATGACGGATCGCTTCTTGTCGACATCAGCTCATTATCCAAGAAGTCGATCTAGGAACACCCCTTTCAGTACTTTGAAGCTTGCATGCCTCAATGACAAGTTTCTCACTTCCGGCGACAAGTTTACATCAATGGCCTTCGACCAAAAGATTTTGCGTGCTGTTCGACGCCAAGTCCCTTATTCACACCACGTGAATTGTACTGCAGTACCTTGAGGATCATTATCATTATCGGTGATTCCTCTCGTGCTTGTTAACAACTTACATCATTGGCTGGTAATCAGGTGATGTATTTCCATGTTCGACTCCAAAACATCTCTCACATGGATCGACTTGTACTTTGAGTGAAGATCGAACGATATTGAAGACCTCAGATTTAGTTTCATCCATTCGGGCTGCGATATATATTCAGGAAAATAAAGACATCAAATGTACATCATTGCTGCACAGATAATCATCCAATCTAAGGGATGATGGCTCTACCAGAATCATCAGTCTACACTCAGACAATTGTCTGTCATATGTACATGAAAATGAATTTATAAAGCTGAGCATGGGAATGCCCGCCTCAGCTAGATCATGAAAATATTATGAAGATAATGTGTTGTATTGTATCTTATTACAGGGCTCCTTCCAGCTTGAAAGAACCTCGGATCCTCATGATAAAGCATTTCACCCGACATCAAAAAGATTAACAACCTCATGCTTTAGGGGGCAACTGTTATAGACATTTTTGGGCACTACAAACCCAAGCATAAATGTCCATAAACTAAGGGCTCCTAAGTCCCTAAAGGTGTTGTTCCAACCCCTAAAAGAATAAGGTCAACTGATTACAACTTCTCCCAGAAGTTCTCCATGAAAAACCACTCAAAACTGGTCAAAACTAGACCATTTCACCTGCTCCATAGGCAAAGTGCGTTGCATCCCACCTAAATACACACAGTAGGTGTGTTGCATGTCAAAAATCCCTTCTATGGGGTGCGATGGGCAAGAAGGGACAAATGGCAAGGTCAATCCGCGAGGTGGAGAAGCATGGAATCTTCTAGAAACTTCTCCTGTGACACTTGCCTCTCTAAATTCGACCAAGGATGAGTAAGAGATCATCAATCTCCAAGTGGAATCAAGAACTATCAGAGGGGTGACACTAATCAAGTCTCAAAAGCTGACTCACCTCCCTTGCAAACATCTATATATGGATCCCTCATCCCAGAGATCCAGACGCTGGAATTTTGTATCTTGTAAGGAATTACTGCTGGTTTATTGGTGCAAAATCATAGTGTTGGGTGATCTAAGCTTTTCATGAGGTGAAGAAGGGCTTCTTGCTGAGAGGATGATGCTGGGTCAAAACAATTGGTTGTAATTCTCTTGGCTCTTTCTTGATTATCAATAAATCTATTCAAGTTTTCCTCCATACTCTTGTATGATTTATGTTTTATGCATTTGTATGGTTAATATACATCTGATCCTATATTGCTTATGATAATAGATCTATGTTCTCGTATAGTGTTATGCTGCTTTGATTCTACAGGTACTCTGTGAAGCTGGGTATACAAGAAAGCAAGTAGCAAAGGACTATCAGAAGAGAGAGGAATCGAGCAAGGAACCAAGCGCAAGACAGAGGTTGGTCTCCTTTATTCTTCTCTCGTCTATCTTTCATAAAGGAAAACGAAAGTAGTTTTACTTTGTTTGTTTCTAAGGTAGCTACCAGCCTTAGTGGGATTAGCAGTTCTGCATAGACACTATTCCCGGTAACACTTGGGAAAGTGTTTCCATGGATTTTGTGGGAGGATTGCCTAAATATAGGAAAGGTCATGAATATCTATATGTTTTTGTGGATAGGTTCAACAAAATGTGTATTTTGATACCTTGTAATAAACAGATTACAACTAAACAAACTGAAAAACTATTCTTTGAACATGTATGGGTTCATTTTGGATTACCTACTTCTATTGTATCTGATGGAGACACCCGATTTGTGGGGAAGTTTTGGTCAAGTCTATGGGAACTAATGGACACCAAACTAAAGAAAAGCACAACTTTTCATCCACAAACTAATGGCCAGACAGAAGTAGTTAATAGGACAGTGATCCAGTTACTCAGAGGATATTGCAACAAACATCCAAAGCTTTGGGATGAACATTTGTGTTATGTGCAGCATGCTTACAATAGATAAAAACATTCTTCTACACAAAGATCTCCTTTTGAGAACTATTTTGGTTTCACACCAAGGTCTCCTTTGGATTTTGTCTTTGGTAAAGATACCATAGTTGATGGACACAACGATGTGTACAAGGCAACTAGTTTCATTAAACAAATCTAGGAGATCCACCAGGCAGTATAGGAACAACTAGAAAAGAGCCAAGCCAAATATAAGGCTAGGCATGACAAGCATCGGATGGTGCATAGTTTTCAAGTTGGTGACCAGGTCTGGATGTATATCAGCAAGGATAGGATGCAAGGTGAAGGTAAGAAGCTAAATCCTATCAGGTATGGACTCTTCAAGATACTTGAGAAGATTGGTGAAAATGCTTTTTGCCTTGATCTACCAGCTTACATGCACATCTACTCAGAGGTAAATGCAGATTGCTTGAGATTTTTTGAACCTTCAATGATTGAGGATCCTGAAGAGCAGAGTCAATTTCCTTCTATTGATGACTTGCTACCTGAATATCTTAACAAATTACAGGAAGACATAGTGCTAGACAGGAAGGTGAGGACAACGCGCAGGGGAGATGTTGAGTACCTCGGGATTGGACTCAGGGGTTCAAATCCTAGCACTGCAAAGTGGATTGAGATTGGACAAGTGAGACAACAGTACCCTCACTTAGTCGATGCTTGAAAACCAACTTTTGGTGGTCCAAAAGCTTTTCAGTGGGAAGGCCGTGATCTGAATTGGATCCATGAAGAAGAGTTATCAGAACACCATGACTATATCAAGTCAGGATAGGCTTCAAAGAATTAAGAGTAGTGATCAGAAACACCTCTAAACAGTGGCAGTTAACAGCTAACATGGAATGACAAGGACCTCAGTCAAAGCATGCTGACTGAGGCCCATGGAGACTGCGCAGGAGGCGAAACTAGCCCTTGGGAAGCCCAGATCGGGAAAAGGAGGTAGTTTTTGATGCACGATTAGCGCTTATTGCGCATCGCTAGGCAAAACCCCTTGAGAAGGAGAGGCCTCAAGTGATCGGTCACATGGGAGCTAGGAAAACTGTGGGGAAAAGGCTAAAGGCTAAGGTGGGACCCACGCTCCAAAAACCGGTGGTATTTATTGGGGGCACCCTTGGGTGGTAAGAAGATTTGGCAAAAACGGAGCGATTCCACTCAGCACTTGATGCGTGGCAAGTGGAGGAGAGAGAAAACCACCACTCATTGCGTGCTAACAGTCGAGCAAGTCAACCGCGTGAAATGTGTGAATGGCGTCGGATCTGGAGGCCCCAGATCTAACAGCTGAGATCACGCCCGATGGGGAAAATGGAATTAACAGGGGAATAAGCTGCGATCTACAAGAATTTGAGGTTCGATTTGACCGCTACGGTGGCAAAGGACTCATTCCATGATGTAACTGAAGAATTGAACCGACGAGGAAAAATCTGGCGCAGTTCGTAGGAGGACAAGTAGCCACTCCCTATGAGCTTGATGATGACGCTAAAGCAAGGAACTCCAAGCGAAGCTACAGCAGGCAATCTGACAGAAGTGGAAGGTGAATCGAATAGCCATGAGCTCAAATGGCTTTAAAGCCACGAACAAACAAAGTAGAAGACACGGGGAAGATAGAAGATGGAGAAAGAGAAGAAAGGAAAGAAGACAGAGAAGACAGAGAAAAGACATTGAAGCAAAAAAAAAGCAGAAAGAAGACAGAGGGCCGAGCTACCCAAAGGCAGCATCGAGCACTAGGGAGCTTGAGAGATTCAAACCATCCCTGAGGGGATCTGTCAGGATTGAGCACCACACTGGGCTCCTTCCATTAAAGACCAGAGAGGTCAAAGAGCTGGTGAGGAAAAGAGTCTGTGCACTCTAGTGGCTTGGGGAATCCAAGAACCACCCTGCCAAGCAAATTCTATTTCAGGAGATTCATATTGAGCTCCTTCATTTTAATTCTCTGCTTTAAGACACAATAAAAGAAGGCCACCACTGAGAGCTAGACCGGAGATGTAGCCCTGGAGGATAGGGTGAACTCCTTATTAAATTCTTTTGTTCTTATATTTGCTTACTATATTTCTTTATTGTTTTCCATTCAATTGTCTTTGTATTTGCAATCTGATTGATCAGTTGCCTAAATAACATAGACACACACCAGCACATGAGTCTGTAATACCTTCATTTAACAAATCTTTAACTGAGGTCACTCATAGGGTGATTTTCAGATCACCCCATGATCTGGATAACATCGTGCTATACTTTGGTGGGATGTCTGCAACCACAATATCCATAAGGATGCTCTTGGCAAGATATTGAACTAAGGTAACACAGAGGTCTTTAATCAACCCCAGACACTCTACTTTACTTTAGTCAAATGAAAATAAGTCCTTGTAAGGTCTTGTAATGTCTAGGTTCAATTTTTCCATTACTGATTTGGGCATTAAGTTGTGGGAAGCTCCAGAATCCAACATTGCATTATGAAGAATTTTGTCATGGATGCCAAGGCTAATGTAGAAAGGTGGTATTCCTCCTTCTAGTGGTTTGCCATTGACATCTGGACCAAATATAAGTTCAGGTTGGTCATCAAATAGGTTAACAAAATCCTCATTTTCAGCAAGGTTCAGGGTCTGGTTTATCTGTGTTTTGTAGGTTTCATTCTTGATTAACTCTGTCAAAGGGACTGAAATCTTTAGCTTAGCTACCTCTGCTCCCAAATTAAAAGGCAAAGGGGCTTTCTCTATTTGAGGGTTTGGACTTTTGACAGTAGGGATTTGAGTGAGATGGTCTTCCTCTCCTTTATTGGGGACTTATTTTTGTGAATTTTCCAATCAAGTATTTTGAGGTGTGTCCTATTAGGTGCCTAAATCTACCTCAGGCTAAGAAAGGCAGGATCTAGGGTAACATCAAACCACGCTTAACCTAGTAGCTAGCCCTACCAGGTTGGGAGAGGGCTCTCTCCTTGTCAATATCATAAAAGATGGCTAATGAAGCTTGAGATGACTGATGTAATGACTGATTTTAGGCTAGGTATGTGTACATAGGTGTTTGATTGAATTTAAGATGGGTTTGTTGGCTCAATTGTGAAAGGCAAATTTGGGTCTGGGGAATGGACACAATCTTGTAGAGATCTCTATGGGGCGAGGTAGGAAAATGGTTTAGCACTTCAAATTGAATGAGATGGAGAGATTTTAGACTGGTGAGGAGTTGGAGAGGGCATGAAAGACTCAGGGATCCTCTTCAAACAGCTGAAAACATAGATAACTAAACAAACCCTAGGTAGAGCACTACAATTTCAATGTATTCTACCTTTATCCTTGTTTGATTTAGTTAAGATGAAGCAAAGAGAGATAATGGCATACATAAAACACATGTAAAACTTGCAATTATAGAAGGAAACACAATACCAAATCAAGATGCCACAAGAATCCCATAAAGTGCTACAAACCCTGGTCAATTCCTTTGCCAAACTACTGAAAATGAATGTACAATAATGCTCAAAGCATTCACAAGAGTCCAACCTTTCTCAATGACTGAAAAACTACTAGATATAGGCATCAAACAACTCATGCTAGGCTTTAGGAGTCGAAATCATGAGTTTAGGAGCTATTTCAACAATATCTAAACTAAGAACTGAAAAGTAGGCAGTGGAATTCATTTAGTTGCAAACTACTTTTTCATGATGAATCTACCTCTATGAGTGAAAATTTAGCATGATTACATCAAAACCCATCAAGTCACATTAAATTACATCATGATTTTGACTATTAGAAAGAGAAAAGTCAAACTGTGAAGAAACTAGGCGAAAAACATAGTTTTTTTGCCAAAATGAGCAAATTTCCTCCTATGCGCCCCACTGATTTCCCTATGCATAGTGCCTTTTTGCAGCTGATTTTGGAGGCCTTCCCGTCCACCAAATTTTCTCCAAGTGGGCTTGTTGGAAAGGTATACCTGTCTACTTTCCAAAACACATGGAATTTCTAAATTTTGCCTCCATTTTCCCATCCAAAATTGAGTTCTCCCAACATTGCTTCCTGTGTGTCCAAAAGGGGGCAGAAAGGTCACTTTTGAGGTGTTTTTTACCTTTTCGGAAGCTCAAAACCTGTCAAAATTTCTTGGCCATGTGAGGGAATTGATATTTTTCCATTAAAAATCCAAAAATGTTGAGTTTTCCTCAAAAGTAGGTCTCTAGCAAAAGCCCGCTCCAAGTGGTGCGGCGCATTGGGAAGAAAAACATATTTTTTAGGCCAAAAATTTCAAAATTTGCAAAAAGTTTCCCAAATTTCTTGAAATTTGGGCTGAGTGTTCCTCATTAGGTGCTGTGTTGGGCTAAAGAAGCCTTAGCCAAGATCTGGAGTCTATTTTTCTCTTTTCTATTCCTCATGGCTTTCTTCAATTTGGCCTTCAAATTCCTGATTCTTGCTTTGCACACCATATTTCTTGACAAGTAGTGGTATACCATGTTCATCAACATGTTTTTCTCATTGTTGTCCTTCCCTAGCATCCTTTCTAGGTGCATGTTTGTCCTCTCAAGCCAAGATTCACAATCAGCTTGAATTTCTTGCTTAAGCGTGGTCAATTTGATTTTCCTCCTCTTGGCAGCTTGCCGGTTTGCCCTTATGATTTGAAGCTCCATGATGATTTGCTAATATTCTAGTTGTTTGTTCCTATGCTCCAAATAATTAATGATCCACTTGGATCTTTCCACGTGGAGAGACAAATTCTGAATGTCATCTTGCTGCTCTTGAATGATCTCTTTAAGCTTTGAGCTTTGTGAGCCCAAATCAATGTCCTCATCCTGAATGAGGATGAAATCTGTCTCATGACCTCCTAAAGGTCGCTCATCATTCAAGGGCTTCTTACCTTGTCCTATACCTTCTCTGTTGATGGAGGAAATGAGACCCCTTCCACCCCGAGTGGAGATGGTACTCGTTTTGCTGCTACAAACAACCTTCTAGTGCCCTTTTGATATGTGACAAACACTGGCACACTAGCGATTTGTGTCTCATGAATCTCTTGCTAATGTGAAGACCCTCCCACCTCATGAAAAACTGTTGGGGGTACTTGAGGACCTGTAAAGACCTCATGTGCAATGAAATCCTCCCATGATATGTTCAGTAAACCAAGCTAATGCAAGACCACAATTTTGATTAGTGCAAAATGATATATGTTGTTATACTGCTACTGGGGAGGCTTCTTTTGCACTAAGGTGATCATCTTCTCAATGTTCCTGCAAATGAAATAATGGAGGTTCATCATCCTCACCCTCGTAAAGTGCATCAACAATCTGATATGATAGGCATATAGACAAGAAAATCTGCCCTCACAGTTGAAATATTTAATTATGAGTTTCATCAAGGGAGCATATGTGTCCTGAAGATACTTGAAAGGAAAAACTCTACTGATATGTCTCTGAAAACCAACCTTGAGGTAAGGCTCATAATGATCTTTGTCTATTAGCTTCCTCTTATTCCATTGCTCACCTACATTTGGAATGCCGGTTGCTTGAGCAATAGTTTCAGGTGTCAAGGTGAATGTCACACCTGCCAAAGTGACTTGGCCATTATGAAGATGGAGCACAAACAATCTGGCTAGCTCATGGTGGTACTTAACTCTCTCCACCATCTCACAGAATTGATAACAAGATTGGTGTTGAAAGCATGTGATAGCAAGAGGATAGGCCAACAGCTCGGCAAGTGAAGTAGGCTCCTCCTGGTTATGTTTTCCACCCTTGTGAGGCCTCCTTGGTGCATGCATTTCTCTAGAAGAATCATTGTCTGTCTCCTCATCTCTGTCATAGGAAGAATCTGATTCCATGTTTGCCAATGTTTGAGTTTTCTTAGATGTGTATGAAGAGATTTTATGGTGTCTTTAGGTTTTAGCTGCTAAGGATATGAATGTATGAGGGACTGTGGAGGGAGTATGTATCAGGGATTTAGGAATGTTGCTGATAGGTTTTTGAGGAATAGAAGGGTTTAGGGGGATGATTTTTAAAGTTTTGGAATAGCAATTAGGGTTTGGGGATATTTGACTAGGGTTTGGGATAGTGGGATTAGGGATTTAGGATTAGTAATTTTAGGGATATTGGAAAAATGGAATGGTAGATGAGAATGTAAAGAGAGGGAGAAAATGAAGTGAGGGAATGAGGGAATGAAGGAGTGATGGAGTGAGGAATGCTTTAGGAGTGGAATTAGCAGCAAAAAATACAATTTATAAACCCTATGCAATTGTTTTTGACAAAAAATGTGAGGTAGGGTTTCAATTTTTTCCCATTAAATCACCATAAGCACGAAGATAAACTCATTAATTGGCCATGAAGGAGTGACAACTTACTTGGATAGTGAGGAATTAAGAAAATTTGTGAGTTTGGAAGAGGTTGGGAGTGATTTCGGGCCTTGTAGCCCTGTGCGCCGCACCACCTCACAGAGGTGCCGCACCCTCTGAGTGTTTCATGCCCATTATGGATTTACACTGTCAACTGTTGCCCAATGCATCGCACTGGATGAATGTGCCGCGCCGACACCCTAGTGCACCGTGCCTGGGTTCTCTCTTGTTTTGGCACAAAATTCACTCTCTTGGCTCTTAGAAGACCAATACACTTGCTCTCTTTCTCTTTAGGACACAAATGAACTTTTTAAACATGAAAAATAGTTTATATACATATAGTCTTGATTTTTCATTTACAAAAACCCACTCTTCTAATGTTTGCTTTTAACTTGCTTTTAAAACTCTGTTTTTGGGCAGTTTGCTTTATTTTTGCCTTTGATGGACTGAATGCTTTGAATTTTTGTTTTGCTTTGCAGGTGGTGAAGTTGCAGAGGCTTGGCAAGGTGACCAGGGCTGCCTCTAAAGTTATTACATATGGAACAAATGAAATTACATCAAATTTGTACATGAAAACATAAAAAACTATGTTTTTCCTCAAAACAAGGTTTTGAGGAAAAATTAATCACTGAGCATGTGATTATGGAAATTATTGTTGTTGAAACTTTATTTGACCTCCTCATGTGCCTGCTGACCATTATTGAGTGTTTTGAAGACCTTATTGATGAAACCCTAGACCTAATGAGACCTAAAACCCTAACAATGACTTTTGTAAATTTAAAGACAAAAATTGACTGCAGATGATCTAGATGTATGAAAATGGGCCAGCAGGTAAAGGACATGAGGGAAAATGTATAATATACCGCTACCATCAGATGATCCATGACCCTAATGGAATGCAGCTGATCGAGTGAGACACCTAACATGCAATGCAACAAGAGAATTTGATCACTGATGGAGGGATGAAGATACCAACACTAACATGTCCACTAGTTTTTTGGGGGGAATTGCAGTAGAGGGTTGATCATCAGAAGGTTGATTAGGGGTTATATCTTCAATGGTAGGACCAGAAGGATTTTGGTTTTGTCTGGGGAGAATCTAGAGGATTTTAGAAACCGGGGCTTCTTTGATTTTCTTTGGTTGATTTGGCACTGTTTTCTTGGTTTGGTCAGAGATATCAGAATTCTTTTTACTCCTTAGGTTATACTACTTATGTACTTCAAAGATGGCAGAATCATAACCTTGTTTATAATCAAATGACTCTCTAGACTGGATTTTCAATTGTTACAGCATATGCAATTCCTGATCATCTTGGGTCAGAAAAATAGCACCTTCATCATCTAATCCCATCAAGTTAATCTGTGTATCTTACTTTGGGTATTCAGGATGGGATGTTTTTGCATAATTTTCCTGGAAAGGAGGTCTTATCTTCTGATCAGGGCCATTTTTTCTAGTATTTTGGTTTTGGTTTTTCCTAAAGTTCGGGTTTCTAATAAGAGGTTCCTGTTGATTATCCCACTGGGGTTTCCTCTCTATATTCTCTATTCTATCCATTAACTTTTCCATGTCTTTTGCTAAGCTATCTATTTTAGTGTCTGAGGGTGTATGCTCATCTTTCGTTGATCCTGTTCTTTCATTTTGTCATGCGGAAAGAGTCAATTTTGCGGACAAAACCGACCTCCCTAGAAACTAAGGTGTTTCTAGTGACAAACAAAACAATCAAGCACTATCTTTCCCTAAATATGCATCTAAAATAAAAGCAACCAGGTGTTTAAGGCTTACCTCTAGTCCAACGCTCTTTGTAGCAGCCAAGCCTCTCCGATCCAGATCAGCTCCTTCTCCTTGAAGCCTGCATTCACAAACAAGCAAACGATTACATAGCACCTGAATAACTCATATAATAAAACATATTCATCATAAAGACCAAGGAGTTTATGAAACAAATTATATATAACAACTTGTTGAGAAAAATGAACTTAATTGTATTAATTGGAAACAAAAGAAACCATTACAACCAGTGCCTTGGTGTTGTGCAGGTCCCTCCCAGGGTCCAGCAAGAGTTCTCCTCTACTTTGATCAGCTCACCCACTTCCAAATGAAGCTAAGAAAGGATTGGAATCTCTCCTCTCAAGCTCTATAAGGGAGTCCTAATTTCAGCGGCATCTACCCTTAGGAATGTTCAGCTTTCAACCTCCCCTCCCTCTGGCTGAATGCCTGTATTTATAATGCTTTGGAGGAAGTTAAACAGGTCCACCATCAATGGGATAAGCCCCTCTTTCAAAGGGATAGCTCCCCTCTTCATGGGATAATTTCCTCTTTCATTGGGATGCATGAACCATCTGGAGGCGCTCAATCCACATCAAACCATCTTCTAGAATGCTCTAGAATCGATCGCAAGTAAGTTTTTTGAAGTAAAACTTGCGCCTTTTGACTTTTACAGGGGTACGCACCCACCCCTTTACAGACAGAGCGTACAAGTACGCAGGTATTATGTACTTGAGGTGCGTGCACGCAGGTAAGAGTAAGAGAAAGTGCGGAACCAGAGTTATATTGATTTTTAAAGGCTTTCTCTCTTTTTTGGAGTTTGACATGAGGAGCAGAGGTATAAGACTTGCCAAGGAGGACAGTATGGTTATTGATGGAGCGATACTGACTGCAAATAGTCATGGTGACAAATTTTAGTGTAACACATTCCTAACTCTAGCTATTTTAGCTAATAAATTAGCCTCTACACTTACTGCTGCAATTTGCATATATTCTAGGGTTGGGGGGTTTCTTTCCCTAAGCTGGAATGCCATGTCTATGTTAAAACCATCAGGGAACTTTATTAATGCTAAGTTAGGTGGGGGTCTAAGATTAATTGGAATTGCATTGTATATATTGTTAAATCTGGTGCAGTAATCTTGAACAGTTTCATTGGGTCCTCTCCTAATATTTTCATATTCAGAAAGGATCTGTAGAGGATTCTTTTTCTTTTCCCATCTATTCAAAAATTGTTGTTGAAATACTTCTAAACTATCAATACTATTATCAGGCAGTGATCTAAACCATTTTCTAACATCACCAGCTAAAGTCTGAGCGAATAATCTCATTTGGACATCCACAATATCAATTTCATGAAGTTCAAAGTAGTCTGTCATTTTATTAACATGGTGTTGTGTAGTGTAGTGTTCTATGCCATCAAATTGGACAATTTTACTCTGGTAGTTTGTTGGCATGGCACCAAGTTGAGCATGTAATACAAGGGGATCATATCTATTTGCCATGGCTATAAGCTAGGATGGGCTAAAATGTGGGGTTGAGGCACTGGAAGGTGATGCAGTAGTGGAGGATGAACTAGGACCAGCAGGTGGTTGATGAGTAATGGTAGGTTGGTAAGGAAGTGAAGGTATAAATGGAGGTGGGGAATGAACTTCAGAGGTTGAAGGGAATAATGGTGAACTAAGAGTAGTGGATATTGGTTTAGAAAGCTCAGGGTTCCTAGCAATAGTAAGGGATGACTGTGGTGAATTTAGAAGGTACTCATCAATTGATTTGTTGGCTTTTTGGACTTTAAGGTCTGCAATAAACTCTGGATCTATGACAATGTCACAAATTTCACTTTCAAACTTTGATCTAAATAATGACAAATCAAATTTCTCATCAAAGGGAAGATCTTCTAAAAACAACCATTCATCAGGGCATGAATTAGCTTTAACTAAGGGTGTGTGACTAGCTGAACTTTCTTCTGTTTTGGATTTTCTTGAAATCAAGTTGGGATTATCAAATACCGGGGGAGGGTTTGGATCTGGGTTATCCCTAGTATAATGAGTTTTCCTCAAAGCCAAGATTTCAAAATTTTTTAAATTGTTTTCATTTCGTGAGAAATAACTTCTAAGAAAATACTTTAAGAGGCTCTAAATTTAGAATTAAAAATTTCTTAAAGATTTATTAGGACTGAGGATTGGTACCTATTATGGTTGCCACTATGTTATCACTCAAAATTTTCCTTAGAATTTATCAGAAAAAGGAAGAAACTGTGGTAACCACAAACCAATATTTTATGTATATGCTCTAGCCAACCTATGACTCAAAGAGGGCTCTCTCTATATAATTTAGCTTTGTTTCTTATGGGATTTTAGGCTAGTTCTTCGTGTTCCTTGGGGTGTTGGTTTTGATTTGAAGGTTGGGTGGTGGTATTCTTAGAGCAGATGGCTAAAGCTAGGTCTTCAAGCCATTGGGCTATGGAGTCAACAAATGGATAGCAGGACTAGACCAATTCATTAAAGGGAATGTTCACAGGGCAGGCTACCAAGGAAAAATGAAAATCTTTAGGCCTAATGGGTGAAGTAATTCTAACCAGGGTGAAAGGGAACTTAAGAATCCTTAGACTGAGATCAGAATGAAGAACAGAGGATAATCATGAAGAAAGGGCAATTAAGAATCCTTTGCTATAGATCACAAGAAGTCACCTAAACTAAGGAGCAATCAAGAATTCCTTAACTTAGATTTGTGAAGAAAACATATAATAATGCATAGCAGTCAAGAAAGAGTGCATTTAAGCAATTTTTGAAATATCATTCCATGTTATAACATTTAGATTTTAGAGATACATAAAATATTATGAAAAAAACTTGAAGAAAAACAACATTGAACATGAGAGAATACTTATTTGTATTTATATTTACACAAGAATCCTGTAAAATATCTTATCTTTATTCCTTGATCCAACAAGCCAATCCAGTCATTGATACAATAGAATTTCTTATTTGAGAGAAAAAGTCTATAGAAATGTTTTAGAATCCCCCCTACATACTTTGAAATATGAAGTATATATACAAAAAATTATTACAAAATATCTCAAAACAACTTGAGATTTATTCTAGGAAATACAAATATCTTCTAGCAAGAAGATAAAGATAGCTAATGAACTATTTCTTGATGTCCCCTTTATTGTGGTTGTGCTGGCTTTTATAGTTGAATTAGAACCTTTTAAGTTGGCTTATAGTTGTGGCATTTTTACGCTGGAGTCTTCTTTACTTTGATCTTTCATCTGATACTCTTTGACCCTATTACTCTTTGATTTGGAATGTAGTTGGCATGAAAATAATGTACAATTTCTTGGAAAATGTGGACTTGGGGGAACTGGTACTTTGGAAAATTGGACTCCCAAAGACCAATTTCATCAGCATGGTTCAGGTATGTATCCCTACTTTGGCAGTATACTTTGAGCGGGGATTCTTAGACAGAGGTGTCCTTTACCTTGAAATCTTTATCGGCTAGGGGAAGGTGGTCTAGGTCTAAATGGGGTGTAGAGATGGGTCTCACATCCATAGCAATTGTGGCAGCCATTCTCAGTTCTTGTGGATTTGAGTATGGGGGGGCTAATTTGCAGTATTTAGGGCAACGATGTTTTGCAAGGAGTAGGATTGAGCTATTGAGTATTTTTAATTAATTTTTAACTTAACTAAAAACACTCAGCAACTGGTTACTTTGAAATTGATAGGGTATTTGGTGAATTCTGGTTTAAATACCTGGAACTAGGGTGAATTGGCTCTGAGGAGGGTGGATGGAAACTGCAAGTGGTCGAAGGGGTTTTGTATAGGCTGCAAGGCCAACTGGGGTTTTGTATAGGCTACAGTGTCTTTGGAGTGAAATTGTACGTGGGTTGACGGCTTCGACGTTTGCAGGTGTCGTGCATGTGTACAGGCTTGCAGATGAAAATTCAGTGAAAACAAACAATTTTGGGGCTTTTGGCTTTTATACGGAAAAATTTATTTTTTGGCGGGTACGGGGTGAATAGTGGTTAATTTGTCACGTAGCGGGATGGCAGTCAACAGTTCATTTTGCACTGCTTTTGGGCGCTCGATGGTATTTGGGAGGGGCCGCCTGATTCCACTCATCGAATGACACGTAGCATTGGGGGCTAGGGGGAAAACCACTTTATCGGGTGGGTAAAGGACGGACGTTGGGTTGGCTCGATATGGATGAGGGCCGTTGGATGAGGAGGGGGACAATCGGACGGTGATTGAGTGGAGAATCCACGTGGAGGCTAGTGGGGGCCCCGACGAGCACTTAATTATGGCGGTATCAGGGTTTAGTAATGGCTTAAAGTGAGATTAGGCTATCAGGGTAATTAATGGAGGATTAAAGGGGGCTTTATTAACTTGATCACAAATTGACCAGTTAAAGGTTTTGGTCGGATTTTAGGTGAAAATCATAGTTTATAATTAAACTAGGGTGTAAGGTTAATTTATACACAGGAGTTAAATATATATATGGCAAATTGGGTTTATCGTGATTTAATATAATAAAGTTAGTAATTAATATGAAAAATGGGCAGAAAATGGAAAAACACTAAGAAAAATGTTTTTTTTGTGAATTACATGTTTTTCACATATTTACATTAATACTTAGGGTAAATCATTTTTGTGGGTTTTTGGTATGAAAAGTGTTTTATATGGGGGAAAATTGCTTTTCCTAGGCAAAAAGTGTTTTAACCTTAGGAAAAGGAGTATTATTAGGAAAATGAATGAACTGAAGGGGGGATGAACTTTTATGAGGGGAATCTAGTACTTGATATCCATAAGTCATTGAGCCAAGGGTCTGGTCCCTCCAAAAGTCAGAGAAATGCTTTGAGCCTCTTTGACTTAAAGGTTTTAAGTACTTTGAACTTTATTATGGGAAATTAGTTAAGTAAAGAGGTGAAATGAATGGGGGAAGTTAATTAATTGACTTTGAAATCCATTTGCATGCTTGATTATCCATTCATATTTGGAACATATGATGAAAGATGATAAATATACTTTTTTGTCTAATCAATCGTCATACTTCTGCAACCTTTCTTCTACTTACCCATCTACTTATCCTACCATTTTTCTTCACTTTATTAGGGTGCATTTAAGCTAGAAAAGCCTTATCAATATTTTCTTTTCCTTACATAGCGAACTATCTAAATTTATCCTTATACCATCCAAGGGCTTAGATTAAATAGTTGAGCTCCTTTTATTTAATCTACCTATCTAATTATCTGCCAATGTTACACTTTTTGGTCAGATTTTATTCGCTAGATATAAACATAAAATTGAAAACATGGAATAGTCAAGTTTAAACATGTTGAATATCATGGATTGTGGTAAGAATTACATGCTGCACACAATCATTTATTAAGCATAAAAAGTAAATAGTAGTGGAATTTTGACTTGCACACTTGCCATGGTCTCTTTTGTTTTCTTGGGGTTCATATTTTTCATCTTTTTTTACCTTTTTTATTCTTTTTGTCCTTTGATTATTATTTTAGGACATACCCTCTCTACATTTTTTAATTTTTTGAATATGGAAAACATTTGCACAAAGAAAAGGTATGTACAATATTACAAGGTTTAATCTCAATCATTCAAAATTATGACTCATATTGTTATAGAAACCTAACACCTCCCATCATCTCCAAGTTCTATGTGTAATTATAGGTCCTTCTCCTCCAGGTTGCTAAAGAACTCTTTTCTTCCTCTCATATGAAATGATGCTTTAGATTCCAAGTACCATACACTTACTCATACAATAGTTGGCATGCATATAATGAGGGTGAAATCCAATTCAAATTGTGATGTGAGAGCATCACCTCCTACTCCTATTGTAGGGTTCTTCCTGGATCTCTCATGCAGATACTTAGTTACATGGTGTCCATATTCATGGAAGTGAAAACATTTAATTTTGTTGAGATCATCTTCTTTCCTGATTATGGTTGGATTCTGCCTTACCTTGGGCATTCTTTCCCTTGGATTTCTTCCCTTTCCTAGTAAGGAAAAATTTTCTTCCTCCTTAGCTCTAGATGTGACACCATCTCTAGTGTTTATCCTTATCTCCTCTTGCACCAATTTAAACCAAAATCTATCCTAGTCAAGTAGCTTGTCTCTTCCACTAACTAAGTTTTGATAGTTGTGTAAGGATTTTTGAAGGCCAAGGAGTGTTAAGCTCACAATTTCAAATGATGGCACATTTTCTCCTACTCCTCCAAGTTCATCTCGAACTTGAGGGAACCTCGATAGGTATTGTGGAATGGTTTCATTTTTATGCATTCAAATTCTCCTAAGTTTATCTCTCAATGCTAATTTTCTGGCATCACTACTACTCTGGAATAGCTCTGTGAGATTTTCCCACATTGCAAAAGGAGTCTCATTTCCATGCAAGTTTCAAACCACATGATCTCTAACACCCTCTAAAATAATCCTCCTAGCCTTTGTTGTGTCTTTCTTCTATTGAGAAAGTGATTGTGCATCTAATGCTATCGGTTTTGGAATATCATTTTTTATGTATTCCAATACTCCATCGTCATCCAGGATAGCTTCCATCCCGTCTTTCCAAGCACAAAAATTCAAGGTTCCCTCCAATTCATACTCAAGCCTTAATCCATTGAAAGTTATTTTTCCTACCTTGAAGAGAATCTGCACCAAAAACTCTGCAAATCAAAATTTCTTTGAGAGAAGATATGGAACAAGGTTTTTATGTAGTTTTCTGTAGTGTTGATACCATGTAGAAATGGCAAGAAATTTTATATTGTTAATGAATTCGAGTTAAAAAGAAGAGACACAAATTTGTTCTACAACTCTGCAATAAGGAAAGCACATAATAGAAACACAAGCAATAATATGCAACCATCAAAACATAAGGAACACAATGATTTTACAGGGGAACCCAACTGGGAAAATCCCCTCCACTACTTTCCATTAATTCAGATGATAAATATGGATATATTACAATGACACATTCACACATGAAACACCACTTGCACTGCAATACTGAACTCCTACTCATTTACATGCTATGAAGAAAACTTATCCAAAGTAGCCCTCTATTATCCTCCTATCTCCTTGTGTAATCCTTGAGGAAACTAGCCCCTAAAACCCTTAAAAAATAGGAGAAATTCATATTTCCTTGTGCAAATCCTAAAGGAATTGACCACCTACTCAATGGAAAAATCTATACTCTCGAATACTATACAATTGATGATTACAATATGCCTTTTCCTCCACCCCAACTAGGAAATTCAAATTCCAACTGTGACTAGGCTTATATTTAGAAAATTAATTTGTTAATTGAGAGATCAGTGAATTAACAATTGTTATAACCACTCAACTCAACTCCTACTGACTCTACTAATGACTAGATCTTAGATAATTGAGTTTAACTAACAATAAATCCACAAGATTTCTAGATCTTAATCAAATCATGCACAACTCTTCTTCTAGCCCAAAACTCAAATTTGCTTATTTAACTAGGAGACAAAGCCATGCACTCCGTCTAATTGGAATCCAATTCATCCTACTGATGTGGAAAATACAATTTCTCCATTTGAATAGGCACAAGTCAAATGAAGCCTTTTCTTTCTACATTTTAATAATCACCACTCGTTTTGTATACACACAAGCATGTCCACATAGATTTTTCTAGTACGATAATACCAAATAGCACTACAGAACTGAATACTCAAAAAAAACAACAACAACAAAAAACCACCTCACCATCAATATCCATATTGCATTCTCATTACAATCACAACATACCACTCAGTCGAGAAATATTCTCAGCCCAATGTCTAATTCATTAACTATACGTTCTCCACATGTTCTTTTTTTATCACTAATTTCTCTCGCTAATTACATATGGATATGATCTCCTCATTATTACAAAAGAAATATGAGTACCAACCACAACAACAAGGGACATACCAACACTAGCACCAAGAGCATAGCTATCCAATCCTCATAGTTTTTTTTATCTAATCTAAGACAACTTAATCGAATGCCAAATATTGGTCAATTAAAAGCAATATATACCTGAATCCAATGAATAGATATCAAAAAGGGAATTTTATAATATTAATATATATGACCTTATCGATAAATTTGTAACTATTTTTGATAATGTCATTGTGTGTGGATTTACTGAATGGATATTAATAGTAGTACTCACTTTTAATTAATTTTTGCATTCTAGGT
Organism: Pinus tabuliformis; assembly: GCA_031772625.1. Lineage (NCBI taxonomy): Eukaryota > Viridiplantae > Streptophyta > Pinopsida > Pinales > Pinaceae > Pinus > Pinus tabuliformis. Next base: position 481,507,987 of record CM062813.1, read on the forward strand.
ACGAATACCAAGATTATTTATCAAGAACATAGAGAATTCTTTCAGCAGCTTCTATGTTATCTGATATTGGTATGATGGTTATGAGATACAATATGTCATAAACACAAATATTAATTTGGATAAACCCACTATAATAATCAACATTAAAATTGGGAAAACAACTAATAAATTTTGTGAGAGAAACTTACCCTATTGTGTAGAAGCAAGAAATTTAGCCTAGTTGTGTGCAACTTAGCTCATAGTGCAGAGCTTATAGCCTATTGTGTGGAAATTAGCTCATTCTGTGGAGCTATTTGTTTATTTAGGTGTGAATACCAAGTTTCTTTATCAAGAATGTAGAGAATTTGTCTAATAGTTTGCATGTTATCTGTTATTGTTATGATGGATATGAGATATAGTATGTCATAAACATGATTATTAGTTTGGCTAAACCCCACTACAATATGAAATACTAAAATCGGTAAATAAGATTTGATATTCTATATGGTTTTGATCTTTTTATTTGTACTAATTATTGTTTGCATCCAACTAGCATTTCTATAGTTGTTAGGAAAAAGAATATAGTGTGTAGAGTACTTAATGAAGAATAAAGTATTTTCACTTATCGACACAAACTATATTAAGCTTAACATGTCCATACTTTCTCAACCCTTTTGTGAAGTGACGTCGAAGTTCAGATGTATGTGAATGTGGAATCTTATGATCCTTTTTCTAGGCACCATCCTTCCGAACATATTTGAAACACCAATACATATTTGAAACCATTTCGTTCTCATTTCAAGGAAAGAAGACCAGCTTTGGATGCAATTGTAATAATGATTATTTAATAACATTGAATCTAATGACTATTGTTTGTAGTCGAAGTTATGTGAATGTCCTTTCCTTCTCTTGATATTACCAAATGGAATATATTTTGTTCAATAGAATCATGTTTGGAGGACAAATGCATATTCAGATTTCTTTAACTGTGTCCACCGAATGACATTATTCAATATGGAAGTAGTTATCTAGAAATGGTTGTGCGTATCTGGCAACAAATGAATTTTTAATAGCGCTTTGACTATTCGCAAAATTTTGTCCCGTATTTATCCAAACAAAAAATATACTGACTATTGTGTGAAGGAAGTTATATGACAATGTTTAGAGACATGCTTTAGTGTCAACAAAATAATTAATTAAGGGCCTTTATTAATAAATTAAATGTAAAATGTTTTGGCATTTGTTTGGCTAATCGATTTTTCCTTATCTCTTGTTGTAGCAGCTACAACCACCCTCCAAAATTTTGGCTTGCATCCCATATCTCTTGTTGTAGCGGCTACAACCACCCTCCAAAATTTTGGCCTACATCCCATCTCAGAGCCTCCCTTGAGTTTTTACTTGATGTTTACAAGCAATCAGGCTCACCCCGTGGGCCCATGTGAGTCTTTGCACCCTCTTTTCTTAACTATTCAATGAACAAGTTTTGCATGTTGGTCACAATGTCACACTTGCAACCATGTTCTAGTCGTGAAAATGGTTTTTGCTTTGTGTGTACATTCTATATTCGCTATGTAAATATCGTCACACTCACACACGAAGTTGTATTCATTGTTGTGCAAGCATCATCGTAATCATTCAATGATCCATCACAAGCATCATGCTTGTCACTCGCACCATCATCCAGTCATGTTGAGCATATGTTGTCTTGATGGTTTGAGGCGTCCTATCGTCGAGTTATGTTGAGTATGTTTTCGCAAAAGTTGCATATGCACAAATTCACTTGCTCACAAACTTATTTGTTTCGTTGATGTTCTAACAACTGGATCACCCTCTAACAGCCAGACCTTCACCGTGTAATCGACTCAACCAAATGTTTCCTAGAACTGTCCAACAAGCCATTTGAATCTGCACTACCCGTAAGTTGATCAATCAACCCTCCTGATTGTCAACTGGATAGTTTGACCAGGCAGTGACCCCAAGACTCACTCCCCTCAAAAATTGCACAGAAGTTGCAGGCCTTTCCCGCACTGCTAATGGAGAAAATTATGCAGACAGGTTGGACAATCGCTGAGTGTCCGTCCCTATCTCCCTTCCATGATTGCGCAGTTTTTCCACCTAATCAGCAATAAGCTGACCAACTGCTCACCCAGAAAACATCACATATTTTTGAGCAATCCCTTCAGTAACCCAGTATCCTATTCAGCTCAGAAACTATGCAGAGGTGCCTAGCAAGTCAGCCTCCCAGCATTTGCACAGTTTTTGTCCCCAGCAAACCTCATAACCCGTTGCCAGCTCCCTCTAGGAATTGCACAGTTTTTGCTGCCAAGTCTTCCCATAGCCCGCTGCCAGCTCCCTTCAGGAATTACGCAGTTTTTTATGCCAAGGCCCACTGTTGTCTGAACTACTTCCCTCTAGAAATTGCGTAGATCTGTCCTCCATCCGAGCAAGATCCTGCAGATAATCACTGTTGATTCAGATTGTCCATCTCAATATCCCAGTGACTTCTGCGAAATTTTCACCAGTAGTGCCCAGAGCTTGCATCCCATCTTGAAACTTGCCTTGCGTAGTTTCATAGCCTTTTCCTCTCTCCTGATCACCTGCATCCGAAAGCGAATGACCATGCATCATGGTAGACTAGGAGGTTTATGGATTTGATGTCATCTCTTCATGAGTGAATGCATATACAGTTACATGAATAAACATGAAGCGATGAAAAACAGGATAAACAAGGAGAGTATCTGCAAAAGGACGTGTTCAAAAAGGACAAACAAATGATGCATATGAAGAGATGTGTTTGCAAACAGACAACCATGCGAAGATGTGTTTGCAAATGGACGAACGGACAACGTGCGCTGACGGATGGACGAGAAAACATGTGAGGAGATATTTTCATGAACGGATGAACATGTCAAGCATGCCAAAGTACAAGCAAAGAAGCAACATGCACATGCAACATCAAGCAAACCCAGTGACCATTGAGGGATCCTCACACTTTTCCATGTAGAGGGGAAGCTGTGATACACCAATATGACATCCATCACTCAACAACGCTACATCTCGACATGCACACCAACAACATCATGAACATACCAACACTATCATGTTGAGTCGTGTCATGAGTCATATCAGCCGCATCACTACTGTGGGCCATACTATTGTCAACTAATGTAATGTAACGTGGAAGTCCAAGAGACCCACTTGTAATATGAAGAGTCATGTAATCTGAAAATTCATAGAAGTCAAATAGTCATGAGGGAAGTAGAATAGTCACAAGGGCCACTTTCTCCCTTGGCTATAAATAACCCCTCATTTGTACATGCAAAATACTTTTTCACCTTGGCTCCTCCCACATAGCCTTGAGAGTCTGTAATCTTTTCTTTGAGGAGCGAGAAGTGGCTCCAACGTCCTGCCCACGGGGTTAGTTGTGTATGGTGTATCGATGTGTCTTGGAACTTTTGCTTAATTCAGAAACATGCTCACATGCCAGCATGTTTTCTCACATATGTTGTAACTATTTGTAAGAATTAAACTTGACCACGCGTAATGCATGTTTCTTTAACCTTTGTCAAACAATTGAACTCATTCAGTTGTTCTAATACATATATTTATGAAAATGTGATGTATAAGTTATTAACGTTGTCCTACCCATGTTGGTTACCTCGCAGACATCAGATAGAACCTTTCATGAAACCTTCTATAATGACCGTCGCACTCACGCAAATTTCCCGTTGGGTGTTATACGTGTTATCTTCCTTTCTAAGTTGTGACTACCCCATCCAAGTGGATTGCTCTTCTGGAAGTTTTGGATGTCCTATTGTGTTGTGTGTCTCTGGCAGAGTTAGGATTTCCTCCCATCTGACCTAAGACTCACTCCCATCCTCTCTCTTTGTTGTGAAAGAACCTTGACATAAGTAACACTAGAATCCCTTAGGCACGTGAACCTTGTTGTTTGAAGATAAAGAAAACTTCTCTCTCATGATGACAAGCAAGAGATAAGGAAAAAATTTAAGATAATGGAAACCGAGCCATCATACTAGATGGGACTCCTACACCAAATGGTGTGAGGTCTAGTTGCGACTTCATACTAGGGAGATCCCCTAAATGTTGGTGGGTCCAACACCGTCAACATTTCTGGCGCTAGAAGGATGGACACCATTTTTTTATGACTAAACGTCCTCTCACACCCACTCATCAATCATTTGGTTAAGGTAGTAACTTGCACTCCCTCTCACCTGCATGTGACTCTGCAGTTGGTTACTCCTCACCTCCCAGGACTAAATACAAAATGTCATATCAAAACCTTTGCTCTGTCTGTCCCATCACCCGCTAGTTCAAAAAAGTCATCAGACTAATACCAGGAATCCAACATCTTCCATACGCATCAAGAAAGCCAAAAGCCACTCCCACATGGGTTGTTGTATCATTAGTGGAAGAAGTTCTTTCCACACTTGAAAGTCTAGCATAAGTTGTTGAAGACGGAGAGGAACCTATGGTCTTCCAACAGGGAGAATGAGACACCCTCATGATCTTTGGCTCAGACTTTGATACAAGAGGCAGAGGGGTAGGTAGTGGAGGAGGTGGAGGCAGAGATGAACCAACAGACTCGGAGTTGGAACCGTCAAATTCTGAAGAAGAGGAGGAGGACGAAGAGCAAGAAGACACGGCTGACCAAAATCTGGAATGGATGACTTAGGGACCATTGGCCCTCCTGGGTGCTTTGCACAAGATGCCGAAGTGGTCGAAGAGGATGATCACAAAGTTTGACCCTGACAGCACAGTGAAGGCAGAAGATCACTTAGACAACTTCTACCTACAGCTGCAGACTCTTGAGGTATGCTACGATGACGTTGCATGTAGATTGTTCCCATGTACCTTGGATGGTCGCGCAGTTGCATGGTATCACAACCTTCCTGTCAACTCCATACAAAACTGGGGTATGTTCAAACATATGTTTCTAGAAAAGTTTGTTGATGACAAGACCCCAGCCATGTTACTCAAAGAATTGGGAAGCCTGAAGGTGGTGGGAAAAGAAAAGGTAAAAGATATATCCAAATCTACTTCTCTTGAGATAAAACATAACTTTAAAGATATAACTTTTCTTAGCTATTCACTAGTTAATTCTTTTTCAACGAAGAGAAGTAGATTTGGATATATCCTAAGAGAAAAAGGAAGAATAAGAATTATGCCACTTACTTGGAAATGGTTAAGATTTCATCAACGAAGAGAAGTAGAATTGGATATATCCTAAGAGAAAAAGGAAGAATAAGAATTATGCCACTTACTTGGAAACGGTTAAGATTTCATTGACTACATTTTGGCATCATAATTCCCTTAGGATGGTATTATTAGGATTATTGAATCCTGCAATGGCATTGTTGTGTAAGAGGTTAACAGAGTGTAGCATGGTTGTCAATGTTATTTAATTAAACATCTCATGAATACATGATCTTGTTCATTACCATGAAATACTTTATTTATATATAATTCTCCAAATATTTTAGAAACGTATAATTCAATCATATTATTTTATTAAAAAATTTAATAGGTAGTAAACCTTAGAATGAGTAATGGTAGAAAGATTACTTAAAAAAAATAGCCATGTCACGTTGTAGTGGTAAGCTTTGTATTATATAGTTTTATAAAAAGAATAGATTTCGAGAAGTCAATAGTTTTACTCAACATCATATTCGTCAAGTTTATTTCAAAACAATGTATACGATTACTTAGAAGAAACTAATGACATATAAACTATGGCTTGAATCTCCACATATCATCCATCCTTGTCTATAAGTCTGCATTCAGATAAAATATTTCTACATTATTTCAATATTCTCCAAATATAAAAAATCTCTTCTAAAAAGATTTTTTCATAGTAATATAAATTAATTTAATAGATTTAAGTACATTATTTATATCAATATGAGTGTTTCCTTGTTGACTTGCATGATTGATCATCTATTTCTAAAAATATAATTCCACAAAGTCAATGTATTTATCGACATCTGACTATTAGCATTTTCCATTAATAATATTACACACGCATAACCTCTCATTGCTATTACCTATACATAAATATGTATTATCTTTGGTCTACTTTCCCATTGACTAGCCTTATAGTTGTCCGTGATTAGTGTCTCCCAAGCTAGTCCTTGAATAATTAGTCAATTTGCACCAAGTATTATATTTTGGATTTCGTTCATTAAAAAAATGGTACTCATGTTACCAAAATAGTTAAGGTGGAATTTTCTATCAATGACATATCAACGAAAATAAAATTATCCATGTTTCTTTTAAGAAATAGCTAGCTACTTTGGCTTGGAATTAACCCCACCAATAAGAGGGCATCTATTATTTATATTTCCTACACTTGCTCGTTTTTGTACAACTTACATCACAGAGTTCTATATTATCTCCTCATCTCTCAAAGACATACCTCACTGCAAACCTATAAATGGTTGCTACAATCATTGAAAAATAAAATTCCAAACTAAGTAATAGTTCCTGGAATCCTTCAGAAATAACTTTCTTTTCCAAATGTCTAATCCAAAAAATATATTAGTTTGGATTATAAATTTAAAAACAATAGTCAATTAAAAAAAAATATGTTTTCTTAACCATAAATATTCTAAAGCTATGGTATTAAATGGGATCTCTCTCATTTTCCTATTTAGACCTTTATATCTGCTCTCTTAGGAGGTCAATGGCATGCCCCCATTGAATAATTTATATGAGATCTACTCGCACCGTTCACTACCAAGCATTATTTTTCTCTTCATTTTCTCTCATGCCTTGGTTGTTGTTTTAAGGATTTCTATGACATGTGGTATCTTGTTTTTCGTTTTAGTGTCAATGTCTAATGCAACAAGAAGTTTCATTCCTTTCTTTTCCTTATTATAATTGTTTTTATTTGCTATAGTAAATAAATTAATTAAAAATAAAAAGTAATTAAATTTAATTATTTAAAACATTTTAGGTTATTTATCAAATATATTTGTTATAACTAGTACCGATTTAAAAACATTATATATATATATATATATATATATATATTAACATATATAAATTATATTTAAATGAAGGTTTGGAGTTAACGGATTATCGATAGAGTTTAGAGTTTGGGTAGTCGAATGGCAAGGAGCTCAGGGTCACGGGCTAGGGTTTGATGCAGGTTTGCCCTGGCAAGCCTGCAACAACAACAGTGGACATGGGATACAGTAGATACGGATGACAACACACCACAACAGATCGCAGAGCGAGACAGATTGAGGCAGGGATGGACTAATGAAGGCAGAATGAGCTTGGAAGGGGGGGAACGATCCCCTCCTATAAGAATGTGACAGCAGGAGAAGCAAGCAGAAATGGTACTAATGGAAATCATGGAAAAAGGAGCAAAGACACACCGGTCATGGGAGCGCATTGGCAAGCTGGTCTCGGAGGTAAATGTCTACCAGAGCAGCAAAAAAACCTAGGTTTGTCATTCCCAACAATAAACTGGAGGAATATAGGGGGTTCATGAAAGATCACGCATTGATCTATAAATTCATAGGGGCCTAGCCTACAGAGAAGGAACTGGTTAAATGGATACAACAACATTGGCAACCAAAAGGTCACATAGATCTGAAACTAGGAGCAAAAGGATTCTTTTCAGTAGTATTTTCTAACCTAGAAGACAAAGAGAAGGTATTTGAGGAGGGTCCCTATTTCTTCAATAATGCTGGCTTATTCATGCGTCACTGGGAAGAGTGTTATAATCCGGATCAGGAAAAAATGCTGGCAGCGCCAATCTGGGTTCGACTGTTTGGCCTCCCAATGGATTTCTGGGATCCAGAAATCCTAGAAGGAATAGGAAACTCGATTGGGACCTTCGTTAAGGTGGCTGACACAACAAGAAAAGGAAGGTACACTTCTTATGCCCGGATATGTGTTTACATGAACATTACAAAACCTCTCCCTGACTACATAGAAGTAGAATATCATGATGAAATCTAGCAACAACGTTTGGATTATGAGCACATACCTTTTAGGTGTAGGAGGTGCAATGAATATGGGAACCTATTCAGATCTTTCCCCCAGAACATCCCAAAGTCCATGTAGGGAAACAAAATGGAGGAAACATTGGGTAAGGAAATGGAAGGGGGCTTTTAGGAGGTCTACAGAAGAAAAAGGAATCAAAAACCAACGAGTAGCCACAAGGGTCCTCAGAAAGAGAAGGAACAGGAAAACCGTAAAAAAATCGTTGTGCTACAGGAAGAAGAAATGGAAGAGGTATATGTGGAGATCAGTGAAGAACCAACATAGTCAAAACAGAAAGAAAGAGGGAAAAAGCAGGAACAGATAAAAACAGCGGAAGAAAATTAAGGAGCAATAAATAGAATGCAAACGGAGCAAAGCCAAATGGAGATAGACCCGTACAAAGAAAATTTTAGCGAAGAGGAACAAGTAATGAAGAGATTACTACAGGAATGGAGACACCTGGATGAGAGGTTCATCCCAAAAGACCAAAAACAGCTATACAAAGAAATGTTCCAATAATATAAAATGGAACTAGGAACGATAATGATAAGCCAACCCAAGCATATTGGATCACAGGGGGGACAGGGACAGGAAATCAGGCAAAGGAGGAAAAAAAGAGGCAGACGACCCATGAATGAATCCATTCAAATGGTGGGAGAAATGCTCCTTAACTTAGGGAGAGTGGTGCCATTATCGAAGGTATTCCACTAACCAACCAAATTGTTGAAATGATAATCATGACCTGGAACATAAGAGGTATGAACAGTAAAGGGAAACAAAGATACTTCAAAGAAAGATTGAGGAAGGATAAACCTATTGTTATGATACTACAAGAAACCAAGATCAGTGAATTAAAATTGAAGGAGATTATGGGAAACTTTAGGCCAAGGTACGAGGTAGTAGGACAAGATGCTATGGGAAGTGCAGGAGGATTGGCCATACTATGGAACCCAGACGAAGTTCGCTTCGAAGAATGGGTAAGCATGCCAAGAATACTTTCTGGAAAATTTAGAAATATCGGATCCAAAGAATGGATCCTCCTCTCAGGGGTCTATGGTCCTCATATCCCAGGAGAAAGAAGAAATTTCATCAATAACTTAATAAAAGTGAGTGGTTTGTACCAAAGTATACCATGGATCATAGGAGGGGACTTCAACATGATTAAATCCCTAAATGAAAAAAGAGGAGGTGTGAGAAGGGTAGATGCAGACATGGAACTGTTTGAGGATACCATAAATGACCAGAGGCTAGTGGATATTACAACAACCAATGGGACTCACATCTGGAATAACAAAAGGGGGGGCAAGCATCAAATAGCCTCAAGGTTAGATAGATTCCTAATACCTGAGCAGATCGTAAGTATAGATATTTTTGTGGAACTGATAATATTACATGGGATGGGATCGGACCACTGGTTGGTGAGATTAGAGATTGACCTAAAAGCTATCCCTAAAAATCGACCATTCCTATTTGAAGCTTTCTAGCTCAGAGATCCTAAGTTTATAAACAAGGTAGAGGAATGGTGGAAGCAGAGTGAACAAAGGGGAAGGAATAGAATGAAAACGTTCCAACTCAAGTTAAAGGAAATAAAGAAAAAAATTAAGGAATGGAACCAAAAGGAATTCGGAAACATAATACAGGATCAACAACAGTTAAATCAAAGGATGAAGGCAATTCAACAAGAAATTATAAGGGAAGGGAGAAGTGAAGAATTAGAAATAGAAGAAGGCTGATTGGTTAGCAAAATAGAGGAACGAAGAAATCGGGAAGAAATGTTATGGCGACAGAAGTCAAGAGTGAACTGGTTAAGGGAGGGAGAAAGGAACACCAAATTTTTCCACAAAGCGATGATACAGCACAGGCAGAGAAACATAATTTTTTCTCTAAAAAATGACGAAGGAGTGTGACAAAATTAGCATGAGGATATGGAGGAAACCCTGGTTAGACATTTCAAATAACTGTTAATGGAGCCTCAGGAGGAAAGGCGAGAGGCACCACATATAATATGCCACCAGATCGCCAAGATAATCACCAGATATCAAAACCTTGCATTAATGGGAGCAGTTATGATAGAGGAGGCTGAGGAAGTGGTGCACAGACTGAAGAAAAATAAGGCCTCGAGACCGGATGGCTTGACGGCGGAATTCTATCAAGCTGCTTGGAAGTTCATAGGCAATGACATCATAGCGGTGGTGGAAGAATCCAAAAGGAACCAAAAGGTATTTCCAGGTTTAAACGCTACCCCCCTATCTCTCATACCTAAAACCTCCAAGTCTAATGAGCTGCAAGGATTTAGACCTATTGCTCTTTGTAATGTTATTTATAAAATTATCTCTACTCTGATAGTTAAGAGATTGAAACCGATTCTCCCAAGCTTTATATCCTCATAACAAACAGGTTCTATAGAAGGTAGATAGATCCTAGATGGCCTGATAGTATCCCAAGAAGTGGTGCACTCATTAAAATCAAAGAACATGGTTGGAGTGATGATTAAATTGGATCTATCCAAAGCTTACGATAGATTAAATTGGGTGTACCTAAGGAAAGTTCTGGAAGCCTTTGCGTTCTGCAGCAGATCGATAGCATGGATTCTATCAATGATATCTACCCCAGTCTTCTCAATCCTCCTAAATGGAACCCCGTCATCTACCTTCAATGCCACTAGAGGGCTCCGACAGGGAGACCCCCTATCTCCCTTCCTCTTCATTATTGCTGTAGATGGGCTAGGAAGGTATATCAAAAAAGAAGTACAGGAGGATAGAATAAAATGGATAAGGGTATGGGGGACTGAGCTCCCAATAACCCACCGGCAGTTCATGGATGATATTATGCTATTCGGTAATGTCTCTTGTAGGGAATTTAAAAGAATAAAATACATCCTCAATCTCTTCATGGAAGCCTCAAGCACTGAAATTAACAAAGAGAAATCATGTGCTTACTTCTTCAACACAACAGGTAATGTAAAATCTTACCTTGCACGAATGATTGGATTTAGGGAAGGAGAGTTACCGACCAAGTATCTAGGTATGCCTCTGGCAATCAAGTCTTTAAAAATGGTAAATTGGCAACAAACTATACAAAAGATCCAAGGAAGGATAGCCAACTGGTCGTTCAAATCTCTAAACCTGGCAAGAAGAGTTGTTTTGGTAAAATCATTCTTTCAATCAATACCAATTTACCAACTATTGGGGATGGCAGCCCCGAAAGGGGCCTGCTCCAAAATGGTGGAAATATTTAAGAAATTCATATGGGGAGGGCCTCAATAGCAGAAAAAATGGGCTTTGATTTCTTGGCAGGGGATGACTAGAAAAAAGGAGGAAGGAGGCTTAGGTCTGAATGATCCATACCTAGCCAACCAAATTATGGGAGCAAAGCTGTGGTGGAGATGGATGGCAGGAGGAGGGGACCTCTGGAAGCGAATATGGACGAAGAAGTATAACATGCCAAGAAGAGTAGAGGATATATTAAGGTATACAGAAACACCGAGAGGCTCTACCATTTAGAACTTGGCTAGCGAGAATAGGGACATAATCACAAACCATGCCTTCTGGGAAATACGAAATGGAAAAACAACAAAGTTCTGGGAGGAGGCTTGGAAACAACAAGAAAAATTAAATGGAAAGCAGGAACTCAGAAATATTCTTCAGTTTTCAAAAGATGTAGGACTAACTCGAGTAGAGGAATTCTGGAAGGATGATAACAACGAGGAGAATTGGAGAGTCTGGAAAAACCCAGAAGAGTGGGGTCAAAATATAGAAGAAGGACAGAGAGAGCTCTATGTGAAAGAAATGGGAACGAGAAAGATATCAATCAGATCAGGACCTGATATATTGAGATGGGGACATTCTACGAAAGGAACTTTCTCGGTCAAAGAGGCATATGATCTGAAAATTGAACATGAACTAGAAGGACACCATCATCTATGGAAACAAATCTAGTACAGAAAATGGTGGCCAAAAGTGGCTCACTTCCTATGGTTAACATGTAAAGGCCAAATTTTGACATGGGACCAACTACAAAAAAGAGGGATGCAGGGACCATCCCTATGTGGTCTATGCAATAAGGATAATGAAAACATAGAACACTTAATGAACTCATGCCAGTTCACACATAGACAATGGGAAGCTATCTATGAGATCTTTGGAAGGACGGATAGGAATCAACAGAGTATAAAAGAGATTGTTCAACAATGGGGATGAGGCCACTTTACCAGCCCGGTTCTAAACAGAGCATGGGGGCTAGTTGTAGGTTTTAATCTATGGATGATATGGAAGGAATGGAACCAAAGGATTTTCAAAAGTAAGGAATCAATGCTGGAGCAGGTATGGAGAGGAGTAATAGAACATATCAAAGAAACTATCCTAGCAGAAGAATGGTGCCAAGAAGACTGGGAGATCCTGCCTCAGGAAGCAAGAATCCTAAAAAAGCTCAACCTAGCCAAAGAAATGGTGGGAGCGAATACATGGAAAGCAATGCAAATGAGCGGAGTATCATCTCAGAATTTTAGCAGACCAGCAGAGGGCTTCATTAAACTGAACTTTGATGGAGCCTCCAAAGGGAACCCGGGTATTGCAGGAATAGGTGGCATCTTTAGAGACAGCCATGGCAGGGTACGATTGTTGTACTCAACATATGGAGGCATGATGAGCAACAATGAAGCAGAACTCATGGCAGCATGACAAGAGATGAGAATAGCTATAAGGCTCTTGTACAAACAATTGGAAGTTGAAGGGGACTCACTAATGGTAATCAACATGATGAAGAAACTTTACAATGGAAAGGCATGGGATAATATTAGCCACAGTTAGAGAATAGCAAGCCTCATCCAAGAGCTGGGAGAAATAATGAAAAGGTTTGATTATATTATAATCAAGCATGTTAAACTAGAAGGGAATAAAGCGGCGGATTTCCTAGCCAACTGGGGATGTAATCAATAAACAGGACACATGGAAAGAACTTGGCCTACCCAACCAAGGGATACAAGAATGGATCCGCTACGACAAATGTTAGCCCAAGATGATGATTATGAATAAATGAAATGATAATGTTCACAACAATCTCTCGATCGAGGTGTCGGAGTGGGTAAACAATAGTAATGGTGCTGTCATAAGCCAAGAGGTGTGAGGACTACTTTCTATAGCTTGCATGATTATAGTGCAGAACATGGAGAGGTCTTGCATACCAAGAGGGATGTTAGATGGGAGAAGTGGTGTGAGGAATGTTGGGAAGAGGAGAGGTGGTAAGGACAGCGGTGCAAGGAGGATAGGATGGCAAGTAGGTGTGATAGAGTATGAAAGTAGGGGCAAGGAAAGAAGGAGGGATAGATTGCAAGGAAGAAGGCGAAGGAGAGTGATGGGAAAGCTAGACACGCATCCAGCAAGCAGGACGAGTAACCTCGGGTATGTTTACTGTCTCTTCTCTGTAATTTGCAAAGGAAATTTCAGTATGATGGGAGGGGAAAGGAACTTGGGTCAGGGAGGGAAGGAGAGACCTTGTGTAGCAGTTATGTTATGCAAACAGAGCTATAGTAGTGAGAGGGAGCAGCTCGGTAGCTTTGCTTCGAGGCTGGAAAGGATGGAGGGCTTAGCAGATAATAGGGAGGGGCGCATTGGGCTCAGGGCTAAGGATAGAAAGGCTAGAGAGGATTGTATCAGGGTGGCAGGGAGGTCTGGGAGTCCAGAAAAGTTCTTCAGGCAGAAATTCGAGGTAGGTAAGGCAAGCTTGGGTAGCAGAGAGGAGGAAGCTTGTGAGGGGAAGTTGGGCAGGAAGCTAAGAAATAATGGGGTGACCTTCAAAGGGGATAAGGCCACGAAGAGAGGGAGTGGTGTCAGTCAGCAAGGTAGGAAGGGAGAGAAGAATCTTAGTGGGGAGCTCCCTGTGTCCATTATCCTGGGGCTATCTAGAGAGAGGGGCAGGCCTAGGGAACCCAAGGAGGGAGGTCGTGAACAAGGAGGAGAGACAGTAAACAGGGATCCAAAAGAGAAGGAGGACAGAGGGAGCAAGGAGAAGGTGAAGACCATCCCTAGCTCACTGGAGTACCTTGGAGCAGAGGAATGTAGACATAGGAGAGATAATGTAGGTAGATAGAAACCCTGTGAAAAAATTGGAATTCGTATGGGTATTGACTATTTTATCTTGACTCTGACCTGTGTCCATTGTGAACAAGTAGCAAAAGACATGTGATATGGCATGGGCAGCTAGAGGACGTGGTCGTAGAGGATGGGGAAATAGCGGTCCTCATTCTCAGGATATGGGCACCTCAGAAAAAAGGATGGGCAAACGACCCATGGATGAGACCGTGAAGGAAGCAGCCAAGGCTTATAAGAAAGGCACAGATGAAGGGATAAGGAAAATTATTGAGGAAATGGAGGAAAGGATTATGGAAGAGGACTCGGAGGAAGAAATGGAGGAGTGGAGAGACCTCATTCCTGACCTTGGAAATACTAGAGGAAGACTTTCTCAATTTAAATAGACCTTACATTTATACTGGCTCATGAAGAGGCTGGTTGGAAAGGCGATGGAACAAGTGTCCATGGGGATGGCTTTGATAATTAGAGACATGCTAGATTATAAATGAGACCTGCAAACCATACAGTTCCAGCTATGCAAGCAGGATATCAGACTAGACCGAATTCAGAGACACATACCATGCATCGTTGAAATGACACCAACGAATGGAGATTCAGTTGAAGACCCAGCGAACATCGAGTCAGAACAGGAAGAGCCCAAGGAATAGACTGAGCTCATGGATCTCAGGTTACTATTTTTTTAGCGGCTAGTTTTCTTTTATATGCATGCTATGGGACCTAAGATTAAAGACTGGTTTTTAAATAGTTTTGTATATATTGCTTGGGTAGAAAGACTGTTAACTTTCCAATTTTGGATGGCTTATAACATGCATAGGTGGCCAACAGACTTGGTTTCCCATTGGGAAAGTTGAGGCCACCTATTGACAGTATGTGGATTCAGTTTTCTTTCATATAAATAGAAAAGGAGGACCTACCTAAGCTTACAAAAAAAAATTATATTTAAATTAATATTAGCTATAATTATGCCAATAAGAATTCCTCTGTGGGGTTGGACTGGGAAAATCAAGCCAATCACAAAGATCTATTTTATTCCTCCTCCATCAAATAAAAAAATCACACATTGAATCATCACTGTAGTTCAATGTGATTCCCCTCTCGCCTCTACTATGCCCCTTGGGCTTGCCTCGCTAGGGATCGAAGTGTCTACGGGCCCTTTCATTTAAATTGTTTCTTTAGGGATTGACCCCTCAATAGGCGCTTTTATTGAAATTGTTTCTTATTTTCTACGTCGATGGGCCTCTTCCCTTTAAGATTTCCTCGCCACCCTTCATCTAGAGGTGGCAGTTTCAACTCAAATTGGATCATCAGGTTCGACTCAATTTATATTCACTATGGTCAAGGTTGTTATTCTAATTTGTGGACTTCTCACCTTATATATGAGGAAGGAGGTCTCCAAAAGTAACCCAATGGATGTGGAATTTATTATCTTGAAAATAAATACTAGTGGCAGGTTTTGTCCAAGCTTCGAAACAATGAATTTCTTCAAAACTGTGCATTTTACATTCACAAACATTTTTTGACTTGTATGTTATCGGTAATGGAGGTTTTGGAATGGTCTACAAAGGTAAACTAAGAAATGGATCAACAATGGCCATAAAAAATATGTAGAAGGAACATGAAGGTGAGAAAGAAGTTTTAGCAGAAATGTAGAATTTTTTTATTTTATTTATTTTTTTCCAGATGAAAAAAGCAGTGATATATTCTTTCATGAGGAAATTCTTTACAAGTCTACAGATATAGAGACTCCAAATATATTTTTCTATCATCATATAATATAGAGTTTTCTTTCGTCAAAACAAAATTATTGTTGATACAGCAAACGAAAATACTTGCAGAAACAACCTACTGAGTTTAGGTTTTCTCGCAGATTTCCCAAAAAAAGAATTATATGAAAATTGTTCATCTTTCTATCTTGCAAACAAAAAAAGAAATTTTTGGGAGCAGCAAAGGATTAACCCAAGTATTATCTAGGAATTGGAAATACCCCACCTTCGTGCCATATCTCCTGCATTTTGATGATCACATGAAATCCATCAAGCTCCACATTAAAACCAAGTTTTGATAAGTTGTCTGCCTCAGAATTAAAGTTCTTGCTTATGTGTTGTATTGTGGGGTGATTGAGGGAATTCCAAATTTTCTTGATCTGCTGTAACCAACCTTGTAGGGAGGATTTTTGAATATTAGCATATGATCCAACATAATCAATGACAGTCTTGGAGTCACCTAAAATATGAATGTTTTGTATGTCTAGAAATTCAGTGAACCACAAAAGTCCCCACAGAGCCATCATCTCCACTTTTGTGTCGGTTCCAAAGCCGGTTCCACATTGAACATGGTATGATAACTCAAAATGTATATGAATGATGAATCCGCATCCACATTTGTGTTCCTATGAAGCCCCATCGAAGTAGCCGGTCGGATATACCATCTCCAGAATTTCCAATGGGCAAGTAGGCTGTTGTTTTGGAGAGGATTGTAAAATAGATTCAGACTTTTGAAGAATTCTCGTCAGCACAATCAACACGATGTCCCTGTGATGGTTGAAGATAATGTCATTGCACCATTTCCATGTTTCCCAAATGAAAATAGCATGGATGAGTCTTCTCAGGCCTTGGTTGCTCCACCATTTCAACCAAAGCTCTATGTCACAAATGTACAGCCCCAGGGGGACAATTTTTTGCTCCAAATGTTTCCATAGGATGGAGACCTCATTACATGATCTGAAAAGATGAGTATTATCCTCAGTAGCATTCCCACAAAGAACATAGTAACTTGGGCCAGACAAGTTCCTCTTTTGGAGGTTTTCACAGGTCAAGTTCTTATTCCTCCAAACAAGCCAGAGAAAGATTGTGTTTTTGATGGGAAGCAATGGGCTCCAAAAATTAGTGAACCATCCATTCCCCGGGTGATTTGTTTGCAGAGAGCACAATTGATAGTAAGCATCAGCAACCACAATATTATTTTCCAACATTTTACCATTCTAGGTAATTGATTCTCATGTCGCTTCTCTATAGAGACCCGCTAGCCTCATATGTATGTAGATGTGCTTCCAATCCTCTGCAACAGGGCCCAAAAGATTTAAATCACCTGCAGTTTTCCAGATTGGGCAGTTGTTTTCCCTAGCAAGATTAGTTAGTTCCAGAAGAAGGTTCCATTTCGATGGAAAAGTTTTATGATGCGATCCGAGAGGGAATCAATGTCTAATAGAACTTGAATGTGGTCGTGTCCTATAATTATATGATGCCCAGTGCCAAGTTTCCAAGCCAACATTTTAATAAAAGTGGTTTCAATTTTTTTGAAGCTGCGCCAGATAGTAGAGCCAACAGCTTTGCTGATATGGCCATTTCTCATCCAGACTTTAAAGTCTATGTTCCTCAGGTATTTTTTTTATAATATGGCTCCAGATGTTGTTTCCAAAAATCCTGTGCCATATGGATTTTAAGAGAAGAGCTTTCCCAAAGCAGAAAAGATCGAGGATGCCCCATCCATCCATTTTCTTTGGAAGGGTAATGTACTGTAGCTTTGATAAATGATACTTCTTCCAATGCTTCATTCTAGACCAAATAAAATTTGTTGTGATTCCATCTAATTTCTTAATGATGGCAGCAGGAAGCTGGAACAAGTGCGCCCAATATACACTGAGTTGTGTTGTCACTGCTTGGACCAGAGTAAAGCGTCCTCCCATAGAAAGGCATTTATTTTCCCAATCAGAAATTTTCAGAAAGTATCTGTCAACTAGCCATTGCCAGTCCATATTTCTGTACTTATAGGGTTTTAAATGGAAACCAAGATATTTAAGACCAGAGGAAAAGCAATCAGAAGAAATACCAAATAAGTTAGCAATATATGCGATGGTCTCAGAAATTTCCAGAGCATACATTATAACTGATTTGGATTGATTCATTTTGAGACCCGAAGCATTTCCAAATCTATAAAAAACTTGAAATAAATGTAGCCAAGCAAACCTATTAAGAAGCCCCATGATGAGCACATCATCCACAAAAAAGCTATGAGATATCTGGATGTTTCTGCCAATCTTCAGAGGAGAGAAGAGGCCCTTAGCCACAGAGATATGTGTAGACTAAGTCCATCCAGTGCTAGTATGAATAAAAGAGGCAATAATGAACAACCTTTCCTGAGACCCCTACCAGCTTTGAAGAAAGAAGTCGGATATCCATTGATAATAACTGCAAACTGGACAGTAGTGACACAAGCCATGATCCAGTTTATGGCCGATGCTTGAATACCGATCTTGTGAAGGACCAGTCTCAGGAACCCCCAGTCCAGATAGTCAAATGCTTTTTTAAGATCGACTTTCATAATAGCAGCATCAAGATGTTTCGACTGGATGGAGTGTAAACATTCCTGTGCTGTAGCAACAACATCATGAATTTTCCTATGTTTGAGAAAACCATATTGTTGTGGAGAGATGAATTTGGACAAAATTGGCTTCAGACGATTTGCAATGGTTTTGGATATGATTTTGTAGACTAGATTGCAGAGCGATATGGGTTGGAAATCAGAGAAAGTGTGCGGGGTTTTCTTTTTAGGTATGAGGGCAATATACGTGGAGTTTAGATGAGGGTGGACAGAACCCAGATTTCAGGATTCTTCAACAAGGTTTACCAGGTCAGACTTAAATAGATCATAGAAGTGAGAAAATATTTCCATAGTCCATCCGTCGGGTCCCGGACTTTTGTCACCCTGGAAAGATAGTATGACCTCATGAATTTCTTCGGAAGAGACCGGCTTGTAGAGATCTCTATTAGCTTCTTCTCCGAACATCAATGGGAAGCGAGATACCCCCCATAATAAATCTTTTGGGCCTCTCGATGGAGTCTGTGCAAAGGCTGATTTGAAGAATGATAGAGCAGCCCGGCTTATCTCGTCTTGCGTTTGATATTTTGAATCGTCTGAGTCAAAAATCTCCCATATGGAGTTTTTTGACGACGATGATTTGCAAATCTATGAAAAAATTTTGTGTTTCGATGCCCCTCCTTCAGCCATGTGACACAGCTTTTGAGCTTCCATGTCATCTCCTTAATTAGAAGGATTTGTGTTCTTCTTTGTTCAAGGAACTGAATTTTGGATCTGGTGTTCAGATGGAGAGTATGGGCAGACATAGAGTGGCTAATAGAGTCCAACTCCCATTCAATATCGCTGAGTTCTCTTCTGAGATGATTTTTTTTTCTCGTTCCCATTTTTTTGTAGCAAATCTAAGAGCTTTAAGTTTGTCCAAGAACAATCCCATATAAGATGTGGAGTTGTTTGCCACAGAGAGCCAAGTATGTTTTACCAAGTCGACATAGGAAGAATCTTCTAACCAGATTCTGTTGAATTTGAAGGGAAGTCCACTCCTGTAGACTTGTTGTCGCCAATGGAGAATGATAGGGCGATGGTCTGAAATATAACTGCTGATAATTTCGGATGATACCATTCTGAGTCTTTCAATAAGCATATCATGTAAGAGAAAACTGTCCAATCTCTTTGCAATATATGAGTTCCCTGATCTGCCATTATCCTAAGTGGGGGCAATGTTTATTGGGCTGATATCAACCAGATTGTGTTCCAGGATGATGGATTTTAGAGTGTTTTCCATGGTGTCTCCGCAACATTTATGTCCCAAGTGTTCATGGCCCTAATAATTCAATTTAAGTCCCCAGCTAGAATGAGAGATGGAATATGCAGGAGATCCGAATCCACCAACCGAAGCCAGAAATGTTCTCTATCCTGAAAAGGAGCATAGATATTGAGAATATGGATTCGACCCAAAAAGTTGCAAATGTTACCAGCCATAAAAATTCCAGATAAACATGAAAATGCCAGAAGTTGGACATGGTTAGGGTCCCAGATGGAAATCTGTCCCCCAGAGAGCCCAAAAGCATCTATGGCAGCCATGTGCCAAGTCAGAAACATTCGTCTAAAGTATCCAATCGAATGGGAAGCAGGGTGCATAGTTTCTTGAAGAAGAATAATGTATGGGTGATATTTGATGAATAATTCCTTCAGGGCTAGAAATTTGGGGGTTGCCCCAAGACCCCATATTTAGGGATAGGATGAAAGTCATTTGGGCCATTTGGCAGGCTGTCGTGCTCCAAGGGCCCAAGAATATTATTCAACAATGGGGATGTCAATGAGGTTGGGTGCATCCAATTCACAGGGGACAATAGGATTTCAGAGATGGCCACAGAAATGTTGGCTATCCCTAGGTTTTTTTATCTGGACTTTAATATTTCCAGTGGATGTTGGGCTAATATGTGGTGATGTGGGATTCGAGGGTTTGTGGATAGTTAGGGATCGTAGGTCTAGGGTTTTTTTTTGCAGCAAGAATTCTAGATCGCTATCCACTGAATTTGTGGGAGATGTAATCGGGGTGGTAGGGGAGGAGAGATTTGGTTTGTATGTGGTCAGGTTTGTAGGGGCAGTATGGGGGGGATATAGCCCAGACATAGCAAATATGAGTAGCTGATAGGGGGTCATTTATGGTAGGCTGAGGTGGAGCATTTGGTGGTGGGGGTGGTAAATCGAGATAGGGTGTAGACTGTTCTATATGGGTGGTGGCAGTGTGTAGGTCCACGTCATCCGATGGAGGGGAGGATGAAGTGAGAATATGCAAAGAATTAATCTGATTTTTTATAGAGTGATGATTGGAGATTCCAAGAGGGGAGTGGGTCGGATTACATGAGTGATGTGAAGGAAATTTCCCACGGGATGGAGTCTCTAAGCCATCGTATGACAAGCATCCAGAACTCTGAAGGATATTCCTTTTCAATTTGTGAAGTCACTTCCTATTATCAGATGTTAGGCGGCCGCTCCATCGACGGGGGCAATGTGCCAGCAGGTGGCCTGTCCAGTGACAATTCAAGCAGCAGAAGGGTACACCCCAATAATCCAGACATTGGGTAAGCAAAGAATCATTCCAGCATATGGAGATGTGGTCTGGAAATCCACCCTTGTAATTTTTTTCAATGAGGATCCAAGCAACTCTCTTGTCGGGAGCCCCCAGACAGCGGGGATCCACATATACAAATTTTCCAATGGCGTCCCCAATGTCTTGTAGTGTCTTTAGTGACCAAAATTCTATGGGGAGCCCTGGTAATTTAACCCAGATTAGATTATTTTGTGGTGTTTCTCTTAAGGGGTTAAATCCGATGTACTAGGAGTACAAAGCAAGGAAGTTGTGGCCATTTACCCAAGGAATGGCCTGAATCTTCTCCAGGTCTTCCTGACATAGAAAATTAAAACTATACTAGCCATTTAGCAACCTGACTACCGTAGGCATGTAATCTAGAAGAACATGCCATTTAGAATGCAACCAGATTCTCATGGTCAAATCGTCCATCTCAAAAAAATGTCATTTTCCTACTAATGCTTGATTTTGCAGGCGGGTAATTCTGTCAGAGAGATCATCAAATCCTAAAGTCAAATTTGGAGTTGGTTCTATAATTTTTATAGCATGGATGGGGTGGCGAGGACGTCAATTATTTCCCAAGTGTGGAAGAGCATGCGGCGGAGTAGATGGATTTTGGCCATGTGGTAGAGGAGGTGTAGGAAGAGAGCTCGACTTCTTGGTAGGGTATGTGGTTCCCCCATTTGACCAATCTTCCGCCAAGTTAGCTTGAGCAATGGCCCCATCATGTGCCCAATCCTCCACCAAGGTGGCAAGAGAGGACTTTCCATATGCCCGTTTGACCACCAGCATTGCGTGGATGAGATCGTCATGAGTAGTGATTTCAAAATCATTCAAATCCATAAATGATGGGGGACATAGAAAAGCTTAATATAACCTTGAGAGAGCAGACGTAGTTATGTAATGTGTCAGGTGGAGGATGATGGAGAATCCTTTCTATTCAAGGAATGTCTAGGAATTCCCCCTCACACAATATTCATGTCCCAATGCCTCAAAAAAGTTGTGGAAGGGAGAAAATCCTTTAATGGATGTCATCATATAATAAGTTTATTTCAGGAAGGATTATGGGGAAATGTAGCCAGAGAATAAAGAATTAAAAAGGTCAGAAGGGGAGATTTGAGGTCTGCAAAGATAAATATCACTTCTGACAAAATAAATATTTTTAGAGGGATCCAATACATGTCAATACATAGTGACAGGTACTGGGTCGGGAATTTTGAATTTTGTCGAATTCTGGGTAGGTTGGGGATGCCGGAAAGTATTTTGGTGAGAGGAAGCCGAGGATGGTTGTAGGAATAATGGTGGATTATGCAGAGTTAGAATGATTTGGTTAGGTTGATGTCATCGCAGCAGCAACAACAGTAACATCTGGGTCAGGTCCACCAACGTGAACAGACTTTGCATCCCACTGAGTGGCATAGTCGAGAGATTATGAAAGAGTTATCCAGTGGTGGATAAGGGTGTTATAGTTGGTCGTATTGAAACATTTAAAATTGAGAATAAAGGATCTGGAGCAGCAAGAATTTGTGAGTTCACTCCAGATGAGCATGTGGTCTAGGAGGAGGGGAAAAAAATGAAGTTTGATGATGCAGTAAAGAATGTATACAATGATACAAACAAGTACAAAGATGTGGGAAATTTCCAAGAATGGGGAGTCAAAAAGGGACTGTAGATATTTTAACATTCTATGGCAACAGTAAATGATGAGCAAAAATAGTAATAGACAAATCATAAAATGTAGACTGAGAAAATTGCAGTTGAAGTTTACCGCACCTGAAAAAGTTGTGTGTTGTATTATGCTAGGTGCGCATAATATGTCGACAGTTTGAGCGTGGTCGAATCCAAAGTAGCTGCAGTATGTGTATTATTTTGTTTGTAAAACAACATCTGATGGAGTGGCCTGAGTTTGGGTAAGCCACCCCTGTAGAGGACACTGAATACCCAGTGGCCTGGCCTTTTTCCTTTCTGCCACTAGATTTTCGTCGAATTTTCTCTACCTTTCCTTTGTTGCACTTGTAGCTTTTGGGAAGAAGGCTTAGCTTCAAATTTGAAAAAATTGCACCAAAAAGGGCAAATCCACAGCAATTAAACACATCAAAGGTTGATTTGTAGTTGCAAGGAAAGATTGAGATGCTAGGGTTGATTTCAACTCTGCAACGGTTGATTTGTAGCCAACCTTAATATTCAATTTCATTAGTTAGGTTATTCTGAACCCATCCATCTAGCACTATCTACTTGGAAATTTGCAATAGGTTTGTCCAAAATTGATTGTGTATTCAAATATATTCAGAACAATAGAACACTTCCAATAGAAATGTAGATTTTATGAAACCATGAATTCCATGAGAAATTGGTTTCTCTCCTTGGTTGATGATTATTTAGGATAGAGAAAATTCTTGAATTTGAGTTCATGTCCAATGGTGTCTGGGAGAATTGGCTCCATGAAAAAAATGATGGACCCAAATGATTATATTGGTAGGAAATCCCAAACAAGGTGGTAATTCACCCCTGTGTTTTCGGAGAAAGGTAATGAAACCTTCCAAGTTGCATGTGAAGGAATTCGATGGTTGATCTTTGCTTCAGTGTTGAATTGCAGGGCGAAGACCACAAAAATAGAAGACAATGACTGAATATCTTCACTTAGCTCCTTAGTGATTATTGCTATGTTTTTTATATAAGAACTCACTTTTGGTATATTCTTACCCTATACTTGGGAATTCTTTTTATTTTACAGGCAATAGGAAATAGGGAATTATCTGTTTTCTGCTGTGAGCATATATATTTTTTAAGGAAGAATTTTATTATGCATTCAATACGAAAAAATACAAAGGTGGATTATAGCATATTATGTGAGATGAATAGTCCAGTTATAGAGAGGCAACAATTCTTTGCTCAACCCATTACAGGGCTATGAAGCTTCTTGGCAATGCACTTTTTGGGGTGGGTGAGTATAGAGTTGCGGAAAAGACCACGAACCAGGCTATATTTTTTGGGGTTGATTATGCTTATGCACATTATGAATTTTGGTAGGTCGTGCATGCCATGGGGGAGGATGAGAGAGTCATACAAGAGTTTCAAAAAGCCATAGACCTGAAGCCAGATCATATGGATGCTTTGTATAATCTTGGAGGGTTGTTTAGAGATGTGGGTAGGTACCAAAGAGCTGCAAAAATCTACAACGTGTTTTCTATCTCGCCTAATCATGGGCGCACTCATCTCAACAAAGTAGTGGCATTTTTGGGTGCTGGAGAAATGGTAGAAGCTAAGAAATCTTTAAAAGAGGCTTTCAAAATGACAAATGGGGTGGAACTATATGATGTTATTACACATTTATAGCATTTCTAGAAGATGCCTAAATGGTTTTCTTCAATGATTAGAAGATCATACGAGCATGGAGGTTCTGAAGGTCAGGTACATATGGGAACTGGGAATGCGAGCTTTCAAGAAGGAATATTATTTGTTGGACTAGGAAGGTTTACAAGAGCAAGTTGAAAAATCGCACATAGACAGTACTTGTCTTGTGTTCTAGATATCATAAGCTTCCAAAGGCTAACTAGACTGAATGTTTGTGATATAAATTTAATGAAAAAGGAATTAACTACAAAAAAAAGTGCACATTCCTCAATATGGCAATCTTGTATCGGAGAAATCCATCCTCAAAGTAGTTCTTAAAAAAATTTATGGATATTTCTCCATTTTCTCAAGCCATAAACATTCCAAGGAGTTGTCAAGGCAGTGAATAAAAGAGTGTTAAGTGTATTGGGTGTTATAGGATCATGCAAAGTGTATTTTTGCTTATTCTATGCCATTATTTCACCATTTGTGCAGGTTCCCCAGAGAAGAGAAAACATTATGCCTTTGATTCTTTAGTGTGTCATTCCACAAAGGGTATTGGTGCATAGATTAGGATGCTAGATGCAAAATTTTAATTAGACTATTAAGGGCATGCTATCTTCCATCAAAAGGAGTTAGTGACATGATGGAAGTTCATGGAGAGTATGAAATTACCAAGTCTCCAATTTCCCAAGTTTTTAGAAATGTTTGATGATCCATACAAGGAGTTTGGCATCTTAAACACCCTAGTAAAGCTTGAGGTAGGTGATAGGGTGCATCATGTTCCTTTAACTTATGTAGTTTTCTCCTTCCTATTTTTCCATTTCATTTTTTTTGTCAAAGTATTAAGTATGTGATTTTTAAACCTGGTAGATATGTGATCTTGTCTATTCCACTAAGACTGCAACTGAGCTCCCAAGGCCTTAAGCTTCTATTTCAAGGAAATTTTTGTTCTAACTTCTTTCCTGTATGATACATAAATTATTATCTTTCAAATAGGTGTTGTAATTTGTGAAATCATTACTTTACTATTTTTTATTTTGAAACATTAACAAAATTCCATGGTTCTAGATGGTGAATGCTACTTTTCACTCCTTTTTTCCCTTCATGTTTAGCATGTCCTAACAAGGAAATGAGTCCTATTTAAAATATGGACCCTTATCAGGTGGGGTCTTCTAAAGTATTGTTGAAAGTATCCATCCCTATCATATGTGGTCATCTAAAATATTATTGAGATTGATTATCCCTTAATTAATATCTTCCAATAAAGGTCATCTAAAGACTTATTTAAAGTATTTATCCCTTAACTAAGGTATCACAATCAAGGCCTTTTTGAAAATCAAGTACCCAAAAGATGAAGAGAAAATCATCCAAAGCTTAGAAAATTGCCTCCATTGCCTCAGCCAGCATAGGCCAGACTTCTTAAAAACCGAGGTGAACCATATAATTAATTTATACATGTACATATCTAGAAACTTTTTTTTCTTGATAATCAGGTGGGGAACATATCCATTTCTCCCTACTGTGTTGGTTCGTAAACAAAGTGAAATTTTTTTACCATTCATTCATGTTGCATATGGTTTGGCTTGTTGAGAGACTATGAATACCATGCTTCTTACATTTTGAAAGTGTATTCCCTTCAACTTATGAGGCATCCATGTTTCAAGATATCTTTAAGAATACTTTACATTGAAATTCAAGATAAAGAAACTCCTTGGCATGATTAGCAGGGAAGAGAAAGCAATATTTGTTTTTTGTTATTTAAAATATCATATTTTTTTAAAATGCTCCAAATCTTATTAGGCACCTAAGTTTTTAACATGACTTGGGAGTTATGCACCATAAGCACCATTCTCACTGTGGTCTAGGAAATCAATTAGGAAGTTTGTTTTGGAAGTTCACTATTTTCTAATGTGTGATCATCATCGTCTATAAGTTAAAAATTATTTTCATACATGCTGTTATGACTTGGATCATTTTCATTGTGTGTTTTGTAGTAATGTCAACTTACCATGGAATTACATATTAATCTTGTGCTTCTATTTGCATAAATAATTTATGATAAAGTACATTAAATTTTAGATTGGTAGAAATAATCCAAGGACCGTACTATTTTAGGATTCAATATCTACTTCTTATACATTAGCCCTAACATTTAAGTGAGAAAATTTTGTTATATTTTTAGTTCCTAGATTATGTCCTTAGAGAACTCTACATGTGAAAATATATCTTGTTTCCTATGGAGTGTTCTTAAAGGTTAGTAAATTTTCAAGTGTTTATGTGACAAAGTTCTTTTCATAAATGGTTACACGGAACAAACTGTTGTTGAACTTATAGTAGTTGTAGGAATCCTATAACACATTGCTTGTGAGTTCATTGTTTGGGCTTCCTATCTTATAGCTTTCAAACTTTTTTGGTGTTAGTAGACTCAATTGTAAGCCAGAATATGACTAGTGTTGTTCATTGTTCTAATTGTAAATGGGATTCTCAAGGTGCTACAAATGTTAGTATGGTTGACATTCTGCAAGGTATTTTGGCTCTCTTAAGAGAATTGTCATTGTAACGAATGGAAAATTCAAATGGTTCTGATGTTTTTCAAAACCCTCCTTGAGATTCAACAACAATATCAACAACAAACAAACCTACACCAACAGACTAGTAGTGGGAAAGCAAAGTCCCCTTATTTTAAATTAAATTAAGAATTTAAGTATTTAGAATAAGAAAATCCAATATAATAAGCTTAATATTCTTGTTAAATTAAATTAAATTAAAATTAATTAATTAATTAAAATTTAAAATTATATTAAGAAGTTATGTAATTTTTTAATTAAAAATATTTAAAGATGTAAATAAATAAATAAAGATAAGGGTAATAGGGGTGAAATTAAGAAAATAGGATCTAAATCAAGCTCCTACTTAATTTCCAACGATCCCTCATGTTGATATTGATTTCATGCTTCTCAATCTCAATAGCCTCTCTTAGCTTCCTACGATGGAAATGATCAACCCTAGAAATGACTGTTGAATCCTCAATGCAGACATGGTTCTTGGATTTCTTCGCATCTTCAGCTAGAGCTGATGAGCGAGAACGAATGTGCCTAATGTTTGTTGCATGAACAATATAGTAAATGGTCTCAAAGCAACTTATAATAAGGTTTCGAACCAATATGGAAGATGTTTGTTGATGATAAATGCGTCATTTGGACCCATGTCGCGAGAAATTAGATTTGTTTCTTAA
Source organism: Pinus tabuliformis (assembly GCA_031772625.1). Taxonomy (NCBI): domain Eukaryota; kingdom Viridiplantae; phylum Streptophyta; class Pinopsida; order Pinales; family Pinaceae; genus Pinus; species Pinus tabuliformis. The sequence continues at coordinate 481,535,549 of CM062813.1, forward strand.
CCATCTTAATTTCCAATTAGACTCCATCAAATTTATGATGGAGGTTGACGCAAACGAGTGTCTTCCTTTCCTTCAAATCCTCCTCTCCATAATGAATGATGGTTTCATTTCTCACCAATTTTTTTGCAAAAAACTCACAGGGAACAATATCTTCATGGTAGTTGTCATTCTGGTGTAAAATATTGGGGTCCTTAGCACTCTTGCCACATATGCTTTGAGCATTTTTTGTGAAAATCACCTTCAGGAGGAAAATTCTTATCTTCTAAAAGTTTTTGAAAATAATGACTATAGTAGAACTCAAGGCCTCAAGTATTTTGAAAGAGCCTATAAAGAATCTAGGGTTAAACCTACTTGTGATGATCATATCTCTATGGTACAACTTTCATTTATCTCAGCGATGACTCATAGGATTGCCAATATTATTAAAAAGAATAGATTTGTTGCTTTGTTCAAACCCCCTAGTACCATTAGAAATTCTCTTAGATATGTTAAGGACACTATAGACCCTAAAGACATGAAAGGTTGTCCACTCGATCCCTTGTTCCTGAGAGATCCCATACATTGGAGAAATTGCCCGCTCCATTAACCAAAGAATCCATGAGTATGTAGTAGACATTAGGCACAAACGTTCCTGCTTATCATCCCTAGTTGGACATGCGGAGAAATCCAAGCAGCATGCATTGAGGATTCCATAGTCATTGCTAGGGTTAATCACTTCCATGACAGGAAGCTAAGAGAGATTATTGAGATTGAGAAGCATGAAATCAATCTCTCTTTTTTTCTAATGCAAGATTCGGACCTTTCAATTCATTAATTAAAACATAAAGTACATAGATTACATAAAAACTCTCATGGTTGTTGACTATGGAGATATCCCAACAGAACTATTCCTTACCCCCTGCCTCCAACTTTACCTAACTCAAAAGAAAAATACGTAAGCTTGGACTTGGATACAAAAAAGCCCATGACACATGGTTTTTTGCCAATAAAGGAAGCATGACGCCCTGTTTCTCAAACTTAGGTATAGTCCCTCGGAAAGAACTTTTCCCGCCTTCCTCTTTGATCTTGATCCTTGAGTCTTACCATTTGATCCAACGGCTGTAGACCAAGTCAGACTAACGAGCTGTTCACCATTTACCTCACAGTTCCGCCAAGTAACATGAGCAATATGAACCGTTGAATCTCCATGAACCATCCGACGGTGGAGATTGAAGTCGTGCCAAACTACATGCATAGTTGATAGCATGCAATGAGGGTGATAATCCCTCCGGCCCCACCACCACATGGAGTTCAAAGAATGGGATTGCTCCCAAAAGCTAAAAATTGCTTCCCTCATGTGAGGGCTACGATCACCTGAATACTGCTCATGCCTCGGTAAACAGAGTATAGTTAAAAAAAAAAGCTCTGGTTTTTCCTTTTCCAGTTAAAAGATCTCTGGTTTTGCAATTTCTGGTTATCCTCTGCTCCCGGCCAGTCACATCTCCATCCCTTCTAACCCTAATGCGTAAAGGATTCGCCACAATCCTGCCTATAGTCCCTGAAGTCCTTTCGTTCCCTTCATGACATCTGGATTCTTCTGTGAACCCGATAATCTGGAGGTCTCCGGTTGACCTTTCCAATCCTCTTTCGAAAGACCCCATTGTAAATGAGCCACTGAGCCAACAGCTGCTAGTTAACTAAATCTGTCTCCACGGTTCTCTTAAGAAACACTGTATTGTCTTCATCTACTTGGTTTTGACACTCCGTCTTTAATCTGTTTCGAGGGAAATCTTGCCAGTTCATCGCAACCCTAGTATTTATGCAGATCACTCCTTGATTGGCAAGCAAATCCACAAGTTTATTGGCCTTTCTGCGTACATGTGCCAAACTGACTGTTCTCAAGCTCTGAAGATGACTGTGAATCCGTTGGAAGACCTGAATTAGCCTCCAGTTTTTAGAGGCTTTTTCCGGTGATGTTCCCCAACTTATTCTCTTGACTGAGTTAATGACCAGCTCGGAGTCAGCTTCAATGATCGTATTTTGGCGATTTTCCTGAACCAGGAACTCAAGACATTGTTCCATGGCCATTATCTCTACCATGTTGTTGGTGGCCTTTCCTAAGTAGTCATGGAAGATGAACAGAATGTTTCCCTTGTCATCCCTTAACACCCCTCCATAGCCTATCGTGCCTGGATTACCTTTAGAAGCCCCATCAATGTTGAATTTTAGAAAGCCCTTAGGGGGAGGATGCCAAAAGTCTAGCTCAGTATCCACAGTTGAAACTTTCCTGATTAAACCCTGAGGAACTAGTCCCTACAATTCAAGCCTACAAAGAATCCTCCAGTTTGTAGTAGAGGGGGGATTCGAGGGGAGATTTTGAATTGTGGTTCTAACCGTTTCTTTGATTTTTTTTAGGATCAGATCAAAGATACACTGGGAAGACTTCTTAACATTCTTGAAGATTCTATTGTTCCTTTCTTTCCAAATGTTCCAAATAATGAAGCTCAGTGTAAGTGCCCAAGCTGAGCAAAGAACTTCATTATCCAAAAAATTCCTTCTCCATTTGGTTAGTGTGTTGAAAAGACTTCCTATATCTCTATCAGATTGTTGGAAGACTGAAGCAAAAACATCCCATAATATGGAAGTGAAAATGCAGGTGTTGAGAAGGTGTTCTATGGTTTCCTCTTGAGCCTCACAAAGTTGGCATCTAGAAGGCCCTAGAAAACCCCTTTTCTTAATATTGTCCCAGGTCAGGATTTTCCTTTGAAAAACCAACCACAGAAAAAGTTATACTTTTATCCAGCCCTGATGCTTCTGTAGGTTTTGCCAAATCCTATCAGGAGCCTGGGAATCAAGGTCTAGGATTATGAGTTTGGCTTCCTTGAGATTAAAGTTCCCCTCATTGTTGTTGCCCCATCTCAGCTGGTCATTCCCCTTTGAAACGAGAATTTTCCTTTGCTCTAACATTTTCATCAGTCTTTTGGCCTTGGAATTTAGAGGATTGTCATTTCTGAGATCCAAATTTCTCCAGTTTCTCCATTTCCCTGAACTATTGGATTGATCCCAGAAATCCTTAACCTTAGTGAATTCCTTAGTATCAGTCTCTGTTTTGAGGTCCTGCAAATCCTCTTGTAGCAGAATAGGTTCTTGTTGCCATCTGTCCTCCCAAAATAAGGCTAAGTCTCCCTCTCTGATTTCCCAGAAGTTGTTATCCTAAATTAAGCCTCTGTTATCCCAGGCTTTATTCCAAATGTGAGAACCTCTTATATTTCCATCCACCCTTATGTGATCATTAACTAGCCAATAGCTTGCATATTTTTCTTTCCAAGTGATGGACCATTGTGCTTCCGGTACCTTTATCCATCCCCACCATAATTTTGCCCCTAGAACTTTACATAGAATTTCAGGATCATCGAGTCCAAGACCCCCATGGTTTTTGGGTTTGCAAATTTTTTCCTAGGCAACTAAGGCCCATTTCTTCTTTTCCTCCCCCTTGTCCCAAAGAAAGTCTCTTTGTATGTTTCTCATTTGATTCAGGATTCCTTTAGGAGCAAGGATATTAGATAGCATAAAGGCGGGATTGATTGCAGAACAGTCTTTGTGAGGATCAACCTGCCAGCCAAGTTTAAAGATCTCATTGTCCATTCCCTGGTCTTATCATGCAGTTTACTAATCATCAGCTCCTAGATGCTCTTGTGTAACGGTTTTCTAGTTAAAGGAACCCCCAGGTATTTCGAGGGGAGAGTGTCTCTTTGAAAGCCTTGAATTCTAGATATGTTCTTTTGAATAGCAATGTTAGTATTGAAGAAAAAAATCTTGGATTTGGAGAGATTAACTTCCAAACCTGAGGCCATGGCAAAGTCACTGAGGATTTGTTTATAAGAAAGAGCTTCTTTGACTATAGGAATTCCCTGCAGCAAGGTGTCATCCACAAATTGTTGATGAGTCAAGGCCTATCCATTGTCAGAGAGTTGGATACCCCTAATGTTACCAACTACTTTTGCATGCTTGATAGCTCTGCCTAGTCCTTCCATCATGAGGATGAAGAGAAAGGGAGAGAGGGGGTCACCCTGCCTGAGACCTCTGGAAGGAGTGAAAGTCTCCGAAGGAGAGCCATTAACAAGAATAGAAAAACTAGAAGAGGTAATCAAAGCCAGGATCCATCTTACCCAATTGTGGTCAAACTCGAAAGCAATGAGAACTTTCCTTATATAGTTCCAATTCAGCTTATCATAAGCTTTGGCAATGTCTAGTTGCATGATCATTCTAGCTTTCCTCTTGCTAGTTAGTGAATGCACCACTTCATGAGCTTGGATGATGTTATTAAGAATTTGCCTTCCTTCCACGTATCCAGATTTTTCCCCCGAAACTAGAGAGGGCAAGAGGGGTATAAGTTTGTTTGCAACCACTTTTGATATTATCTTGTAAACCACATTGCACAACGCTATAGGTCTGAATCTATCAGGGGTTTGGGCCAACTCTTGTTTAGTGATTAGGGTTATAAAAGAGGAATTCAACGCTTTCAAAATGGTTCTGTGCCTCCTGGAATCTTCCACAACCTACAGAATGCCCTGTTTGACAATATTCCAGCAAGCTTTGAAGAAGTCGAAATTGAAACCATCCGGGCCTGGCGCCTTGCCATTCTACATTTCTTTGATAACCCCGCTGACCTCCTCTTCAGTCACAAGTCTGTAAAGGTTAACATTATCCTCTCTAGAAACCATCCTGGGTATATGCTTAGTGAAGTCCCAGATGTAGAGATCTCTTTCATAACAGGTTTCTCGTGCTATGCTTCGAAAGTGTTGGACTAGAGCTGCTTCTATTTCTTCATGAGTGTTGAGATTATTTCCTCTTTTATCCTTGATCAGAGAAATTCTATTGTGTCCTCTGTTAGCCATGGTGGATTTGTGAAAACATCTGGTATTATGTTCCCCTTCTTTTAGCCATTGGACTCTAGATTTTTGTCTCCAAAATATTTCCTCTTGTTTGCATATATTCTCCCATTGTTGCTGATATTTGGTAGCTTGCTCATCTTTGACTTTATCATGGCCCTCTATGATGAGGGTTTGGTTAAGTTTCTGCATTCGATCTTCAATAAAAAAAAATTCTACAAAGACATTGCCAAATTCATTCTTGTTCCAATCTTTAAGCCTGAGCTTGATGTGTTTCAATCTTTTTTGCAGAAGGTACATTCTGGTTCCCTATATGTTTAAATCCTCTGCCCACCACTTGGTTACGTTGCTTATAAATTCTGGGTGGGATAGCCAGATGTTCTCAAATCTAAAAGGTCGTTTCTTGGGGTTACCAATGCCCTGAACCTCCAGTTGCACTGGCCAGTGATCTGAGCCTCCAAATGGAAGCACTCTTGCCACCATTTCCTTGTTATTGAGCATAATATCCTCTGAGATGATGAATCTTTCTAATTTGGAGGCTACCTGGGACTCCCCTCCTCTTTTATTGTTCCAGGCGAAGATTCCGTTATCCATTTCAATGTCCACCAGCTTCATTTTATCAATAAAGGTATAAAAAGCCATGGAGTCTTTGCCTAGAACTCTAGTTCCCCCTTCATTTTTCGTTAGTGATCTAATCATGTTGAAATCACCCCCTAAGATCCAGGGTATTCCTGCATATCTGTCTCTGAGAGTCTTCAAAGAGTATAGAAGCCTGAGTTTGTCATACACTCTTTGAGGGCCATAGACATTTGTTACCAAGTAGGTTTCCTTATCTCCTGCTAGTTGGATTACTACATATAAGTAATCCTTCGATGCCTCCACATCTATTAAGCCAATTTTTTGTGGATTCCAGAGAGTGAGAATGCCTCCTGCTGCGTTCTTCACTTTGACTTCCAGAAACTCATATTTATTGAGCCACTTACTGTGGATATCTCTTATCTTCTGAATGGAAGATTTAGTTTCCTGGATGAAAATCACATCCGGAGATGCTTGTTTCATTCTATTACTCAATAACCTTTGTTTCCTTTTACAACCTAGACCCCTAATATTCCAAGAAGTGAACTTCATAATTAAAGGTTAGTAACGGAGTAACTGGATAGATCTTTCATCTTACCTAAATCTATCATTAGATTTCCACATTCCATTAATAACTGATTCTACTTTTTTCTGCCCCTCTTCTTTCCTGGGATTCTGGGTACTAGTCCTGTTGTATTATTCATTGTTTTCACTCCTTCGTTGCCTTGTCTTTCTTTGTGCTTTAGTCTTTCCACCCCCTTAGTCTGGGTTTTCCATAAAAACAGCTGTTGAACCCTATTGAACTTCTCTGTGGGTAATGAGTCTAACCCTTCTTTGGTTCCTTGCTTCAAGACCTTCTAGATCTAGGTTTTCTTTCTCAAGAATATCCCGGAGTTAATGGTCCTCCATTTCCATCTCACTTTGGGTCATTTCAAGATCCATCTCCTATTCTACATCACTTATCATAAAATCATTTTGCTCATTGTTTTCTTGTATATGTTCATTGTCTTCTGCCCTTTCTTCCTCCTCTGGGCTTCCTTCCTTTGCTTTATCTGGTTCTATTGGACCTTTGTCTGCTTCAAGGATGTGGAACATGTTCTGGCTGGCTTGCTGCCCTGCAACTTTACGTGTTCTTATTCCTCTTTTGCCTCCTTTTCCTTTGTGTTCCACCTTGAGGTAGCTTTCTGAATCCTTCATAGTATCAACTTTGTTTTTGTTCTCTATCTTACTGAGAGGGCAGTCTCTGATTAGATGTCCATGCTCATGACATTTACAGCATCTGAATGGTATATCTTCATAATCTACCGTCTGTATCCACTCTTCATAAAAAAATTCCAGAATAACTTTGTCTGGCAAAGCTCCAGAGAGATCCATATCCACACATATTCTGGCAAAGGAAGTATACTTTCCTCTTCTAATGGCCTTAGAAACTTTGACAAAATGCCCTAACTTATTTCATATTGCTGATAGATATTTTGTTTGCCAGTAATCAAGAGGTAGAGAATAGAGTCTGACCTAGACTGGGACCGAAGTGAAAGTTTCACGTTCCGGAACAAAATTCATAATCCACGGTCGCATATAGAGGCCTGCTGCAGCATAAAAGTATGGCCCTCCTTCAAACACTCTGTCCCTATCTTCAAGATTTGCAAATACTACAGTGAAAAATCCCTTGGACCCCAGATGTAGGTCAATGCTGCCTTTTGGTTTCCAGTGGTATTTAATCCACGTTTGTAAGGCTTTTTCAGTGGGCCACAACCCCATGAATTTACATATGATTGCATAAGTTTGCATGTGATCCCTGTGCCCCTGCAGCGCTGGATCATTTAAAATGACTCTTGGGGTTACCGCCGCTTTGGGTTTGCATGGGCCCATGTGCGCTTTGTCTTTAGTGCCTTGTTCCTTGACTTCTTCCTCATTTTCCGTTGCATTATTGTGCTTCCTTGACTTAGTTCCCTCCTGCTCTTCTTCACTGTTCCTATCCCTTCCTTCTGAAGGCTCTCTATCATTTTCCATCGGTTTTTTCCCCTGCTAGCCACAGCCTGCTTGTAGGAGGGAGAGGAGCTCCCTCCTATGTGTCCTTTCATGGAGGATTTCCCCTGTCACCGTTCGAAACCCTAGTTTGTCTTCCCGCTTCCTTCCACCTATTCGCTTTAAAAAAATATCGATATATGTTCTCGAGAAGCATGAAATCAATCTCAATAGGGTGATGGTTGGAAATTAAGTAGGAGTTGGATTATGACCCTCTCTTCTTGATTTCACCCCTATTGCCCCTTCTCTCTCTTTTTTTCACATACATCATTAAATATTATTAATTAGAAAATTACATAAATTCTTAATATAATTTTAATTTTAAATTTTGTTTAATTTTAATTCAATTTAATAAGAGTACTAAACTTATTTTAATGAATTTTCTTATTCTAAATTATTAAATTCTTGATTTAAATTTTTAAATTTTAATTAATTAATTAATTTTAATATGAATAAGAATATTGAACTTAAGTTCTAATACATTATATACAATTTAACCCTTTATATTATTATTCTTATTCTTATTATTGTTATTATATATATATATATATATATATATATATATATATATAGATAGATAGATAGATAGATAGATAGATAGATAGATAGATAGATAGATAGATAGATAGGCTAATTCCTAGCATCTATTTTATAACTAAATATTTAATATTTAATAACTAATTCCTAATGAATAATTCTTAAGAGCTAACTCTAGACCCTAATGCATCCTTGGTATTTATTCTTTAGGATTGATTGATTTTTTCACCTTTGTCTTCAAGATGAATCACATTAGTTGGTTCGAAAGGTCAACCAAATAATAATGATGTGATTAATCTGAAAGACGTTCTCATTTACAATATTATAACTCTATAATATTCATATTAATATTAATATATACTTTTATAATAATGTAGTATTAATATTATTAGTATTTCTTATAATAATTTTATCATACTATCATTATTACTAGGTATAACATTAATATTATTTATATTATTAATTCTATGGTATTAATATTTATATCTATATAGAATCATTAATGATATAGTATTAATATTAATAGTTTCAATATTTTTCTATTATAATATTTTTTTTGTTAAGTTATGCGAGTCATGCTTGATCTTTTGCTTGAGAAACTATGGCCCAAGGACATCTAACCCATCGAAATCACCTTAGTATCGCACCTCACTTAGGCCACACTAGCCCTTAAGGTGGTTGGAATTTTTTCCACAAAGTTTCAAATTGTTGACCTTCACATTAGAGAGTGCCTTAACAATACGCCCCATCATCATCTAGTCTATACTCGATGGGATTATATTATAACATTATTAGTATTAAAAATTATATTTATTATTTTATGGGTAACCTTTTGTATTTTTGAATTTCCAAGTTTCTCATAGTTGATCACTCCCTTTTATTTTCTCTATCCTTCCATATCTCATGTCCCTCATTTATTAATAATAAATATATTCCTTTCTTATTACCTAACACTTTATCTTGAAGATGAGTTCACTTAAGGATTTGAAATGTTTATCATTCTAAAATTTGAAGACTCTAGTAGATACTCACAAAAACATACACCCAAATATCCTATAATCCTCTTAGAGAAGAAAATTAAGTTTGTTATGGCCAAAGGCATTTTAGTTACAATCATTCCATGCGTTGAGTAGGGTTTCTTCCAATTAGTTCTGGTTGATTACAACTTCGTAATGAAACCCTTAATACCTATTCCCTAATCAATTTCATTGTCATGTGGGTGATGATAACATGTTCATGTGTTCCTTTAACTCATATTACAGTAGCATACCTTCTCATCATTTAACCATTGGGATTGGTTGATCCCACTTCTTCATTTGATTTCTCAATGTTTAGGTAGTATGTCTATCTAGGGACTTTATACATGTGGCATTCCTTTAGCCATTACTGTAGATGAATATCTTGAATGTGCTCAATGTTATATTTGGTAATATTTATTGAATACTAAATAATATTTATTAACCTTATTTGTGATAAAGGTTGATAGTGAAACCTTCACTTGTTTAAGGAAAGAATTGCATCATACCAATATTCCATTCATTTGGCCTTGAACCCCTCTTACAACTCCTATAGGGTGGGTGAACTTGTTAGTTTTAGTCAAACCAATTCATTTTATATCTTATTTTTATCTTGTTATTGTGACTTAGTTTGGCTACATTTATGTTCCCAACTCAAGATTTATTTCCCTTTCCTCGAGACCTTAAACTAAGAGGGAAGGCCACAAAGGTTAAAATGGGTTACTTTCTTAATAGGATTATTAAGCTTTCACCTCTACCATGTTTGGGACTTTGTTTTGGGGAGAGTATGAGTAATAAAAAGCTCTCTCCTCAAGAATTTACAACCAATAGGGCAATTTAAGACAAAAAATTCTTAGTGCTCCATTTTTTAAGGTCCATAAACTATGTACCACAACCTTCTAGTTGTTTTTCATTCATAATTACAACTTTGATATGTGAATTTGGTAAGAAATTATCTATCATAATTTGTAGTAAATAGTTGATATAATTAATAAGGATGGGTAAATTATTGCACAACTAAAATCAAAATTAGCTTGAAGTTTTACAAAGATTTATTATTCAGTAAGTAGGAAGCATAAATTATGAATAACTACTCTTAAAGGAGTGGAATTTCAATTTGATAAATAAAAATAAAATCTTTTTCTTTGAATATTTAAACTCTTGGTTTAATAGATTTTATATTTTTTGGTGAAGTCAAATAAAAATATTTTCTTAAATTGATGTGTACATTTTTTAAAACTATTTAGAATTTGAATAAAAGGTAGTGGTATAGATAGATTCACAAATATTAGGAAAAACATACCACCAAGTTATATAGAGTGGCTTCCTAGTATGTTATCTAGGAGTGATTAAAATTTAATAAAAACTCAATTTTTTCAATTACACCATATCGCTTAAACATATTGGATAAGGGTTTTTTATAAATGACTAAGAATAACATAAACAATTAAAATTCCCACAACTTAGAATCAACCCATCAAATCTCCACTCGTAAGACCTCAAGGCTTATTATACGAAAATGTCCACTACAAATATAATTGACAACCAACAAAGAGTAGCTCTAAGAAAACACAAGCAATACAATGTTGATATGTATCCAAAATGTGATGATTTATGGTGTAATTTTTTTTTTAATAATATTATGGAATGAGTTACCTTTCATGGATACCACAATGTAGAATATACTAGGAATGAAAAGTTGAAATAGTCAATAAAATTGTTTCTAATCAAATGAAAGAGGATATAAAAATCTATTGATTGTGAAAATAAAAAGGAAATCTTGAAGAAAGTGGTGGGAGATGAAGTGAAGAAGAGGATTTAGGATTTACAATAAACTTATAACTCTATACTTTTTGTGTGCTTCTATCTTAGACTTGTTGATGATGGTAGAGGATATTTTGAGAGATTGAGGCAATATCATCACATAACACCTATAATGGACCACTATTGATGCTTATGAGACCTAACTATGAACATGCTAATAAAGCCAACAAATAAACCTCGATAATATGGTACTTCCTTCTATATTAAGGTTGCCATAAAATAAAACATAAAACTCTACTCTATTTCAAGTTCAAACTCTAGTATTCCAACATTAGTTGTTTAATCATATTTGTATGTTTTGAACTAATGGTAATATGGTGAGTCAAAGCACTTAAAGCTTACATACACACCTTTAATAACTTGAAGTATATATATATATATATATATGAATGAATGTCTTATCACCCTAGTGCAATTTCTAGAACTTTTTTGGAAATCAACTTAAAAACCACTATGACCACCCTTAAGTTTGTGGTTACCCCTCTCCTTCTTTTTAAGTCAACCCTTTATTTGAACTATTTTTTTCCATACAAATTTATATTTTATGGCTTTATTTTTCTGATGTTTATTTTGTCAAATAACTTAGTTTTATGCAAACATAATGAATATAAATAAATATAGATATCTCTTAAATAATACTAACTATATATATTTTATTTATTTTTCTCACTTTTAATTTCTAAATTAATCACCAATTTCAATAAAGAAATATAGAATATAAATAAGATATCAAACATTAATTGTAAAAAAAAACATTAAAACAAAATAATATATTATCATAATAAAAAAATACAATTTATATTTTAATAAACTAAAATTGAAAATTATATTATTCCCTTAAATGAATTTAATTTAATTTCTAGCCAATTTATTATACATATAAAATTTAAAAATTTCTTCACATTTTCCCAAATAGTTTATCATTCAAAATAAAAAGTTATCCGCCAAATTTTACATTCAAATCTATACCTTCAAATTTATACCGTGAAATTCATTATCAATTGTGTAGAACTATTTAAAAAAAAAAGTCATCCGATGTTTCGCTCATGGGGCAGAGTGATTGAGATGTCTTGTTGGTATAGCATTGCAGTGAAATGTCAAAAGATATTATAACACTAAACTAAAAGGAGAGATTTATGAGTAAAAGTTCATTTTATTAACAATTCTATGAACATTACTATCAAATTTGACATCTTGCCATTGTAATATATAAAGTTAAATTTGACATCTTGCAATTGCAATATATAAAGTTAATGAGAGATTGAAATTTGAGATGTTTGGTTCGCATTGTAGTGCAGTGAGAAAGAGATTTATAAGTAAAAGTTCATATTCTTAACCATTCCATGAATGTTACTATCAAATTTGAGAAGCAGTTCGCAATTGTAATATATAAAGCTAATGCTCCTATTTGTACAAAGTCAAGTCTGCAACAAGCACATTGTAATAAATACTCAAGACTTGGATATTCTTCTCCACGTGTACAAAGCAAGCACATTCTGCAACAAACACATTGTAATAAATATTCAGACTCTGCTATTCTTCTCCACGTTCCACACGATCTCTTCTGACCTCAGCATAGGGTCCTCCGTAGGCCACAAAATGCAAATTGTCGACCAGGTGGCCATTTAGAATTTCTACAAAATATGTCATATTTGGTTTCACCTGAATCTTAGTTAAAACTGATGCAGTAGATTGCTTTTTCCCTTTAAAATAATGGAAATTTTTGTAATATTTTGATAAATTTTTGTAAATCTAAATTAAGGTTGTCAAATTTTAAGATTTTGAATGCTTAAAATAATAATTTCAAAATTTTGAGTCTCTCACACAATTTTTTTTTTTTTTTTCTAGTTAAGACTAACCTAAGTACCCACGGGGGATTTGAACCGGTGACCTATCGCAAGGAGTGCCTTAACAGCGCACCCATTCACCGTCAATCCAAAGCCCCGTGGGCCTCTCACACAAATTTTAGATGAATTCATTTTCATAATTAAAAACATGATTTAAACACTACTTAATTTTGAAATTTTTTTGCTCAATCACTCTTAATTTTAAAATTAAATCAATTTCTCCACTTAAATAAACTTGTCCAAAACTAACCCACATTACTAACGTGTCAATTTCCTCCGCTTCGGTAGACTGGTCCAAAACTCAAACCACATAACTAAATTGACACGTGGCAGTACCATTTCACAGTACCGTTTGTACGGTAATCAAAGATAGACTGGTGCAAAACTCAGGCAGTTCCTATTTCCACCTCCATAGCAAAGTTAATGCTATGGAGGTACACCCTCTGACAGCGGCAGCACTGTAACGAGAGTTTGAATGCATGTTTTGGACCCATATCCATGCATGATACCATGACCTATGTACATGCATTTTCTGGCAGCTCCGTCACTCCAACTCCGGGAGGCTCCACGGTTCAGCGTAATCAATGCAATGAATTCGAATTCAAATTTGAATTCAAGCGCCCAAAATTCAGCGCTCATCCATATTTCAGCAACCACATTCGAATTCCTTCAGAATAGCAGTCTCCAACACATGAGAAAATCCACCGGCAGGCCGGTTTGGGCAGTCGGGCCGATCCTACCCTCTTCGTTGCTCTCTTTGTCTCCTTCAAATACAATGGTTGATTCGAATTTTCTACAGCGGGGCAAGCAGGCAGAGGTAAAGTCTGCAAGGGAATGCTTGCAGTGGCTTGATTCACAGGCGCCGTCCACAGTGCTATACGTTTCGTTCGGAACTCAGAATTGCATATCGTTGTCAAACATGAGGGCGCTAGCTCTGGGGCTAGAATCGAGCCAACAGCCTTTTATTTGGGTCGTCAGGCCTCCGCTGGAGGCCCCGCTCAATTCAGAGTTCTCGACAGAGTTTCCTCCGGAGGGATTTGAAGAGCGAGTGAAGGAAAAGAAAGCAGGATTGCTTATCAGAAAATGGGCGCCTCAGCTGCTAATCCTGTCCCATCCTTCAACCGGAGGGTTCCTTAGTCACTGTGGATGGAATTCGGTGCTGGAGAGCCTAAGCCGAGGAGTGCCCATCATCGGATGGCCCATAGCAGCCGACCAGTTCGCGAATTCGAAGCTGCTGGAGGAGGAAGTTGGGGTGTGCATCGAGATGTGGAGGGGCAAAGAGGGAGAGCTGAAACTCGAGACGGTGGAAAGAAGAGTAGGAATGTTGATGAAGGAAGAAAATGGCAATCGAGTGAGACAGAGAGCCAGGGAGATGAGCGATGCGGCTTTGAAGGCAGTGAGTGAAGATAAAGACGGAGGGAAGAAAGGGTCATCTGTGTGTGCTGTGGATGACATGATAAGAGAGCTTACAATAGGATACCAGGCCTAGAGTTGTGTTGTGTATGTAACCCGTCTTCCTCGTTCAGTGCTAGATTTGCATTTTAGCAGAAATTGAATCATAAAGATTATGTGTCTCACAAAAAATATACAGTATGGAATGCTCCTGAGGCCCTTTCCAACTTGTGACAGATCTGATGTTAAATTTGCACCCTGCTAAAGAGTAACTAAAATGTTTCAATTTCTATGATCTGTATCGGAATTTGATGAGACCTATGTGTAGTGCAATTCAAGTTGTGTGATCTGTGTAAGAATTAGAGGAAACCAAATAACTTTAGTAACTAGATCTCTGTCCGAATTAGATGAATGCAAAGTGGGCCTTGTAAGAATCCAATAAATTTTATTTGGGTTTGTTTTAGGCAGTGGCGTTTGACAAGAAATTTTATTTATTTTTGCTTGCGTTTGCTTTAGGTGATTTTTATATAATAAGAAACTCTATTATAATTTAGTTTGCTGGTGAAATGAGTAGCTGAAAACTTATTATTAGTCGCTATGTCATTTTTTCACTCTGCACCTCACTAGTTTTGAACTCACTTATTTTCAGAGGGATTATGTTTGGGATCTGGTATTGGTTACAACTCACTAGTTTTGAACTCACTTATTTTCAGAGGGATTATGTTTGTTTAATCTTGTATTGATTAAACAAATAAATAAAAATTAATACATATATGAAATTTTCCCAATCCAAAATTATTCCTGTATATGATTAATGCGATAGTTACGGTCTTCTCTAGTTTTGAACTTGAACTAAATTTAGGACCCTTCAATGCAACGACTTTAGGAATTACTAAATCTAAGTCTGATTTCTACGTAATGCAAATTTCTGCAGTGTTATATTTTCTTTCCGCATGCTCTTTCAATGCAACGACGATGGGGAATTACTAAATCTAAGTCTGATCTGATTTCTACTCAATGCAAATTCCTGCAGGATTATATTTTCTTTCCGAATGCTTCTCCAAATAGTTGTAAGTAAACCTACTGTTAATGAAGAGTCTCAATTATCCATTTCATCTATCAATTCTTTTGACATTACGACATGAAAATTTTGCAAGTAACAGTAATGTGACATATATTATTATCTTTAAGAAAATAAGAAGCTAATCTCTTTTGTACTAATTTCATTTTTCCATTTCCGATCAATTTTTATGATTCTAGAGGATATTTAACAAAATATTAATGTTTTTTTATAATTATATTTAACAATTTAATTTCATTTCAGTTTTCCATATCTGAGCAATTTCTATGATTCAAGAGGATATTTAACAAAATATTAATGTTTTTTTACAATTATATTTAACAATTTAATTTTATTTTATTTTTCCATACCTGATCAATTTTTATGATTCAAGAGGATATTTAACAAAATATTAAAGTTTTTTTACAATTATATTTAACAATTTAATCTATTTTTCTAAGGCTCATGGACATATAGCTTTGTTGAAGCTTTGGAGAGGGAGATCGTTTGAAAGCTAAAAGATCAGATGTATGGAAAAATGAACTTTTTTTAGTGAAAAGTAATTGATCACATGTTTGCTTAGCATATGTTCTTTTTCATAACAATTTGTATATAAATGTGGTTCCCTGCGTGTTTAAATATAAAAATGGCAACTAGTTTATCTTTGTTTTTACAACATTTGCAGTCAACATCTTTTATCAAATAATACTATGTTTTAGGGGAGATGTGATAAAAGGTCTTTAAGCTTGGGAGCCTAATTTAATGTTTGTAACATCTTTGGCCTCCATGCCATATTTGGTGATTGTGTTATCTTCTACTCCCAACTTTTAAGTGAGTGCTCATATCATAGTTTCTTCTTCATATGATAATAATAAGATTGAAAATTCACCCCCTCCTATGGACCTTCATCCAGTCTATCCTATTGAACTTGTCCTTGCACCAATGCCACAGTTTCCTAGATGGATAAGTACAACATGAGAATCAACAAGTGATCTTGTTGATGATCTTTCAAGATAGCATCATACATGTACATAATTTTGATGAGCCTCCTCTCTTTTCACTCAAATTTCGAAGACTCATTGTCTAGAAACATTTGGCGAAGCTTCAATCCATTTAGATTGGAACACATAAATGAATGAATAATATTATTCATTAATGGTGAGCTATATTTAGTATCATGTACCTCTTCCAAAATAAATAATAATAATAATAATAATAAATAAATTGTCAAATGTAAATTGGTGTATGGAACTAAGTATACATTAGCTGGAAATGTTGAAAATACAAAAGGCTCGATTAATTGCCAACAATTTTATTAGGGACAAAAGATTAACTAAAACTTTGTCTTTTTGGAAAAAATGAATTCCATTTTCTTTGTTCTAATCATTATTGCTTCACATAAATGGGACGTTCGTCAAATGGATGTTTGAGTCCACCTTCTTGCATGGGGATTTGCATGAAGAAATTTACATGGAACAACCTTCTAGATATATTTAGTGTTGTTTATTGCCTTAAGAAATCCCTTTATGGCATTAAGCAAACTCACCAAGCTTGATATGTATTATTAATTTATTTGGTTTCCCTAGGCCAACGATGCCTTGTTGACCATTCACTATTGTTTATTTCATCATTATTCCTCTATTTGCATATTTTTTAGAGTCTTTAATTGGTTGTTTGCAAGTTTCCTTCAAAAAAATCATAGATTGCCCATGATTTTTCGTCAAAGAACCTACAATGATCTTCAAAAGGGACTATAAAATAATTAACATCCTTTAAATGGAAGCTCTAGAGAAAAGAACATGGGATACATACCCCTATACAATTTGTATCTCCATCAGTAACTAACAAAAATATTTTTCCATGGTATATATATGAGTTATTTGTTATCCGAAGAGGGAAGAGACCATAAAGAGCATGGATATACTGGGATAATTCTTAAAAGCTCAACCTTGGATTATAATTGCTTTCCCCTCATTAAAGCCCCCAGGTTCTGAGCTTGTTTTAGTTTTAAGTTGGGTCAAAACATTTCTTAGTTTTCTCAACCATAGTGAAGTTGAATATAGTAAGTGGAACAAGTAGATGAGTAGTCTATATAAGAGGAACTCGGAGTTAGGGGGCAAGGCACGAACATCATAAATCAAGTGTAAAGTTTTATTTGTTGTACACATTAAATTAATATCCCTCCTCAGGGACCATTTTGTAATATGTTTGATTATTTACTTTTGATTTATAATTTGAAGATCAGTGAACTCCCTAATGTTAGTTAGAATCAACATATTATCAAATTATGTTATTGTATTAAATATTTATCATAATTCATGTTTATATTCTTAATTGGATTCGAGGGTGGCATGTTCTATGTTTTATGGGTTGAGGTTAGAACTATGAGAAATGGATTAGCCATTTGATCATGTGGGTTTCTATCATCTTATCTTAGGTAGTATATATTGTAATGACCCTTTGATCTTAAAAAGTAGTTAGTGTTCTTTAATTCACTACGTTAGTGATTCAATTCTAGTCACTAGGAATTTTCCTTAAAACAAAAAGGGCAACTCCATTGGGAATAAATGTGTGAATTCTTCCTAGTAAGTTTTATTTACTCTAGTTTCCCAACTTTCTAAGCTTGGTCTAATTTATCTTGTAATTTTCCCTATTGTTGGTATAGAACTAAAATATTGTATTTCCTAACCTATCTTTTGGAATTTTTTCTCTTCCAAGTTAGTGCATGTCATTGTTTTTAGTTACAATGGTAAGTGCCTACATCTTTCCTTCAAAGAATCCATAGACACACATAGATTTCTTTAAAGCAACCTCTCAACAATGTACACTATATTTTGAAGATTTGCAAATATTTCCTATAAATTAAAAATCTTTGAAAGCCTAAGATTTACTTCCCCTATTTTAGTATTTTCTACAAAATTGAAAGATCTAATTCTCATTTCGAGAAATTTGACATATTCCACAGGTTTGACATTAATTTATATGAAATATAAAATTGTATATGCAAAATACAAAAATATTTTCTTTGGCTCATTTTTAGGAATCTTTTAAAAAGTTTGATTTGGAAATGATTACACTTTACAATTAGTGTTACCATTTACAATTACCTTTTTTTGTATTCTTTTTATTTGAGAATCATATTTTTCTCATTTATGCATTGCTCTCAATAAAAATGTCAATAAAAACAATTTCAATCTAAAATCAATGTAGACATTTTCTTTGATAGAAAACCATCAATAATCTAAAATTTTAAGGCTTTGGTTATATTTGGAGAGTCAATTTCCAAGGTTAAAAATACTTAAACTAAAAAAATTTAATACTATATTTGTGGGTTCCTTGTCCCACATACAAGAGGTCTTATACAACAATTTGGTGTCTAACTTAGCCATTACCTTACAATTAGATTATTCTCAACATAGATCCATGTGAACCTTGGATCTATCAAGCACCGAGGGATCAAACATATTGAGATGCAAGTTTGAAGAAAGATTAGGGCCTCCAGAAATTTGATCTCTCTTGACACTTACTAGATATGGGGTCAGCATGGATCTAAGCTGGTTTAATGTGTGTGTGTGTGTGAGTGTGCATGTGTGTCAACTCCACACTGAGCATGGAACAAGTTACACATTTCCTTCATTTTAAGCATTGCACTAATAAAATGATTTAATTATAAGAAATTCTTATTTTGATTTGTTTCATATAATATATACATAATTGACATTGAAATTTTTTACTTGAGATAGTCATTGAAATATTTTATTTGACCCACATCCTCCACATTAAAATGTTATTTTTGTTATTAAAATATTTTTAAATACATGTTCCCCTCATATTAAGAAATAGAGAACCATGGGATAAAAATAAACTCTCACAATGCGTGTGTGTATGTGTTAAAATGTTAGAAGTCGACTCCATATTAAAAATTGAAATAATTACAAATCTCCCTCTTTCCTTCAATT
This sequence comes from Pinus tabuliformis, assembly GCA_031772625.1. Classification (NCBI taxonomy): domain Eukaryota; kingdom Viridiplantae; phylum Streptophyta; class Pinopsida; order Pinales; family Pinaceae; genus Pinus; species Pinus tabuliformis. The sequence goes on from CM062813.1 coordinate 481,554,659, forward strand.
AAAAAGCACATAGATATATTAAACAGTGGGAAAACCTATCATAACTCAATTTTCAAACCAATAGTGGGGACAGTGCGTGAGTGTATGTGTTAAAATGTTAGAAGTCGACTCCATAATATACCTTCAATTAAAAAGCACTTATATACATATACATATACATATACATATACACACACACACACACATATATCTATATATATATATATATATATATATATTAAAGAATGGGAAAACCTATCATAACTCAATTCTCAAACCAATAGTGAGAAAAGTCATCATTTCCTGTTATCCACAAATGTACGTTGACTCATCATTGTTATTCAAAGAAAACCACACCACCTATAATTACTCTTTGGTGGTCTGTAAAGGGCCAAATTTTCACTCTTGCCAAATGCCTCTTGGTTTTGGGTTGTTGAGTTGTTTCCTTACATCTGAGGAAAACAAACTATTAGCCAAGCAAAAGCAGTTTTAGGGCAACATAACAATATTTTACACATTGAAATATTTTGTTTATAAACCACATTGAATTTTTTTTTATTAATATTTATTGATGTTACATATCAATTCCATATTAATAATTGAGTAAATTATACAACGCCTACACAATGGAAAGTGAAAGAGTAAGAAAAAATTTAATTTCAATTACTTTATTTTTCTTGGTATTTTAATCACATTAATTTTCATGAGCTTCATAGTTAACTGGGTGTTGGTCAAGTCCTAAAACCCCATAGGATGAACGAGTTTATACCTATGCAATTTAAATAAGATTAAAAATGAAAAGCATTTTCTTTTAAATTGTTCATTTTATACTTGCATTCGATCTAATATTCAAAATATTTCTCTCTACCACCCTTCTTTATTGTTTAAGTCAATATAACTACAATGATCTAGAAATATTGCTCACTTCTTTTTTAACATAAAAAAAAATGTTAAAGAATTTTGATTAAGCTCTTACTTGGCATCATCAAAAAAAGTTTATTTTAAGTATTAAATTTTTATATGTTTATTAATTAAATTTAAATATAAAATTACAAAATATGATGGTTATGAATATGAATCATTATTATTTTGATTTATATGGTAAAATGTTATTGATTTATAGTTACTATTTATATTTTATGTATTTTTCTTTTTTGTTCACACCTAATCTTCAACGGTTGGGTAAACAGGAACGTGAACAGTCATCAAGAAGATGAACTGATCCATCCATTTTATGTATATAAACAATAGTTATCTAATGAAATAATAAGTCAGTTTTTCTTCTGCCCATTCTGGAGTTACCCTGGCCTGACATGGTATCAGAGCATAGGTCCCAGGTTCTAAAAATAGTTGTAACTCCTACCTCTGTCCTGAGCGCTGCTCTGCCCTGAGCACTGCATCTGTCATGATGTTGATTCTCTGCGCATGAATGTGTGGGTTATACCTTGACCAGTTATACCAAGAAACTTTATTCCTGGGTGATCCTCAACGCCTCCCGGTGTCAGTAAAAAAATACGTTCAATATCAAGCTTTGTGATTTCACCGGTTACCCATTCAACTTCGAAAATGCAATCACAAATATTGTTTGGTTCATTTCTGTGGAGAGACGGGTAAACCTGTCTGAGAATGGCGTCATAAAATCTTCGATCATCACCCTGTTCGTATGATGCACATATTTTCGTTCCCTCTTATCTGATGTGGCACTTTGAATCCTGTAATTGTAGGGACACCCGCCGAAGGTTTCTTCTCATTCATCACCGATCCGTTGGCTTCCATGATCTTTATCCGACGACGACCATCCACTCCTCTTCGCAGCAGCACATTACCCATCTGGCTCTCTTCCTATTCCTTTGTACGCTCTCCCTTTTAATCTCTGTATCACATTCCTTGTATCCTTGTGTGCGCGCACACTGAGAGAAGCTATATATCTATATGCGCGGGAGTGAAATTCTTTGGGAGGAGCAGTCCCAGTCCAGAGGTCGCGAGTTCGGATTCTTTTCCTTTCGTCATAATGATGGATTCCTCGGTGTGGAGCGAGAGCGTGTACATGTCGTAGCTGGTGGAACAAGCCTGAAGAACGAACCTGAGATGCCCGACATTGCATCCGCTCAACACTCGATTTCTTACTCACTGGAGTGAACGTGGCCTGAGCTTGTTATCCTTAACTCATCGCTTATTAGAGCACTGTAATTTATTATTTGAGAGCAATTTAGATTCTGATTGTCATCGCTTATTATTTGAGAGCACTGTAATTTATTATTTGAGAGCAGTTCGGATTTTGTTTGTCATAGCTTACGACCGTCAATCTAAGCTTTTGGGGCATGGATTTGGAACCGATAATGAAGATGGCCCTAATGTGTTGCGTGGCTGGACTTGGTTGTCTTCCGACCGACTTTTACTTCTGTTGGTATAAACCGTTAGTCTGCGATGTTGGTAGTCTGTAACTTTCTGTTATCCACTGTCTAGTGATTGATGTGTGAACTAGTGCAATGGGGATACTTCAATATGATAAGCTGTAGGTTTCATTAAAAATTTTCGTACACTAAGATAGAGGAATACTCTGTTTGCCCAATACACAATTTGTATATTGATATGAATAGTTTATTTGTAACGAAGGTCTACAGTTATATGTAATGCTGATACTTCTATCAAATATCAGAGAAAATAAAGTGCATAAGGCTGTGGCATAAGGATTTTTTCAGCAGAAGTTTTTTTATAAACAGATTTTTTTTTTTTTTAGCAGAGACATTCTTTTACAGAATGCATTCAATCATTTCTACGGTAGGAATAGTTCTCACTGGAAAGGAGAACTATCCTGAATGGTCCTGAATGGTAAAACACACCCTCATCTACAATGAGTTGTGGAAGGGAGTGTGTGTCAGAGAAGAAGACAAAGACCCTGTGCAGCCTACATCAGATAAAGACCCTGTGCTAACTCTGTTTTGACATATATATATATATTATATACATATGTGGCTACTCCTGCAGGTTCTTCGTGGGCATGTATTACATGCAACTCTCTTCCGATATGGCTCCTCTTGCTCTGATATGCCTCCTGTAAACAAGTAGGGGCAGCATTCCCTTTCGGTGGTAGCTAATAAATAAGTAGAGATTGAAGTTCCTAGTAGTAGCAACTGATAAACCTACAAGTGGTAGCTTGTGGGGCCATGATGTAATCAAGTTGAAGATTGTAATAAAAATAAGATTAGCATCTTGTGTATATGTAGTTCATGTGCTTGAGGTTTATGATGTTATGTTCTACATGATTGAGTTGTGTTGTTGATCCATGAAAAATTGTTAAAGTGATTAAAAAGTGAAATTTGTGAAGAGTTGTATAATTTGGCCACACTACTAATTCACCACCCCTCTTAGTAGTGTCCTAGTTTCCATTGTTTCTAAAAATTTGTATTGAAGCTAGCTTCCTTCAGGATCAGTTTAATAGTTAGAAGGAAGATCAAGGATCATGGAGAACTAGGACCTGATTACCTCAGTTGGAGTTCCATTTTTGAATGGCTCAAATAATACAAATTGGAAGGTAAGGATGAGAATCTTCTTGCAACATCTTGATTTAGATGCATCACATCTTCCGTATATGCCCAGTTTCTGTATATGCGCACATCTTCCGTATATGCTCAGTTTCCGTATATGCCCAGTTTCCGTATATGCGCACATCTTCCGTATATGCCCAGTTTCCGTATATGCACACATCTTTCGTATATGCCCAGTTTCTGTATATGCGCACATCTTCCGTATATGCACACATCTTCCGTATATGTCCAGTTTCCGTATATGCACACATCTTCCGTATATGCCCAGTTTCCGTATATGCGCACATCTTCCGTATATGCCCAGTTTCCGTATATGCACACATCTTCCGTATATGCCCAGTTTCCGTATATGCGCACATCTTCCGTATATGCCCAGTTTCCGTATATGCACACATCTTCCGTATATGCCCAGTTTCCGTATATGCGCACATCTTCCGTATATGCCCACATCTTCTGTATATGCCCAGTTTCCGTATACGCCCAGTTTCCGTATATGCGCACATCTTCCGTATGCCCAGTTTCCGTATATGCTCACATCTTCCGTATATGCCCAGTTTCCGTATATGCACACATCTTCCGTATATGCCCAGTTTCCGTATATGCACACATCTTCCGTATATGCCCAGTTTCCGTATACGCCCAGTTTCCGTATATGCACACATCTTCCGTATATGCCCAGTTTCTGTATATGTGCACATCTTCCGTATATGCCCAGTTTCCGTATATGCGCACATCTTCCATATATGCCCAGTTTCCGTATATGCACACATCTTCCGTATATGCCCAGTTTCCGTATATGCGCACATCTTCCGTATATGCCTAGTTTCCGTATACGCCCAGTTTCCGTATATGCCCAGATCTTCCGTATATGCCCAGTTTCCGTATATGCTCAGATCTTCCGTATATGCCCAGTTTCCGTATATGCGCACATCTTCCGTATATGCCCAGTTTCCGTATATGCGGACATCTTCCGTATATGCCCAGTTTCCGTATATGCGCACATCTTCCGTATATACCCAGTTTCCGTATATGCACACATCTTCCGTATATGCCCAGTTTCCGTATATGCACACATCTTCCGTATATGCCCACATCTTCCGTATATGCCCAGTTTACGTATATGCGCACATCTTCCGTATATGCCCAGTTTCCGTATATGCGCACATCTTCCGTATATGCGCAGTTTCTGTATATGCGCACATCTTCCGTATATGACCAGTTTCCGTATATGCACACATCTTTCGTATATGCCCAGTTTCCGTATATGCACACATCTTCCGTATATGCTCAGTTTCCGTAAATGCACACATCTTCCATATATGCCCAGTTTCCGTATATGCGCACAGTTTCCGTATATGCACACATCTTCCGTATATGCCCAGTTTCCGTATATGTGCACATCTTCCGTATATGCCCAGTTTCCGTATATGCGCACATCTTTCGTATATGCCCAGTTTCCGTATATGCACACATCTTCCGTATATGTCCAGTTTCCGTATATGCACACATCTTCCGTATATGCCCAGTTTCCGTATACGCCCAGTTTCCGTATATGCACACATCTTCCGTATATGCCCAGTTTCTGTATATGTGCACATCTTCCGTATATGCTCAGTTTCCGTATATGCGCACATCTTCCGTATATGCCCAGTTTCCGTATATGCACACATCTTCCGTATATGCACACATCTTCCGTATATGCCCAGTTTCCGTATATGCGCACATCTTCCGTATATGCCCAGTTTCCGTATATGCTCACATCTTTCGTATATGCCCAGTTTCCGTATATGCCCAGTTTCCGTATATGCACACATCTTCCGTATATGCCCAGTTTCCGTATATGCACACATCTTCCGTATATGCCCAGTTTCCGTATATGCAGACATCTTCCGTATATGCCTAGTTTCCTTATATGCGCACATCTTCTGTATATGCCCAGTTTCTGTATATGAACACATCTTCCGTATATGCCTAGTTTCCATATATGCACACATCTTCCGTATATGCCCAGTTTCCGTATATGCACACATCTTCCGTATATGCCCAGTTTTCGTATATGCGCACATCTTCCATATATGCCCAGTTTCCGTATATGCACACACCTTCCGTATATGCCCAGTTTCCGTATATGCACACATTTTCCGTATATACCCAGTTTCCGTATATGCGCACATCTTCCGTTAGCAAGGTCACTCTATTCATATGTTTGATGGAAAGTTTGAGGTAAGAAAGGCATCTGACCACTCACTTGTCATGAGGGGAATAGAAGAAGAAAGACTTCTTAAACTGCAAGGAACCTCTGCTCATGCACAACATTTCTCATATATTTCTCATCATGAAGAAGGTACACTTCCGTCAAGTTTATTATGGCATGCTAGATTTGGACACTTAAACTATGATAGTCTCTGCTTGTTGAATAAAAATGGTGTTGTTGGTTTGCCTACAATTCTAAATTTTATTGTCAACTCTAGCTTCTTCCTTGATTCTTTGGAGACACAACAGTAAAGAGAGGATCCAAAAATATTGTAGTGTGACATATACGGAAGATGTGTGCATATACGGAAGATGTGTGCATATACGAAAACTGGGCATATACGGAAGATGTGTGCATATACGGAAACTGGGCATATACGGAAGATGTGCGCATATACGGAAACTGGGCATATACAGAAGATGTGCACATATACAGAAACTGGGCATATACGGAAGATGTGTGCATATACGGAAACTGGGCGTATACGGAAACTGGACATATACGGAAGATGTGTGCATATACGGAAACTAGGCATATACGGAAGATGTGTGCATATACGGAAACTGGGCATATACGAAAGATGTGAGCATATACGGAAACTGGGCATATACGGAAGATGTGCGCATATACGGAAACTGGGCATATACGGAAGATGTGTGCATATACGGAAGATGTGCGCATATACGGAAACTGGGCATATACGGAAGATGTGCACATATACAGAAACTGGGCATATACGGAAGATGTGTGCATATACGGAAACTGGGCGTATACGGAAACTGGGCATATACGGAAGATGTGTGCATATACGGAAACTGGGCATATACGGAAGATGTGTGCATATACGGAAACTGAGCATATACGAAATATGTGAGCATATACGGAAACTGGGCATATACGGAATATGTGCGCATATACGGAAACTGGGCATATACGGAAGATGTGGGCATATACGAAAGATGTGCGCATATACGGAAACTGGGCATATACGGAAGATGTGCGCATATACGGAAACTGGGCATATACGGAAGATGTGTGCATATATGGAAACTGGGCATATACGGAAGATCTGCGCATATACGGAAACTAGGCATATACGGAAGATGTGTGCATATACAGAAACTGGGCATATACGGAAGATGTGTGCATATACGGAAACTGGGCATATACGAAAGATATGTGCATATACGGAAACTGGTCATATACGGAAGATGTGCGCATATACGGAAACTGGGCATATACGGAAGATGTGCGCATATACGGAAACTGGGCATATACGGAAGATGTGTGCATATACGGAAGATGTGGGCATATACGGAAATGTGCGCATATACGGAAACTGGGCATATACGGAAGATGTGCGCATATACGGAAACTGGGCATATACGGAAGATGTGCGCATATACGTAAACTGGGCATATACGGAAGATGTGCGCATATACGGAAGATGTGTGCATATACGGAAACTGGGCATATACGGAAGATGTGTGCATATACGGAAACTGGGCATATGCGGAAGATGTGCGCATATACGGAAACTGGGCATATACGGAAGATGTGCGCATATACGGAAACTGGGCATATATGGAAGATGTCCGCATATACGGAAACTGGGCATATACGGAAGATGTGCACATATACAGAAACTGGGCATATACGGAAGATGTGTGCATATACGGAAACTGGGCGTAATCGGAAATTGGGCGTATACGGAAACTGGGCATATACGGAAGATGTGTGCATATACGGAAACTGGGCATATACGGAAGATGTCCGCATATACGGAAACTGGGCATATACGGAAGATGTTCGCATATACGGAAACTGGGCATATACGGAAAATGTGCGCATATACGGAAACTGGGCATATACGGAAGATCTGGGCTTATACGAAAACTGGGCATATACCTTTAGGGATCCTCCCCAATGTGCCTATCACATTGAAAGGGAAGACTGTTCAAATGAACGTGATGGTCGTTCAAGGACCCTTGGATTATAACCTACTCCTTGGACGAGACTATATATATTGCATGGGAGCCATCGTCTCCTCACTCTTTAGAGTAATGTGTTTTCCACACGAAGGAAGAGTGGTCAAGCTCGTAGACCAACTTTCATTTCCGGGATCACGCATCGCAAATAGTCATATACCAACCCTAAATGATCTGTTCAGGCAAGAAATGTCTCCACCCCCAGTCCTTCTTCCCGATGAGCGCGAGTGATTCAGAAGGATGTGACTGGAACCCAGGGGGCATGCATCCTGGTCTGCTTCGGGCAGAAAGAAATTTGGATAAAGAGTAGGTTTCCGCGAGAGAATATGATGGCCGATTGTGATCTGCTCCGGACCCTGATTGTGATTTATCTCCACACTTAGTCATTTTTCATGATTTGTTGGGCTTTTCCAAGGTAGTCTTTAGAATGCTTTAACTTCTGCTCCATGGGTCCATTTTTGGACTTTCATATACCATTGGAAAGCTATTTCTGAGCACTAGGCATTGGAGGGGGTTTGGGGCAGCTCTAAGATCTTCTGTGGCCTGGTACTATGGCTCCAAATTTCACTACTCTTGGGAAATCTTGACCAATTGAAACCCATACTGCAGTGACAACATAGGAGGCATAAGCAATAGGAAGTGAGGGGAATCTGCCAGGATGACCATGGCAGCAATGCGAGGAGAGAAACCCGACAAATCAAATTTATTTAGGCACAACTGAAAAATAAGAACGCGTGATTAACTAACTAGGAAAGAATAATCCCCTTCAGATTGGTGCTGCATTTCTGTAAATAACAACTCTATTTCTCATATTAAGTAATAAGAGCAACGTTAAACAAAAATGTAACCCCATTGTTTTGAGACAGCAAATAAGCATACTATAAAATTTATTTAACAGGTAATTGAACTACAAATAAGAGCAAAAACATCAATATAAAACTCAACCGAATATACAGTTATGAATTAACTGAATATAATAGTTATGCATATGTCAACTATATTAGGAAAAACTTGTATCACAAGCTAGGGGAGGAAGGCTTGGAGCCTAAACCCTCAGCCAAGTCATAAGTATATATCGACAAATAAAAACTAGGAAATCATTACACAAACATGAGCCCTAAGGGTTTTCTCAGTCACAACTCCCGAAAGCCAAAGTCCTATGAGAACTGGTAGATACACCAAAACGCTTCAAGGGACTGAGATATGCTCGAAATCCAACCTGGAAGAGGAAGATTGTCACATCTGGGTAAACGACTGAAGTCGTCAACCCTAGAGTTGACCCACTCTACCTGCATACAACAGTCAGTCTGTTAGGATTTATCTCAAAGGGGAAAATGTAGCTCAGAAAGGAAAAACAATAAAACTGGGTAATCATTCCAGAGAAATCTTACCTGAGCTAGTGGTGAGTGGTGGAACTCAATGTGCTGAAGATTGTACATAGAAATATTGTGTAGCAAACATGCCAACAAGGAATCAATATTTCTAGGGTAAGCCTGTGCAAAGAAGGGTCTAAATGCAAAATAATGCCAAAGTTAAAGGGATTATGCACTCTTTCCACCGGAGAGAAACAACTGTGGAACAAAGGTCGCAGAGTCATGTTATTCGGCAGCGGTGAGCGGAAATGAACCTTTTTCTCAGTACCTCCGCAAGTGAATACCCTAACCTCTTCGCATTGAACCTCAGTAGTTGGATGAGTGTCATATGGGGCCATTGCCAAAGGTCTTTCGTGTGGTGTTTGGGATTGGTGTGCATTTGTAGGTGTGCCTCAAAGTTTCGAGGACCACCTAGTGTCAATTAACAATGTTTAGTACCATGACATGAATTCTCTCCTTAAATATAACAAACCATACGGCTAATCTTTGTAAATTCTTTAATTATCGTCTATGGCTTCAATGAATGCAGACACATACAACACTGGTTAATACACTATCTAAATGTTGCGGTATAGTTGGTTAATGCACATTAACATGATAACTAAATGTATAAAAACTATGGGTATGTGCAATATAATGATCCCAGGCGCCAACACTGAAGGACCCATATGTAATCGGTGGATAGAAAATTAAATGTAAACCACGTAAGTTAACCATCTATCGTATAGCATTAAGAACTTATTGTACAATAAAATTCATTAAGTATTAATTAAACAAGATTTGCAATGAGAAATGGAATCGAGTTAAATTCATGAATGAGAACCTAACAAACCTTCTGTTGGGTATGATAAGGGGAGGAACCAAGATTAATTATTCAATCCGCATAATCATATAGTCGCAAGAGTCCTAGTTTGCTAGGTCTTGAAGTAATATAGTCATGTAATAAAATAAAAATAAAAAAATTATTTTGTTGTTTAGTGGTAAGGTGGAACATGTTACATTTGAATACTTTGCACCCATTTCTTTATGAAATACAATTTACAAGATCATAATTAAAGTGATATGGATGTGACTAAATCCAATGTTATTAGAAGTAATATCAATAGTTCATATTTTGTACTTTTAAGTGGTGGACAAGTACATGATGTGGTTGGAATAACTCAAAAGGCCATGAATTCCATCTTGAAAATGCAACAAGAAATTCCTAATTTAATTCTTCCTTTGATTAAATTAGGAGAAAATTGAAATTCCACATCAATAGACAACTTGAATGAGTTAGTTGAGTTGAAATAGTGTTATAACTCAGTTAGCTTAGTTAATTTGAGTTGGGGGCATGGACTTGAGTTCTCTACAGTGATTCCTAATTTTTAGGATCCTAGGTTGAGTTAATTTTAGTTGTAACATTTTAATTCAGTTAAACTAGTTCTAATTGTTGGAGGAACTTGTGGAAGGTTTAACAGTGGGTTGTAACTTCGGTGTTTAACCAGTTAACTGATCAATTGGCCTAAATTAAATCATGCATGCAGAGAATTTGAGTTACCCACTTGAGATTGGAGTTCAAGGGAAGTGTAATATCAGTTGTAGAATTTTCCAAGTTGTAGAGGTGGTGCATGCTATTAGAGAAGGGAATAAAGGAATTACGCAATTCTCAATGAGTAATTTCCCTAATTAATAAGGGTTAATTTCTCATCAAACACTGCAAGGAAATAAGAGCTTCGAGGCTAAGAAAATTGGCCAAGTGTTAGCCAAAGTGAGTCAATCAGGCAGAGGATAGAAGACACTTATGGAGGTTGTGCTCAAGTTTGAGAAAGCATATTGTATTCATCCAAATTATTTGATTAATGCAATACAAATAGGAAGGGGTTTTGATTAGCTGCTTTCCCCTAGATAAATCTATGTGTATGTGTGTTGAATCATGATGCATGTTTTTTATATGTGTTCTCGATCATGAATTGATTTCCGCCGATGGGTAGAGTAGATTTGAGTCTCATGTTTTAGTAAATTACATGAGCAGTATTGAATCTACAATTAAATTTCTACTTTCCATGAAGATAATTTTTTTTATAGCTCTCACAACAAACTAAATATATAGAAGGCATATGATAGGGTAAGTAAAGTTTATCTAAGATGCATTATTTTTCATGTAGGTTTTAAGTTTCCTCTTATCATTTGGATAAACACATGCTTGTCTTCATTATTTTTTGTTTTGTTAATAAACAGAATTTCTTCAAAATTCTTAAACTCCTCATGGGGATGAGATAAGGATGTTAATTTCTTTACTCCTATCTATTCTATTGGTAAAATAATTAGTCAGGGCATAAGACATCTTAATGGAATGGGAGGAATAAAAATATTTCAAATTTATCACCAAAGAATTAATCACTAACACACCTCTTTTTTCTTGATGATGTATTTTTATATGGAAATTCGACTACAAATAATATAAGCCCTAAAAAGGCTCGAAAGAGAAAACAAGAATAGAAAAGAATGGCGATTAAAATTGAAAAAAATGTTACATCCTCCGTGAATAAGGTATCTCCCATGGCATGGGTAGGGTATTAAGAGAGTTATTTGTTATAAAATCTCCCCTCTAGAAAACAAAATTAATTATTTAGGGTTTGATTTAAATCCAAAATGATTATAAGATAAAATGTTGTAAATGGTTAATCTAGAAAATTGAATGAAGGATCAAGATTTGATGTAATAAGTGGTTTTTTTTCTTGGACGAAGATTAATTTCGATACAATTAGGCCTTGAACCTATTCCATTTTATTGAATATCAATATCCCTCGTAACCAAATCAATCATAAATGGAATTAGAAATAAATGGGAAAAATAATATAGGAATCCCTTTATCCCATTGGAGGAGGCCTACCAAAACTATCCATATGGTGGGGTGTGCTTTAAATTTCCACTTCAATTTGGTAGCTCAATGGCATTAAATAGCCTTTGGTGTTTGATCTTCACAAAATTGGGAGTGGTAGAAAAACATGGTGATGAAATACATGTAGCCACAATAAATTAAAACTTGGATTAGAGATCCTATGAAAAAATGCCTCTTGGCTCTATCTTTTGAAAGGCCTTGATCAACACTTTTCACTTTAGTAGGAAATTCACTAGGTTGGAGAATAAGTAATGGGAGTTAAGTAAAATTGGGTCTTAACCTTTAGATAGGAAGGAAGGACGTGAATAAAATTCTAAAAGACCTTATACGAGTCTTATCTAAAAAATGATGCATACATATATCACCCAAATGGGGGACATTATGCATTTCAAGTTAGAAAACATACACTGGTATTAAACTAGAAAAAAGACAAAAGGATGAATGGAAAGGGCTGATGTAGGAAGTAACAAAGGTGCATTTTAATTTACGGTATGAAGAGGAAACATTAATAATGAAAAAAACTTGTGTAAAGTGTATTATGCTTCTAAGATACATTATAGCTAATCACATGGAGAAGAAGAGGATCCAAGGTTGTGTTAGCCAAGAGTATGGAAACTAAAATATCCTCTTAAAACTATAGCCTTCTTGTGGCTTGTCGTAATAAATAAATTTGGCTTGGGATAATTTGTAGGGGAGATCTTGGATGGATCCTACTATGTGCTTTTGGTGCAAAGAAAAAGGAAAAAAAGTAACCTTTTTGTTCATTGAATGCCAATTTTCCAAATCAGTTTGTGATGCAATAAATACATTAACAACAGAAGTGAGTTGATGATAAGGAGGCTAGTGAACATCAAGCCGATGCAGTAGTGGTGATATGGTCAATTTGGATGACATGGCAATTTTTTTTCAATATAGTGCCCTTAAGAATACATTTATCATGGTCTTTAAAAGACTAAAATCAACGAGAAACATAGGAAAGTCTATGAAGACAACACCTAGATTAGGATTTTTTTATGGAGCCTTTGAGGGTAACCTGAAATGAATGTGGAATGGAAGGATACTTTATTTGTTTGAAATTCATTGAATCTTCTTTTACTATAATTGGGTATGAATAGAAATAATTGGGAAGAACTCATAGTTACATTCTTACACATGGAATTAGTAAAGGAAAGGAATTTGAAAGAGATATTAGTGTTTGGAGTTATAAACTATTGGTGGAATGGATATAAATAGAGGATTTGGAAATAAAAACCTCTTAATGAAGGATGTTATACTTTGAGGAATTGAGCTTAAGGGCACATTCGAAAAGTACTCTTTTGTTTATGTATTTATGGAAAACAACTCTATGGCTAATGATATGGCAAAACGAGTGGTAAATTCACAAGAAGGTATCCTTATCTTAATAGAAGAGATGAGGTTTCCTCTCTCTCCACATGCAAAGTCACAAGTCACATGCAAATTTACATCTAAGACGTTTTTTTCTCTAGTATCTTCCAAGTTGGCATTTTTAATAAGTTGTTTTATATCTAGTATAGTTTTATTGCTTTTAAGGTGTGATGCAAACATGTTGGTGAGTAAAAATTGGATTGCTAAAATTACTTTTTTATACTACTTTTTAAGAAATTAGAGGTCTTTAGTTATAAAATCAATATCCCTCTTTAATTTTACAAAATGTATTATTATTTAGCTTTAAAACGAGTATAGATTCATCTTAACCACAAATCTAACATGAAAAGAGAAGGAAAAAATTTCTTCAGGTGTAAACTTACTAGTGCAAAAAACAATGTGTAATTTTTTCTCTGACATCTTCCAAGTTGGCATATTTAATAAGTTGTTTTATATCTAGTATAGTTTTATTGCTTTTGAAGTATGATGCAAAAATGTTGGTGAGTACAAATTGGATTGCTAAAATTACTTTTTATACTACTTTTTAAGAAATTAGAGGTATTTTGTTATAAAATCAGTATCCCTATTTAATGTTACAAAATGCATTATTATTTAGCTTTAAAACGAGCATAGTTTCATCTTAACCACAGATCTAACATTGAATAGAGAGGGGTCAAATTTCTTCATGTGCAAAAAATAATGTGTAATTTTTTTGGCATCTTTAATAAGTTATTTTATATCTAGTATAATTTTATTGTTTTTAAAGTATGATGCAAAAATGTTGGTGAGTAAAATTAGGATTGCTAAAATTACTTTTTATACTACTTTTTAAGAAATTAGAGGTATTTGGTTATAAAATCATTATCCCTCTTTAATTTTACAAAATGTATTGTTATTTAGCTTTAAAACCAACATAGATTCATCTTAAACAAAGATCTAACATGAACAGAGAGGGATCAATTTTCTTCATGTGTAAACTTACTAGTGCAAAAAACAATTTTTATTGTTTAAATTGTATTTTTTAATGTTATAGAGATTACATAAGGTGTGCATTGGGTCATTTTATCAACCCACATTAAACTAGTTTTTTTTTTTTTATTGATATATTTTTAAGTATAAGTGAATATTAATTCATACTAAAATATTTAATTCATAATCCATATTGGATACAACATTAAAATATTTTATTTTAACAATTTTCTCTATATATAGATATATATGAAATTGATATGAGTGTTAAAAATCTTACTTACATAATATTTTTTTTTTGCTTGTAATTACATTACATGAAATTATATTAGGTCCTCCATTAAATATACATAGCATATTTATTCTTGTTTTTTATTATAGCCGACATTGCTTTTCTATTTAGAGAATATTTTATTTTTATTTTGAGAAATACACATACTTACCTATCACATTCACTTTTTATACCATTTTTGAAAACATTAGAAATATTTAGTTATAAAATCATTATCCCTATTTATGGAGTTGGTTAAAATGGTTTTTTGACTGCATATTTGGATTCAACACCCTGAAAAACCCCTGGGACACCTTCATTGTGCAGAAATTAGCTATCAAACTTGCGATTCCAATAAATTGCTGCCGGATTTTGACCGGAAAAACCCACCGGAAAGACTTCCAAAAAGTCTCATTATAGACAACTGCCCTATTTATTTTTACAAAATATATTATTATTTATTTTTAATATATATATAGTTTTCTCTATATAAAATATAAAAAGTATAATAAAATTTACAATAATAATATTAAAACATACCCTATAAAAATAAATAAATAAAATAGTACAATAAAATTTAAAATAATAATATTAAAAATACTCTATAAAAATAAATAAATAAAATACAAATAATAACTACGAAGAAAGCATAGCAATATAAATTACTTTAAATTAAATAACTACGAAGAAAGCATAGCAATATAAATTACTTTAAATTAAAATAATTTAGTTTTACTGAACCTAAATTAATAATAAATGTGGTTCTTTTTATCTTTCTTAATATTTACTCAATTCTTTTTAAAAAAATAAAAAAAAATAACCCATGAAACAATACAACCATAAAAGGAGTCTTAACGGTAGTTTCCAATAGTTTCCAATACAAGGAAGACATGAAGAAGTTTTACGAAACCTGTTAGTGCAATGGGACCTTTGCCTGCATAATAATGTGTTTGTCGAAAATCGAATCCAAAGGAATTCAAATACGCTTTGGATCCGAAAATGTTGGGAGAATTTAATTGTAAACTCCCCCTCTAGAAATAAATATATTTTATCTTTTTTGTCTAAAATGTTAACGATCGGTTTTTGGTCTTATTATCTTTTTTCCATTTCAGCATGTTAATACATTAAATGTATTAAACATTATATGCATTTTGTGGTAATTAAATTTACATGATTCATTTAAATTTGATAAACATTTACATCTTTTTGGGCTTTATGCGGAGGCTATATTATTATCAATACACTTAGCAATGCTCATTCTGAAAATTCCTAAAATCATTCTTCGTCCAAATTAAAATTTAAAAACGTTCTTCCCCAGATTAAAATCATCTAGAAAAATTAAATTCAGAAATCCAAACACCCTTTTGAGGTATATAATTGTAACCTCCTCTAAACGGTTCTCCACTGCCAAAACAAATAAGTTGATACGGTACAATGGCGTCAATTTGGAGTCGACCATACTAAATCAAGTAGAGGGTCGGCAGTTTGTGGATGGACTAAGCGGTCTTCGATAATTTTCTCCCATCTACACGGTCGTTTTCTTCTTAATATGCTCATTTCGTTTATTACATTAAATGCATTTTGCAGTAATTAAATTGAAACGATTCGCTTGAATTTGATAAACATCTGAACCCTTTTTGGGCCTTATGCTGATGCTAATTTATTTCCAATACACTTACCAATGCTAATAAAACCTCTCACACAGCAATTTTCATTTTAACAAAATTAACATTTTATTTTACAGACCATCTCTGGATGGTTCGAATCCAAAGAACCCATTGGCTGAAAATAACAAACAAGTATCACATAATATAACTCTCTCTACAATAATGGAACTAACCCATATCATAGCAATTAGCAGCTACAAATATCACACAATACAAATCTCCCTGCAATAATGGAAATAACCCATATCATGACAATTACCTACCTGATCCTAGGAAAGGCAATTAGCGACATGATGACAATGAATATGCGAAAGGGAAGAGGAGGGTTCTCAAATCCACATCTACGCAGGTGTGGCGCGGTTTCTAATAATTTAAGGCTTATTCGGAAGACTCTGTCCATGGCAATCTCAGGTGTGTCGCTGGGTGAACAGAGCAACAAGCCCCCTAGCGTTTAGAGTTGTTACCGTTAGCGGCTACAATGATACAGACTACAGTAAGTCTGTATAGCGGTCATGAGGAGAGCCAAGAAAGTAGCGACCGGAGCTACAAACTTCCAGCTCAACACAAAATCATAAACTCTACAAACCTTCCTTTTGATTTCGTTCTTCCAATAGCTTCTTTCGGACCATTCCCGCAACGCGTGATAGAGCTCCGCTTGAACTTCGGTCACGCCGCCGTAAAGGAAAGGTTGGCCCAGGTCGTGCCACATCTTGGCTGTGCACTCATCGTCATGATATTCTATCGTCTGCAACTTCATTGACAAAACAACACTGAACAGGGAATCAATATGCAAAAGAGCGGGCCGGCCTTTTTGAAAATATTTGAAATGACCGCGGGAGATACAGCTATGCATTTTTTCCGGTTGACGGAGCTCTGAAGGAATTCGAATGTGGTTGCTGAAATATGGATGAGCGCTGAATTTTGGCCGCTTGAATTCAAATTTGAATTCGAATTCATTGCATTGATTACGCTGAACCGTGGAGCCTCCCGGAGTTGGAGTTGGAGTGACGGAGCTGCCAGAAAATGCATGTACATAGGTCATGGTATCATGCATGGATATGGATCCAAAACATGCATTCAAAACTCTCGTTACGGTGCTGCCGCTGTCAGAGGGTGTACCTCCATAGCATTAACTTTGCTATGGAGGTGGAAATAGGAACTGCCCAAAACTCACACCACATAAATAACTTAATTGACACGTGGCAATACCATTCCAGAGTACCGTTCGAGAGACCTCCTTTCCCGCCCTGTTCCACGCGTTTTTTATTTAAATATTATTTGCAGCATAATTAGATGGCAGTTACATCGCCCACGCCCCTCTGTTTCAAATTTGAAATTTTAGTTTTGCACCGCGCAAAACACTACATGAATGCCCATCCCCCGGAAGTTGGCATACTGGTGTATTTCTTCCATGGCTGCTTGATAACCAACTGCTTCTTTGTTTTTGGTGCGGGTTGTTTTCTAAAGTTTTGGAAGTTCATGTTGCATGTGGAAAACAATGAGGTTTCGCTCGGGTAACGTCGGTCTCTCTGTTTCACGTGGCGTCCGACGACGCTGAAATGGTGAAACATAACGCCCTCTTCAATCAATTTTTGCCTCTCGGCCTGTCAATTAATACTTGACTGTAATATCAATTGCCCTGCTTGGCATTCGATTCGTTGTCGTCAATTATGTTTCCTTGCAGCTGAAACAGGAGGAGGCCGCTGTTAGAAATGAAATTGTGGACGGAGGAACCATGGAAGGTGAAGGAGGCCTTCAACGTGTTGGACAAAGATAGCAACAAGAAAATCAGTTTGTTGGATCTCCAAGATTTCTTCACTAGCAGCTGTTTCAGCGTGGGAAAGGCCTGATCAGAGAGGAAACTGAGGGAATGATAATTGTTGCCCATGCCGACAACAACAGCTCAAGAAGAGAGGAAATGGAGGGCAAGATAATTGTTGTCGACGCCGACAACAGTGGCTCTTTGAATTTTGAAGAGTTTCACCGGATTCTGTGAAATAAATGAACCCAATTCCAACATTAATAATGGTGAAATGTGGGCATTGAAGGAGGTGTTTAATGTCATGGAAAAAGACGGAGATGGGATTGTGAGCGCAAAGGATCTGAAGACCCTGTTCTCTTTACAAATCGCAAAGATTTGGCTGCATGTTCGAATCTCAGGCCAAAGGAGACGATGATGATATAAATTTTCATTAAAGACCTGTTTGTGGACGTTGATTGGGATGCGTCCTACCAGAAAATCAAAGGTCGACGACAATCAGATTTGTTTGGCAGTCAGGGTTTTGTTGGTCCGTTAGTTTTTGTTTTTTTCAGGCTCCGCCATTTAATGTGATGGAAAATGTAGGAAATGGGTTACATTGTCGGAGTGTTAAATATTTCCTTTTTCTCACTTCCTTAATGTTTCATTAATGCGTGTAATACTGTGATGGAATATAATTTTCCTGTGGGCACGATTTTTTACATTCAATGTAACACTTATGATGATACTAAATTCACGATCTGTTCGTTGGAGGCTACTTCGTGATCTTATGAACTTCAAAATTCATTCACATTGTGCACATCTGGTGGTTTTTTAAGAGAGCAAATTGAGTGCGTTATTATTGTTAAATGTTACTACGTTTGGAATTAAAATTTTCTCCATTAAGCTTTGGTAAATCGATTTCCTTTTTAATGTGAGAGATGGAATTTGAGTTATGAATAGAGTTATTGTATTAAAGGAAAAGAAAGGACATTTTAAATATTTTTAAATCAAGCTTAAAGAAAATTGGATAGATTAATTAAAAATGTTTTGTTTAGTTAAATTGATTAAAAATATTAAAAAAAAATAAAATTATTACAATGAAAATGATTATATATATATCTATATATATATATATATTTGGAATTAAAATGATAATTTAATTTATAAAAATAAAAAATTATTTATAATAATAAACAGTTATATATTTGGAAGAGAAATTGAAAAATCTATATATCATATTTATATATATTTAAAAGAGTTATTATCAGTAAGATTTTAAATATTTAGAAAAAAGATTTGAAAAGAAAAATGAAACCATTTTTTTTGGGAAAATGTAAAGCATATAAATAAGAATTTAGAAAAAAGAAAAAAAAGAGTTATGGTGTGTAAAATATATGGATAATATAAATGAAGTTTTAAAAATATGAAGAGAAATAGTTCATTATATATGGATTTATTCCCATTCTTTTAGGATAAACTGAGAAGTTAAAAATAATGAAACCAAAACATAGTAATAAGAATTAAGATAATTAAATAGAAGGCATTGTGGGTGACCAAGAAATTCCAAAATTATGAAATGTTAATAGAGATTAATAAACTACTAAATAAATACATTTTCAAGCCAAGGTTGAATTTAAAATAGTAAATGAAAAGGTTAATAAATAAATTAGGAAAGGAACATGACATACATGGTCATGGAATTTAAAGGAGGAACCAAACTCAAAAAAATTGGAAGTCTTTTTTGGAAACTATTTTCTAGCTTAACCTATTTATTTTATAAAGAAATTAATTTCCTTCATAGAACTGAAGGTGGTGAGGTGATAGCCCATGGGGCTTTGGATTGATGGTGAATGGGTGCGCTGTTAAGGCACTCCTTGCGATATGTCACCAGTTCAAATCCCCCGTGGGTACTTAGGTTAGTCTTAACTCAAAAAAAAAAAGGAAAAAAAAAAGTGGTGAGGTGATGTTTCTCACAATTCTATGGTAGTTAGACAATGTTATGGTTGCTAAGAAAGATTTAGGAACTGGTAAATTTGTCTCTATTAATAGGTTTCGAAATGCTCTCATTCTTGGATGGATCTTTGGGATACAATTAGGTTCTTATTTCTAATGAGGATAGATTGAAAACCACTTTCAAGACCAAATGGGACACATAAAAGTACACATCTAAATGGAAGTCATTTGGACTAATGAATGTCAATGCCACTTTCCAATATGTGAAATATATAGCTTTCACCCTTTTAATCAAAGCATGGTTTTCTATATATACAATGTCAACATGTAATAGAAGAGGCTCTTTGATCATATATGACAATTGACGCAAATGTTTGATAAGTGTATAAAATATGGATCTAACTAAATTCTAAGAACATTTTATTTCTTGAAAAAATAAAATTGATTGGGAATATCATTTCAAAATATTAAATATCAGTGTATCTAGACAGAACAAAATCCATGCAAATTCCATAACCTGTAATAAGAAATCGATGTAATCCTTTTTTAGGAATATTAATTTCATATTTGATACATCTATGATTGTTGAAATCATTAAATCCCTATAAAAGATGATGAAGTGGGATGTACTCTTTTAATATGATAAGGTTGAGAAATGAACTTTTGAGGAAATCAAGATAGTTATTAATGCCACTCCATCCTTGAGCATTATAGGCTTGAGAAAATATTTTAATCTCCATAAATTTGAATATGACCACTCCCTTGATGTTGTGCTCAATTAGAAGGATGGAGAAGGGTGTAAATTTGTAAAATTGTTTATGAGAATCAGACAACAAGGTGTTGAACTAAATTATTTGGAAGTTGAAAAAAAAAGCATAAGTTCTAGTCAAAGTAGTGAAATGAATCAAAATTTATGTTCTAAATAGACATAAAAAGGTTGTTGTTCTGCATTCAGTTATGAGATTTATACTTATGAAGAAGGAACATGGTGAAAGTGTAGGAACTTGATGATGAATTTCTAGGAATACAATCTAGATATTTAACTTACAACCATAGTTCAAGCAAAAGGATTCGAAGGCAAACTAGAAGTCCAAGCTTTAGATTAAGCTTACACTGACAAAGTAGTTTGGAAGAATATTTTTTTACAACTAATGTCCTTTTTGTACCTATAGACAAATTCATGCTATCATGATTTGAAACACTATTTGCAACATGGATCTAGTCTTAGTCACCTAGCTGTAAAGAAACAAAGAGCATTAAGATTGAAATCTACTCAACACTATCTAGTCAACATAATTATTTATAGGAAGAACTATGACAACATGTTATTGAGATGTTTTGGAGGACAATGATGTTGAGAAAGTATTCATTGATTTACGTCATGGTTAAATAGGTGGACATCCTTTGGAGATACCACCACACATTAGGTTTTAAAAGTTGGGCACTAATAACCAATGTTATTCTAATATGTGCATGCACTTGTCCAATAGTGTTGAATATGTCAAAAATGTGCAAGAAGGGATTAAAACAAAGAAAACTAGTGATATCATTACAACTCTTTTTCTAGTGATAACCTTTTTTCAAAAATTGGGATTCGATGTAATGGTAAATATTAATCCTAACTCATGAAAGTAACAAAATTACATATTGATTCCAATAAATTGCTTCACATTGTAAAAGAAGTTACAATAATAAATTTCAATGACATAACATTGGTTCAATTCTTGTAAAAACATATCATCACTAGGCTTGGTGTCCCATCTATATTATTGTTTGATATTATATCATAGTTTTCATTAGTAGATGTAACCAGGAAAGGATTTGCCTGAGGCTGTTAAGCTAGTTATTATTAGTAAGGGGATATTTTCTTTGAATCAACAAACAAAAACTTGATCAAGATTATCAATAAGGCTAACCATAATTGCAATCATCATAATGTACTCTTCAAACAATTATGGGTAAATTATGTGTAATGTACTCTTTGACACATCCCATATTTTTTGATATATAGCAAAGAGATAATTTTACCATCGAACATATTTCTATCTTCTTTGCAATCACAACAAGAAAAAACTGGTAAGTTCTTAGCAACAATACAAAATAAAATTGGGACTTTGTTGAATTTAAAAGAGGACATAAATAAAACCAAACAAAAAATTGTAGGTCACTAGAAAATTGTTAAGTAATGGTTCAATAAACATGCATTGTGTGACAAAGCATTTTCAAGTTAGTGATATAATACTAAAGTGGGACAAAGTGAACTCTGCATAAGGGTCTAGATAAGGCTAGGCCTTGAGCATTCTACCTAGCTCGAAATGTTTTTCTTAGAATGTTTTAGATGCTTGATATCTATGAAACCCTGTAACACACTGCCTCTTTTTCCTTATTATGTTTTTCTATGAGAAGTTTTTCCATGTGACCATTGGTTGGAAATCTATGCAATGGGTGTATATTAAAAGTATTTTGGAACTAGGGTTACTAGCTTGAGGAGCTAGGGTTTCCAACTTATTGTAGGCCTTAAAAGCAACACTCTTTCTCATCATGGGTTTCTGATGGTATGGAACTACCATCTAACAGGTGTGTCAACACTGAACAACTTTACCAGGTAGCCATCAAGGAGTCAGGAGCGGGAGAAACATGGACAACTCCAAAGTGATTGGGGGAAAGGCATGGGGAAAACTTGCTCAAAAAAATTTAAGGGCCTTTCCACAATGAAATAACTAACCCCGAGGGCAGATGTAAACTTAGATAGGTTTGAATCTCTAATGCCCCAAGCCCTTGTTGGTAAGTTTGATTACATCACCTTGTCCCATGAGAAGATTTTATCTTTGGTAAAGGTGACCTATAAGCCACTAGTTGGTTACATTCTAGTGGTGAGAATTTTATTCCATAAATGGATCCATTTCCATTTTCTAACAAAAGTTGATCTTGAGTTAATTCTTAGTAAGGTCTAGGTGTTAGGCAAGGGTTCCTTGTGGCTTTAATGTTGGCATCCAGCCTTCTTTCCAAGTATTGAGTTACAACCTCATCAAAACATATGGGTCATCATTCCAAGTTTTCCTTTGGAGCTATGGTAAAAAAGTGTCTTCATAAACATCACAAATTCCCCTGGAAGATATTTTTTCTTGTGGAGGTTTCCCTAATCATTGTTGACAAATGAATGACATGGGTTCTAGTGGAGATGGATGTTTCTAAGGGGATCCTTAGGACACTAAAAATTAGGTGGAAGGAAAAAGTTAAAATCCAGCCTCTGGATTATTGGAACACTCCATTCAAATGCCTAAACTGCAGAAAAGTGGGGCACATGGTTAATTCTTGTAATTATCCTCCTTGACAAAGGCTTCAATCCAAAAATTTGATAAAGGTTTATACAAATATGGTGCAAATTTTTCTGAGGCATATGTATTGGACCAACAAGATCTCAAAATCCCCACATATCCCATCCTGGGTGTGACCAAGAAATTGGGCACAACTTCAAAGGAGGCTTGTATATCTGAGGATGGTGGAAATATTGGACTCCAAAATCCCCCTATCGAGCTACTTTATCATACTAATTCCTCTTTTTCATGGATGGACTCTAATTGGTTTAAGGGGATGTAAATGGACTGCTACATGAAACAATGTACATCCATCAACCTTCTTCTGAACATGATGCAACATTAGTATTGGAGCCCGATAGATCAAACCTGGACCCTCTTTTTGCCACCATACTGGACTTTTCTTCTTCGAAGGACCTCTCACAAGGAAGAGATGATTTCACCAGTAAGTTCTTCTCCTCTTTGTGATCTCTTATTCAATATCTTTCTCCAAAGGATTCTTTTATGATCAAACAACTTGAAAAAATTGCATGCTCTCCTATAAATTTTTCAAATGCTTCAAAACATCCTCTAAACCCTACAACCTCCATCCTCCTTGACCCTCCACCTAATTATGTGGTGTCCAAGCTCTGTGTAACCTCATCTTCTAATCGAGTAGAGAGAAAATATGGTGATCCTTGCCAAAATCCTATTCTGTAGAGGATCGACCATCCTATGACTGCCCTTTTTCATGCCAACATTCACTTTCCCTTCTCACGTGAGACCGAACCTCAAAGGAAATATCCCCTACATCTCACCCCTCCTGTAACTATAGTCCCCAGTTCTATCCCTGCCCCTCTCCCACCCCTAAACATTATGCCCCAATTTGAACCCTCCCCTACTCCATCTGATCCTATCTTGCCCTCCATTATTCCATCCTATAAGGGAATTTTAAATATCACACCTTCCATTTATATCTTGATTCCTCCCCTCTTGATTCCTCTAAAGGAACCTCACTCTCCTTTCCATAATGTAAGTATGCAAAAAAAGAAACACAATAAAAAATTATTGGCAAGAGAAGGTCCTTCACATGAAGCAATCTAGGGATGCTTATGTGAATCTCCACTTGTTGACTCTAAAAATGTTGTTAGGGCACTTAAAGAACATAATACCTCTTTGACATCTTCCTAATGATCATCATGTCTCTCAATATTAGGGGAATTGGGGGAGCCTCAAAATTCATCTTCCTTAAGAGGCTAGTGGACATCCATCGCCCCTCAATTATCTTGCTTCAAGAGACCATGGTCATGGGGGAAAAGGATAAGGATTATTTCCACCATCTCTGAGCCAATTAGTTTTCATACTTTATGGACTTTGTAGGGTTGTTGGGAGAATTTATTTCCCTTTCAAATCCAAAAGTGAGGTCCTTTCAATCTTTCTCCTCTTTTGTTGGAATTATTCATGAAGGTGTTGTAAAAGGATTTTCACATCCAATGAAGTCGGTAAACTGATATGGGCCTTACAGGGAGAGGCATGATTTCTTAGATAAAGTACAAGCTAGTGGACTTATATTAGAACCCTCTCTCCTATTGGCCAAACACTTAAATTTGATTGTATTTCCATGTGAATCTTGGGGGTCGTGCGACCATTTTTACCCCATGGCCACATAGTTTTTGGACACGCTTTAGATTAATGACCTCCATGATATCTCTCCTTTCCCCTTGCCCCTACTTGGAGTAATGGAAAGACTGGGGAGGGAGGTATAACAAAGTGTATTAATATATTCTTAATGGCTGGTCGAGTGTCAAAAAATATTGGAAGATTCAGATCATGGATATTTCAAAACAAAATATAATACCACCTTCCTATCCTTCTTGAAATGCACTTTGCAGATCACAGGAGTTGTTATCCTTTCTAATTTAATCACACGTGGATAGAAAAGGCCTCTTTCAAATACCATATTTTTTATTTATGGTGGAATAGTTCAAGTCTTAGTTGTTCATCAGCTATGGACTACTTAGTTAAGAATTTATACGAACTCAAGAAGGTTATTGTTAAAGAAAAAGTAAATAAATAAAAATTGATCTCAAAAATGCGTTGTATGGCTTAGAGAAAGTATATGATCAACTCTCATAGGAATTTGTTAACGCAAACTTCTCAGTGGAGTTATCCAATAGGATGAGCTCTTTAGAAGCTAGAAAAATACAGATTTTGAGTCTTGAGGAGTCATGGAGGCTCAAGATCATAGCGACATGGATAAAGTTGGGGGATGGTAATACAAAATTATTTGATAATTATGCCACCCACTTAAGAAACATAAATTATATTTGGGCCATAGAGGTGGAGGATGGAAAATTTGTTTCAAATCAATCATATTTAAAATAAGAAGTGGTTACCCATTTTTCTTCCTTGTTTAGAGATGTTGGCTATAACAATATTGTCCCTTAGCTTCAATCCATCTAGAGATATCCCAAATTTTTCAACTTATAGGATTATGATATGATAAGGAGCCCAATCTCCTATGAAGAAATCAAAGGGGTCTTAAAGCATTTCTCAAAAGATAAAAGTTCAGGCTGGAATGGATGGACAATTAAACTCTTTGTTTCTTTAGTTCTTCGATCTCATGGGACTGGCCTCTGCAAAGTGGTAAAGGACAAAAAAAGGGGGAAAGTCTCATATTAAATGAATGCCACCTATAATCATAGCCCTGATTCCAAAAATATCAAACACAAAGACTTTTCTACACTATAGGCATATTCACTTTTTAACTTGGTGTGTAAAATCATTTCAAATTTGATTGTAAACATAAGTAAGAAAAAAATTAGCAAAGAAAGTGAGCCTCAATCAATTTGGTTTTCTTGCAGAGAGACAAATTCACGATGTAATTGGCATTATGAAAGAGGTTCTCCACTCTATTAAGACAAAAAATATGAAGGCTTTAGTTCTGAAAATGGATCTTAATACGGCTTTTAATAAAGTCAATTAGACCTTCCTTAGACTAGTCCTATATCAGATTAGATTTAACTTAGAGATCACTAATTGTATCATGGGATGCGTAACCTCTGCAAATTTATTAGTTTTAATAAATGGGTCCCCCTCTCATAACTTTCCCTACTCTAAAGGTATTAGACAAGGAGTTTCCTCTCTCCCCTCTTTTGCCTAGAGGAAAAGCAGAAAGGAAACATCAAAGGTATTAATGTCTCCCCTAAATAGTTCATCACCCATGTCCTTTTTTTAGATGATGTTATGTTGCTTAGGTCTAGATCAGTTTTAGAATAACATTCCTTTCATAGGGTGATAAGCCTATTTTGTCAAGCCTCAAGGATGGAGATCAATGCCAAAAAGTCCTCATTTCTTGATAATGGTGTAAGTTTGGACTCCCTCTCCTCCATAAAGGTTTTCTTACTCTTCAAGGTGGAGGCCCTAGAAAATGGCCTAAAATATTTAGGCTGCTTCCTCAAGGCAAATGAGTATAAAAAATAAGATTGGTTGCGGCTTATTAGGAAAATTAAAAAGTGTATAAGCTTGTGGTGTTATAATTGGCTCTCTCTAGGGGTGCAAAATGATATTGGTGAAATATTTTCTAGAAAACATCCCTATATATTGGATGTCCTTATCGAAGATTCAAAAATATATTATGAATATCATAAGACAAAGGATGTTCAGTTTTCTTTAGGTAGGGAAAAAAAATTAAGAGAAATTTTGATTATGATAATGTTTTTTCATGTATTTCTCTTTTTCTCATGTAACAGGGTCCATTGAAAGTATGCAAAAAGGGTACTCTTTGGATGAGGAATTAAATTATGCGTCCAAGGAGTGCTCCCGTTTGAAATTTGAGTAAAAATGTGGGGAAATAGGTTGAAAATACAGGTTGAAAGATTAGTTTTTTTATTATTATTTTATCATTTTAGCTTTTTACTACAAAAATGGAGAATCATCCCCCATGGTTGACATCATCATCTTGAATCCTATTGGTTCTTATAAAGTTGATTTTGGTTGCACATTTTTTCTTTAAGGCTCAATTGTGTCCTTAAAAGTTTTCTAATGGAGGGACTTCACCTCGCTAGTTGGGAAGCCTTGTCCAAGCCAAAAAAAAATTGTGTGATCAAAAAATGATACATGACCTTAACCAGGGTAAAGACCAAAGGTAAAGAACAAAGGTTAAAAGTTTCATATTGGCCTTAAAGCATTAAAACCTTGTTAAGCACTAAATCCTTTGTTAAAGTGCAAAAACCTTTGTTAAGCGCTAAACTTTTATAAAGTGCCTTTTTATTTAAATCCCGAATTAAGCACGTGGGTAGTATTAGCCAAGTGGTAAATGGTATATCGTGTGGGTGAAAGGCTGGAAGTGGTATTCAACCCAAAGCACGTGATTTCATTCAGCAAGCGACATGTAGCAAAGTAAAACTTCTTTTCTCGCGCGCCCTCGATCAGATATCATTCGTGTAGGAAATCCGCGTGAAATTGAGTGATGTTTGTTGGATTGAGCGAGGTCACATCAATGGTGGAGATCGTCTGGGAAATTTGGCCAACGAACAATGCGACAACTGTTGGATGGATGGGATAGATCGACGGTTTAGGATTAACCTTATCGCAAAAGCTCTATGGAGGAATGTCCCTAACCGCCAGGGTTATATCACACATATGTGCACCCAACAGTTACCGAAAGGCTAACTACTACCTTTGACCGTCATCCTGGTTGAGTGGCTAAGGTATAGTGGATATGCTAAGTTTATTTGGAGTCAGGTGCGGTTGCTAATATTGGTGGAGATACCACATAAAAGCACTTGCAAAGTAGTTTTACAGGGGAGTTTTGTAGAGAAACAGAGGCAGAGCCCAAGAGACAAAATGCAGTGCCTGAGAGTTAGAAACTCGGAGAGAGTGAACCAAGAGGTTAGATAGGCTAATTAGAGCCTTCTGAAGCTAATGGAATAGTCCATAGAATCTGACAAAGTCATCTTCATGGAGAATTTCATCCAAGAAGATTGATTCTAGAGTTCAGAGCCACGAGAGGTTGGAGGCAGTTGCAGGAGCTACCAGAGCTCATTCTCAGTGATTCAGTAGTCAATTATCACTATAAAGGACCTTCTGAATCCATTGCAGGGATTTTCAGAAGCATCTGAATACTTCTAAGGCCCAAGATGCTACAGTGAAGTTTCAGGCAGCAAATGATCAAATGATCAAGTCTGTTGTTGGTGTCTGATGTGTGCTGAAGACAGAAGAAGGAGTTCCAAAGACAGTTTGAAGAATTCAGAGGGAGTTAGTGTGATCCATAAGCTAAATTTAGCTCAGTGTACTAATTGAAGGAATCAAGTCCAAGGAAGCCTATATCTATCTGCAGAGTGAGGAAAGCCAGGGATATAGATGGTATTCTAAACCCATTGGTTCAATTATGACCTTTGGAGTTGAGTGTGGAACTTGTAAAAGAAGTTTTACCATAATCCCAAAGAGCCAATTCAAGTTGATAAGAGCTCAAGGAGACGTAGCCCATGATATCAGGGTGAACTCCTAGATTATATTGTTGTTATGTGTGATTGTCTATTTGCTGCATTTGATGTTATGTGTTTAATATCAGCATGAACAAATAAGCAATTTAACAGTTAAAAAAAAGACATAGACCTATTTCAAGTACTTAATTTCGTAATTGTCAGCATAAGCTAGATCATAAATTTATTAAGCTTTGGAGTGGGAGGTTCTTGTAAGTATGACAAGATGTTAAACCCCCATTTTAGATTAGGTGGTATCAGAGCTAGCTACTTGATTGATAGAGCATAACTGCTTGATTGACAGAGCATAGCTACTTGATTGACAGAGAATAGATTTCTTGTTTGACTTGAAAGGTGTTAAATAGTACAAGGGGTTTGACTGTTTGATTGTTTGTAAACTGACTATTGTTTGAAGTTTAGAAAGGCGAAGGGAAAGCTATTGATAACTAAGTCCATGAGAGGACAAGAAGGAAGAAAGGATGAAGGCATTCTCCTTATCCCAAGGACCTCAAGACAATCCTTGATGCATAAGAGGTTTGTTTGCTAAATATTGCTTGAATAAGCTCTTTGTGAAGTTTTGTTGAAGTTATTTTATTCATTTCGATAACGACAACTTCTACAAGTGAGTTCTAAAAATCTTCCTCCTTCACAAGATTCTTTGATGAAGATATGACGAAAGACTTGCACATCATGATGGATATGGTGATAGAAATGTATGAGGATTAAAGGAAGAGCAATTGAATTCCATGAAGGGAGAGAAGCGGTTGCTTTCTAACAAATTGTGGGAAGTGGAAAGCCAACTTCATATTACGAATATGAACCTGGAAAGGATGCATGAGTTGGAGACATAGGTCCTTGTTTCCAAAGAAACCTTAGTCAAGTATAACAATCCTAGTTTTTCTTCAATGTCCTCTAAAAATGATTGTGTTGGTTCTTTTGAAAAACATACAAGAGGCATAGGGTCCAAGTTGATGTCGAAGATGGGCTATTAAGGAAAGGGATTGGGCAAACATGCACAGGGCATTTTTGAGCCAATAATGGTTGAGGAAAGGCCTAAGTATTTGGGTCTTTGCTATGGACAAGCTTATAGAGAAAGTTCCAAAGCAGCCATGAAGGCAAATGAAATAGTTCCTAGAAGGAGTTTCATGTCAGGTCTTCTACCTCAAGAGTGTAAAGATTGTATTCTTAGGGAATGAAATAGTTTGAAACAGAATTTGCAGGAAGAAGGTGTTCGTAAGCATGCACTTGAACCAGAGAGTTATAAAAGCTCTGAAAGCATTGAAGAGATTGATTGTGTTCCAAAGGGAGCCACTTCTTCATATGATTCACCTCCTCATGAAGGTAATAAAGGTGAAAGAGAAAGGTATAAATCTGATTTCAATCATATTTCCTTTGATCATGTAAAGCATGGTAAATTTCCACAAAGTATTGGAAAAGAATTCCATGTTCATTTTGTGGTTTGGATAACCATAACGTTTCTAGATGTTGGAAGAGAATGGCCACATACAGGAAATAGTTGAAGAAAAGGAGGCCAAAAGCCAAAGGTCCATTGGACAAGGAAAATCATGATATCGAGAAGATGCACATGCGTTGCACTTACTACCATAGGCAAGGACATATTGTTGAAAAGTGTTGGAATCTGAATCCAACAATGCTTCCACAAAATTTGAAGAAGGTGGAAAGAGAAAATGGCAAGAATGGAAAGGAAGTTTCCATAATTGATGTGTTGTAGGATGACTCACATGTTGATGTCAATGTGAAAGCAAAGGAAGCACCTTTGAAATGGATTGGTAAGAAATGGTTAGAGTTCTTATCCAATTAAGGTATCATGTGTTTTGATTTGATGCATTTCTTTGCTAATGGAATGAAAGTTGCAGGGTTTTACCAATAAGGTGAATGGAAAAGTTGAGTATGTAGACCCACTTTATTACAACAAAAAGTATATTCATTTCAGCTTTGTAAGTACAGTGTTCTTAAGAGAAAGTTGAAGGATCGAATAGATACATGAGCATGATATGTATAAACACAGAGATGTTGATGATTTCCTTGTATTTGAACATGTATGTGTAATTGACATGATAGTCAATTGCTTTATTTTAAACATGCATGTAATGTAATATTGACTTGGAAAAATTTGATTTGGTCTCCAAGATTGTAAAAGGGAGATAATGATGAAGTGTTTCATCTTTGAAAAAGAATCCTTAAGTTCTTTTTGTACATGCTTGACTTGAAGGGTCAATTGTCGTAAAGACATGTTTTTGTTAGCTTGTTATCTAGTCAATCATTTGTATACCAGATGTAAAGACATGATGGTGATTCATAGAATGTGAAATCTATTTCTATTGATGAAATAAGAATTTTTGTTGTTTTTGACAATATGTCAGAAAAACATACTGTAACTAGTACAAATGTAAATTTCTATTAAGAAGATGTAATATTACATTTGTTTGAGCCACATTGGATCAATGATCAAGGAAGCAATGTTCAAACTACATTTTGTAACCTTCTCAGTAGAAGTTCTCATGAATTCTGAAGGGAAACCAGTTTTAATAGGAGGACAAGCGCATCTAGGAAGGAAAGTGTTGACTACCTTCAAAGTTTTGGTTCAGAGGCACTAGCTATGCAGGGCAAGTGTATGGACGCTGAAAGAAGAGGCTCTCATACTCTCATCTACTGTTAAGATTAGTATATCACTCTTTTGGGATCCAAAAGATTCTCGATGGGGAGGAGTGATCAGAAAATGATCCAGGACCTTAACCAGGGTAAAGACCGAAAGTAAAGAACAAAGGTTAAAAGGTTCATATTGGCCTTAAAGCACTAAAAACTTGTTAAGTGCTAAATCCTTTGTTAAAGCGCAAAAACCTTTGTTAAGCACTAAACCTTTATAAAGCGCCTTTTTATTTAAATCTCGAATTAAGCACGTGTGTAGTATCGACCATGTGGTAAATGGTATATCGCATGGGTGAAAGGCTGGAAGTGGTATTCAACCCAAAGCACATGATTCCATTCAGCAGGTGACATGTAGTAGAGAAAAATTTCTTTTTTCGCGTGCCCTCAGTCAAATATCATTTGTGCAAAAAATCTGTGCGAAATTGAGCGATGTTCGTTGGATTGAGTGGGGTCACATCAACGACGAAGATCGTTCGGGCAAGTTGGCCAGCAGACGATGCGACAACCATTGGATGGATGGAAGAGATCAACGGTTCAGGATTACCCCAATCACAAAAGCTCTATGGAGGAATGTCCC
Organism: Pinus tabuliformis; assembly: GCA_031772625.1. Taxonomy (NCBI): domain Eukaryota; kingdom Viridiplantae; phylum Streptophyta; class Pinopsida; order Pinales; family Pinaceae; genus Pinus; species Pinus tabuliformis. The sequence goes on from CM062813.1 coordinate 481,586,701, forward strand.
TAACCACCGGGGTTATATCGCACATATGTGTGCCCAACAGTTATGGAAAGGCTAACAACTACCTCTAACGGTCAGCCTGGCGAAGTGGCTAAAGTATAGAGGATATGCTAAGTTTTGTTGGAGTCAGGTGCGATTTCTAATATTGGTTGAGATACCACATAAAAGCACTTATGGAGCAGTTTTGCAAGGGAGTTTTGTAGAGAAACAGAGGCAGAGCCCGAGAGACAAAGGCAATGCCCAAGAGTTAGAAACTTAGAGAGACTGAACCAAGAGGTTCTCTAAGCTAATTATAGCCTTCTGAAGCTGATGGAATAGTCCATAGAAGCTAAGAAAGTCATATTCATGGAAAATTCCATCCAAGAAGATTGATTTTGGAGTTCAGAGCCACCAAAGCTTGGAGGCAGTTGCAGGAGCTACCAAAGCTCATTCTCAGTGATCCAATTGTCAATTCTGACTGTAAAGGACCTTTTGAATCCATTTCAGGGATTTTCAGAAGCATCTGAAAGCTTCTAAAGGCCAAGATGCTACAATGAAGTTTCAGGTAGCAAATGATCAAATGATCAAGTCTGTTGTTGATGTCTGATGTGTGCTAAAGGCATAAGGAGTTCTAGAGAGAGATTGAAGAATTCTGAGGGAGTTAGTGCCATCTAGAAGCTCAAGTCAACTTAGTGTACTAATTGAAGGAATCAAGTCCAAGGAAGCCTAGATTTTTCTGCAGAGTGAGGACAGTCGGGGATATAGATGGTATTCTAAACCCATTGGTTCAGTTGTAACCTTTGGAGTTGAGTGTGGAACTTTTTAAAGAAGTTTAACCATAATCCCAAAGAGCCAAGTCAAGTTGACAAGAGCTCAAGGAGACGTAGCCCATGATATCAGGGTGAACTCCTAGATTATATTGCTGTTATGTGTGATTGTCTATTTGCTGCATTTGCTGTTATGTGTTTAATATCAGCATGAACAAATAAGCACTTTAGCAGTTAAAACAAAGACATACACCTATTTCAAGTACTTAATTCCGCAATTGTCAACATATGCTAGCTCATAAATTTATTAAGATTTAGAGTAGGAGGTTCTTGTAAGTATGAAAAGATGTTAAACCCCCATTTTAGATCATTGTGGGAGGGATTTAAGAACTTGTTCTGGTTTGGTGAGGAATTGGCCCTAAAAAAAATCTAGAAAGGCTTGTTCGATGAAGGGATTTCAAGCCAAGTAATAAAAATGAAATATCTAAAAAAGAATTTTGTGGTGGATTGGTTAAGTTTAGTAGTAGATAAGCTTACCATAAGGTGCTCCATTATCTTGAAAGCCCTGATAGAATCTTTTCATTTTATTTTTAATTGGATTTCTTGTAAAGTTGGGGATGGTGCATGGGTTATCCTTGGAATGAATCCTTTTATTGGAGGTGCCCATTGTTATAAATATCCTTGAATCTGATTCACATATTAAATTCAAAAGGTATTTACTCCTTGGATAGTGTCAAAAGAGAGGATACTTCCTCAATTTTCCACTGGCTAATTCCCGTCGAATTCTATCTATAGGGATCCTTAGAAAATGAATGTATTTCCTTCACAAAGGATCTTTATATCAATTGTATTAGACTAATATCCTTGGAGGATCAATTGGTTTGGAGTTTGAACACTTCTTCCAGAACGGTGAGTGAAAAAATGGCATATGAATCCATATCCCTTTCTTCAATTGATCAGGCTTCTTATTGGTGGTATAAATTTATTTGGAGTTGGAACATCCCTAATAAGTTGGAGTGTTTTTTCTTTGTGTGCATGCATAACAAATTACTTACCTAGGAAAACCTCCAAAAGAGAGGTTTCTATGGTCCAAACTTTTGTTGCTTCTGTAAAATCGAGGAAGAATTAATGGACCACCTTTTTGTGTACTATATGATTGCCAAGGACAATTGGAAAATTGTTTTATAGGCACTTAATATAATTATGACTAGCATTCCTTGGAGGATTTTCTTCTTCACTGGTCAAAGAAGTCAAAATCACTGAACCCTATCCCTATATTTATATCTTTGGGAGTCTGGCTCCTCAAAACCAAATTTATTTTCAAAAATTCTTACATCAACATTCTCCGACATTCTTCCATGATTGCGACTTTGTTCAAGGAATAAAACCTGAAACAAAAAAGAAAACTCCGAAGAAGGATCACATTCCCGAATTTATATAAAAGTTTTCAAGTTGGTTTCTTCAATGGAGTTAATCAAGAGGAAATATGTGGAGGGAGGTGGTGGGGGCATAATTAAGCTTTATGGAGGTATTTCAATTCGATTCAAAATTGGCATGGGGAGGGGATCCAACACAAAGGCTGAGCTAATAACAACCTATTGGGAACTAATGTTTCTTGCTAATATGAAAAATATTAAATGCATTCAAATTATAGGTCATTTTAAATGTCTAATATATTGGCTGGCGAATAAAACTCGGCTAGAAGTCTTGAACCTAACTCCTTGGAAATATAAAATTGCATCATTACAAAATCACTTTCTGGAAATAAGCTTCAAGCATATCCATAAAGATCTTAATTCAACTGCACACCTCCTCTCAAAAGGAGCCCTTTCCATGTACACATGTTTCATCTATTTCAAAGAATGGGTCGACAACATAGATCAATGTTCTCATTCAATGGTTATATGTTGAACATATGTGTTTGTTTTTCTTTTCTTTCAGTCTGACATAAACCTTCTTTTCACTTCTAACTCTCCTCTAGTCTTTTCTTAGTTTGGAGATGGAAGTGAAAATCAAATTCATTTGGATCCAATCCTTTATATCTTCTTGGAGGGCTAGCTATTTTCCATTATGCTTTTCTAATAGCATATGTTTTCACTTTCAATTGTTTAACATTGTATTTAATTGTCTCTACCATTTTGATGTTTTACTAGTGTCGGGAAATCAGGATAATATTTGTCATGCTATGGCATGACCATCATCCAGGGCAACATCCAATCCTCTCCAAAAATTCGCATTATAGACTACTCCAATTAAATATCCTATAGCATAGGAAATATTGCTCACCATTTACATGCATCTTCATCCATGACCATTCGTTTTCATTTTCCAAACAGTTCCACCATTCTGGCTGGTACAACCTCTGGTGACTCTAGGCCATCTTTCCAACAGCTCCTTCAGAGAAACACCGCGCTGTTAACCCAAGGCTCCATTATCGTCCCACTTCCCTCTCATTTTAATTTCTAAATTTGATTTAAACCCCAAGTGGCATACTCCCTCCCATTTCCTTCTCATTTCAATTTTGAATTTTGGAATCACTACGCGACGTGCTTCTTAAATACGTCGTAGTATAACTAGCCAGAGGAATTGCCTGGAAAGTTATGGAAATTTCGGTCATATTTAGAAAAAAACTGGCAAGGATTTTGTAAACCCAAGTTATAATTGCTAAAATTCAAAATTTTAAGTGTCTTAGATGTTTTTGATGGTGCTGAATCTATTTCCACAATCAAAAACACATTTCAAACATTGTCTCTACAAGATTTTTTGAAATTTTTTTGCCCGGATTCTGGCCACTTTTGACCGTCCAGGCAATTCCTCCGCCTCAGTAGATGACTCCCTTAAATACATGGGAAACCTATTTTGTTTCTTCATTATCCACTACCCAAGCAAGGTTGTTTTATGCACTATTCATCACGCTCTTTTTTCACCGATGTACCAGTTCTCTCATATTCACTGCAACCCTTTCTTTCTCATTATGATACACAATACTAGATGATGCATATAATATGTACTTACACAGTTCATTCATAGAAATATTGTTGCAAGATTTATGAGTAAAAACTGAGGCCAAATTTTTCATGTAGTGGTGAGGTTTTCAAGCTGGCTGGATCCCATCTGGATTGTTTTTAACTCCATCTGATTTTATACCCACAAACTGGATTTGATCTCTCCATCCCTCAACCTTGATTGTCTTCTTCTGTTTTCTATTTATTCGTCTCCCACAATGACCTTCATAGCATTGGAGGTCCATGGTTCAAGTCTCTTCCTTCGCTCACGGGATTCCTTGTCATTATCTTGCATGTTGCAAATTTGGTAGCATGCATAAAGAACATCATCTCGTGAGCTCTCTAGTGTGTTGGGTTGGCCAATATTCTGGAACCCGAGACCTCCGCCTCCTTTTCACTGCAAGAGGCAGACTGTAATCCCCTCACGCAGGAGGAAATAATAAGAAAATGTCTGCCAGTTACTACGTTTGTGTAAATATTTCATGGGGGGAGTTGCAAAGGATGTTGTGTGCGCTGCGTGTTTGAGCCGAAGAGGAGGAGATGAGATGTGTGTTGTGTTGTTTCTTGGAATCGTTTTTAATTTGAAAATGTAACAAACATCTTATTAAAATTACCAACAATGGTTTCAGTGTTTCAATGAAATCCCCAAAAAGTCACATAGATGATTGCTAGAGCAGTTTTTCAATTTTATTCTCTACAATATGTGAGAAAGCCTGAGCGGTTCATTTTTAAGTGTGAATAAAGTTATGAGCCTGCTTTACTTTTCGCACCTTGTGGGGCTCATTCTAAATTTGTTGAACATTTTGTACATAAGTACTAAGTTCAATTCTTCTTATGTTGCCAGGTATTAGTGTTTACTTGACTTCAATTTATATCTTCACCAATATGAACCTTTGGGAAGGTTGAGCTTTTGACTCTATTTTAATGAGGTTTGACTTTCTTGGGATTGGTTTAGGCGTTGCTTTATATTTTTCCAAAATAACCACATAATCACAACAACAATAATGTTTCAAAAACTATTTTATTTTGGTTGCTTAGGAGAAATATTGGTTTTAGGTTTCTTTAATTTAACCCTGTTCAACGTTTACAACAATAAATTAATTTAAAGTTCAAGTGTTTTTAAGTATTTTTCTAATTATTTGAGTATATTTTTGAAATATAAAAAAAATTATCATAAAAAAAAAAAATTCTTAATCAAAAGTTTATTTTTTATTTTAGGTTTATTAAAAAATATTTATTATAAAAATTAGTACATTATATTCAAATTTATGTTTCATCACCTCCTAAGCCTAATGGTTTTTTAAATGTTTATCAATTAATTACCAACAACAAAGAAGTAATATATAATTAGACATAAAGTTCTTTGGCAAATATCTAATTCATAACACCATATTTAACAAATAATTAATTCATGACATTGTATTAATTAATTATATGATGACAATCATGATTAAAGTCTACTAAGACCATAAGAAAGAAATTGATTGCGATTCTTTAAAATTTTATTTCTACAATCAAAAAGAAGGGAAAGTAGCATTCCAAGATCACTTTATAGTTAGGCAATCTAAGAGAAAGTGTTTTTTCCTTCTTAGTTTCTAAAGGTGACAAATTCTTTCGTCCCAGGGATTTTTGGGAAGAGACCATCCTCTAGTTTCACTTTGAAGCTCATGAGAATTAGTTCTTATCCTCTCTATGTTCATTTTTTTCTTAGTACTCGTCAGGATAGAGAGATAATTGTGGTTAGCAAGGGTGGGGTTGATCACCTCTTTATAATACCTAAGCTTCCTTTTTCCCTCCAACTCCTTATCATCCCACAATTTATCCTTAAATTTGGGGGTAATAATATTATTGACATTATCTGTCTTCCTAAGGATAATCTCCTCTTTTATTCAATAAGGGTCAAGTAAACATTGGGCATCCTTATGTCATCCACGCTTGAGGCGAAGGTGGGGGCTTTGGCTGGAGTTAGAATCAATTTTTGGAAGCCTCTTGGATTCCAATATGGGGGTTTTGGATAGAGTTAGAATCAATTTTGGGAAGCCTCTTCGATTCCAATGTGGGGGTTTTGGCTAGAGTTAGAATCAATTTTTGGAAGCCTCTTGGATATCAATATGGGGGTTTTGGATAGAGTTAGAATCAATTTTGGGAAGCCTCTTCGATTCCAATGTGGGGGTTTTGGCTAGAGTTAGAATCAATTTTGGGAAGCCTCTTGGATTCCATGTTGTAAAGCTTCTTCCTATACATCAAATTCCTAAACATAGTCATGCCAACTTCGATTAAGAAGATAGGATAGGATAAGAAATATTTCCTTTGATCTTGAAATTATAGGTTATAAATTGGTTATATATATATATATATATATATATATATATATATATATATATATATATATATATATATATATATATATTGTTATTAAATTGTAGGTATATATATATATATTATTAAATGTTTTAATACCCGCTTAGATCCATCTTAACACTAGATCTGTCAAGTGTTGAGAGCGATCAAAACTCTCAGGTGCAAACCTAGTCTTTGAGTGCAAAACTTCTCGAGAGATTTTATCACTCTCTGCGCTTGATAGATTCGATGTTAAGACTGATCTAGGTTGGTTTCAGTCCTGTGCGGTCATAAAAAAGTTGCTAAACATATAATTATTTTGTTCATTTTAAATATGTTAAATATGTCTAAGATTAATTTGGTTATTTTAATTTAAATTTTTCTTAGTTACTTCAGTTTGTTGAGATGAGAGATACTGTTAGTAACTTGAATGATGAAAAATGATGAAATACAAATTTTGAGTGCAAAGTGTCAATGTAACAATTTTGATAGATAGAAAATGTGAATAATAAGAATATAGTCAATTACAAACAATCTTCATTGCAATCAATCTATAACTATTTTCTTATACTGTTCTTATTGTCACACCTATTAGTTTTTCCATTTTCTCATATCGATCATATGAAAAGAGTAGTTGGAATCATAGACCATTCAAATATTTAACTTGAGCTACTGTAGTAAACAACATACCTTGTCTCTGTTGCTCTCCAATATTAATAGTAGTTTTCTCCAAATTTAGTCATTGTGACTTATGTAGTGTTAAAACCCAAATAATTTCAATGGAAGTTATTTTCTAATAATGTTGAATGATGGAAAATGGGAATAATAACAATGTACCCAATTATAAATAGATTATAGTTTCAAGAAGTAAACATTTAGGGTAAGAAAACATCTTATTTAGGATGAAAAGTGAAGTATTGTATTTATGGTTGAATAATTTTTATGTGCTTACACTGAGGGAGAGAGTGTATGTTTTGGGGGTGAGAAGGAGAGACAAGGGGAGATGGAGATATAGATGGGGGGGGAGAGGGAAGAAGAGAGAGGCAAAGGCAAGGAGGGAGGAAGAGATATAGATATGGAGAGAAAAATGTTAGAGAGAGGGAGAGAGAAGGGGAAGAGAGAAAGAGGGAGGGGAAAAGGAGGGAGGAAGAGAGAGATAGATAGATATTGAGAGAGAGTGTGTATGTTAGGGGCCGAGATAGAGAGATAGAGAAGGAGAGACAATGGGAGATACAGATATATATGGAGGAGGTAGAGATGCGCTTACGCAAAAATCAATGCACACTATTAATCTAATTACTTTGAAATTAATGTACATCATACATCTTGTTTCATCAAATAAGAAATCAACATATACACTAAAATCAATGCATCTAGTGAAAACAATCAAATAGGATTAGAAATCAACATCTACAATGAAATCAATGCATCTAGTGTAAGGTATTAAATATGATTATAAATCAAAATCTACACTAATACCAATGCATATAGTACAAGTGATCAAATAGGATTAGAAATCAACAACTAAATTGAAATCAATACATCTATTTTAGTGAAAATCTAAAATATTCATGACTTTCTAGATCTAACTTATATGTTTGTATTTGTCTCTGTGAGACTCTTTCTTCTTCCCTCTCTCTCCACCTTCCATTCTGTGTCTATCTCCCTCCCCCTCTCCTTCTCTCTCTTCCCCTCCCTCTCTCCCCTGTCTCACTCTATCTACCTCTCCCTAACTTTCTCTATCTTTCTCTTCTTTCCTCTCTCCCCCTGCCATCTATATTTATACCTCCCTCCATCTCTCCTTATTTGTCTCTCTATCTCAACCCCCTAAACATATGCCATGCTCTCTCTCTCTCTCTCTCTCTCTCTCTCTCTCTCGCCACTCCCTCTCCACCTTTCTCTCTCTATGTCTTTCTTCCCCTTCCAACTCCATCTCTCTCCCCCCCTCTCTCCTCTCTCTCAAGTCCTCTCTCTTTTTCCTTCCTCTCTCTCCCCTTCTCTCCCACCTCCCTCTATCTCTCCCCCCATCATACACACACTCTCTCTCCACCCTCCAACTCTGTCACTATCCTCCTCCCTCTCTCCTTCTCTCTCTCCCCTTCTCCCCCCCAACTTTGTCACTATCCTCCTCCCTCTCTCCTTCTCTCTCTCCCCTTCTCCCCCCCAACTCTGTCACTATCCTCCTCCCTCTCTCCTTCTCTCTCTCCCCTTCTCCCCCCCTCCATATCTATGTTCCATGTCTCTCTCTTCCCCTTCTTTCCCTATCTTTATCCTCTCCTTTTTTCTCTCTTCCCTTGCCTCCTCTCTCTCATTCCATCTTCATTACTCCCTTGTCATTCCCTCTCTTTCCCCCTGCAAATATATCTCTCTCCCCCCCCTCTCTCCCCCTCCTTTCTCTCTTCCTTTCTTGCTCTCACCTCTATGCATCTCTCCCAAAGTCTATTCTCCCTTCCATCTCACTCTCTTTCTTAAATATGAACTCATTGTATTGTATTTAAGAAAGTATCTAAAATAATAAAAAACATAATTGGTTGTAAAATATTAAACATATATTTTGGATCTATCATGTTAAAGAAAATACAATTAAAAGCCCATGGTATTCGACCATGGCACTATAACAATTAAAATCCTAGATCCATAACATGATAATCAAAAGTCTAGATGGCCCATGGTATTGATAAACCATGGTAGTAGCCCATGGTATTACAATATTATATGTTAACCAATATTTATAACCATCCCCACCTAATAAATAGTGGCCACGGGTAGGGATAAATACTAGTTAAACTATAATATTATTAAATTTTACCTAATATTTCAGGTCACACCCCACCCTAAATATTACATTCTACTCAATATTTCCCCTCTCTCCTACTAATTTATTTTATTGAGTACCTTCCATTATATTCAGATTACCTTCCTACAACCGAAGGCAACAAAATACTACAGAAATCACACAACTAAAAATGTGAACGCCATGAAATATAAATTTACTGGGTTATTATTATTACAAAAATCACACAATAGAAAACCTAAACACCATGAAATTTACCTGGTTATTATTACACGATATGCCCAATTGAATGTTCCGCTTCCTTTACATAATTTTCTTTGTTATTCAATGAATAAGCTAATTGATCTCTTTTTAAATTGTATATATATCCTTTTCAAAATTGTGTTTGTTAATATTAGCGGAAACATTTTTTTTTTTAATTAATTTTTTTATTTTAAAGTAACGTTACACATATCTTTAGCATATACAATATATATTGGCCAACACATATGTAGTAATGTTACACATATCTTCCGCATATACAATATATATTAGCCAACACATATATTTTTTTTTCATGCAACGTTACGGTGACAACATCTCCCTCATATTTTTTTAATATTTCTTAATTGTAGAGCACCTCTCGGCACATTAATGTAATGTTACGTTACGTCATAATGTAACTTACGTTACGTGACAATATCTCACTCATATTTTTTTAATATTTTTTAATGTAACGTGTTACTACGTTACTAACTACGCTATAGAGCACCGACAAAATAATGTAATGTCACTGCCTCATATACTGGGTTGTAGAGGGCATCTCAGCGTAATAATAATTTTATAATTTTAAATTGAAATAGTTAACATTGCAATTTATTAATTTAAAAATAAAATAAAAATATAATTAAATAATTTGTTTTAATATATATATATATATATATATATATATATATATATAGACCAAATTAAATTAAATTAATGTAATTATTGTAGTGTCCCTAAATGAATGTAATATTTGAATGTCATTGTAGTACTGGGGAGATGCTATAGTGTGAAATGAAACATTAAATCAAAATATAATAATAATGACAACAAAAAAACAGTGAAAATAAATAAATTATTTCAATTCAATTTATTATATTGTAATTTTATTTTTGAGTTGATAAGTGCTTTACAACCTGAAGTGAGGGAGATAAGCCAGTTAAGTTAATTTACTTTTTAGAATGAAGAAAATATGTAATTTTTTTACTATTTAATAAAGAATTTGACAAATGATATGTAAAAATTATATTATTAATAATACATGATATGCAATTCATTCCATCTTCAATTGACAAGTAATATTTGAAATAAAAATATTTTACAAATATTGAAAAGCTAAAAAAGTATATGAATTTGGTTGATATAGAATATTTTAAAAATTTTGAAAAACTAATATTGAAATTTATTTTATTCTACTAATAGGTTTTTTCTATTATAATTATTTTAATGGTTTCTCTTTATGGCCAATCCTAATGATATAATATTGGGGACAATATTTCTCCAAATCTATATATCAATATTTCATATTCACATATTATAAGTCTTGACATTTTGTTTCTTAATTTATGCATTCATTCATTGTTGTAGATGTGCAAAATAAAACAAAAACACTTTTATGAAAAGATAAGTTTATTGTAGATGTGCAAGAAGATATCATTCAAAAATCATTTTCATGAAAAGAGAGGGTTGAAGAAAGAAGATATTTTTCGTTATTTAAAAAATGGATGATGACACGTCATTCTTACTTATAAGAGTAAAAGAATCAAGAATCTTGTGGTAATAATTAGAAGATATGTTTTAAATACATAATTTTTTTATTTTAATTTTACTATTTTCATTAAGCTAAACATAAAGAACCAAAAAGAAAGAAAAGAGGCTCCACCCATGAGACTTGCTAACATAACTACGTAAAGAACAAAAACCAGTAGGAGTAAAATCCTCCATAAAAGAGTATAAAAGGAAAAAAAAAAGATAAAAGGTGAATGAGGAGATGATGGAGAACTCAATATGACTCCATAAGGATAAATTCTTTCACTCCAAGCTTTAGTTATTGAAGAAATCTTTGTGATGCGAAAGGTTTGGAGAAAATATTTAGAACGTCCTGTTTTGTACGCACATACTCCAAGATAAGAAAACCATCTCCAATTTGAATAAGTAGGAGAATGAAATGCATATGGATCTGGAAATATGTATGACACTCTGGTTATCGCACCAAAAAATAGTAGAATGGTCTTACTCAATGCCAAACTCAGCCAATAACTGTTGAGGCGAAAGCAATATCAAAAACTACAGCTCAATACTCAACTTCTACATAAGATAATGTAATCATTGGCTGTTTCTTGTAGAATTAAGCAATAGGAGTAGAACAAGACGAAAAACAAAACTAGATGTGGACTTTCACCCATTAATTGATCCAACCCAACAAAATTCATGAAACCCATAAGCTCAGGTACCAATAGTGTATTAAATGCCAAAAATAGAAGTCCCTTGAATATAGCTCAAAATATGCTTTGTTTCCTTCTAGTGACTCTCATGAGGATATTGAGAGAATTGAGAGATCAACCCTACTAAAAAGGGAATGTCAACTTAGGTCTGATTCAAATATAGTAAATTGCCAATTATTTTTCAATACAATGTAAGATCCACCCATGGTGAGGTGCAAATAGTGGTAAGAGTAATGTCTTATTGGAAAGGAGTAGGTGGATGCTTATAACTAGTCATGTCAAAGCGCTAGAGTAAATGAACAACATAATTTTGTTCAAAGATGTTGATCCCTTCTACAGACTCATGAACATGCTATCCAAAAAAGCAATGTAGGAGGCCAAGGTTAGTCATATCAAACTATGCCATCAATGCTTCCTTACACTAAGAATCATAGATGGATAACTCCCTCTAAGGATCAAATCATCCAAATACATAACTATACATGTGTTTTGTAAGTTGTTTCTAAAAAATAAGCCACATATTTGACTAGTAAGAGAAGGAAAAATAGAGATGATAAATTTGATTCATCCATATCTAAGTCTCCAAAACTATATTATACCAACATGTCGATTAAACTCAAATATGATGATGGGATCCTAGAGAAACCTCAAAAAACAACTATAGTTGAAAAATGCAGCCACCTACTCAAATTGGATATGGTTTGATCATAACTTATCTATCTCTTAAAGAAAGATGAGAAGGGTGTAACGTTGTAAATTTTCTTTCATACCATGTAGATGTGCAAAAAGACATCCAAAATCCATACTGTGAAACCAAAACATTTATACTAAGTGAGGATTGAAGAAATGAAGGAAGATATTCTTCATTACTTGAAAATAGACTAGCCATCATTCTTATTTATGGTAGCTAAAGAAGCCTCTAGCCTAGAAAATAAGCTTTACAAAACATAAAATAAAATAGCTATGTAAGCTTACAAGATTCAATGTTCTTTTTATTGGAATTATACCAATTAATAGGTCATATTTATTTCAATATGTTTAAATTTTGTTTTTGTTTGAAATACATAAATTTTTGGGAGTATTTCAATATGTTTGTGATTTAAGGGATTAGTATACACACTTTAAGAAACAATGATTTAGGGGTCTCTAAGTCATCAAACACTTGAGCCCACAAGAACCATAAACATGACTAAATTTCTTTTGGTCTCTTCCCATATCAACATTTAACATGCATAATTGTTTTTAATATCTTCTTTCAACTACGATAAATTTCAAACCTTAGTCACCTTGAATTAAACTTAAAAAATTTAACTTCAAAAAAAACACATAAAAAATAACTTTACTTCATTTTTATATCCATAAAATATAAAACTCATTATTAAAATGGATAATAATCCATATAGTTATTTATATTAATCTGTGACACATACGATTAAATATTAAAACAAAAACAAAAAACAAAATTTGTATTATTGTGTAATAACTCGTTATGGTGAGTAGAAATATAAAGTTAATTCAAAATTTATATTACTTAAGTAAAAAAATCCATATTAAATGAAACTGGGTATATTAACAACAATAAAGTTGAATATATTTATTAATTTAAATAAATGAAAAATATTTTTATAATTAATAAAAATAATTAAATATTAAAAATAAAAAATACCCAAAAATAATAACATGTATAAATTCTCATCTTCACTTTACCTTAACTCTTTAAGCTTTTATAACAAGTATAAAATGTCATCTTAATTTTATGTCAACTCTTTAAGCTTTTATTATATAAAGAAGACTTTGATGTAACATTATTCAAATAGGCAAGTAATATTTCCAAATCTATTGGTTATTTAGTATACCTTAAGAGATATTGATAGTGCCCATGATAGCTAATGAGACAGCTTTTTTCATACTCCGATATGTCATCTATCAAATTTTTGTTTGCATCTCATCCTGATGTCATCTTCATTAACACCAGTGTCCCTGTTTGTGGATGGTTAAGTGAAATAGTGAGTTGGCAACGCAGCTTACATGATTAATGAGATGGGATGGTATGTTTTAGTTTCAAATTCAAAATTTGAATGCTACTAATCACCTCCTCCTACCTCCCATTTGCACCAGAGCCAATTTCAAAAAATCTTTGTTGTAAATCACCTGCAATCATCTTGTACACTATTTTTTGTTTGAATAAGTAGATCCATTAATCTATGGAGTAGAGTAGATCGCTAAACTAATGGTAGCACCTCTAGTGTTTTAGAGGGAGTGGATTTTATACAAATTAGAAAGGATGCTTAAAGATGATTTTTCCAATGCTTAAACATGATCTATGCTAGTTGGAAATTTTTGTCCCCTCGATTTTGACAACCCATGGTTTTTCCAATGGTATTGTTTTGTAATATAACCTATTTAAAGGAATATATGTGCATATATGAAAGTTGCACACATACGGAAGATATGCAATACATAAGATGCGCATATATAGAAGTTGTGTGACTTCCGTATATGCGCATGTCTTTTGTATATGTGCATATCATCCGTATATGCACATCTTCCGTATATACACATGTCTTTCGTATATGTGCATATATGGAAGTCGCACATGTATAGAAAAATGTGCATATACAAAAGTTACACATATACGAAAGACATGCGCATATACGAAATTTGCACACATATGGAAGTTGTGCATATACAAAGATGTGTGCATATACTGAATTTGTGCATATATGGAGGTTCTCGGATATGCATATCACAAAATTGCACACTGGTTATGTATATATGCATATACAAAATTTGTGCATATATTGAAGATATGTACATATACAGAAGTTTCACATATACAGAATATATGTGAATATACAAAATTTGTGCAAAAATTAAAACTGTGTATAGGCCCCACTTCCGTATATGCACATCTTATGTATACGCACATAGATGAAAGTTGCTCATACACAAAAAATTGCGCATAAAGGATGTTGTGCAGATACAGTGGCTGAAGTAACACATAAATTATGTATATGTGCATCTTCCATACATGTGCATATAGGGAAGTGTTTTCGTAGTTAAAACACCCTCCAAAATTTTGGCCTATACCCAAATTTCAGAGCCTACTTTGATATTGTGAACTGTAGTTTCTAGTAGCTAGAGTCATTCCATGTAAATCCTCTAAGTTTTCTAGTCATTTTTAGAAGAAAATCTATGTTTTGCATTTTGCCATGGGAAGTGTCACACTATAAAAGAAGAGTTATGGTCTATTTCAAGAGGTAACTTTAGTACTGATGGGTATTTCCTATCGTATAGATATGTATTGAACTCATTCCCAAATTTTTATGCATTGTCGCACTAGTGTCCTCACACTTGGAGGAAATTGTTGTTTTGTCATCGCATTAAGGTAATCATGTTGTTTTTTAGTCTTGAATGTTCTATGTTTCATCAATAGTTTTGAATGTGTGATCATGTTTAAGTTCTACCTTGGTTTCATCTTTTCCTCATTGATCTCACACTTAATCAAATTCTCGAAGGTTTCATGCTCAAACAACCTGAGCTCACCCTGCCCCTCTAAAATGCGTATTGCGTAGTTGCAAGCCTCGGCACTACGTCCCTGCCTCTTGGAAATGCAAAATGCATAGTCACTACCTCTAAGGACTGTGCATCGCATAGTCACAGTGCTCAATCTGGACCTCCTAACCTCCAGAACTACACAATATTTCCTCCAGCCAGTCTCTTTATGAAAATTTTGCAACCCTAGTTTTCACTTTCTCTCCCTATCTCCTTGAATTAACCAGCTTATTATTCTCCCTCTAGGATTGCACATTTCATATTTATAGTGGGCAGGCCTACCTCACTATGACCCTCAACTACGCAACCTTGCTTTGTGAGCCTCTAGAACTATGGATTGCACAATTTAAAGCCTTAGTCCCTCCCTTCTAACTTATTGAAATGCACACTATTCAATCCTTGAGCCTTCCTCCCTGACCAATACCCATTTCTAGGTCAATCAGTGATGCTCATGAAGAAATTTAAACTAGGATACTTTTAGACTGATGGTGTCTTGTCATGAGAAGATTTCACTCGCAGGTATTACATGTTGAAATGACAGTGTGGTTCTCATAGAAGAGGAGAAGGAGATTGTGCTAAAGACACTTAGGAAGTTGTAAAGATAATATGATCATTTGTAAACTGAATTCCAAAGGATGTAGTAGAACCCTCACCTGTTAGAACATGAATGTGATAATAAAATAGGTTAAAATATTTCTATTATAAGACTTGCACATGAATTTTGTAGAAGCGCATTGATGGAATAACGTTACCTGAAGGGGGTTCAATGACCTTCCAACATTCCTGTGTAGCTGGACGAAAACCCTTCACTCATAATTGTTCGTAAAAGATTTGCTACATACAAAAGAGGAAGGCTTCATAATGTAAGGAGAGCTTACCTGAGAGATTTGTTACCAAATTGTAGAAAACAACAGAAGGGTCCATAATGACTACGTCCATCGATGACACTATCAGGCCTTCCATGCTCTCCCTTGAACTATGTAAATCCACCAATTATATCCAAAAGGAAAAATTAAATTATGAATGGAATAAACCACCAAGCGTTAAGATTGTCATCAAATAATCAATCACTAATAGTAGTTACCTGCCACTATTGCAAGTTGATGTAAGAGTAAAGGATTCCAAGTAAAACCAAACCCTAGAGTTGTAGAGCTAGGTTCGTTGGGGAGGAAACCATGAGAATGAGTGGTTGGTGATGTTGGGGAAGGAGGGTGGTTACCCTCTAACAACTCCCTTCAATCTTGAATCGTTGATCTAAGCCTATGCAAGGAGTACCATAGAGGGTTATTCTCTATGACAAATGGCTGGGTATTGAGGATTTACATGCTTATGGAGATTCAAAAGGAATCATAGACTTGGTTAAGGGGTTTTTGAAATTTTAATGTGTTTATTCTATCTAGTTTGATGAGGTGCATTCAAACACTAGAGATGTTATTTCAACAAATCTCCTTTAAGCACGTTTACAGGGAACAAAATTGTGTTGCATACACTCTATATAAAAGAGGAGTGACAGTTGTTATAGGTGTGATTCATTTTGCTTCTCTCGAATAGGGTTCATTATCCAATACAGGGAGAATCAACATCCTGTAAGTCACTACGAGCATTGGGTCTAATGTTTTTGGTCTTCTGTCTTTTTTAAAGAAAATAGGGTGCTGATGTATATAATGTATTTTTTGTGTTAGCAAGTCTGAGGTGTATGGAAAATATCTACGTAGAATAGTGAACATATAGTCTCTATAGAACTAGCATATTTTTGTAATAGTTCACTAAACAAACAATAGGCTAAAAGGACATGTAGTTAATGGGAGAATTATCGAGACGATCTGGAAGACTTTTTTGAATATTATTGTTGTATCATATGTTTATTAATGAAAAGATGGTCTTTTTTATTCTTTAAATAAAAAATGAGTAATCATTTGATGTTTCATATAGTTCCGTATATGCACAACTTCCATATATGCTCATATCTTCCATATATTCACATATCTGGAAGTTGTGCATATATGATATATGCGCATATTATAGAAGTGCATATAGTTATGCACATCTGTATTATGCATATACGATAGTATTCAGATATGCACAACATCAATATATGCATAATTTATGTATATGCGCAGATTTCGTATGTAGTGCACTTTTGTAATATGTGCAAATCTTTTGTATATGTGCATCTACTCTATATGTGCAACATCTAGATATGCGCATATACAAAAGAATTGCACATATACGGAAGAAACGCATATATGGAAGATATGCACATATACGGAAGATGTGCATATGAGAAAGACATGCACATATATGAAAGTTGTGCATATGAAAAAGTTGCACAACTTCTATATATGTACATTTTTTGTATCATATATCTTCTATATATGCGCATATATTTTGTATGTGTGCAACTTTCGTATATGTTCATATACGAAAGTTGCGCGTAAACAGAAGTTATGTATATACAAAGATTGAAGTTGTGCGTAACTTTTGTATATACGAAGCTTCCCTATATGCACATACATGGAAGCTACACATATATGAAAGATGCACATATAAATAACTTATGTGCACTTTTAACCACTATATATGTGCAACCTCTGTATATACACAATTTTTGTATATATGCAACTTTTGTATATGCACATATACAAAATATATGCGTACATATAAAAGATATGCATATATGGAAGCGACGCCTATATAGAGGTTGAAGTTCTGTACAACTTCCGTATAAGAGCATATCTTGCGTATATGCACATATATTCTCTATATGTGCAACTTTCGTATATGTACATATCTTCTATATATGCACAATTTCCGTATATGCACATATATTCTGTATATGTGAAACTTCTGTATATGCACATATCTTTTGTATATGTGAAATTTCCATATATGCACATATACAAAAGTTGTGCATATACAAAAACATTGCACAACTTCTGTAATATGCATATATGACAACCTTCATATATGCGCATCTTCTGAATATGCATAGAACTACCTGAATGGTAAGCTTGTGCCACTTTGTTAATTATTTGGGAGGCCGACTTATGCCCATGAACTATCCCCCTGATGAATTGGGTTGATTGGTCACAAGGGATGATTTCCTCTATTTACCTCAGTCGTGAGTTCCCCGACCTTCCTTTTCTTTTCCAGAGTTGGCACAAACCATTTTGATGATGACCCTATAAGGTGGATGAGAGACTCACTATAACCCTAGAAGTAGACCTGAACAGAGTCTATACTCAGGAGAAAGAAGCTACCTGGGGTCGCTCCATAACAGGGCACCTGCCA
This sequence comes from Pinus tabuliformis, assembly GCA_031772625.1. Lineage (NCBI taxonomy): Eukaryota > Viridiplantae > Streptophyta > Pinopsida > Pinales > Pinaceae > Pinus > Pinus tabuliformis. Next base: position 481,604,897 of record CM062813.1, read on the forward strand.
ACGAAATCATATAAGACGACGAAAACGGAAATATGAGCCAATTCAGTTGCATGTTGTTGACAAACGACTGGAAGGGAACAGAGGTCCTGAACCAAATATTACCCACCTATGCCCATTAAGTCCAGGACTATCATTACAAACAAAATATTTCACAAACCAAAACCATAAAGGTTCCAGGCCTAACCCACATATATTCATATCATACCCAAATCCTTTACATCAAAATCATAGAGAGTAACAAAACCATGAGTAGCCCATAAACCATACCTCACAAAGGCCCATGCACAATAACAAAATTCTATAGAACATTAGCATAGGAACACAATAAACATGAGAATCCTCACATAGTTCTGAAATTTCCATGAAGAATTCCAGATATGTCTCCTTTCACACCCCTCAATTTAACATATTATCATTCGCCCTGAAGACTAAGAAACAGAGATGGTGGCCCATTGTAGTAGGAATACAAGAAATGGGATAGAAAACATAACTGTAAGAGGAAACTTGAACCAAAAGAAACTGAACCAATTCCCGGTGGAAATTCATAAGGGGCTCCTTCCCCAGGACGATAAGAAGCTTGAACCAGATCCAAATCAAACGGAGCTTACAGGCAAGAATCTTAGTAAACTTGGCGAGGGAAGAAGAAGATACTAGATTTCTCATTATTAACCAAGGTGGCCGAGACTGTCATAAAATCTTGTAGAATTTCTTTGATATTTCTTGCTTCTCTCAAGGAGACTTGACATAATAGCATGATCTCATCCACAAATTGTCAGCGAGTAATGGAAATATCATTTCCCTATGGGAAAAGGCCCTTAATTTGAGAGGAAAGAATTGTTGATTTCAGATATCTATCCAATCCTTCAACAACTAAGATGAAAAGAAAAGGGGAAATCACATCACCTTGTCTTAAGCCTCGAGAGGGATTGAAGGTTTTAGAGGGAGATCCATTGAGCAGGATAAAGTAGACAAGAGATGAGATAAGGGAGAAGATCCAATTCACCCAACGTTGTTCAAAACCAAAGGATTTGAGAATACTAACTAGGTAAGACCAGCTTAGGCAATCATAAGCTTTAGATAAGTCTAACTTAATCATCATACCAGGGGTTTTAAGCTGTTTCAAGGAGTGAACCATTTCTTAAGAGGTAATGATTTCTTCAAGGATCGAAGACCTTCAACAAAACCAGATTTCTCAAGAGAGATGAGGGCTGGAAGGAGAGGCTTAAGTCGCTTTACAATAATTGTGGAAATTATTTTATAAATAATATTACACAAGGTAATGGGTCTAAAACCCGGGGGATCTTCAGATTTGGCTTTTTGAGTATTAAAGCAATGAAAGTTGAGTTGAGACCCATACATACCTTTTGCTTTCGCCTAGATTCTTCCTCCACTTTGAGTATGCCCCTTCAAATAAAGCTCCATGTGCCTTGGTGAAATTCTGTCGTGAATCCGTCTGGTCCTGGCGCTTTTTTTTGCCATGCACTCTAAACAATGTAAACTTTCAAACATGAACTATAAACTCAAGACGACAACTATAGCCAAAAATCCCTTAAAAACATGAAAAATCAACTCGAAAATGAAAAGTGTTGATGCTGGAATAACATTTTTTTTATAAGGTAAATTTTCATCATGTTTTAAAAATGGCAATGAAAAACAATTTTTTGTGCAAAAATTGTGCAAAAAACACCCTGCAAACGAAAAGTGTTGATGTGTTGATGTTGAAATAATGGTTTTTTTTTTTTTTTTTTTTACAACATTTTGAAAAAAATGGCGTAAAACATTTTATCATCACTCCGAAAAACATTAAAATTTCAAAAGAATAATGAAGACATAAATTTAAAAATAAAAGCAAAAATAAAAACAATAAAAAATATATTAAATATAAAAATATATATTTAAAAAAAAAAAAAACAAAAAAATGGAATATATAAAAAAGACAAAAAAAAAAATCAAATATAATAAAAAAAAAGCTATAAAAGACAAAAGAAAATCAATCATAAAAATAAAAATGTTAAGAAAGAAAACAAAATTAACCTATAAAAATAAGAATTAAAAAAAAATACAAAGAAATAAATAATAACAAAAACATGTTTTCAAAAAAAACATTAAAAATGTAAAAAAAATAAAAAAGTTATCTTGTAAACGATACAAAAATTGATTTTTTTTTAATAGAAACTATCAAAATAAATAAATAAAAATACAACAATTTTAAAAAAAATTGAAAAAAATAAACTAGAAAATTAAACAAAATAAAATCAAAAGAATTAAAACAATTTTAAATTATAGTGAGCTCGGGAAGCTTTTCTCCAAGCTTTTTAAGCATAGGAATAAAATCTTAAATCAAACTAAATAATTTGTTTCTTTAGGTCCGGTAGACCAAAGTTTGGTCTGGTTAACAATCATCATCATCATCTAATAATTAAAAACAAAAATAAAAACAAACTGACAAAAATTAAAAAACTATTAAAATCAAATTTTAAATTAAAAAAAAAAAAAAAATGAAAAAAAATATAATAAACATAAAAAGACATAATTAATTAAAAATTTTAAAACATTAATATTAAAATCTTAGAAAAATAAATATTATTAAAAAGAAAAATAAAAAAAAAATTGGAGGGCAGGGCTGAAATATGATTCTAAGAATCAGATTTGATTATGGTTTTTTTTTCATATTTTTTTAGTTGTTTTTGTTTATTATATTTTACTTTATGTTTTTTAAAATTTAAAATTTAATTTTAATAGTTTGTTAACTTTTGTTAGTTTATTTTTTTTATTTTTGTTTTTAAATTATTTAAATTTTTTTAATTTTTTTTTTTTTTAAATCAAGTTTGCTTTTAATTTTTTAATTTATATTTTTAGCTTTTCTTAATAGTTTTTAAAATTTATGAGAGATTTTTGGCATAAATCACATGATATTTCATTTGTCGACGCGTTTCGAACCAACCAGTGTGGTTTATCGTCAGGACAAGTTGAAGAATCAGATCTAGATTGCAAGTTAAATAGTCATAGTAGAACATCCAATGGCTATAATATTTGACCACGCAACGGCTATATTGACTAACTAACAGCTATATTTGACTAGGAAACGGCTAGTTGGACCAGACCCAGGGAAAAGGGGGCATAACTATATTTAATTAAAAATAAAAATTAAAATGAGTTAAAGTTAAGGATTTAAATAATTATTAAATTAATAGTTAGTTATACTATTATTGAATTAAAAGTTAAGGGGGATATATGAATTTACATAAAAGGTATTAACTATACTATATTTATTTTAATATATATATATATATATATATAAATTAATTTAAGTATTATATAGTAAGAATAAATCTATTTTAAATTTTCAATATATTTAATTGTTAAATTATTTTAATTATAAATTAATAAAATCATATTATCATAGATCGATTTCAATATTAAAGTAATTAGTTTTCTTTTATTAATTAAGTTATAATCATTAGTATATAACTAATAGCATAAACTAAATGCTATTAAAATATCTCATACTATATAAACAACCCATCAACGAACAAAGGCAAAATAGAGAAGGTTACGTGATACCAAGGGGAAACTAACTTATAAGAAAACTAGAACCAACTGTAAAATGAGGTAGGGGAGGATGTGAAGAAAACAACTAGGAAGTGAGGGTTAGGACCCAGCAACTACTGATCTTCCAGCCGTCCTCTCTATTGAGATTGCTCGGTCTTTTTTCAATCTCAAGTATTTCCCTAAATTTACAGTGATGGAACTGCGACACTCTAGCAATAAAACTGGCCTCCTTGATACAGACATGACGTTTGGTTTTCTCTGCATGCTCTGCTAAAGCGGAAGACTTGGATCTCATAAACTTGATATGGATCATAGAAGCCTCAATTCAACAGTTTTTAAAATTGTTGTATTTTTATTTATATATTTCTATAGTTAAATGCACACACACACACACACACACACATATATTATTTCAAATTTTTATTGTTTATAAGATAATTTTTTTTTACATTTTTTTTATGTTTTTTCGTCTTTATTATATATATTTTTATATTTGTTTTTTTTAAGGAATCAACATTTAAAAAAAGAGAAATAAGGCAATTAGAAAATTTGTTAAGTAATCAATATTTAAAAAACAATTGAACATAAAAAAATTGAAAGTGTCAAAAAATGTAACATTAAAAAAAAAATATCCACAGTTAATACATTAGAAAATATAAAGTGTCAAAAATAAGCCCTCTAAAAAAAGGGGTTGATGCTGCATCAACACATTTTAAAATCAGCATGAAAATCATTAACATTTAAAAACAAATATTTATATTTGATACATAAGAAAAATTAAAGTGTCAAAAATATGCTCCGAAAAAAATATATATATGTATCCTGCAACACCACTTTTCAAAATCGGTTGACTTTTTTGCTACCTCAATGAAACAGGTAATCATATCAGTTCTCATTTCAAAGTTTACATTGTTTTTACAACATCCTTTATTTCCTCCAAAGTAACAACACGCATGAGGGCCATATTCTGGTTTAGGAGATAAGTCGAGGGATGTGACGAGTGATTCTTGAAATAGATTTCGATCTATCTTGGGGAGTTTCAGAGAGAAGGGTCTAGAAGTGATTAACAACCATATTTTCCATCTCTTCATGATGAACCAATCTATTCCATGATCCATCCTTAAGGGAGAAAATTCGGTTGTGCTGTCGATGTTGGATCATGCCTTTGTCAAAAAACCAAGTGTTTCTCTCACCCTCTCTAAGCCATTATATTATAGGTTTATGTTTCCACAAAATTTATTCTTGTTTTATTATTTATTCTAGCTGGTTCACCAATCGTCCCTCTTCCTCCACCAGTCTTTCAGATTTGCTCTCCAAGATGTTTTTTTTTTGGACTTCTTGCATTCTTTCTTGGAGTTGATTTTTATCTTTTAGGATGTTTCCAAAGTCCTACTAGTTTGATCACTAAATATGGGTCTTAATTTCTTTTAGCTTTACCTAGAATGTCTACATGTGATTCCTACCTTGCGCGGTGCTCCCTTTCCACCAGCTTTCAACTTTCTTCATAAACAACGAGTCCCTTAACTAGAAAGATTCAAATCGGAAGGGACGATTTTTGAGTCCTATTTTTAGATCAATCTCCATCATGATCAACTAGTGGTTTGATCCCATGCACGGGAGTATGGACGCTTCTAGAAAATTATCTCGACTTATCACTTGTTCAGAGACCAAAAATCTATCAAGACGTGATGCTACCTGATGAGGACCCCAGTGCCTGTTGTTCCAAGTGTACACTCCATTGTTTGTTGTCATATCCACAAGTTACAGTTCCATGATTGTGTCTCGAAACACCTCCATATTTGCATCCACACAACGTAGGACTCCCTTCTTCTTGTCTAACAACAAGATTAAGTTGAAATCCTCGTTGAGAATCCAAAGCTCCTCCGAGTATAACCTTCTAAGTTTTCATATATTATGAAGGAAAACCCCTTTTCCTCCTGGAATGTGAGTCCCATACACTCTGTCAGTAGAGCCCAATCTTGGGTACCAATGTGGAGAAATTTACCTAAGAGAATCTAAGGGAGACTGGCCTAGTCTTCAAATATAATCTTAGTAGGATTGAATAGGATAACAAGCCCACCTGTGCTTCCATTAAAATCCAGAGCTATCACCTCGTATTGGAGTTTAAACCCCTGACAATTTCTTTTGATATATGTTCCAAGATTTTGGTTTCTTGGAAAATCATAATACTCAGTTTATCTTTTTGGATCTTATCTTTCAAACACTATTGCTTGCCTCTACTATTGAGGCCTCCTACATTCCAGGATGTAATAATCATTCAAAAGGCTTATTGAGTTGGTGGTAAACCACTGACAATGACACCAACCTTCCCGAGTTGACCAACAAATGTCCTACCATATGTACAGATTCTTGCAAGTTCTTTCGGCCCCTTTTATTACCTCCTTTACCAAATATAGTCGAATCCACTCCCTGTACTTGTTGAGATCCCAAGTGATCTGGATAGTCCATTGATATCGGCCCTTGCTTAGCTTGGATCTGTCGGAAGGTCCCCAGGTATAGCTTCTTTTTGTCATTAGGGACATTGAATCGTTCATCCAAGTGTCGCCATTTATTCAAAAGTCTTCTCATGACTTGTTCTTTTGTGACAATTTCCTCCTTTATGCCACTGATTTCCATATTATCTTGCTCCACCTGTGTTACCAGTGCTTCTTTTTCTTGGGGATCATCCTCGACATTTCTCTTAGGTTTTTTCCCACCCTTTGGATGTACCTTATGTTTTGCCTTACAAGTTGGGTCGCTAGATTCATTGGTGCTCTCATATTCCTCTGTAAAAATTTCTAATCAGTCGATGTGGTTTGACCCTTTCTTCGGTTGCGGATGCACAAAAAGAGGGCTTTCACATTCCTTTTATTTTTTTAACTTCTTGAAAACCCTCTGAATCTTCCTGAGATTTGGATGGATCTTTGGTAGTCTGAGGCTTCGTGGCTTCTGTTTGATTTAGAAGGAATTCATTGTACAAATGATCCTATTCATGGCATCTCTTACACCAGAATGGGATGTTTTCGTAGTCCAACGGTTATTTCCATACTTCATCTTGATACTCTATGTCTATAAATTCTTAGAGGGGCTCAGTTATGTTCATATATACATAGATCCAAACATAAGAAGTATACCTTCCTCACCTTGTTTAATCAACGACCTTTAAAAAACTCCCAATATAGTTTCCTATCCCTTCCAATATTTCTGGATCCCAAAAATCCATCAGGAGTCTAAATAGTTGTACCCATTATGGAGCGGCCATGAGCCTCTCCTGATATGGATTATAACGTTCTTCCCAATGGCACATGAAGAGTCTGACATTGTTGTAAAAATAGGGCCCATTCTCAAAAACCCTTTCCTTTTCTTCTAGACTGGTAAAAATCATTGTACAGAATCCCCGAGCGCCTAGCTTCATATCTATGTGCCCCTTTGACTACCATTTTAATTGGATCCACTTGACCAAATATGATTATGATGGCCAAATACTAATGAACTGACAAATCAATGAATGATCTTTCATGAATTTCTGATACGTCTCTTGTTTGTTGTTGGGGATTGTAAATCAGGGTATTTTTACTACTCTTGGTAGACATTTTCCTCGTATTCTTTCCTTCCATTATGCCCCAAGCACTGGCATTCCTTTGGCTTCTCCTCTCGATCTGCTGGCTATCGCAACCATGCCTTGAGAGCTCGATTCTCCTGCCCATTCTCCTCTCGATTTAGAAGGAATTCATTGTACAGATGATCCTATTCATGGCATCTCTTACACCAGAATGGGATATTTTCGTAGTCCAACTGTTATTTCCATACTTCATCTTGATACTCTATGTCTATAAATTCTTAGAGGGGCTCAGTTATGTTCATATATACATAGATCCAAACATAAGAAGTATACCTTCCTCACCTTGTTTAATCAACGACCTTTAAAAAACTCCCAATATAGTTTCCTATCCCTTCCAATATTTCTGGATCCCAAAAATCCATCAGGAGTCCAAATAGTTGTACCCATTATGGAGCGGCCATGAGCCTCTCCTGATATGGATTATAACGTTCTTCCCAATGGCACATGAAGAGTCTGACATTGTAGTAAAAATAGGGCCCATTCTCAAAAACCCTTTCCTTATCTTCTAGACTGGTAAAAATCATTGTACAGAATCCCCGAGCCCCTAGCTTTAGATCTATGTGCCCCTTTGACTACCATTTTAATTGGATCCACTTGACCAAATATGATTATGATGGCCAAATACTAATGAACTGACAGATCAATGAATGATCTTTCATGAATTTCTGATACGTCTCTTGTTTGTTGTTGGGGATTGTAAATCAGGGTATTTTTACTACTCTTGGTAGACATTTTCCTCATATTCTTTCCTTCCATTATGCCCCAAGCACTGGGGTTCCTTTGGCTTCTCCTCTCGATCTGCTGGCTATCGCAACCATGCCTTGAGAGCTCGATTCTCCTGCCACAATATTTCGGTAGGAGGGGATATCTCCCCTCCCACGTGTGTGCTCATACCCTCCATAAGAATCTGTAGAGGGGAAAACTGTTAAGGCTTGGAAAGAGGACACTTGTGTAAGTGATTTAGAATTTGCAAGTTGAAACCCTAGCAGAGCGCATTGCCTTCATCTAGTTACCTAATCAAATATTTGTGATTAAAACTATTTTAACATATTTTATTATTTTTATTAATTATAAAAATATTTTTCATTTATTTAAATTAATAAATATATACTTTATTGTTGTTAATTTACATAGTTTCATTTAATATGTATATTTTACTCAAGTAATATAAATTTTGATTTTTTTTTGTTTTAATATTTAATCATATATATCGAAAATCAATATAAATAACTATATGGATTATTATCCATTTTAATAATGAGTTTTATATTTTATGGATATAGAAATGAAGTAAAGTTAACTTTTATGTGTGTTTTTTTTCAAGTTTGATTCTGCAAGGTGATTAAGGTTTGAAATTTATAGTAGTTGGGAGAAGATATTAAGAATAGATTATCCATGTTAAAGGTGGGAGAAGATACTAAGAATAGATTATCCATGTTAAAGGTTGATATGGGAAGAGACCAAAAGAAATCTAGACATGTTAATGGTTGTTGTGGCCTCAAGTGGTTTTGATGACATAGATACCTTAAATAATTATTTCCTAAACCCATGGGGCTTCACTGGGGAAAAATACCATGTCGGTTAATATTGGGGGATATGTATTGAGGGGAGTATAGCATAATATATTGGGGGATATATGGGGATAAAGGATTTTGATATTGACAACAATAAAAATTGGAGCTAAAAATTAATTGAAAATATAAAGGAGTATAAAAAATGTCAATGAAAAAATGGATACCTACAATATCTAGTGAAAGTAAGGTTTTTCTAAATTGGGAATGTGTATTGGGCTCATATTGGTAGGGGATTAAATAATGTGAATTTTAGAGGTATTTTCCAATACGTAGTCAAATTAAAGGTATTGTTTAATATTCCATGAACACACATGATATGTCGGTTCATTGAGTGAAGCCCATTGGCCTAAATCATGCATACTAATCCCTTAAATATAAAACATATTGAGATACTCCAAAAAGTTTATGTATTTAAAAAAAAAAAAACAAAATTTAGACATATTGAAATAAATATGACCTATTAATTGGTATAATTCCAATAAAAGAACATTGAAGCTTGTAAACTTACATAGCTATTTTATCTTATGTTTTGTAAAGCTTATTTTCTAGGCTAGAGCCTTCTTTAGCTACCATAAATAAGAATGATGGATAGTCTATTTTCAAGTAATGAAGAATATCTTCATTTCTTCAATCCTCTCTTAATATAAATGTTTTTGGTTTCACATCATGGATTCCAGGTGTGTTTTTGCACATCTGCATGGTATTAAAGAAAATTTACAACCCCCTTCTCATATTTATTTAAGAGATAGATAAGTTATGATCAAATTAGATCCAATTTGGGTAGGTGGCTACATTCTTTTCAAATATAGTCTTGGTTGAGGTTTCTCTAGGATCCCATGGTCATATTTGATTTTAATCGACGTGTTGGTATAATACCGTTTTGGAGACCTAGATATGGATGGATCATATTTATCATCTCTATTTTTTGTTCTCTTATTGGTCAAATATGTGGTTCATTTTTTAGAAACAACTTACCATACACCTGTATAGTTATGTGTGTGGATGATTTGATCCTTAGAGGGAGTTCTCCATCTATGATTCTTAGTGTAAGGAAGCATTGACCGGATAGTTTGATATGACCAACCTTGGCCTGCTACATTTAATTTTGGATAGCATATTCGTGATTATTGAGGAGGGATCAACATATTTGAAAAATAAGTATGCTCTTGATGTACTCTAGCGCTTTGGCATGGATAGTTATAAGCATGTACCTACGCCTTTCCAATTAGGAATTTCTCTTACCAACAATTGCACCTCACCATGTGTGGATCCTACATTGTATTGACAAATGGTTGGAAATTTACTATATTTGAATCACCCCCAACCTGACATTCCCTTTGCAGTAGGGTTGTCTCCCAATTCTCTCAATATCCTCATGAGAGTCACTAGAAGGAAACTAAGCATATTTTATTCAAGGTACTTCTATTTTTGGCATTTAATACACTATTTGTACCTCTGAGCTTATGGGTTTCATGAATTTTGACTGGATTGGATCAATTAATGGTTAGAAGTCCACATCTAGTTTTGTTTTTTGTCTTGGTTCTACTCCTATTTCTTAATTCTACAAGAAATAGTCACTGATTGCATCATCTTATGTAGAATTTGAGTATCAAGTTGTAGTTTTTGCTATTCAAGAATTTATTTGGCCTCAACAATTATTTGCCGATTTTGGCATTCAGCAGGACCATTGTACTAATTTTTGGTGCGATAACTAGAGTGCTATACATATTTCTAGAAGAGTCACTGGAGCATGAAAGGACCAAAAATATTGAGATCCATATGCATTTCATTCTCCTACTTATTCGAGACAATTTTCTTATCTTGGAATATGTGCATACATAATAGCAAGTTGTAAATATCTTCTCCAAACCTTTGGCATCACAAAGATTTCTTTAATTACAACTGAAGCTTGGAGTGAAGGAATTTTTCCTTGAGGGATCATATTGAGTTCTCCATCATCTCCTCATTCACCTTTTCTCTTTTTTTCCCTTTTATACTCTTTTTGGAGGATTTTACTCGTACTAGTTTTTCTTCTTTACTATGTTTATGAGAAATTGGATATAGTTATCTTAGCAAGTCCAGTGGGTGGAGCCTTTTTTTTTTGGTTCTTTATATTTCGCTTATGGAAAATGATAAAGTTCTTTTTTTACTACTATAAATAAGAATTTCGCTTATGGAAAATGGTAAACTTTAAATAGAAGAACAATGTGTTGTAAAACATATATTCTAGTTATTACCAAAATCTTCTTTTACTATTATGAATAAGAATGGTGTATCATCATCCATTTTCTTTTAAACATATCTTCTACTTATTACCAAAAGCTTCTAGAGGTGTATCATCATCCATTTTTTTTTAAACATATCTTCTACTTATTACCAAAAACTTCTTTTACTAGAATTTCTATTTCTACTGCTATAAATAAGAATTTCTCTTGTGGACAATGGTCAACTTTAAATAAAAGAACGGTCAACTTTAAACAAAAGAACAATGTGTTGTAAAACATATTTTCTAGTTATTACCAAAGCTTCTTTTACTATTATGAATAAGAATGGTGTATCATCATCCATTGTTTTGTAAACATATCTTCTAGTTATTACCAAAAGCTTCTTTTACTAGTATAAACAAGGGAAGCTGTGAGGCAGCAAGTCCCTGCATGAAGAAGGCTATGGAAGACAGCAGAGAAAAGTAGAGAAAATTCATCTACGGGTTTGCCAGTGTCTATCTAGTTCTATCCAAAGGTACAAATAAAAACAAAAGCAAGTTGTTTGTAGTTGCTTGTAATCATGGAACATCTCATTGATTATCACATGGAGTTGTGGAATAATGTTGTCTAGATTTATTTTAGTGGTGAAGAAATTGCTGCCAAATTCGCTAGCGTTCTGTTCTGTAAATTTTCCAGCAAGGACGAGAGAGACGCGGTGCTAAGTCGTTGATATCGTTGCCATTGTTGATTGTGGAGAGTTGTGTTACATTGGTTACCTGAACTGTCCGCTGATTAAGAAAAACTCGAGCAGGCAGGCGATGCTTCCGCTGCAGTTCTATGACTAGGATGAGCAGAAGACAATGCAGAGATCATAACATTCGAGCTGTTGTTGTGGGTCGTGTCCCGCGTTGTGGATATGTGTCGTCTGCAAGGTACAAGCTACCTCGGCACCTCTCTATATCAGTGAATTCGGGATTTATCAGATAGCGCATAACACCGCCGGCCATCCAATCTCAGAAATCTGAATAATGAGGCAAACACTGGCCTTTGTTGTACCTGTGTAGGGCCGCGAAGTAACTGAGCCTTTTGCATGCAGATTTCTTTGTTTCCAAACAACGTAGAAATCAGGTGCATTGTTTAATGTGGAGCCAGCCCTACGCAAAAGTGCCACGTGACCTGTAATTAATTGTGGGATGAGAGGAGTCACGACAGAGCTGCTTTTACATGGGACCAATATCCATATAAGAGGAATCCCTTGAATTACATTTCCAAAAATAAAGAATAGGTAAATACCTTTGTTTTAAAAAAGAAAATCACCCAATTTGAAAAAAGACATTTAAAAGAACTTGCCTCGAATGAACAAAGAACACATTGAAGACTTTACACGAGCATTGACTTTACGTTAACGCAGTTTTATTTTTGTCACGGGGTCCATCCTTTTTTTTTAAAACAAATTTGGCTGGTCGATTGTGCAGCTCCGATGTGTTTTTGTGAGCAATGTTATAGAACTCCTCTATCTTAACATAAGATATAAAGTAGAAAATGCAATCATTCCATAGATTGATGTATATATACATACACTTCTCAATTTTATTTATATTGTATTTAGCCTTTATTAAATTTTGAATTGTAAGTATATTTTATTTAACTTTTATTAAATTTTGAATTTAAATCTTATAAGAATGGAAAATAAGTATAAATTTCACACTATCTTAATAACAATATTTTATTATTATAAAGTACATTTTCCATGTAACAAATTTGACATCTCACCTAAATTCAAACACATTTCATATAATGACAAGGCATATCCCTTATTATTAAAAAATTCGAGAAATCCAGAATCTTCTGCAAAACATGGAGTGAATAAGAAAATGAGACCCCATATTAAATACCAAAGTCCAAGGCAAACACAGCGATATTCGTTGATTCCACCGATGAAAGCCACTTGTGGAATTAAAGACCCAATTCAAAGATTCTAGCACAAAGGCGTTACGGGCATCGAGGCAAGCGCGCGTCCGCCGTATCTTTAAAAATCAAGATTCGACTGCTCCAACACACAAATATTGCCTTTTGCATGCATTTCACGTGTCAGTAGCAGTGCATGCATTTACCACTAGGCCAGAGTAACCGCAATTACGTGTTATTGCGGTCGAATAGCTCAGTTCAGAGGGAATCGCTTACAGCTGCTGAATTGAGTCCTTCCAGTTCGTCCTTTGTGCATGATCTGAACAGTCAAGAACAGTCAGGTGACGGTAATGTTCTCGATATACATCCAAGTGAGTCTGTTTAACTGGACTCTTGCTCTGATAGCACAGTTTCAGTTGTTGAGATTAGTGAATGTTGTCTGTTTAAAGTTGACGCTATTTTCTTTCATGCCGAATCGAGTTGGTGCTTGGATGAGCTCAAGCTCATGATGGAGTCGGGGTCAACCATTTTTCCAGTCTTCTACAATGTGAAGTCTGTTGAGCTTCGATGGGGCAGAGCTTCGATGGGGTAGAAGAGATGAGTGTATGCTGAAGCCCTACACACAGTTGAGAAGAAGACGACTGTGGACTCTGAAATTCATGAAGAGAAGCTGCGATAAGCGGAAGATATGCTCTTTCTGGTGTTGCAGAGATAAAACGCAGAAAGGGCAGAAACTGCAAGCACTGGCAGTCAAGAAGGATACTCTCGGAACTCTGAGCTTCCTCGCAGTTTTCTGTGGAAAGGAGACAACCCCGTCTGAGATAATACATGTAACTGGAGGAACATCTAGTTGAGAATGTTTCAACTTAGCAAGCAGAGGCCACCCCGGGGGCAAGGCTTTTCTTGCAAAACCCAGATCAGGCAGACCGCAGGCCACCTTAACATTGACGAGCGATTACAGAGGAAAAACAAGAAGGTGCAATTCCAAATCCAATTGGAAGAGAAAGGTGCAAAAGGTACAGTTTTCTCCTAATATTCTTTTTTTTAATATGTGCAAAATAATATGTGGTTGAAAGCAAAATTCATTAGGATAATGCATTTCATGGAAGGGATACAGTTAATTGAGATTAAGGAAATACGTGATGAGCATCATATGTCAGAATAATATTATTACCGTAATGTTTGTATCTGGATATAAGAAGGAAAAATATAGAGTGAGGAAGTATAGAATTCCATTATTACAATAAACTAGAGTTCTGATGCAATAATGCCTCGTATGTTGGCCTGAGATTAATAAGAAAGAGAAGTCGTCATAGCAATAACGGTTTGTTCGTATGGGAATTGTGTATGTTAAGGTCATAATCTAGTGCTTTGGATGAATATACTTACGGCTGGAGATATAAACTACAATCGATCTGTTACATGTCACTACAGTTTGGCTTATCTGGACTTTAATAGTTGAACTCTTCCATTAGAATATACAGAGGAATAAATTGTAGAAACTTCTTGCACTACAAAAGATATAGAGAATATGATATTCTGAATAGTTGAATTTATTAATTGATTATTAAGTTATTGAGTGAAAATCAGATTATGGGAAATTCGTTATCCTTTTAAATCATGAATATAGGAATATTTTTTTAAGTTTAATAGGTGGACTTATTAGGCATGTGAGGAAATACAATTTATCTGGTTAAGTAACAGAGGATTACTGTTTGCACTTAAAAGTAGAACTGTACCCTAAGACTGCAGACTTACAGAGTAACTATTGTTGTGGGTGAAGCCATTATTGTAAATAGAATACAGAAGGGAGGATAATCCTAGAAATAAATGTCATCATCCCATATTTTCTATGCGGAAAAATTAATTCTATGAACCTGGTAAAATTCAACGACACCGATAAGTTTTATACCTTGTCTTCTGTGGTGCAGGTGCAGATGAAAGGAGCCGCACAACTTCATTCTCCAAAACGTGGTATAGGAACCAGCGCTCTCTCCATTTCTGCCACTCCTCCGTTGCTCCCACTCCTGCAATTGCATGCTTCGCCAAGGTTTTTAGAATGAATTTATCCAGTTTTCTAAAGGTCATAACTTCAATGGATCAGGACACTTGGAAAAAGCCATAGCAGTTGTCGAAGCCATAGCAGTTGTCGACGAAGCCGTGGCAGCTGTACATGCAGAGACAGCGAGATGCTTGTTCTCTTAGTATACTAAAGAAATATACTATGATTGACATTTGATTTTTTGATTTAATGCTAGCATTACTTGCAAGCTAAATTTTTAAATTTCTAAATGTGAAGCGCAAATATGATATAACCGTATGTTTTTAGCCTCCCCGCCTCGGGAAGAGGCTAAATAAGACGATCAAATGGATTGTTGTTCAAAAAGTTTGGTTATTCGTCATAGTAGCTACTTATTCGGGATGATAAGCAGCTTAATTTAATGCTAAAAACAACATTTCGATTCCTATAGTCCCTGGCCATTGCCAGATGGTAGGGACTAATAAGAATGACGTATCATCATCCATTTTTTAAATAACGAATCATATCTTCTTTCTTTTTTTCAACCTTCTCTTTTCATGAAAATGATTTTTGAATGGATATTTTCTTACACATCTGCAATAAACTTATCTTTTCATAAAAGTGTTTTTGGTTTTATTTTGCACATCTACCACAATGAATATATGCCCAAATTAACCGTCAAAATGTCAAGACTCATAATATGTGAATATGAAATATTAATATATGGATTTGGAGAAATATTTACTCCAATATTACTCTATTGCTTATGATTGTTCATAGAGAAAAAATATTAAAAGAATTACAAATTTTGGTTTTATTTTAAATTAGAAAAAACTTATTAATAGAATAAAATATATTTCTATATAAAAAATGTTAAATTTTTTTATTATATATATATATATATATATATAGTCTTTTAATATTTTTTAAATATTATATATCTAAAATAAATTATACATTTTCATTACAATAAAAGTATAATAAAAAAATTATTTTACTTATTTTATTGGTTATAAAGTGGATATAAAATTATGTTATTTATGGGTGACAATAAATTATTTTTTGTTATTAATATATCTTTATTTCAAATATTACATGTCAATCGAAGACAGAATGAATTGCATATCATGTATTATCAATAATATTATTTTTACAATGTCATTTGTCAAATTCTTTATTAAGTAGTGAAAGAATTACATAGTTTCTTCATTCGAAAAAGTAAATTAACTCACATATCTCTCTCATATCTTAAAATACCTATCAACTCAAAAATCAAAATTACAATATAATAAATTGAATTAAAATAAATTGTTTTTCCACTATTTTTTGTTATCATTATTATTATATTTTGATTTAATGTTTCATTCTATAGCATCTCCCCCATACTACACCAACATTCAAATTTACATTCATATATAGACTCTACTATATTTACATTAATTTGATTTGGTCAATATAATATGTATATTAAAAATAATTTATTTAATTATATTTTTATTTATTTATTAATTATTTTTAAACTAATAAAATACAATATTAACTATTTAAATTTAAAATTATAAAATTATTATATCAAAATATTATATATATATAACCAACTTATAACCTACAATTTCAAGATCAAAGGAAATATTCCCTATCCTATCTTATCCTATTTTCGTGATGGAAGTTGATTTTTTCCCATTGAAAGCACGACTATGTCTAGGAATTGGATGTATAGGAAGAAGCTTTACAACATGGAATCCAAGAGACTTCCCAAAATTGATTCTAACTCTAGCCAAAACCCTCACCTTTGCCTCAAGTGTGGATGACATAAGGATGTCCAATCTTGACTTTACCATTGGGGGATAAAAGAGGAGATCACTCTCGAGAATAAGGATAATTTCAATAATACTATGACCCCCAAATCCCCCAAATTTAAGGATAAATTGTGGGATGATAAAGAGTTGGAGGGAAAAAGGAACCTTGGGTATTATAAGGAGGTGATCAACCCCACCCTTGCTAACCACAATTATCTCCCTCTCTTGACCAGTACCAAGAAGAAAATGAACATAACTAGGATAAGAACTAATTTTCATGAGCTTAGAAGTGAAACCAAAGGATGGTCTATTCCCAAAACTCCCTGGGATGAAAGAATTTGTCACCTTTAGATACTAAGAAGGTGGAAGATGAAAAACACTTTCTCTGATATTGCCTAAATATAGTGATCTTGGAATGGTTCTTTCCCTTCTTTTTTATTATAGAAATACTCCCTCGAAGAAAGAATCTGACACCATTGGATACTATGAAGGTGGAAGATGAAAAACACTTTCTCTTAGATTGCCTAACTATAGTGATCTTGGAATGTTGCTTTTCCTTCCTTTTTATTATAGAAATAAATTGTTAAAGAATCTCAATTAATTTCTTTCTTACAGTCTTAGTGGACTTTAATCATTATTGTCATCATATATTTAATTAATATACTATCATGAATTAGATATTTGTTAAATGAGAAAGAATTTGTCACCTTTGGATACTAAGAAGGTGGAAGACGAAAAACACTTTTTCTTAGATTGCCTAACTATAATGATTTTGGAATGCTTCTTTCCCTTCTTTTTTATTATAGAGATAAAATTTTAAAAATTCTCAATTAATTTCTTTCTTAGTCTTAGTAAACTTTAATCATTATTATCATCATATAATTAATTAATATAGTGTCATGAATTACATATTTGTTAAATATAGTGTCATGAATTAGATATTTGTTAAAGAACTTTATGTCTAATTATATTTTGCTTCCTTGTTGTTTGTAATTAATTAATAATCATATAATAAACCTTAAGGCTTAGGAGGTGATGAAACATAAATCTAAATGAAATGTACTAATTTTTTTTAATAATTTTTTTTTGATAAACCTAAAACAAAAATTCAACTTTTTTTATTAAGAATTATTATTTTTATTATATATTTTTAATATTTCAAAAGATACTCAAATAATTAGAAAAAATATTAAAAAATATTTGAACTTTAAATTTATGGTTGAGTGTTGAAAAAGTTAAATTAAAGAAACCTAAAACCAATATTTCTCTTAAGCATACAAAATTAATATTCAAAACTACACTAAATTTTAGAGATTTTGTATTTTATATCACCCAGTAAATTTTCCAATTTAATGAAAATAACACTTCAATTCTAGCTAACTGTATTCGAGAAGCGGGCGGCAGACGGATGCGGAGTGGGAGAATAGCGAGGGTTTCAGCTAGTTACAGAGGTCGATTTTCATGGAGGGGCGTAGAGGAGGGAGCTCCACTCCCTCCTACAAGGATGTCGTAGCCAGTAGAGGCAAGAAGCCTCTAGAAAATGATGGCAGTACTGTAGAGGAAAGAAGAAGGAACCCGGAAGAGGAGATAGGAGGAACCAAAACCAAGAAGAATAATGATGCAAAAGACAAGGAGGAAGAAGACAAAATACAGGAAGCAAAAGACAAAAAACAAAAGGGACCTTGCAAACCCAAAGCTGAGATTTCACCCAGGGTAGTCTTAAATGATCCTGCTCTGCAGGCGCACAGGGATCACATGAGGACTTATGCTATTATCTGCAAATTCATGGGATTATGGCCCACTGAAAAAGCTCTACAAACATGGATCAAATATCACTAGAAACCTAAAGGAAGCATTGACCTACATCTTGGGTCAAAGGGATTCTTCACGGTAGTGTTCACAAACATTGAGGACAAAGATAAAGTGTTTGAAGGAGGGCCCTACTTCTATGTAGTAACTGGCCTCTATATGCGGCCATGGATGATGAATTTTGTCCCAGAGCAGGAAACTTTTACTTCTGTACCAGTCTGGGTAAGGCTCTATTCTTTACCTCTTGATTACTGGCAAATAGAATCGCTAGCAGCTATAGGCAATAAATTAGGTCGGTTTGTTAAAGCCTCTGAAGCCACAAGAAGAGGAAAATACACGTCCTTTGCAAGGATATGTGTGGAAATGGATCTTTCTGGAGCCCTTCCGAAGGAGGTAATCTTGGAAGTTTATGATGAAGAATGGGTGCAAGCAGTAGACTATGAGCATATTCCGTTCAGATGTCGAAGATGCCATGAACATGGGCACCTTTATAGAGACTGCCCCCTCAGTAAAGTAGAAAACAAGGGCAAAGTTAATACAGTGAAGGACAATGATAGTTTTCACAAAGTGGTAAATAAAGGAAAAGGAGGAAAAAGAGGACCAAAGCAACATCTAAATGAAGGGAAGAAGGTCAGTCAGAACAAATTACAAGTTCTAGAGGAGGATGAAGGGAGTAAAAAAAGGAACAAGCAATGGAAGGGAGTCTAGAGGAAAAGGAGATAAAAGATACTCAGAAACAAATAAAGGATATTGATAACCAAAAAGAAACAATGATGAGTGACGCAGAAATGGAAATGGACCAGGAAATGACCCAAAGTGAAATGGAACTGGAGGACCAAGAGCTTCAAGAGATTCTTTACAAGGAAAACCTAGATCTAGAAGGATTCTTGATTCAGGGAACCATGGGAGGGGTAGATTCGGTACGTCAAGAAGAGCTCAATAGAATACAACAGTTGTATTTATGAAAAACTTAGGCCAAGGGGTTTGAGAAAGAAGAAACTAGTAACAAGCAGGATAATAAAGGTGTGGAAACGATGAAAACAACCCTTGGGTTGGCCACTAGAAATCCCAGAAAAAAAAAAAAAAAAAAAGGAGGTAGAAAAAAGCAGAATGAGCTCCTGATGGAGTGTGGAAAGCTAATGATAGACTCAGGTAAGATGAAAGATTTAGCCAGCTACTCCTTTACAAATATTTAATTATGAAGTTCACATCTTGGAATATTAGGGGTTTAAGCAGTAAAAGAAAACAGAGAATGCTTAGTAATAGAATGAAACAAGCGACGCCGGACATAATTTTCATCCAGGAAACAAAATGTTCCATTCAAAAATTAAGACAAATTCATAGCAAATGGCTCAATAGATTTGAGTTTCTAGAAGTCAAAGCAGAGAATACAGCAGGGGGCATCCTCACTCTATGGAACCCCTAAAAAATTGGCATAATAGATGCAGAGGCATCTAGGAATTATTTATCAATTTTTATTCACCCTATATGAGATAAGGACACCTATCTGGTCACAAATGTTTATGGTCCCCAAAGAACAGAGGTGTTAGCACCTAAATCTGCCTTAGGCTGAAGGAAGGAAAAATTCAAGGTAACCACAAACCACGCTCAGTCTAGTAGCTAGCCCTACCATAACAGGAGAGGGCTCTCTCCGAGTCACGCTCAGCGAATAAATAAACAGAATGGTCTGAGATGACTAATAGTGAAATATTGATCTTAGGCTAGTAAGTAAATATGGAAACAAGAAGCAATTTTTTATGAATGACTAAGTTTTTGGGATGGTATGGGACCAACGAACAACAATGAGCAGAGAATTTAATACAAAGGCACAGATTACTTCGTGAGGCAAGACAGGCAGAAGTCTATCAATTTAGTTTGAAATAATGTGGAATAGAGGAATTGCTTAGGAGGGTGAAAAGGGCATAAGTACATGAATCCTTTTCAACAGTAGAAGAACATTGAACATGCAATTTTCCCACAGGCAAAGCAATAAAAATGAATTCTACCTTATCTAACTTAGAAAATTTCACTGGAAATGAATATGAAATGAACTATGAAACATTATGAAATACATATGAAACATAAGAGACACATTTTCTACACTCACAACCACATGAATCTCATCAAACAAAGCCATTTCCTTTCATTAATCCTCTGTCAAAATATACAATGAAGAACTGAGTTTCTCTCCCACAGTCTCCCAGAAATTACAAGCCAACCAACCTTTTGCAAATAGTTTGCATACAATATATAGAATGTGTCATGAAGAGGTAGAATGCCCAAGGGTTGGGGAGTTACTCAAATCATTACAAAATGGAGGTGGAAAGCCAACCATTAGCTACAGGTGCAGCGTTACAGACATGACAAATGGCTTGAGTGACTGTTTGCCTTCATTTGCCACTTGGATAAAAGCCAATCTGGAGTGAAAATACTTTAAATGCCACCTTAGGTGTTGAGAAAGTGAAATGTATATGAGCAGGCGCACTTGGAGAAAGTCGCAAATCGAAATTTCGCGAAACGGGCGCGATTTTGGCCTTTTTCTCTATATGCGCCATGCCCAAATCTATATGCGACGTGCCACTTTTGAGGCTGTTTTGAGGCACCTGCAGGAGTCCA
The DNA here is from genome assembly GCA_031772625.1 of Pinus tabuliformis. Lineage (NCBI taxonomy): Eukaryota > Viridiplantae > Streptophyta > Pinopsida > Pinales > Pinaceae > Pinus > Pinus tabuliformis. Next base: position 481,626,001 of record CM062813.1, read on the forward strand.
AAATGTGCCCAATTGTTCTTGTTGGAAAGCCTAGCCTGTCTACTTTCCAACCCAAGTGGAATTTCTGAATTTTGTGCTCATTTTCCCCTCCAAATCTTCATTCTCCCAACACTACTTCCTGTGTGTCAAAATAGGGGCAGAGAGGTCATTTTTTGAGTGTTTTTGCCCTCCTGGAGACTCAAATCATGCCAAAATTTCTTTTCCATGCACCAGCAGGCATGATTTTTCATGCTTAATCGAAAAATGCAAACCATTCTTGATTTGGAGCTCCCAATCCACAGGGAGAAAAAACCTTTGTTGTGACCAAAAATTTGTCATGTGACCAAAATTGCCCCAAATTTCTTGAAATTTGGGCTAGAGATCCTCTATGAGGTGCTATGTTGTGCCAAAGAGGCCTCGGCCAATATCTGAAGTCGATCGAGCTCCCTTTGCCTCTATTGCTTCTTGATTTCCTTCCTCAATTTCGCCTTCACGCTCTTGATTCTCGCTTTGCAGATCTTGTTCCTCACCATGTAGTGGAAAGCCATGTGTATCAGCAGTGCAATGTCCCTATCAGCCTTGTCCAGCAATCTCTCCAATTGGATTTTGACTCTCTCGAGATTAGACTCCTGATCCTCATTGATTTGTTGCTCTAATGAAGTGAATTCAATTCTCCTCCTTCAGGCAGCTTGTCGAGTTTGCCAGATGCTTTGTAACTCCCTCACCTCCTGCTGATCCTCAAGTTGTTTGTTCCTCTGTTCCAAGTATGTTATGACCCACTTAGATTTCTCTAAGTTGTGAGTCAAGTCCTAAATGTCTGCCTGCTGCTCCTCTATGATCTCTCTAAGCTGTGCATCTTGCAGGCGCATGTTTGTGTCATCCTCCTCAACGAGAATGAAGTCAGTCTCTCGCTCACTTGAAGATCCCTCATCATGCATTGGATCCTTGCCTCTGTCCTGTACTTGTGTTGCTAATGTCGGAAGCGAGGCCCCTTCCACCCCGGGTGGAGATAACACTCGCTTTGCTGCTGCAAACAAATGCCTACTGCCTCTCTGATAGGTGATGAATACTAGCATAGTAGTGGTTTCATGGCACTCATACCGATGAGAAGGACCACCTATCTCATGTTTAACCTCTGATAATACCTGTGAAGTGTTGAAGAGGTCACAGGAGATGAAGTCATCCCAAGTGATGCCCTGCAATCCCAACTGATGATCCACCAAAATCTGGATAAGAGCAAAGTGATAAATACTGTTAAATTGTTGTTGAGGGGTCTTGTGCTGCATGAAGGTGTTCATCCTCTCTATGTTCCTGCAAATGAAAAATGGGAGGTTCATCATCCGTACCCTGGTAAAGTGCATGAGCAACCTGATGTGATAGGTATATAGACGAGAGAACCTCCCCTCGCAGCTGAAGTATTTCATGACGAACTTCATGAGTAGAGCATATTCATCTTTCAAATATCTGAATGGAAAGACTCTTGTGAGCTGCCTTAAGCAACAGACCTTAATGTAAGGCTCATAATGTTGCCTATCCACTTTTTGTTTCTTATGCCACTATTCTCCAACATTTGGTATGCCGGTTGCTAATGAGATAGTTTCGGGTGTCAATGTGAAGGTGACCCCGGCCAAGATAGACTGACCTCCATGTAGGTGAAGCACAAAAAGACGGGCCAACTCATGATGAACTCGAACATTAGCCACCTTTTAACAAAACTCAAAACATGCTAGGTGTTGGAAACATGACATAGCAAGAGGGCAGGCCTGCAATTCAATGAGGGTGGTTGGCTCATCCCTAACATGTTTGCCACTCTTGTGATGTCTCCTGGGAGCCTGCTCTTCTGAGGATGAGTCACTTTGTGTCTCCATCTCATACTCTGATGAATGTTGTGATGCCATGACTGATGTGTGTACTATACTTAGGCTGCCCTTTGATGATGGTGTGAAGTTGGGTGCTTTTGTGATATCTGCCACCAAGGGGAACAATGAAACAAAAGGGAGTATTAGGAGGGGATTAATGTGATGGGAATAGGGGTTATGGGGAGAAGTTTGTTTAGGGATATGTAGGGGGTTTGGGTATTTGATAAGGTAGGTTTTTGGGGTGTTATGTTGACAAATAAGAGGAGGGGAAAGAGAATAGGGTTTGGTAGTGTTTTAGGGTAGGGATAATAGGAAAAATGAGAAAGGGAGGATAGGGAAAAATGGTGGGTGAAAATGGGACCTTGGCCTCAATACCACAATTATGCAACCCTAGCAACAATGGCCTTTGGTGTTTTCTTGTGGTTGATTTTATGAGTTTTGTTGCATTCAAACATAGCCATAAACCACCTTATCATTAATAAAATTTGATGAACAAGTCATGTCATAGATCCTACCTTTCAATTTGATGGGCTTCGCAAGAAATTTGAGGTGATTTGGCATGGTTTTTGCCCTTTGTGGGTGTGCGCCGCATGCCAAACCCAGTGCGCCGCGCCTTGGGTGTGCACCGCACCCATTGAAAACTTGAACTGAGGGGTGGCTCTGTGTGCTCCGTGCCCTCTGTGTGCGTCGTGCCCCTTTGTATATGCGCCATGCTCCTGGAAACTGCCTCCAACTCTCTCCAAACGCGCACTTTTCCTCTCAAACACTTTGCAATTTCTCCCTATGCACTTGATTTGCACAATGCCTCTGATTTTGGTGAAAACTTGTATATAAAGACTTGGAAGTCATGGGTTAAATTTTTTCTTCTTCAAAAACCCATTTTTCTAATGTTATGTTTTGACACTTTTTCACTGATTTAAAGAAACGCTGCTTTTCACTTTCCCTTTGAAATTTTAGCTCAAATGATGAAATTTTCGGCACTCTTTGCAGGGATTGCATGACAGGACATTTGACCACGGAAACCATGCTTGCATCTGAAGAAATCAACTAAATTTTATCACCAATGACACTGTTTCACTTTTCTTCAAAACAGAGTTTTGAAGAACAGTCGAAGTTTATCAATATGACGATGAAACTCTATGAATCATTACTTTCTAAGGGCCTCACTTTGGCCTACATGGATTTACTAGACATATTTAAAGACCAAATTGATTAATCCCTAGACCTAATGATTGAAAATGACTTTTGTCCATTAAAGGACCAGACCTTGACTGTCATGGAATTTAGTGATCATTGACAAAAGACCTAAGCGAGCAGGAGCCAGACGTGAGGGGAAATGACTAGCATGACCTTTTCCATCAGATTATGGCATGCTCCTAGCGGAATGCAGCTGGGTGAATGGAGCGGGACTCCTAAAAATGAAATGCATAAAGAGTTTTGATCTTTGATCGAGGAATGACCAGACCGACTCTAACATTGGCTCCAATGGGGGATGGTAGCTCCTTGGAGGTGCCAAGAACTGTAGATCTTTGGGAGAGCAGACAGTGCCTTCGTCCATTGGGCTATGGAGTCCATTATTCCGAAAAACCAACATGACTCAATTTATTGACTGAAACTTAACTCAAACTGACTCAATGCAAACTGACATGACTGAAAAACTTGACTCTAACAAAAGGAAACGACTCATGATTGACTTAAATAAAACAAGAACTCACAAAAATTTTTCAATGGCAGCAGTCCATCAAGATTTGAGGGTTCCAAATCATGATGACAGCCACCTGCATACTAATTCAATATGTAAAATTATGTGTAATGTGTCTTCCAATGTAACCAATCAAGCAAATGCCTTGATGACTGATTCTCCTGATCAGATCTCCTGGTCAACAGTAGATACTTGTAACTGGGCATCCAAAAAGCTAATTGACCATGATCTCCTTCATCACTGAACACTGTAATAATCACCTTCACTACTGCCTGCAACAGATCTGCCATTGGATCCTGAAAAACATGAAGATTGACCTCCTGCTGAAAGAGCAAGGTGTCTTTCTCCTTTGATACTGATCTTTCTTCACACTGTACTTCAATAAGAGTATGTCCCTAGTCCTCAAAAAATTCTGAACAAGTAGATGATCATATCTCCTCTTCAAAGAACATTTCATAACATGAGACATATGAGGAAGAATCTAAAAGGGAATCATGAATGGTCTGGTCTGCTGAAGTCTGAATATATTGTAGATCATCTTCATATGATATGACAGCCAGATTCTCATTACATTCATCAATCATGAGAAAAGAAACTTCAGATGATGCTTGAAACCTGACACTAACAGTTATATCATCTACCATAAATTCATCCATAGAAATTGTTTCACTTACTTGAAAAAAGATCTCAGCTTGCTGTTCATAGAGGGAATGAGCTACCTCCTCATGAAGATCTAGTTCTGGTGAGATAAGGGCAGTTAGGTCTGTAACTATGTTTTCTCCATTTGAGGCAGCCTAAACCATGCAACTCTCTTTTTCCTCATCACAATCTGTCTCTCGATCTGATTTATCATCCCCATTATCTGAGATGGGAACATCATTTGCCTGCATATCATCTTTTATTTCAACTAGATCTGAAATAAAACTTCTTCTTTTGAGATTCATCACAACGTATTCTTGGTCATCACAATCTAAATCTGGATCTGAAATAACTGACTGGACATTATTACATTCTGAAACTGAAACTTGAATTCCCTGCATGCTGTCTTCTTTGATGGACAGATCTAAAACAAAACATTCTCTTTCGTCATTTTCAGCCATATGGCAATCTTCAACCTATTGATCTTCATAAGTATCCTCTAAGTTTTCTGTGTGTTGCTGAAACGGGTTTTCATACAATGCTTCCAGGATTTCTTCGTCCATCAACTCATTATCTCCATAGAAATTCTCAAGATTTTCAATAAAACTGTGAACATGGCTACAACAGTTCTGAACTAAAATTAAGGATGGAAAAGAGTCTTTATACTTGTCAAAGAACATGGTATGAAAATCCTTTAGATAGTAAATAGAAGCAGGTGGCAAACTTTCATACCAAGATCGGGCTTCGTCTTCTAGAGTAGCCATAAACATTTTCATCAAACAGTCTTTAGGAAAATTGATCTTTAGTTTATGCACATGAATGTGAAATTTCACCAGATGAAGAGCATCATCATTACCTTCCACATTTCTGAACATAGGCAAATTCTGAAGTCAATCCACCTTGGGCATTTTATTTGGAAAACCTGGGATGTGATCTCGGCTCATGGGAGCATACCTTCTTGCAATCCATTCCATCTTGAAAATCTCAAAGCTACTGATCTCTCTGCAGTGGAGTCACCATGAAGCACCGATTGTTGGATTCTTCAGTGAATGGAGTCGCCAGGTGAATGATTTTAGCCTTCTTATGTATGATCGTTGTTCACCATCAACAATCAGCTCTGAACTTGAGATATGTACTAGGGCAAAACAATCTTCAAGCAAACCATTTTCCTTCCCCAATGGAGTCGCCACTTTGTTAGCACCTAAATCTGCGTTAGGCTGAAAGGAAGGAAAAATTCAGGGTAACCACAAACCATGCTCAATCTAGTAGCTAGCCCTACCAGAACAGGAGAGGGCTCTCTCCGAGTCACGCTCACTGAATAAATAAACGGAATGGTCTGAGATGACTAACAGTGAAATATTGATCTTAGGCTAGTAAGTAAATATGGATACAAGAAGTAAATTTTTATGAATGACTGAGTTTCTGGGATGGTATGGGAGCAACGGACAACAATGAGCAGAGTATTTAATACAAAGGCACAGATTACTTCGTGAGGCAAGACAGGCGGAAAGTCTAGCAATTTAGTGTGAAATAACATGGAATGGAGGAATTTATTAGGAGGGTGAAAAGGGCATAAGTACATGAATCCTTTTCAACAGAAGAAGAACACTGAACATGAAATTTTCCCACAGGCAGAGCAATAAAAATGAATTCTACCTTATCTAACTTAGAAAATTTCACTGGAAATGAATATGAAATGAACTGTGAAACATTACGAAACACATATGAAACATAAGAGACACATTTGCTACACTCAAAACCACATGAATCTCATCAAACAAAGCTGTTGCCTTTCATTAATCCTCTATCAAAATATACAATGAAGAATTGAGTTTCTCTCCCATAGTCTCCCAGAAATTACAAGCCAACCAAACTTTTGCAAATAGTTTGCATACAATATATAGAATGTGCCATGAAGAGGTAGAACGCCCAAGGGTTGGGGAGTTACTCGAATCATTACAAAATGGAGGTGGAAAGCCAACCATTAGCTACAGGTGTAGCGTTAAAAACATGAAAAATGGCTTGAGTGACTGTTTGCCTTCCTTTCCCACTTGGATAGAAGCCAATCTGGAGTGAAAATACTTTAAATTCTTCCTTAGGTGCCGAAAAATTGAAATGTAGATGAGCAGGCCCACTTGGAGAAAGTCGTGAATCGAAATTTCGTGAAACGGGCGCGATTTTGGCCTTTTTCTCTATATGTGTTGCGCCACTTTGGAGGCTATTTTGAGGCACCTGTAGGAGTCCAAAATGTTCCCAAGTGTGCTTGTTGGAAATCCTGGACTGTCTACCTTCCAACCCAAGTGGAATTTCTGAATTTGGTGCTAATTTACCCCTCCAAATCTTCATTCTCCCAACACTGCTTCCTGTGTGTCAAAATAGGGGTAGAGAGGTCATTTTTTGAGTGTTTTTGCCCTCCTGGAGACACAAATCATGCCCAAATTTCTTGTCCATGCACCAGCAGGGATGATTTTTCATGTTGAATCCAAAAATGCAAACCATTCTTTATTTGGAGCTCCCAATCCTAAGCGTTGCGCCACTGGGAGAAAAACCTCTGTTGTGACCAAAAATTTGTCATGTGACCAAAATTACCCCAAATTTCTTGAAATTTGGGTTGGAGATCCTCTATGAGGTGCTATACTAGGCCAAAGAGGCTTCCACCAATATCTGAATTCGATCGAGCTCCCTTTTCCTCTTTTGCTTCTTGATTGTCTTCCTCAATTTCGCCTTCAGGCTCCTGATTCTCGCTTTGCAGATCTTGTTCTGCGCCATGTAGTGGAAAGCCATGTGTCTCAGCAGTGCAATGTCCCTATCGGCCTTGTCCAGTAGTCTCTCTAAGTGGATGTTGACTCTCTCGAGATTAGACTCCCGATCCTCATTGATCTGTTTCTCTAATGAAGTGACTTCAATTCTCCTCCTTCGGGCAGCTTGTTGAGTTTGTCGGATGCTTTGTAACTCCCTCACCTCCTGCTGATCCTCAAGCTGTTCGTTCCTCTGTTAAAAGTATGTTATGACCCACTTAGATTTCTCTAAGTTGTGAGTCAAGTCCTCAATGTCTGCCTGCTTCTCCTCTATGATCTCTCTAAGTTGTGCATCTTGTGGGCGCATGTTTGTGTCATCCTCCTGAATGAGAATGAAGTCACTCTCTCGCTCACCTAAAGGCCCCTCATCATGCATTGGCTCCTTGCCTTTGTCCTGTACCTATGTTGCTGATGTCGGAAGCGAGGCCCCTTCCACCTCGGGTGGAGATAACACTCGCTTTGCTGCTGCAAACAAATGCCTACTGCCTCTCTGATAGGTGATGAATACTGGCATAGTAGTGGTTTCATGGTGCTCATACCGATGAGAAGGACCACCTATCTCATGTTTAACCTCTGATAATACCTGTGAAGTGCTGAAGAGGTCACGGGAGATGAAGTCATCCCAAGTGATGCCCTGCAATCCCAACTGATGATCCACCAAAATCCGGATAAGAGCAAAGTGATAAATACTGTTAAATTGCTGCTGAGGGGTCTTGTGTTGCATGAAGGTGTTCATCCTCTCTATGTTCCTGCAAATGAAAAATGGGAGGTTCATCATCCGTACCCTGGTAAAGTGCATGAGCAACCTGATGTGATAGGTATATAGAAGAGAGAACCTCCCCTCACAGCTGAAGTATTTCATGATCAACTTCATGAGCGGAGCATATTCATATTTCAAATATCTAAATGGAAAGACTCTTGTGAGCTGCCTTAAGCAACTGGCCTTAATGTAAGGCTCATAATGTTGCCTATCCACTTTCTGTTTCTTATGCCACTGTTCTCCAACATTTGGTATGTCGGTTGCTAATGAGATAGTTTCGGGTGTCAATGTGAAGGTGACCCTGGCCAAGATAGACTGACCTCCATGTAGGTGAAGCACAAAAATACTAGCCAACTCATGATGAACTCAAACACTAGCCACCTTTTGACAAAACTCAAAACATGCTAGGTGCTGGAAACATGACATAGCAAGAGGGCAGGCCTGCAATTCAGTGAGGGTGGTTGGTTCATCCCTATCATGTTTGCCACTCTTGTGATGTCTCCTGAGAGCCTGCTCTTTCGAGGATGAGTCACTTTATGTCTCCATCTCATACTCTGATGAATTTTGTGATGCCATGACTGCTGTGTGTACTGTATTTAGGCTGCCCTTTGATGATGGTGTGAAGCTGGGTGCTTTTGTGATATCTGCCACCAAGGGGAACAATGAAACAAAAGGGAGTATTAGGAGGGGAGTAATGTGATGGGAATAGGGGTTATGGGGAGAAGTTTGTTTAGGGATATGTAGGGGGTTTGGGTATTTGATAGGGTAGGTTTTTGGGGTGTTATGTTGACAAATAAGAGGAGGGGAAAGAGAATAGGGTTTGGTAGTGTTTTAGGGTAGGGATAATAGGAAAAATGAGAAAGGGAGGATAGGGAAAAATGGTAGGTGAGGGAAAAATGGTGGGTGAAAATGGAACCTTGGCCTCAATACCACAATTATGCAACCCTAGCAACAATGGCCTTTGGTGTTTTCTTGTGGTTGATTTTATGAGTTTTGTTGCATTCAAACATAGCCATAAACCACCATATCATTTATAAACTTTGATGAACAAGTCATGTCATAGAGCCTACCTTTCAATTTGATGGGCTTCACAAGAAATTTGAGGTGATTTGGCACGGTTTTGGCCCTTTGTGGGTGTGCGCTGCATGCCAAACCCAGTGCGCCGCGCCCGTTGAAAACTTGAACTGAGGGGTGGCTCTGTGTGCGCCGCGCCCTCTGTGTGCGCCGCGCCCCTGTGTATATGCGCCGCGCTCCTAGAAACTGCCTCCAACTCTCTCCAAACACGCACTTTGCCTCTCAAACACTTTACAATATCTCCCTATGCACTCGATTTGCACAATGCCTCTAATTTTAGTGAAAACTTGTATATAAAGACTTGGAAGTCATGGGTTAAATTTTTGCTTCTTCAAAAACCCATTTTTATAATCTTATGTTTTGACACTTTTTCACTGATTTAAAGCAACACTGATTTTCACTTTCCCTTTGAAATTTTAGCTCAAATGATGAAATTTTCAGCACTCTTTGCAGGGATTGCATGACAGGACATTTGACCATGGAAACCATGCCTGCATCTGAAGAAATCAACTGACGACTTTTTTGAAAATTTTATCACCAATGACACTGTTTGACTTTTCTTCAAAACAAAGTTTTGAAGAACACTCGAAGTTTATCAATATGAGGATGAAACTATCTGAATCATTACTTTGTAAGGGCCTCACTCTGGCCTGAATGGCTTTACTGGACATATTTAAAGACCAAATTGATTAATCCCTAGACCTAATGATCGAAAATTACTTTTGTCCATTAAAGGACCAGACCTTGACTGTCATGGACTTTAGTGATCATTGACAAAAGACCTAAGCGAGCAGGAGCCAGACATGAGGGGAAATGACTAGCATGACCTTTTCCGTCAGATTATGGCATGCTCCTAGTGGAATGCAGCTGGGTGAATGGAGCGGGACTCCTAAAAATGAAATGCGTAAAGAGTTTTTATCTCTGACAGAGGACTGACCAGACTGACTCTAACAAGAGGATAAACTCAAGTTTCTAGATTCCCTTGTGAAGCTCAGGGACATACATGCAAGAATCCCTTAGATCATGGGAGGGGTTTCAACATGATCAAATCTCTTTCAGAAAAAGAGGGGGAATGAAAGCTCTAAGTAAAGACGCAGTTTCATTTCAAACCTTTACAGACAATATGAATCTTGTTGATACGGAAACAAACAATGGACTCTTTACTTGGAATAATAAAAGAGGAGGTGAGGCTCAGGTCACCTCCAAATTAGATAGATTCATTATCTCAGAAGACCTTATGCTTATGGATAAGGATATAACTAGGAGAGTTCTTCCTTTTGGAGGCTCAGATCATTAGCTGGTTCAATTGGAAATCAAGGGCATAGGTACTCCGAGGAACAGACCTTTTCAATTTGAGAACTTCTGGCTTTCTCACCCAGAATTCATCGCCAATATTAAAAAATGGTGGTTAGAAGATTTACAGATCCAAGGAACAATAATCTTCCTTCTGCATAAAAGATTAAAGCACATCAAACTCAAGCTTAAGGATTGGAACAAGAAAGATTTTGGCAATATTTTTGTGGAAAAGAAAACAATGGAAATCAAAATGCAGGAACTAAATCAAGCTCTAATTACGGATGGCTTTAATAAAGACAAAAGTGATCAAGTTGATAGATATCAAAAAGAATGGAGAATTGGGGCAAACAAGAGGAAATATTTTGGAGGAAAAAGTCAAGAGTTCAATGGCTGAAAGAAGGAGAGAGTAACACTAGATTCCTTTATAGATCTACCATGGCCAATAGAGCTGACAACAGAATCTCCTAGATCAAGGACAAGGATGGGAAAATTCATACTTCTCATGAGGATATAGATTCAGTATTGGTTCAGCACTTCCGTGGCATAACTCAGGGAATCAATTCAGATAGAGAGCAGTCCATCAGGGAAGTTACTAATTACATTCCTAAGCTGGTTTCAAGAGAGGACAATTTCAACCTTAATATGCCAGTAACGGAAGAGGAAGTCAGTGAGGTCCTCAAAGAAATGCATAATGGCAAAGCACCCGACTTGGATGGTTTTAATGTGGATTTTTTTAAAGCTTGTTGGAATATAGTTAAGCAGGATATTTTGAATGTAGTGGAGGATTCTAGGTTGAACAGAACTATTTTTAAAGTCCTCAATACCTCCTTCATCTCCCTCATCCCTAAACAGGAAAGCACTCAAACTCCTGATAATTATAGACCCATAGCTTTATGCAATGTGGTCTACAAGATCATATCCAAGGTGGTAGCCAACAGGCTCAAACCTCTACTTCCTTAACTTGTTTCTGGGGAACAATCAGGTTATGTGGAAGGCAGAAAAATTCTAAATAACATTATTCAAGCTCACGAGGTGGTTCACTCATTGACTAGCAAAAGGCAGGCGGGAATGATCATGCAACTGGATATTGCCAAAGCTTATGACAAGGTGAACTGGACCTACATCAAGAAAGTGCTAGTTGCCTTTGGTTTTGATCATGATTGGGTGAGATGGGTTATGGCCCTTGTGACTTCCTCTAGTTTCTCAATATTGGTGAATGGCTCTCCCTCTGAGATTTTCATTCCTTCTAGAGGCCTCAGGCAGGGAGACCCGCTTTCTCCATTTCTTTTCATCCTCATGATGGAAGGACTTGGTTGATCCATCAAGCATGCTAAAGCAACCGGTAAGATCAAGGACCTTCAACTAATAGAGAATGGTCAGGCTCTGACACATCAAAAATTTGTAGATGACACCATGCTACAGGGAATCCCCACTGTCAAAGAAGCTTCAGCCTACAAACAAATCCTGAATGACTTTGCATGAGCTATTGGTATGGAAGTCAATCTCTCCAAATCAAAAATATTTTTCTTTAATACCAATATTTCTATTCAAAGAAATATCTCCAGGATTCTAGGTTTTCAACGGGATTCCCTCCCCCCAAAATATTTGGGAGTTCCTCTAACTGAAAAACCAATGCACAAGAGCATTTGAGAACCGTTCATCAATAAGATGCAGGACAAAGTTAGAAAATGGACCAGCATAGCTTTAAATCTGGTAGGCAGGTTGGTCCTTACAAAGGTTGTACTACAAGTTGTCCCTGTTTTTATGTTATCAGCTCTCCCAACTCCAAAAGAAGTTCTGAAGCAATTTAGAAATATCCAAAGAGATTTTCTCTGGGGTAAGGAGGATACTAGGAAGAAATGGGCCTTGGTTTCCTAGGAAAAAATCTATAGACCCAAGCACCATGGGGGCCTTGGCCTGGATGACCAGGAGATTCTCAGTAATGTTTTAGGGGCCAAACTTTGCTGGCGTTGGGTTCATGATCCAAAAGCTCAATTGGAAAGTATTTGGAAAGAAAAATATGCCAACTCTTGGCAAACAAGTGACCTCATAAGAATGTCCGGAAATATAAAAGGGTCATACATCTGGAATAAAGCTTGGGAGAACAGGGGTCTAGTACAAAAAAACAGCTTCTGGGAAATAAAAGAGGGAGATCTAGCACTATTCTGGGAGGATAGATGGCAACAAGAACCAACATTGCTAAAAGAGGACTTTTTAAGCCTTAAGAATGAAACAGACATCCAAGGCTTAAATAAGGTAAAGGATTTCTGGGATCATACTCAGAATACAAAAAAGTGGAGAATCTGGAGAAATATTAATTGCGGTGATGATAGACCCTTGAAAACAAAAGCAGAAAAACTTATGAGAATATTGGATCAAAGGATGATTTTAGTAGCAGGGGGCAGGATCAACTAAGATGGGGCAACAATAAAGAGGGCACCTTTAATCTAAAGGAATCTAGAGGTATTCTCTTAGAGCTGGATTCCCATGTTAAGAATAAGATCTGGCAGAACCTTTGGCAGCACCAAGGTTGGATGAAGATCAAACTCTTTATGTGGCTATTTCTTCAAAAGAAGATATTGACTTGGGACAATATCAGAAAGAGGGGCATTCTATTTGCGAGCTCTGCAAAGCTCAAGAGGAGACAATGGAGCATATTCTCAACAGCTGCATTTTCTCCTCCTGGTTATGGGATTCATTTGCTACCATTTTTCAAAAGTCCAATAGGGACAAAGGGAGTATCATTAATACCCTTAATAATTGGAGTAGAAACTTCTCGGACAATGAATTCCTCAGCTCGGCTTGGGCCCTAACACCAAGCTTCATTATATGGAATGTCTGGAAAGAAAGGAACAAGAGAATATTCAAAGATGAAAATAATCCCCCTTAGCAACTGTTTGAGCTAACCTTGAAGCAGCTTAAGGAGACAGTTGGCTCCACAGTTCGTAATCAACCCAAGAATCCTCCCTCAGAAGCTGATTTAAGAATTCTTAGACAACTAGGTTTGCAGGGGCTCATTCCTCAAAGCTTGGATAGGAAGGTGATCAAAAGGGAAGAGAAGGACTTCTGGCATCCTCCTCCGACAAGTTTTTTGAAACTCAACATTAGTGGTGCTTCAAAAGGCGACCCGGGTACTGTTGGTTTTGGCAGGGTTTTAAGTGATGAAGAAGGAAACATTATCTTTATCTTCCATGGCCATTTAGGTAGAGCTACCAAAAACATGGTAGAATTAATGGCTTTGGAACAATGCTTAGAGTTTCTGAATCAGGACAACCTCTTTAATGTAATTATCGAAGCGGACTCCGAGTTATCCATTAATTCAGTGAAAAGAATTAGTTGTGGAGTTGTACCAGAGAAAGTTTCAAAACACTAGAGGCTAATCTGGGTTTTCCAAAGAATCTAAAGTCATCTCCTTGGTCTTCGCACAGTTAGTTTCAACCATGTTCGAAGAAAAGCCAATAAGCTAGCGGATATTCTAGCCAATCAAGGAGTGTGTTGTATAGAAGACAAGGTTTTGAGGAAGTGGAAGGAGTTGCCTTGGAGCAGATTAAAGGATCTCTGTAATGAGCAAGCGAAAGAGGATATGGATGTATATCGTAACAGAGCCAAGGAGGCGAGTATGAAATAACTATATCACAAATTTTTTTACCTTTGTTCTTCAGAGGTTGGACTTGGAAAACCATGGTATACGTTAACGGGTTTTCTCAGTTTCCTGGGTGGGCGCATCGAAGAAAGGTTCACAACATTCCAGGGTTTCATGACAGGGACAGATGAGAGAATGCGAGAGACGGGAAGCTCGGCTTTTCCGGCAACCGCAAGTTCCACAATTTTCTTTTTTCGTGACGGAAAACCGCTACCCCTAAGCGGGAAATGGTTTTCAGGTGATTGCATGGCCCCTAAGTGGGAAATGGTTTTTGTGTTTTGAGAGCGATTCCATAGGGCTTCCTACACGTGGCAGGGGGGTGGAAAGAAATACCACCCTCCCCGAGCACTATTGTTCAGACATCTTGTTTCGTGCGATATGTTTCCCTACCGTTGGATTTCGCGGGGCGAATCGACGATTGAGAACGATCGTGTTGTTTGGTGGGTTGGACCGTTAAACTTCGTTCGACTTCGTCGGGCAATTTCTCTCTCTGCCAGTGGATTGATCGGAGGGTTTGGACAGTCAAGATCAAAAGGCAAGTTAGGGGAGCTGGTGTTCGGATGACTCTGCAGTTTTCCTTTGTTTTTCTGTCCACTTGGCGCAAACTTTGTTTGTATTTTCATGGGTTCGGAGGCAACCTCTGTTAGGCTGATGGTCATGCCTTAGGCGGTTAACTTTTTTCCGGGGTCCATGGTTTTGAATGGACTTTTGTGTACTATGTAATTTTTTTGTTGGCTTAATGATATAGAAGGTACTACTCTTGCTTCAGAAAAAAAAAACATTTCAATTCTAGCTAATTCTTGGTCTTCTCACAACTTTTAATTAAAATAATATAATTAAAAACAAATTATTTAATATATATATTTTAGTTAAATTGAATGAGTAAAAGAATTGAAATTTACTCTTTTCCCAGAAAAAACATTGGCATTTATATTTTCTATTAACAAATAGAGAGAAAATTGAAATTATTTATACTTATAAATGATAGAAATAGTTTTGAGAAGAATCTTCGGCGAAAATCACATAGAGATATTTTTGTCGACACGTTTCGAACCAACCAGTGTGGTTCATCGTCAGGACAAGTTGAATGAGCAGATCTTGCTATGCATTATAAATAGATCAGGCAAAATATCCAATGACCAAATTTCCAGATCAGGTAACGGCTAAAATGATAACAGCTAGATTTGACCAGGAAACGACTAGTTTGACTATGAAGGGTATAAACATAATTTATTCAAATAAGTTAATTCGGTTATTAATTTTCTTATTAAAATAAACATAAATGGACAATTTTATAATTATAAATATATATTAGAATAAGTGAGTTAATATACTATAATCATAAAATAATTAAAGTAATAGAAAATAGTTAATTATATTTTAAATAAAATATAAGTTAAAGGGACATTTAAATCTTAATTTAAATTAAGTAAATAAATCAATTAATTAATTAGTTATCAAAGATGTTATATAAATATTAGTTAGTTGTATAAGTTAAAAATAGAATAATCTATAAATAGTTAATTCTATTTTAAAATATAAGCTAAAAGGACATATATTTATAAAATAAATAGATTAGTTTCATATTCATAGTCAAAGAGTATCTCGATATAAAAAATATTAGAGAATTACAATATTAATTAATAGTTTATTAGTATATTAGTTTTAAAAAAATTAATTTTAATTTAATAGTCACAGAGTTTAAATATATAAATATTAGAAAATCCAAGTATTAGGAAAAAATTCCATATTAAAAAAAAAAAAAAAAAAAAATAGATAACTTAAGGGAGAAAACGACAAGGAGGAGAGGGTTGGGACCCAGCAACTACTGATCTTCCAGTGATCCTCTCTATTGATATTGTTCGGCCTTTTTTCAATCTCAAGGGCTTTCCTAAATTTCTGGTGATGGAATTGCGACACTCTAGCAATCACACTAGCTTCTTCGATGCAGACATGATGATTGGTTTTCTCCACATGCTCTTCTAAAGTGGAAGACTTGGTTCTCGTATGCTTAAGGTTAGTTGCGTGCTCACTAATCCTTTGGTTAATGGAATGACCAGTCTCATCGATATAGGGGGTCCCACAAGAACAAGGAATAATATAAACACCTTTCATGTTCTTGGGGTCAATAGGATCCTTCACAGATCTGAGGGACTTACGAATGGTGTTAAGAGGTCTAAAGGTTGCGGGGACATTATGCTTCTTAAGAATCCTTGCAATCTTATCCGTGGTCCCTTGAACATATGAAAGATGGACACCAAGAATTCGTTCCTTAGGTTCTCTTCTGGATAATGAATTCTTAGTTGCTTTGAGGAAAGCCTTTTGTCCCAAATGTCTGCTATAACCGTTCTCAACAAAGACATTAAGGAGATGGGACTTCTCCTCCTCTAAGCTCCTTTCATCAGAGATCCTTAAGGCACGAGTCTCCACGGTGTTGAGAACCCCCATCTTCTGGGTTGGGAAATGGTGGGAACTAGCATGAAGATACTGCTTTGTATGAGTTTTCTTGCGAAACACTCGGCGAGAGAGGGAACCATCCTTATTCTTAGAGATAAGAATATCAAGGAATGGGAGGCAACATCGACTTCTTGTTCCTTAGTGAACTTAATGGCCAAGGATTGATTACTGAGATGATCGAAGAAGAGATCTAACTCCTCTTGGCCATGAGACCAGATGACATTAGTGTCATCCACTTATCTCTTCCAAAGTTTGGGCAGGTGACGGGTTGAGTTCAGAGCCTTGGATTCAAAATCCTCCATAAAAATATTTGCAACAATAGGGGATAGGGTTGAGCCCATGGCAACTCCACAGGTTTGATCAAAGAACTCACCTTCAAAACTAAAAAAGGTCAAAGTGAGGTAGATCTCAACTAACCGAGCGGTATCAGGATCAGTTAGACGGTTGATCACTTCCATGGCCTCATTTATAGGGATGAAAGTGTAGAGAGAAACAACATCAAAACTGACAAGAATGTCTCCAGAGTGCAGCTTGATGTCCTTGAGTTCCTCAATAAAGGAAGCTGAGTCTTTAATGAAGGACCCTGTGCAACCAACTAAGGGTTTCAGCTTCAAGGCAAGGAACTTAGCAAAAAGATAGGTCGGACCTCCAATGGTGTTGACAATGGGCCTAAGGGGAGTTCCTTACGAATTTTAGGGAGCCCATAGATTCTAGGGGTGATCAGATTGCTCTCAATGAGTTTATGATGCAAGGGACTCACTGAGTTACTGGATTTAATGGCAAGGGCCACAATCCTGGAGATCTTCTTCAACGGGTTTTTGTGAAACTTCTTATAACTTCCATTATTATGAAGATGACCTAACATTTTATTGTGGTAGTCCTCCCTATTAAGAATGACAGCAGCCCCACCTTTGTCGCTTTAAGAACAGCAATATCTTTGTTCTGATTTAAGGATTTTAGGGCTTCAAATTCATCCCTGCTAAGGTTTCCCTTGGGAGGCTTAGCCTTCCTTAGGATGACAGCATAGTCCTACCTAATAGTGTTCTTAATATTATCACGTAAACCACGAATCCCAAATTATATGTCACAAATAATGTCATCCACAGGGATCTTCTTAGGGGCCAAAGCAAAGTTTAGACCTTTGCTTAAAACTTTAAAAACAGGGGTTCTCAACACCCTAGTGACTCGTGCCTGAAGGATCTCTGATGAAAGGAGCTTAGAGGAGGAGAAGTCCCATCTCCTTAATGTCTTTGTTGAGAATGGTTATAACAGACATTTGGGACAAAAGGCTTTCCTCAAAGCAACTAAGAATTCGTTATCCAGAAGAGAACCTAAGGAACGGATTCCTGGTGTCCATCTTTTGTATGTTCAAAGGACCACAGATAGGATTGCGAGGATTCTTAAGAAGCATAATGTCTCCGCAACCTTTAGACCTCTTAACACCATTTGTAAGTCCCTCAGATCTGTGAAGGATCCTATTGACCCCAAAGACATGAAAGGTGTTTATATTATTCCTTGTTCTTGTGGGACCCCCTATATAGGTGAGATTGGTCGCTCCATTAACCAAAAGATTAGTGAGCACACAGCTGACCTCAAGCATATGAGAACCAACTCTTCCGCTTTAGCAGAGCATGTGGAGAAAACCAATCATCATGTCTGCATCGAAGAAGCTAGTGTGATTGCTAGAGTGTCGCAATTCCATCACCGGAAATTTAGGGAAGCCCTTGAGATTGAAAAAAGGCCAAACAATCTCAATAGAGAGGATGGTTGGAAGATCAGTAGTTGCTAGGTCCCAGCCCTCTCTTCCTAGTCGCTTTCTCCCTTAAGTTATCTATTTTTTTTTTAATATGGTAATTTTTTCTAATACTTGGATTCTGTAATATTTAAACTCTTTGACTATTAAATTAAAATATATATATATATATATATATATATATATATATATATAGATATAGATATATATATATTGAATTCTCTAATATTTATATATTTAAACTCTTTGACTATTAAATTAATTTTTTTTTAAACTAATATACTAATAAACTATTAATTAATATTGTAATTCTCTAATATTTTTTATATCGGGATACTCTTTGACTATGAATATGAAACTAATCTATTTATTTTATAAAAATATGTCCTTTTAGCTTATATTTTAAGATAGAATTAGCTATTTATAGATTATTCTATTTTTAACTTATACAACTAACTATTATTTATATAACATCTTTGATAACTAATTAATTAATTTATTTATTTACTTAATTTAAATTAAGATTTAAATGTCCCTTTAACTTATATTTTATTTAAAATAAATTAACTATTTTCTATTTTATGATTATAGTATATTAACTGGCTTATTCTAATATATATTTATAATTATAAAATTTTCCGTTTATGTTTATTTTAATAAGAAAATTAATAACTGAATTAACTTATTTGAATAAATTATGTTTATACCCTTCATAGTCAAACTAGCAGTTTCTTGGTCAAATCTAGCTGTTATCATTTTAGCCATTACCTGATCTGCAAATTTGGTCATTGGATATTCTGCCTGATCTATTTATAATGCATCTTCTCAAAATTAATATGGAACACAAAGGCCTAAATTCAAATAAACCATCGCTATATGCAATCCCGTTAATAGGAATTATTAACAGTGTCTTCAAGAACTTTTTGACACTGTGATTGAAATAGGTTTTGAAACATTCTTGTTGTTTCTTCAATAACTTTTTGAAAGTGTGCTTGAAATAGGGTTTGAAACATTATTGTTGCTGTAATTATTTGGTTATTTTGGTAAAATATAAAGGAACGCTTAAGCCAGTCACAAGAAAGTCAAAACGTCATTAAAATAATAGAGTCAAAAGATCAACTTTCCTAAAGGTTCAGACGGGTAAAGATATAAATTAGAGGCAAGTAAACCCTAATACCTGGCAACATAAGAAGAAATGAACTTACTGTTGATGTTGAGCCCCAAGGGGCGCGAAAAGTGGAGCAGGCTCGTAACTTTTTATTCACCATTAAAAATGCAACGATCAGATTTTCTCATATATTGCAGAGAATAGAATTAAAACGCTGTTAGAGCAGTTGTCTAACGATGAGACTCTTTGGGGTTTGCGTTGAAAAACTGTGAAACCATTGTTGGTAATTTTAATAAGATGTTTGTTTTATTTTCAAATTAAAAATGATTTCAGGAAACAACACAGCACACATCTCATCTCCTGCTCAAAAACGCAGCCTCTTGCCGTGAAAAGGAGGCAGAGGTGTCGGGTTCCAGAATCTGGGCCAACCCAATACACGAGAGAGCCCACCAAAACTACGGCCTGCAACAGCAGACTGGGAATGACGAGGAACCCCAGGAGCCAAAGAAGAGACTTGAACCCTGGACCTCCAATGCTATGAAGATTAATGTGAGAGATGATTAAATAGAAAACAGAAGAAGACACAGTCAAGGTTGAGAGCTGGAGAGGTCAAATCCAGTTTGTGGGTATAAAATCAGATGGAATTGAAAACAATCCAGATGGGATCCAGCCAGCTTGAAATCCCCACCACTGCACGAAAACTTTGGCCTCAGTTTTTACTCAAAAATCTTCTAACAATATTTAACAATATTTAACCCCGCAAGTCCATATTCTTGACAATTATAATTTTTTTGTTTTTTGTTTTTTTGTTGTGAAAGTTATTGAATTCTAGTTATATTTCAAAAAATCTTGTAGTATTTTTGTAAATTTAAATAAAAATTGTCAAATTTCATAATTTTTAGATTTTGAAAAAATTTTGATGATGCTATATCTATTTCCACCATAAAATCTTTATAATTCAAACTGCACATTTATAAAAAAATTAATTTTTTTTACCACACAATTCTTCAGACTCCCTATACAACTCCCATATTATATAGCTACCAAATTTCGAAGCTACCAAATTCGACTATACTGGCCAAAAAAAATTCGAAAATATTCCATTAGACTGCCAATTCGGAAATTGGAAATCTTTTAAAAAAATAAAATATTTATATTAAAAAAAACCTTATAATAAACTGTACATGTAAAGGGTACGGTAAAAATTGGAATTCGGTACGGTCTCTTTTTAATATATATATATATATATATATATATATATTAATTTTTTTTATATATAGAGTAAACTGTAAATATAAATGGTATGTTATTATGATGGAATTAGGTAAATATAGATTTGAATATTAAAAAAACTTATAATAAAGTGTAATGGTAGATTAAGAATATTATAATTATGATGAAATTTGATAAAGTTTTTTTTATTAATATAAAATTTGATATTTAAAAAAGGAATTTTTTAAAATGAAAAATATTAATATATAATTTAATATTTAAATAGAAATTTTTATATTATTTAAAACATTAAAAATATAAATTTTTATATTAAAAAATTATAGTTATGATAAGGATTTTTGTTAATAAAAAATTAAATATTGAAAAATTAAAAATAGAAATTTGTATATTAAAAGAGTATAGTAAATAATAAATTGTATATTAGAAAAATTACAGTTGTAAAGAATAATAAATTTTATATTAAAATATAGTAGAAAATAGTAAGTTTATACCTGTTAAAAATAATAAATTTTTATAACAAAAAATAATAAATTTGCATTTAACTATGTATTAGTTTGTCCTTGACCAAATGTTAATCTAAAGTTTAACATTAGGAATTCAATTTCGTTATTTTTTATTATTATTTAAATTTATTTATTTGTAAGGTGATTGGTTGAGGTGGATTATTTAGTAACTTCCATTTCTATTACTTACTATTTTTTTTAGTTTTATGTCACTTTTATTTAACTTATTTATTTATTTTTTCTTTTTTCTATTACTTCCATTTTCATGAATTGTAATTTTTTCACCATATCTAGAGTCATCCTTGTATACCACTTTTAAAGTGAACAAAAATCTAGATTTGGTATGATACTTACTGTTAATTATTAAGTAAAGAAATTTATCAATCCTTCATAAAAACAAGTTTAATAAGGAATTATACAATGTAAACATAATTTTGGCATAGTCTTGGTGATTGGTCTAATCCTTATACTATATATACATGTATCTTGCCAATACACAAGAAGTGTTATGAGATAGGCTAAACGCATTAAACTAGAATTGTCATAATACTCCATCAAGAAGGAGGGGATTGAATGAATTAAATAACATAATCGAATTGAAGATCATAACATAGCCTGCCAGCAACAACATGTTGATTGTTGAGAACCTAGAGTTTAATGTTAATAATTACAACTCTTTGAAATTCATATTAGATATATGTAGAAAAAATTAGCAAAAGGAACTATTAGACAGAAATTTCTAGAAAGATAACATGGCAAGGTATTCTAGGCTAGAGGTCAAACATATCAGAAAAGTAACTAAATCATTTATATAACTTCACTAGAGATTATATAACATATAGAGAAAACAATTGCTCAAACATGATAATCATATTATAGTAACAAAATGTCTATATAAAAGTGATTGTAATCAATGCCCAAAATTAAAACCTATATATTCATTACAAGTGATGAAGAAAAATGAACTTAGAATTATAGAGGGTATCCCTAGGACTACCCATAAATAATAAAGATGATTCCTTGTTCAAAGAAAGAACAGGGCAAGCATCTAACCACCTATCAAACCCTAAATTGGTCACACAAGTTTGACCTGTAAATGAGAAAAAAAATCCAAGACAAAGTAAGAGATTGCATGAGGAACTCAAAAAGGAAAGTTGATGTACATAGAGTAAGGTTTGAGAAACAAGGGCCAAAGGGTACCTGCAATACCAAAGAGAATGTAAGAACTCTATCATAAATTTGATTAATAAACACGAGTCTTGAATCCAATGAAAATGGAAACAATATAGAATAAGAAAAGGTACCTATAGTGGGTGGAGGGGAGTAGATCCTTGCTCTACTTATACATCAAAATCTAGAATAGTCTTGTTAACCTTGGCACTGAAAAATTAATGAACTATAGTAAGATAAATGAAAAATCCTAAATATAAACCATGAGGTCGTAACTGTCACAATAGGATAGTCGACAAAAGAAACCCTCAAAGGACTTTGACTATCAAATCAGGGGTCAATGAATAAAATGAAAGTAATAAGAAAAAAACACAACCATTTCTTGAAGACTCTTAATGAGAGGAGGGGTTGAAATTACCATCAAAGAGGTGAAACATTCGAACAAACATTAGCCATTGCACTAGCCATTGGACATGCATAAGGAACATAGAATTGTGAGTAAAAGAAAGAGTAAATTGATACACATAGCCATGAAATATAAACCATAAAACCAAGAAGGGAGCACAATTTCATTTGTTGTTCAAGGGCGTGAAGTAGCCAACCTTACCCAAGAGAAATCTGATCCAAAAAGGACAAAAGGTTGAAACTGCAAGGGGCCGAAAACCATTGTCCTCAAACCCTTAATCATTGGATATTAAACTTGCAAAGGAGTCACAAAATAAAGTTAACCATCATCAAAATTGAAATAGAGATTTGAAAGAAAAACCCATTAATAGGAGCTAGTTATTGTGAATATAATAAATTACTAGAGTTCCCTTCGAAGCACGCATCCAACTCCAATTTTAGAGTAGGAACAACTTGCAAAGAGGCTAGAGGACCCTTGTGGGGTGAATGTATGGAAGCCATGGTAGAAAACCATAGTTATTTAGCCACATACTAAGCGTTAAGAGGCAAAAACCAAATGAACGAAATGAAAATAAAACAAGGGTAGATACTGAAATCAACAAACCCTAGCCAATTCAAGCAATTGGATTGCTCAAACCAATATTGATAATGCAATCATAAAGAGCACATGACAACCACATGATAGCAATGGGGTAACCATGTTATAGCATCGTCCTACCATGACCCAACCAATAGGCCCATAAGCTAAATGTGTAACTAACCAAGTATTACCATTATATTAAGATAGAACATAAGTAAGACTTTATCTTATACTTTCAAGAACCAAATATAAATAAAAATACACGAGGTATCTAAAAATGTGAGAAATCAAAGCATTGTGAATAATGAATTAAAACAAAGGAAAAGAATCTCTTTTCATCATAAAGATAACCAATTTAAGAGAAGGGGATATAGACATTGTATTTTTATTCCTACAAAATTAAATGGCCACCACCCATGAAAAACATTATTCTCATCCTAAAAATAACGAACCAACTTAAGAGAAGGGAGATATAGAAGGTTGCATTTGAATTCCTACAAAGTTAAATGGTTAGTGACCAAAGAAAAACATTGTTATAATTAAGCAATAAGCTAACATGAAAAATAAGATTGTTTAAATAATCATAACCAGAAAAATATGATGGTCTAAATAATTAAGTAGTAGAAATGTTTTGTTTGAGTGTGATAATGAAATATGATACCCAAAATGTGTTTTATACATAGTGCCAAAGCATATCATAAAACTATATACTAACTACTAGTGCAAATGCTATCCGTTATTCCAAAGACCCTAGAACGATAGTAGACTTAAGCCCTGCATAACGAATCTGATTGGACACTCCATTGTCAGCACAATCGGGATAGCAGATGTAAGTCCTGGACTGAACTATGCGGAAAATGGAGATAGAGCAAATGATGCCGGAGCAGCAGCAGCAAATGTGCGAAACTCTCTCATCATCCGACGGTCTCCGGTTGTCTGAGCCTCGCACAGGTGAGGCAAGTAAACACCTGCACAAATTATGTATCTAAATATATCACTCATGGGCTAACTGCAGGTATAAAACCCATACATGTATTCATAGTTACAGGTATGTCTCATGTAGGATATCCAGTAAGTAATAAGTACCTTCCCCTGCGGCAAGATTGAAGTAGAGGTCGATGATGTTGGGGCACTTGTTGTAGCAGCCGGGAAGGCATAACTTCTTTGTGAAACCACTTTCTACTAGAGAATCCGTGGACATCCCCACCGTGATCCTCTCCACCCCACAGGCGTTCATGCATTCATCTGTTTCTATCCATTCTTTTATATTCTCCGCGATAATCTCGGATGTCTGCACACCATTGGCAAAAGCAATAGTTGACACATAAAATTATATATGTGAGATTAATTAATAAAAGAAAATAGAAAATCAATTTATTCTTATACATTAAATTCCAAAATAACTACATTAAATAACTAGTACTAAAAACTCACGTGACATTCATACTGCACATGGCCATCCCTGGAGATGGAATTCTCAAGCACACAACGTTGGCCAGAGGACGAAACAGAAAATGCGCAAATATCCACGGGCAGCTTCTCGCATACCATCTCACCTGATCATTAATCAGTCAAACAATAACTAATCTATACGTGAAAAGATTGTTAATTCCATGACAATTTCTAAGATCTAGTGATCAGAAAAGGATTAGCGGTGTCAACGATAGATTGAGAATGAACATGCCCAAAATAAAATGAAATCAATTGTACATACCATAAACGAATTGCCGACTTATAACTGAAATAAAGGCTGAAATTGCCAAAAGAAGCCTCGCAACAGCCATTTCTGTATCAGCTATCAACTATGTTAATCTAATTAAGAGAAGTAATAACAGCAAATGGAAAGTATGCTGTCTATATATAGGAGTAAAGAATGGAAAAGAAACAACCAACTAATTTCCTCACCCGGGCGATGCCTGATGTAATT
Organism: Pinus tabuliformis; assembly: GCA_031772625.1. Taxonomy (NCBI): domain Eukaryota; kingdom Viridiplantae; phylum Streptophyta; class Pinopsida; order Pinales; family Pinaceae; genus Pinus; species Pinus tabuliformis. The sequence continues at coordinate 481,650,887 of CM062813.1, forward strand.
GCCATCTAATTTTGCTAAATATATATTTAAATAAAAAATGCGTGGAACAGGGCTGAAATAAATTTAAATAAAAAATGCGTGGAACAGGGCTGAAAAGGAGGCAACTAATATTTCTAACGATATACGCCATTAATACACTTGAAAATGGGATGCACATACATCCATTAGAATCTTACAATGCTAATGGTACCATCTGCATGCATCTTCATCCATGACCATTCATTTTCATTTTCTGAAAAGCTCCACCTTTCCGGCTGGTACAACCTCCGGTGACTCCAGGACACCTTTCCAACAGCTCCTCTCTTCGAACAAACGGCACGCAGTTAACCCAACGCTCCGTTATCGTCTCCCACATCCCTCTCATTTTAAATTCAAATTTAAAAAACTCCACGCGGTGCACTCTCTCCCACGTCCTTTTCATTTAAATTTTGAATTTTAGAATCAACGTGCAACGTACTTTTTAAAGCGGTGGGTTCACAAGAATGTTTTTAGGGGTAAAAATTATGTAAATTCTAGGTATATTTCGAAAAAAATTTGTAGGGACTTTTGTAAATTTAAGTAAGAGTTTTCAAATTTCATAATTTTAGGTGTTTTAAAAATTTTTGATGGTGCTGAATCTATTTTCACTATCAAAAACATGATTTAAACATTGCCTCTACAAGATTTTTGAAATTTTTTTGCCCAAATTCCGACCACTTTTAACCGTGCAGATGATTCCTCCTTAAATACAGAGAGACCAGCATTCCTTCTATTTTGTTTCTTCCTTATCAGCTACCCTAGCAAGGTTGTTTTATGCACTATTCAACTCGCTCCTTTTTCACAGATAACTAGAAACTATGTACCAGTTCTCTCAGATTCACTGCAACCCTTTCATTTTAATTATGATACACAATTCTAGATGACGCATATAATACATATTTACTAAATTCAAATTCGAATTTGATTAGATGGGAAAAAATTCGATTACCTAAAATACAATACGGAAAAAATTTAGAAATATAGCTTTTCCAAAATTAAATTATTTTTAAAATTTTAAAATATATATATATTTTTAAAAAAATTACATTTTTAAATCTTAAAATTTAATATAATCCTTAAAAATGAAAAATAACAACATTATTAATTAACAATTGAAACAACTTAAATCTCTTCTTGTAGATTTAGCTTTTTGAGTGGATTCATGCTTTCAAAGAGTTGTTTATACTATAGATTTTGAGGGGAGAAACACACCCAAACTTTAATTCATGGTTTCAATTATAGAATAAAATTAGAGATTATATATTTTATAAATATTTATAAACAAATGCTACATAGTAACTAGTACTTGTTGCTTAACTAAAATATAGCTTAATTAAACAAAAAGAATAACAAAAACAAAAAAGTATTCACAAAAATAAAACAACTAATAAAAAATTGTATGGTTGAATGTATCACCAAAAATTAAGAAATATAATCAATTGATATTGTTTATATTAACATATATACACTTTAATATATATGTGTTTTATTTTTATTAATATATATAATTGTTTATAATTAAATTTATTAAAATATATTTTTAATATAATAATAAGGGAGTAGTCTACCTAGGCGGAGGAATGGCCCGTTTTCCGTCACCGGCCGGAAAATCGTCTGGCTCCGGCCACCGGCAATCCCTCCGCCCTCCGCCACCCTCGCCTAGCTCCGCCACCCTCCCCTGGCATTTCTGATTTTATCCTGACATTCCCTGACAAAATCACTGATCGCAGCTGGAGGCCTGACATCCCCTGACAGATCGGGGACGAGCTGGAATTGCAGCCGCGGAAATTTTATTGCCGGTTCCAATTCGAATTGAGAAAATGGTCACCCGCGGGCTGCTCTCCAATTCGACTCGGCGCCGCTCTGCAATTCCGCTCTGCAGCTCCAAACCCAGGTACTCTTCGGTGAACCTGTTAGCATCCTCTGCTAAAACAATGGCGTGCTGAGCATGACTTGATATTGGATGCTGTATAATTTTGCAATGGACTTACATGAAGAGCCGAATCTCCAGAGACAAACATTGAATGAAGTGAAATGTCGTAATTTGTTATTTTACCCAATTTGGAAAAAGTCATATTTTCTGAGCCGTTTCTGTCAAACGATTTTAATCGATCCAGCTGTAAAGAAAACGTAAGATGCTTTCAGTGAAATAAAGTTTCAAACCCCTGTTTTGTCCAATTATGGAAAACGTTATAGTTTATGACATGAGACACATCCAATGAAATAAAATTCCAAACATCTATTTTGTCAATTCTGGAAAGGGTTAATGGAGTGCAAAAAGAATAATAATTTCTGAGCCTTCAGTGTCTTAAGAATTTTCATCGATCTAGCTGTGAAAAACATAAAACACATTCACGGAAGTGAAATTTCAAACCTCTGTTTTTGTCAAATTCTGAAAAATGTTAATGAAGTGAAAAAAATCATAATTTCTGAGCTTTTAATGTCCGAAGATTCTTCATCTATCTAGCTGTAAAAACACATAAAACGCATTCCATTCAGAGAGAAATTACAATGCCAAAGAAGCAAGCAAATATTACACATTTGATCCCAACCCAACATTGGAGCAGGTTAGAGTACCATTCAATGTCCTATCACAATCTTCTCAAAAAGCAATTGTTAGCTTTGGCTACAACTCAACTTATTTTATGTGTTCCTTAAAAATAAATTAAGTGGAAGGCTCAGCATTTTGGCCTTCCTGATATACTGGAGAGTTGGTCACCAACTTGTTTTGTTGGATATTATTATTTTTGGACCAGAAAATTATGCAATCCTGGGCTGGAACTTGGAAGTAGCTCATTGACCGTCAACAGATGCCTGCATTTCTTCCCTGTTTTCTAACACCAAGTAGACATTCATAGGTATTCTTTGCAACTTTAATGATGTTTGTAGATCAGACCCAATTGATCATGTGAAACTAGACTCTGATCACTCATCAGGGATGGTTTACCTGAATTCAGTATTTGGATCCTCTACTGTTCACACCTAGCAGTTCTTTGAAATAATCTGTTAAGCCCACTGTTCAATACCTTCATGACTGATAAATCACCTGACCATCGTAACAAGATCATGTAGAGCTTTCGTACTTGCCATAGCCCATTCTTGGTCTGTGTGAATTCTAGTCAATAATGCAGTCCAGGGCAAAAGAACAGTAGTTGTGGGAAAGAATAGGGTGCTAGATGGATTTATCATAAAATGATAGGGTGATGATATTTGTGTAACGAAATCTCAATCATGGGTTATGCCAATGTAGTGGGGCAAACCATTATCCAACATGCACTCTCCTAATGATTTCTTGCTTGGAAATGGGTGAAAGTTTGGAACCATGAACAAGCAGTCTCCATGGTGCCTGCTTGCCTTGTACTGGTAAGACATACTGCTATAGGCAACCTCCCTATTCAGGGTTCCATCCATTTTGAGGTAGGATATTATGATGTGTCTCCATGGTGCTTAAGGTCTGCGTTACAGTGGTACTGGTAACACTTGCTATTATTATGGGCATCACTGAGATAACAATAAACTAAAAAGGGTCCAAACATTAATTTAGGTAATTGCACCCCAAAACTTGTGTCCAGATTAACAAAGGTTTTGATGTGAGAAATGCCATATAAACCTGTCTTCAACAATCCTTATTCTTCATCAACAAATTTCCAGAAGTTAAAACGTAAACATTGGGGGAACTCAAGGTTCCCTTATTTGGTTTGTTACTAAACACAAGGGGAAATTGAGTTCAGTCCACAAATATAAGAACAGAGCATAATAGTTGACAGCCCACCACTCAGGAGATCTAGTAGGCCGAAGCAGTTACCATCTTGGTATAGGGATTGCGCGCTCATGACTGGTATGTTAAATATTGCAGAACCTTCTAAGTTTCATGAAGCTAGTAAGAGTTGTGAATGGAAGGAAGCAATGAAGGAGGAATATGAATCTATTATTAAGAATAATACTTGGGATCTAGTAAAGCTTCGTCATGGTAAACAACCCATAGGTTGCAGATGGTTATTTAAGTTAAAGTTTAAAGCAGATGGACCTATTGATAAGTATAAAGAAAGGTTGGTTGCAAAGGGGTATTCCCAGAAAGAAGGTATTGATTTTGAGGAAACATTTGCCCTTGTTGCAAAATTAAATACTATTAGATTGATTATTTCTTTAGCCACTAAGCATCATTGGAAAATACATCAATTAGATGTTAAATCTGCTTTCTTAAATGGTGATTTAAAAGAAGAAGTATACTTAGTGCAGCTTGAGGGGTTTGTTAAGAAGGGAGAAGAGCATTTAGTATGTAGATTAAAGAAAGCTTTATATGGTTTAAAGTAGTCTCCTAGATCCTAGTACGAAAAAATTGATTCATTTTTCCTCATGCATGGTTATAAATGGAGAAAAAATGATCCTAATTTATATACTGTGTTTAATGATGAGGGGAAAATAGTGTTGATTTCTTTATATGTAGATGATCTGATCATGACAGGGAATGCATACAATCTCATTGAAGAAATCAAGCAGCAGTTATCACAGAAATTTGAGATGAAAGACCTTGGAGAAATGCATTACTGTTTGGGTCTAGAAGTTTGGAGAGATTCAAGCCAAAAAATTTTGTCCCAGGGTAAGTATGCTAAGAGTTTGTTGACTAAATTCAAAATAGATGAGTGCAAAGCTGCATTTGTGCCCTTACAACAGAACATCAAACTTTAGGTGAATGATTGTTCGAAATATGCAGATGCAACATTGTACAAATAATTAGTTGGTAGTCTTATCTATTTGACTACAATGAGACCAGACCTAGCTTATGCAGTGAGTGTTTTGAGTTAGTTCATTACTCAACCTCATGAGAACCATTGGCTTTCAGTGAAAGGAGTACTAAGGTATCTGCAAGGAACTTTAGACTTTGGTATTTTGTATTCTGACTCATTTGATGTTAGCTTGACAGGTTATACAGACTCTGATTGGGTGGGAAATTTAGATGATAGAAGATCAATTATAGGTTACACCTTTAGCATTGGGTCCGGGATCACCCCTTGGTGTAGCAAGAAGAAACATACTGTAGCATTATCCTCGGTAGAAGTAGAATATCAAGATATGTGTGCAGCAACATGTGAGGCAATTTGGTTGCGCAAACTTCTCCAAGATGCAGGAGAAGAACAGACAAAAGCTACGGTTATCAATTGCGATAATCAAAGTTCCATCAAACTGGCTTACAATCCTATGTTTCATAAAAACACTAAGCACATAGACACTCAATTTCATTTTTTTAGGGAAAAGGCGCAGTCCAAAGAGATTTGTGTTGAATATTGTAATTCTTGTGATAATATGGCTAATATATTTACTAAGCCTATGGGAAGATTGAAGTTTGAGATGTTTAGGGACATATTAGGTGTGTTTAAGAACCCTTTCTCCATTAAGGGGGAGTGTTAAAATTAATGGAGAATAGGTTATTGTTGTTACGTAGTTGTGCATTCTACTTTTCTTAGTCATTCAGTTCCTATTAGTTAGCGATATGATTTGTTGTCCTTAACCAATTGTATCTATTTATTATTGGAGATTAATGTGAAGCCTGTGTGGTGTTTTTCTTGAAGGAGCTCCTAGTGATCCACACCTGTGAGATCCTCTTGTGTTGATCATCATTTCACGTCTTCCCTGTGCAACTCTTCACATTTTTGGTTTGCATAACTCTTCTTCCTATCTTTGGCTACTTTCAAGTTATGCCTTATTTTCTTTAATCAGTCGTTCCATCTCTTTTAAAAGATCTGGTCCTAAAACCAACCCATATTCTGGTTGACTCCAACTTAAGGGGCTGTGGCACTTATTTCCATACATAACTTCGAATGGACTCATCTTAATGGATGCTTGGTAGTTTTCATTATAGAGAAATTCTACCAAAGGTGGGTACTCATCCCACTTCGTTCTATTGATCCATCACATAAATACACAACATATCCTCCAACATGTGATTTGTTCTTTTTGTTTTCCCATCTGTTTGAGGATAATAGGTTGTGATAAAATTCAATTATGTAACCATCTCTACAAACAACTTTTTCTAGAAATTAGAAATAAATTTTACATCTCGAATTAATATAGCCATTTTTGGTACTCCATGTAACCAGAATAATTTTTCATAGAAATTCCTTCTATCTGCACTATTTTGTATGTAGAGTGGATTGGTATAGAGTGAGTTGCCTTGCTCAACTTACCTAATACCACAATAATTGGATCATGTTGCTTCCTAATTATAGGTAGCCCAATGATAAAGTCCAAAGAAATAATTTCACATTTCTATATTATATTTCTTCTTATATGATTAAGCATGAAGTGATGGAAAATTTTAGAATTTTTCTTACCTTTTTTGGTACATCTAATGCACAATTTCTGACCCCAAGGAATCTCATTTTTTTTCTCTAATATTCAAGATGAGTGATGAAGGTTTCTTCCTCTACCATAAGCTATTCTAATATGTCATCCACGATGATTTATTGTTGTATTTCTTGCATGTTTTCTTCAAGAGCTCCTTGAAATTGAAAGATGTTCCTAAAGTTATTCATATTCCATATTTTGATGCATATTTTGAGATATTTGAGGTTTTTATAAAAAAGGTTTCATGGGAGACCTTAGGTTTGAAGGAATTTATGTCCACCATGTTTTGGCCTTCTCCACAAAGGATAGGTCCAAGAGCCAAAAAAATATCAAAACAACAAGTACGATTCATAGGTCTCGTTTTGATGTTAATACTTAGATGAATGGGCAATGACCGGATCCTCTGCAAGTAAGGATGGAGGATTCTAAGAAGATATTCTTTCCATCATATTTTCATAAATAATTAGGCAATTTTATCTGGAGAAAACCTAGTGCTTCCCTTTATGTCAGTTGTTCTAAGTGAAATTGTTATTTATGGTATCTAGATCAATTAGTTTCAAGACATGCATGACCTCTTTGAAGTGATCCGCCTCCTGGTATGCCCTTCGAATACCTCCTTTTTTTCTCAGAGATCAATTTTATCATATTAAAATCTCTCCCAATTATCCACAGGATATTTTTCAACATCCAATATATCCTCTTTAGAGCATAAATAAAGCTTGATCTTTCACTAGTGATATGTGGTCCATAGACATTTTTTATACATACCTCTTGATCAGAGCCTGAAGTTCTGAATTAGGTTGTTAAAATTCTGTTGTTTTTTAAATAGTCATGAGAAAAACCACTTCATGATTCCAATCTATAGCTAGAACTCTGACTTGACCACTTGCATCAATGACCAATCTCTAGGTTCCTTTCCAACATTTGGAGACAATAGAGGATTCTCTTTCCTTACTACATTTTGTTTCCTAAATCATCATTATATTAGGTTTATCTTGGCAAAAAAAAGCCTTAAGAAGCTTTTTCTTACCTAATCAATTTTGGCCTCTTATGTTCCAAGAGATGATTTTCATTCAGTAGAAGTGGGAGTTGAGTAAAAGGCCCCAGTAATTAGAGTAATTATACCTGAATTGGCCAACAAGTCACCTAATTCTTGTGAGAAAATCTTATTTTTTGTTCTTTCCTTTACACCTATCTTCTTTTAAGGGTTTATGCAGGCCTTTGAGGTTTTGAATATTGTCCCCAAAATTGTTGGGAGAATGGTTGGAGTGCTCCCTTTTTTAGTGCAACTCAGTCATAAGTTTGAGGAGCACTTTCTTTAAGATATGGACTTGATGTTTAGGAATGGCCTGAAGATATTTGTTCTTCCAATTGACTTACATTGGTTGGAGATCCTCACCTCGATCTAGAATATCTAGAGAGAGCACCTCTATAATCAATATCTTAGGGATGTTAGTTGGCACTGATTGGTAGGGATTAGAAGGGATGAAGTAGTTGATAGGAACTGTTAAGTCCTCTTGGCGTGATCTAATACTCGCCATAGTTGGATCTGGTTGAGAAGGCTCTTATGTCATTGTAGATGTGTCATATGATGTGCCAATCAGGGCTTCGAAGTTTTTCTGGGTGTGGAACCCTAGATTAGTTTCAAAAGTAGTTAAAGCCTTTGTATGATTAAGATTTGAATTAACTGGAGTGAAGCCTTTTAGAGTCATGGGTGGGTCCTAAGGATGTTACATTGCTACAATGTGAGGAGGAAAGTTTTTGAAGAGATGATCATATTCATGGAAATTCCAAAAGGAAAAGGGAAGTGTTCATAGTCCGATAGTTATTGCTAGAGCTCATCCCTGAAATAAAGATCAATGGATGCTAGGAGAGGATTAGAGTTGTCCATGTAAACTCAGAATCATGCATAAGATGTAAATCTACCTCATTTGGTGACTTCTGAGGATTTGAAAATGTGACCAAGGGTGTTTCCTATATCCTCTAGGGTTTCTTCCTTCCCGAATTCCCTTCATAGAAAGTATAGTCTGATCCAAACCAAACTAGCACCTTTGTAAAGCTTTCTTTTTCTAGGAAATGGCATTTAGTCTAGAAATGGGTGAAAAATATGATAGAATTAAGGAAATATGGACCACCTTCAAATAGTTGCATCTGGTCCTCCATATCAACAAAGATCATACTCAAGAGGCCTTTCACCCCCAATTTTAGATCTATTTTTCCATAGTCTTCCATCTGTTTTAAATCCAATTGACGAGAGCATCTTTCATGGGCTAGAAGCCCACAAATTTCTAATCAAAGCATGGTCTTGCATGAGTTGGATGTGCTTTATTAAAGAATATTTTATCTCGAATTTAGTGTCTTTGGTTAATTTTGGCAAACAATGGCTCGATCTTCTAGCTTTTCATCATGCACTTGCCAGGATTTGTGGAATTACAAGGGGGGAACTGAAGTTTGTAGAGTAATTGTTAAAATATTATTTTCCCCCATATTCATTTGCACTGCCTTTGGTATCACCAAAAGCTACATTGTAAAAGGAAAATGAGAGGTTGCTTCTTCCATCGCGATGCATGAACAAAGCTGGGACTAGAGATAACTGGAGGAGAATCCTAGCTGCAAAATTTCCAAATCCTAGACCATCCAAAAACAATTAATTCAGAGAGAAAAAAAAAGTGAAATGTTAAACAAATCCCTAATATATAAGCTTCATTATCATATTTAAATTATGTTACTTTCTCTCTGACTTTTTAAAGAAATATATAAAGTATGGGAAAAGCTATGATATATATAAATTGTACAACTTAAAATTAGACGGAAAAAAAAAATACATAATTATTTTAATAAAATATAAGGTAACACTTAAAGAAAAACATAAATGAAAACTATCCAACACTAACTTCTAAATTTTTTAGATTTTTTAAGAACTTTTTTCCTGAAGAAGTCTATATCTGAATTAAATCAACACTAATTAAAAAAAAAGAAGAGGGGAAATAATTCTTCAAAAGAAATATAAAAAAAAAACTATGTAAAACTAGGTTTGTTAACAATGGGCTATCTCATGGGAAAAACTAGATCACCATTAAGACTTTTCTATATAAAGAGGAGGAGTAAAAGTATTGTAACAAAAAGCATTATATCCGGTGAGAAGGTTTACATGAGGTTTACAGCTTAACTTTGATAAGAGTATGTGAGTTTTCAGAGCATTGGAGGTTTTCTTCGACTCTAATAAAACTTTAGTAATAGTTTTGGATAAAACCAATACTTCACATTTTAATATCTATCTCACTTAAATCTGATACGTAAACAAAAGATGGAAAGTTAATAACAATTTCATTTCCTGTGACCAAAATGACAGCAGATTATTGTCATCTTGGAAGTTGCCATTTCTTTAAAAATGACAACGAAAGAGTAAACTTAATTTCTTTATAACTGAAAGTGCGCAAATGATAACGAGAGTATGGTTAGTTTATTCTGCAATGGGGATAGCCAACGAGGAATCGAACAAACGAGAAGCTACAAAAATTGAGTATGCCGCACACTGATTCTCAAGGGGCAATTAAATGTCGTTTTTATCGATATTTTTTTTTAAGGTAATATAAATTGATAAAGAATAAGGGAGTGTTTTTTGTTGTTTTGTTTAATAAAATATTTTAATGTCATGATGTGTTGTATAGATTCCAAATAATAATAAAATTGTAAAATGATGTGTTGTATAGATTCCAAATAATAATAAAATTGTAAAATGCTGTGTTGTATAGATTCCAAATAATAATAAAATTGTAAAATGAGTTATATGAATATTCATTTTATTTTTTTTATTAAATTTTTAAATATAATTAAACATATTTTTCATAAATAAAATATATATATATATATATATATATATATATATATATATATAATTGACATTGAAGAAAATGATAACAAGCTAATAATTATTTATTATAAGGGTGGCTATTAAGCTTTTGATTGATTTGCTATTAGTTTTTTTTTTACTAAAAAAATTTAAAATCTATATAAAATTTAACATTATGAAATTAAATTTATTATTTTTAAATAAAAATTAGTTCTATTTACCTCAAATATGATTTGGTTAAAATGTCTCCCGTCTTAGTGTGTAATGATGACAAGAATTGACTTTTGTGTACTTTATTATTAATGACTATGTAATATATCACTAATTACTATGTACAATAAATATAAATAAATTGAAAAATAACATTATATATTAATTACTATGTACCATAAACACAAATGGTTTGTAATTAAATTCAAAAATTCCATTTTTTCATTGGTGTAAAGTATTGAATAGACAATTTTTATGGGTTTTATTTTTAATTTAAAACAAATAATTTGAAAAATATAAATTTGAAAAAATTATGTAAAAATAACATATTTACAATTTGTAAAACTCTTATTTTATCAATCTATACTCTAATGACATGACATGTGTACTATAATATGAGCATTATATTAAAAAAATTGTCATCATTCAATATTAAACAAGGCCATTATATTTTTTTAATATATAATTGACATTGAAGAGAATGATAACAAGTTAATAATTATTTGGGAGGATATAACGTATTCAGTTTTTCATTGACTTATTTAAAAAATATAAATTTGAAAAAATATGTAAAAAAAAATTGTACAATTTGTACAACTCCTATTATATCAATCTATACTCTAATGATATAACATGTGTATTATAATATGAACATTATATAATAAAAAAATTCGTCATTCAATATTAAATAAGTCAATGAAAAACTAAATACGTTATATCCTCCCAAATAATTATTAACTTGCTATCATTCTCTTTAATGTCAATTATATATTAAAAAAATATAATGGCCTTGTTTAATATTGAATGATGACAATTTTTTATATAATGCTCATATTATAGTACACATGTCATGTCATTAGAGTATAGATTGATATAATGAGAGTTGTATAAATTGTACACATTTTATATTTACACATTTTTTCAAATTTATATTTTTTAAATTGTTTTTTGTAAATCAAAAACTAAAACCCATAAAATTTGTTTATTCAATACTTTACACCAATGAGAAAATAGAATTTTTGAATTTATAATTAATATATAATGTTATTTTTCAAATTATTTATATTTATTGTACACAATAAGAGGGGAGACATTTCAACAATTCATATTTGAGATAAATAGAAATAAATTTTATTTAAAAATAATAAATTTAATTTTCTAATGTTAAACTTTGGATAGATTTTAATTTTTTGTGGTCAAAGAAAAATTAATAACAAGTCAATGAAAAACTAATTAGGTTATATCCTGCCAATGGGAGGTATAATAGGAATAATAATTTTTTTTTAATAATATATTATTTAAATAAATAATTTCTTTGTGGTAGCTTAAGTCACTTTCGTTGTGTAAATGAAGTGTTATGTGTGAGGAGGTGAGTGGTTCAAATCCCCCAATTCAGGTGTTCCTTCAAAAGGGGCATACATGAGATTATATTGCTAGCGATTGTGAACAATTCAATGTCATGCAAGTACGAGATTGACCCAAATCCTCTAAATACAAACCAATATAGATCCATCTTAACCATGGATCTAGTAAGAGCCTCAAATCTCTTGAGGTGAAAACCTTTTTGGGACTAGTGAGATTATGTATGTTTGATAATACTTTTAATTAAACATATCAAACATGTATATTCATTATTGTTTTTTTTATTATATCAGGCATGAAATATTTTATTTATGGTGGAGAGTGAGAGGAAATATTTTTACCACTTCTCCTTAGTATGATCATTAAGAGTTAGATTATTTATGTTTTATAATACTTTTAATTAAACAAATCAAATAGGCATATTCCTTTTTAGTTTTAATTAAACAAATCAAATAGGCAATATTCATTTTTGTTTTTTTATTATATTCGAGGTGAAATATTTTACTTATGGTATTGAATGAGTGAAATATATTTACCATTTCTCCTTAGTATGGCCACTCAGAATGAGATTATTGATGTTTTATTATACTTTCAATTAGCAAACCAAACGAGTATGTTGATTTTTGTTTTTTATTATATATGGTATTTTTTGTAAATATTTTTAAAAAGTCATACATACATATCTCTCATACTGAGCTGTAGAATGAGCCTTTGGCTAAAGAAAGAAATATTATTTAAATAAAATAATATTTTTTTAAAAATTAAAAGAATAATACCAACTCACGGTAAATAATAATAATAATAATGTATTACAAAGTATAGTCTAGCATGTCACTTTTTCTTTGTATAGTGATTAATTTGATTACAACATCAAATTAAGATAGGACTTTTCTAGACATCCACAATTTTTCCATTTTCATTGGATGAAGATTTTCTAAAAATCTGAAACTCGAAGTGTTTGAATCATTGTTTTTAATAGTGGAAATGGATTTAGCACTCTCAAGGATGACTTAACTGTTGTAACCTAGATTTCAAAAAATATCCACAAGATTTTTTTTTGTCAAAATCGTGCTGAAAAAACTATTGGCAATCAACAATTTCGTTGGATGACAATGAATCCGATGATTTCTTTTCAAAAATCTAAGATTGGGAGTGCTTAAATCGTTTTTTAATAGTGGAAATGGTCAACACCCCAGACAATCCTTGGTGCCCTTAAAATTTTGAAACATGACAGTTGTAACCTGGATTTCCAAAAATCTAAGATTGGGAGTGTTTAAATCATTTTTTAATAGTGGAAATGGGTTCAACACCCCAGACAATCCTTGGAGCCCCTAAAATTTTGAAACATGACAGTTGGCGATTTTCTTTTCAAAAATCTATACAAAAGTGTTTGAATGTTTTTTTAAATGGTGGAAATGGATTTACCACCCTCAAGAACCCCTAGAGGACCTAAAGTTTTGAAGCTTGACAATTGTAACTTGGATTTCTAAATTTTTCGACTGGATTTCGTCAAAAAGCATTATTTTTTGGCAAAAAAATGTTGAATTTTTAGACTACTCTATTAAGATAGGATTTTTCTAGGCATAGACAATTTTTCCTGGGCCATGATTTTCCTGTCCAAATTTGGTGATTTTTTTTTCAAAATAAATAAAACTAGGAACTTTTGTATCAATTTTTAATGGTGGAAATCGATTCAACATCGTCAAGAAATTGGTGCACTTAAAATTCTGAAATTTGATAACTATGACATGGATTTCCAAATATTTCATCAAAATCATGCCTAAAAGACAATTATTTTTCAAGTTAAAATATCGCCATTTTAGACTATGCTATTAAGATAAGACTTGTCGAAGAAATTCACCTGGACGACTATTCTTTAGTTGGAATCCGACAATTTCTTTTTCAAAAAATCTGAAATTGCAATGAATAGTTATTTTAATGGTGGAAACAGATTAGTCACCCTCAAGAACCCCTTAAGAACCTAAAACTGAAACTTGACAACTATAAGCTAGATTTCAAAAGATTTCCAGTTGGAAAAACCATTCTTTTTAGGCCAAAAACTTTGTTTGTTTGGGTTGGCTATTAAGATAAGTCTTGTCTAGACTACAGAAAATATACTTCTATGAGGGCTTTGTTTAACTAATAGATGTCTTGGAGTTTTTGCTTGAATTCTGCAATTTTTTTTATTATTAAATAGTGATTTTTTGTTATTTGAAAGGTGTTTTGATTGTATCCATGGGTCTTGAATATACAGTGATTGGGCGCTTTGTTAAGTCATTCCTTAATGTGAATGATAGTTGAATAATGATTCTATAATGCGAAATAAACACTTAAAAGAATTGGAAAACTTTAACATCCAAGAAATCATACCTTCGGCCATTGATGCTGCTCACACTCCAAAACCAAACTTTCTGCTACGCTTGAGGCAGTCCCTTGTTTTGTTTTCTAATGTGTTTACATGCGTTGTTGGCTCGATCAAAACTGGTAGTTTGGAAGTCACAGGTTCCAGTCCGACGGAAATCACAAATTTAATAGCATTTTCTTTAATATGCAAAATCAACTCTTGGCCATGACAAAGTAGAAAATGAGCCAGTTAGCTGATTCACACGATCAGCTTTCAATCCTTAGTGAAGCAAAAAATTTTCAACATTTTTCAGGCGTTGCTGAGGCAGATAAAGGCCTTGGAGAGAGAAGCTTCAAAAAACTACTCTACACTCTCTCGATTGAACAAATGTCCAACGATTCCAGAAAGAAGAGAATGTGAGTCTTCTTTGGGTTTTCTTAACAAGGATCCTGAATGTAGAGATATTCAGCACCATCTTCTGAAGCCCAAAAGTCAAGCTTTGCAGTCACGTGTACATGAACAGACAAAACTAGATGGCATGTGTAAACAGAAAACACTAAGGAAGATGCCTGAAGACGGTGAAATGGATTTTGATGGATGGAAAATTGAATGAAGAATTTTAACAATGGAGTTTTCTTCCACACTTCTAGGCATGACATGAAAAGACAGCTAGCAAACAGCTCTGTAATTACGCCATTTTCAAGCCACTACGTGAGAGATCATCATTCGTGTGGCACTTCCAAGCTCTTCTCACTCTCATTTTATGGTGTAACGCTGAAGGGGTTGAGTCAAGGAGCTTGGGGACCAAACAGAAGTATTTATAGCCAAGCTTCCATCAAGATTTAGTTGGCTATGTGTCAAGTGTTCCAAAAAACATGGTAGAGAACTACAGTGGGAGTAATGGACCACTCCAGGAGCTCCCAACAAGAAATTAATTAACAATAGATGGTTTTAGTAAATATTGGAATCGACAGCAGATGGTCATTTGGTTTCTGAATTATCAGCGGTCATTATGGGCCAAACAACCATTATGGGAGCAACATTCTCCCACTTGGTCCATACTTCCAATTTGTTAATGTCTCATCTTAAAACCCATTGATAATATGTATTAAGTAATAGATACATGAATCCTGGCAATAAGTCCTCTAATGACGAGTATTATCTTCCATGTATTACTATGTATTAATTTCTATTATAATTTATGTGGCAACAATTTCTTAATGAATAAACCTTATGTTTATTCTTGGTCCTACATAGATGAATTCTCTCAAATCAAATTAAGGTGCACATAAGTATGAGAAAAACATCACAATAATTAAGAATTTCATTAAAATAGCATTGTCCATACAATGAGAAACTACATAATGGAACCAAGTCCCATATTCATTACATGATCCTTGAATTTAAATAGTGGCATGCCCTTATTCAAAGGATCAGTGATCATCAACTCAGTGCTGACATGCTCATTGACCACTTTCTTTTCTTTAACACGTTCCCTTATAGATAAATATTTAATGTTGATGTGTTTATTTCGACTCCCACTTTTGTTGTTTTCAGCCATAAAAACAGCACTTGAATTGTCGTAATACATTCTCAATGGCTTAGAGATAGAATCCATAATTCTAAGCCCAGAAATGAAACTCTTAAGCCATATACAATGTAAAGTAGCCTCAAAATAGGAGGCGAACTCAGCTTCCATAGTGGAAGTGGCAATCAAGGTCTGCTTGGCACTCCTCCATGATACAACTCCACCGGTCATCATAAAAATGTATCCTGATGTTGATTTGCGTGAATCAAAGCATCCAGCAAAGTCAGAATCTGAGTAGCCAATTACTTCCAAATTATCCATTCGTCTATAGATAAGCATGTAGTTTTTGGTTCCTTGAAGGTACCTCATTACTTTCTTTGCAGCTCTCCAGTGGTCTAAACCTAGATCACTCTGATATCGTCCCAACATTCCCACAACAAATGCAATGTCAGGTCCTGTGCAAACTTGAGCATAAATTAGGCTTCTGACAGCAGAAGCATATGGAATGTTCTTCATTTGTTGCCTTTCAAAGTTGTTCTTCAGGCATTGGTTCAAATTGAACCTATCACCCTTCACAATGGGAGCTACACTTGGTGAACAATCCTTCATCCGAAATCTCTCTAAAATTTTATTAATATAGGTTTCCTAAGACAAACCCAAGATGCCTCGAAATCTGTCTCTATGGATCTTAATGCCAATGACATAAGATGCCTCACCCATATCCTTCATATTGAAATTTTTAGAGAGGAATTGTTTCACCTCATGCAGCAAACCCTTATCATTGGTTGCTAACAAAATGTCATCCACATATAAAACAAGAAAATAGATTTTGCTCCCACTGACTTTTAGGTATATACATTGATCCATAATGTTTTCTACAAAACCGAATGAAGAAATTACATTATGGAATTTCAAATACCATTGGTGAGATGCTTGTTTTAAACTGTATAATGATTTCTTGAGCTTGCAAACCAATTTCTCACCATCACTGGAGGGGAATCCTTCAGGTTGTTTCATGTAAACCTCCTCCTCTAGATCTCCATTGAGAAATGTCGTTTTCACATCCATTTGTTACAACTCCAAGTAAAAATGGGCTACTAATGCCATAATAACATGCAAGGAATCTTTCTTAGATACAGGAGAGAAAGTCTTTGTGTAATCAATTCCTTCTTTCTGAGTGAATCCCTTAGCAACAAGTCTTGCCTTGTATCTCTCAATGTTGCCCAATGAGTCTTTCTTAGTCTTAAAGACCCATTTACATCCAATGGATTTTGCACCATTAAGAAACTCAACAAGATCCCGGACTTCGTTACTCTTTATAGAATTCATCTCTTCCTTCATGGCATCATACCATAATTCTGATTCTTTGCAACTCATGGCTTGTGAAAAGGACCTGGGATCATTTTCGGCTCGAATGTTGTAGTCAGATTCTTGCAGATACACAACATAATCATCAGGAATTGCTGATCTCTTTGGTCTAGTAGATCTTCTTAATGTTGTACCATCATCTTCCTAAGAAATATGTGGTTCAACTCATTGTTCAAAAGTTCTTGGCAACTCTTGAACTACCTGATCTACTGGAATGTCGTCAGCAACTTGTGGAACTTCAACAATTGGTTGTTCAACACTAGTTTGTACTTGAGGGGTGTTGTGAACAATAACCAATCTATCACTTAAGGTGGAAGGTTGAGATTCTGAATGATCTTTCTCAGAAACTATGTTCCTAGTTTGATCGCTCCCACTGATCAAGTCATTTTAAAGAAACTTTGCATTTCTTGATTCCACAATCCTAGTGCTGTGAGATGGACAATAAAATCTGTAACCTTTAGACCTTTCAGCATATCCAATGAAATACCCGCTAATGGTCCTTGGGTCCAACTTCTTCTCTTGTGGATTATATATTCTTACTTTAGACGGGCATCCCCAAATGCGCATATGTCACAAACTCGGTTTCCAACCTTTCCATAATTCAAAAGGCATTTTAGGAACAGCCTTGGTTGGAACTAGGTTTAATATATACATTGTCGTCTTAAGTGCTTTAGTCCACAAAGATTTAGGAAGATTGGAGCTACTAAGCATACTCCACACCATGTCCAATAATGTTCGGTTTATTCTTTCTGCTACACCATTCTGGTCGAGTGAACCAGGCATGGTGTATTGGGAAACAATCCCATGCTCTTGAAGAAATTTTGCAAATGGCCCAGGTGCTTGTCCATCTTCTGTGTATCTACCATAATATTCTCCACCTCTATCTGATCTCACGATCTTAATTTTCTTGCCGCATTGTTTCTCTACTTCAGCGTTAAAGATCTAAAAGGCATCTAATGCTTAATTATTTTTATGAAGCATGTAGAGATACATATATCGTGAGTAATCATCTATAAAAGATATGAAGTATCTTTGACCATGTGAGTCCATGTCTGGACTACATATATTAGTATGTATGATCTCTAATATGTCCGAACTCCTATTGGCACCTTTCTTTGACTTGTTGGTCTGCTTTCCCTTTATGCAGTTCACACAAGTCTCAAAATCAATAAAATCTAGAGTATTAAGTACCCCTTCATTTACTAATCTTTTAATTCCTTTTATGGAGATATGACCTAATCTCTGGTGCCATAATTTAGAGGAATCTTCATTAGTAACACATCTTTTAATGCCAGTGTGAACATGCATTGAAACATAAGTGACATTGTTTTGTAAATTCATGCAGTAAAGACCATTAGACAAAATACCATTCCCAACACAATCAGATTTATAAAATAAACTGAAAGATATTTCTGAAAAGTTGAAGGAATATCCAAAATGTACAAGTCTTGAAACTAAAATCAAGTTTCTAGAAAAACTTGGAACATAAAAGGTCTTTTCTAATTCTAAAACAAAACCACTACTTAAAGTTAAATAGCATGTTCCTATAGCTTCCACATGCGAGCCCATCTTGTTTCCTGATAAGATGCTTTGCTCACTTCCCACTGGCTTCCTTAGGTTTTGCAAACCCTGCAAGGAATTCGAAATGTGAATTGTTGATCCAGAATCAATCCACCAGGTGTTAATATTGACATTAACCATATTATATTCATAACAAACAAATGAGATTGGATTACCTTTGTTCGCAAGACATTTCTGAAATTTGGTGCATTCCTTCTTCATGTGTCCCTTCTTTTTACAGAAGAAACACTTGGAATCCTTCTTGATATCAGCTTGGGGAGGTACTTTACCTTTCCCTTTCTGATTGGCTTGAGATTTGCCCTTTCTACACATTGCCAGCATTGCACTTTCTCCTAGTTCCATCACGAGTCTCCCTTCCTCTTGAACACACATGGTCATGAGTTCATTAATTGACCATTTATCCTTATGTGTGTTGCATGCAATTTTGAAGGGTCCGTATTGGTGCAGAAGGGTGTTTAGGATGTAGTGCACCAAGAAGGACTCTGATATTTCAACCTCAAGTTTCTTCAATTGAGCCATAATGTCCCTCATTTGCATGATGTGCTTGTGTACACCTTTCACACTGGTGAGCCTTAGGGATGAGAACTTCATGATTAGGGTGCTTGCTAGTGCCTTGTTAAAGTGGTGAATTGATCATCAATGGCTTTCATCAAGTCTCGAACCTTTTCATGCTGATCAACGGAACCACGAATACTAGCGGAAATTTTATTCTTAATGAACATCATGCTTAGGCGATTAGATTGCTCACATCGTTCATAAAGTGTGATGTCCGTTGCAGTGCTAGTATTAGTGAGTGCCGGTGGTTCATCTTTCCTAATAGCATAGTCTATGTCCATCCACCCCAAATGAAGGAGAACTCTCTCCTTCCAGACCTTATAGTTATCTCCCTTAAGTTCAGGGATATCACAACAAATATCAAAGAAATTTGCAGGTTGTACAACTACATAAAATTAAATATCACATGCTTATGTTAAAATTGAGGCCTAAAAATAAAATTTCATGCTTTACCAATGTAAACCATGCTTAAAATTGAATCTAATGACATAAAAATTGCCTGTGGGCTAAATTTTCAATTCAAGCAGATTCAATTATTCTTTATGATAGAATTTATCAAATTATTCACTTAATTCATAATTCTAAAGGTTATATTATGATTATAATTCGATATAAATTCTATATTAGATTTGAGCTTTGTGATAAAACTATTAATTCATAATTCCTGTGGGTAAGTTATGAATATTTTATCCTAATTAATTATATAAATATAATAAAAATTCCTGTGAGATAAAATTTATTATATTTATTATAATTAATTACAATTAATGTCTAAATAATCTTTATGTGATTCTAATCAATCATAATATATAATATTATTTAATTAGAGATGTTGTGGCTATTCTCTAATCAATTAAAAAGTATATGGATCAATAGACAGTATTCTTTTATGCATAAAAAATAACTTGATGTGAGAATAATTATAAATTTCATAAATAAAACTATAATATTAATGCATAATCATTCAACGATGGGTCTCATATACTCATCTAAAATAGCATGTATTAATTAGAGCAGAAATAATCAATTCATGAAAATTAAATATGAGCACAGTTATAAATTTTCACAACAATTATCCAAATTTCATATAATTAAACCAAATAAATAATATAAGCATAAAAAATGAGTAAAATTAGACATATTTCCAAATAAATGCCTTAATTCATAAAATTCTCAAAATATGGCATTTAGCCAAATAGAGCATGTCTATAAACACCAAGGCAGAGATAAAAAATGCTTCGATACCAACTGATAGCTGAATAATAATTCTATAATGTGCAATAAACATTTAAAAGAATCGGAAAACTTTAACACACAAGAAATCATACCTCCGGCCATTGATGCTGCCCACACTCCAAAACCAAACTTTCTGCTACGCTTGAGGCAGTACCTTCTTTTGTTTTCTGATATGTTTACATGCGTTGTTGGCTCAATCAAAACTAGTAGTCTGGAAGTCACAGGTTCCAGTCTGACGGAAATCACAAATTTAATATCATTTTCTTTAATATACAAAATCAAGTCTTGGCCATGACAAAGCAAAAAATGAGCTAGTTAGCAGATTCACACGATTAGCTTTCAAACCTTAGTGAAGCAAAAAATTTACAACATCTTTTAGGCATTGCCGAGGCAGATAAAGGCCTTAAAGAGAGAAGCTTCAAAAAACTACTCTACACTCTCTAGATTGAACAAATGTCCAATGATTTCAGAAAGAAGAGAATGTGAGTCTTCTTCGGATTTTCTTAACAAGGATCCTGAATCTAGAGATATTCAGCTCCAACTCCTGAAGCCCAAAAGTCAAGCTTTGCAGTCACGTGTACATGAAAGGACAAAATCAGATGGCGTGTGTAAACAGAAAGCACTAAGGAAGATGCCTAAAGACGGTAAAATGGATTTTGATGGATGGAGAATTGAATGAAGAATTTTAACAACGGAGCTTGCTTCCACACTTCCAGGCGTGACATGAAAAGACAGCTAGCAAACAGCTCTGTAATTATGCCATTTTTGAGCCACTGTGTGAGAGATCATCATTCGTGTGGCACTTCCAAGCTCTTCTCACTCTCATTTGATGGTGTAAGGCTAAAGGGGTTGAGTCAGTGAGCTTGGGGACCAAACAGAAGTATTTATAGCCAAGCTTCCGTCAAGCTTTAGTTGGCTATGTGTCAAGTGTTCCACAAAACATGGTAGAGAACTACAGTGGGAGTAATGGACCACTTTAGGAGCTCCCAACAAGAAATTAATCAACAGCATATGGTTTTAGTAAAAACTAGAATCGGCGGCAAATGGTCAGTTGGTTTCTGAGTTATCGGTGGCCGTTATGGACCAAACAACGATTATGGGAGCAACAATGAAGTCACTGGTTCAATCCTCCACCTCAATCTGAGTGATATATTGGACATAATGAAGATGTGGTCTTGCCAAGCTTATAAAAAAGGTGTTTTGATTGTATAAATAGATTAATCACTGTAAATCCTGGAAAAGTAACATAGTAGAGAATGTGGTCTGAGCGTTGTGCATTTCATTTTCACTTAGAAGAGATAAAAAATTTAAATAGTCCATTACAATGTATTAAATTGTCTACAGAATGTCTTCAGTTTCCTTTGCCTTGCACTGTTCGAACTATCAGGTCATTAGACATATTCCAAATGGCTCAATCTTAGCGTATTACCGAACTAGTCAGTAGGAGGGTGATAGTAGATCCAGAAGTAGTAGTTTTTGACCAAGTTCCTAATAACAATAACTCGATTTTAATTTCAGGAATATTTTTGAAATGTGATAGTAAAACCGTTGTGAAATCCAATAATTGACTTATTCATGCACATCAAATATTTCTAAAATTTGACTAACCCATTACAATGTGAATGGCAGCCACATGATTCAAAAATTGTGTCCCCGTATTAACAATGGAAGAAAAGTAGCAATTAGAAATCAAGTTTCTATTACGCCAGCCATCCCCTAATAAGACAAGGTGGCTTCCTCGCTGAAAATGGCTCCATGAGGTTATTTAATGTCTAGTCATTACAACTATATATACAACAATTGACAATTAATCATAAAAGTGCGTAGTCAGCAATCGTGTAATCATAGAAGTTGGCTCTCAGCAATCATGCCTGGAGGGGCATTGTTATGTCTATTGCAGATTTCTGAAATATTTTGGTATCCGACGATAGACTTAACTTCAGGGGTGTAAGAACCTTAGGCTTAAATTAATTGCAAATTCTCAGAATATTCCTTGATAGAATTAACTTCTTCTTAATAGACTTAACTTCAGGATTGTAAGCAGATTCACAAATATTCCTTGATGCCCTACTTGCAGCAATCTCTTAATACTTCAGTGCCCATTTACTACTATTGTTTCTGTGAATTAAAGTAGAATTGATCGTACTACATACATCTTCATCACAGCCGAAAGCATAGAGTGGTAATTAGAATTCACAACAATACAGAAATGACAGTTTGCGAGGTTCCTTTTCACACTCATTGCCCTAAATTCTCCCTTGCGCAGGGTTGTGGTTTTTTTTATGTGTACACATCAAATTTCTCACTCCCATGTCATTTTATTGTTATGATACGTGCGGCCAATAAGGTCTTTTTCATCAAATAATGACAATATGGAGTCATAAGTATGTCTCACAGTCATAAGCATGTCTCGCAGTCAGAGTTTAAATTTTTTTCCTTTTGTTTCTTTCTTCACGAAATAATCGTCGGCAGTATGGAATCATAACTATATATTTTATAGTCAGAAATTATATATATATGTGTGGGGGGTTTCATATTCATTTATATATTTATTTTATTTTCTGAAAAACGATGTTTTGATTCATAAATTATAAGAAAGTTTATATATTTATGTTTCTGTTTCCATCAACATACACACATAAATATAGCTTATGATACTATCCCTATTACAGATCCAGAATGCAGGAGGCCCGACACAGTATTTTGATGTGTCTAAAAGAAGAGGAGGTACCAAATACATATTAAAACATTACATTAACTTCTTACAAATAAAAACCAGATCCGATTAGCCACATAAAATATACAGAAACGCAATTAAAAGAAAATATGTTTCCGCCAAAAGAAAGAAAACTGCTCTTGCCATTAAACTCCTGCAAAATTCAAAAATGTTCCTCCAAATATGTTCTTTCTTTTTCATCCTATGAGTTTGTGTTTTCAAATCATGTTCCTTGTGTATCCATAATATTGTTATAGTCTTTTCTTGGATAAGAAAGCTTAATTAAAAATCACACTGTCAACCTTGATCCTTATTTTATTTTCAAAGATGGTGTAATGGATCATATTTGGAAGGACCTTAAGTCCTCTCTTGGATATGAGGTTGGAAGCCATATTTTTATCTCTGTAGATGTGTTCAAAATTAATGTTCTGAAATGATTTAATCAAATCTCTAATTTGATCCATCCAATTAGCTAAAATAGGTGGTTTGAATTTGTTGTGCTCTCTTACCCAGTTGATGACCCCTTTTGCATCGCTATGTATCTGAATATTTACCATCTCTATCCACTTTGCTTATTTCAAAAGCCCCCATAACCCTATCACCTTAGCCCGGTTGGTGGTCCCCTCACCTCCTTCCCACCATAAATGATAGAAAGTGCTAGGTTTCATGACCAAGAAAGCACCACAACTACACTTTTGATGCTTGCTAGCTATGTCGAAAAACCCAACAGGGTACCTTCCCCAGATGTCACTAAACCTTACCTGTGTTCTTTTAACCTTCTCCTTTATCGGTCCCTTTTCACTAAAGAAAGAGACATATTTTATGATGACAGTTCTAACACAAACAATCATTTCTTGGAAGACAGTAGAATTTATTGATTTCCATATTGACCTTATAATATATAGGCAAGAATCAAAAAGCTTTGTGCTTTTTATACTAGAATTTGATGCATCCGAAGGTTGATTATGGCTATTGTATGCACTCGTTAAGGCAAAAGGTGTTCTCCTTTCGGGAAGAGATAACCCACTGAATGAGCCAAAAAACACCTTTATGTTGAAAGAGTTAAGTGCCCCTTCCCAAACCGCCTTCGAGTAGGAATAGTGTAGGAACAAGTGTTTCATGGTCTTTGGTCCTCCCTGACAAAAGATACACACCCCTGGCCCAATAAATCCCATCTTTCGCAAGTTGTTCTAGGTCAAAATACGATCATTTAATATCAACCATCCAAAACATTTCAATTTATTTGGAATGTCCCCTCTCCAAGTAACTCGAAACCAATTAAATTTTTCATATTTCTCACCAACAAATGACAAACTTCTATACATGCCTTTTACCTTTGGATTATCCTTTTTCTTTGTACCTCCCCAAGAAATCACGTCCTTCCCTGGGTGTATGCCAATTCCAACATCCCTTAAATGCATGATGTATTTCTCCCATTCCACTGCAAATCCACCCTCAAGTCCTAATTCCTCTACTATTATCCATTTTTTTTCTAAAGTGGGATTATCTTATTTTTTGTTGCACTACTGGAGCGAGAAATATCATTTACTGTGAATAAAATCAATTAGCTGTGAAGATAAAGAATGGTGTCCTGACATTAACAATGTCGCGTCCAAGGCTATTGGAATTAAAGACCCATCCCTTACTTCCCATCTAAAAAATGTCATCAACCAGATAATTTGTTTCATCATACCATTCCATATAGTCGAAGAGATCGAAGGCCTTATAGCCCCTCCCCTGATCCATTCAGCCAACGACTACTCGTACATATATTTACCTCTACCAACATCATGCCAAAGGCCCGACCCGTTTAATGCACGCCACATGTTTTTAATAACAAGGGATTTATTAAAGTTCTCCAACTCCATAAATCCCCTCCCTCCTTCTATTGGTCGTGTAAGCGTGGACAAACTAGCCAGGTGGAACTTACCCTCAACCTTGCTACTAGACCATAACAATTTTTCCATGATAGACTTAATCCTTCGAGAGATCACCCTATGCAACACGAACAGTTGCATCCAAAAAATAGAGATATGTTTCAATACCGATTTGATCAGAATAATCCTCTTGCCCAGAGAAAGTCTTCTGTGCATCCAAACCACCAATTTTTCCCCAGTTTTGTAACCAACCATTCCAAGCCATTGATCCCATAACTATTCGGTTTGTGTCTAAAACCCAAATACTTAATTCCTAGTTCTAATTTCTGACATTTAATATCGAAAAGAAGACATATCTGTCTTATAACTTCATCCTCCACCCCACTGAAAACTAGTAAGGATTTCTCCTGACTCATCAAGAGGCTCGATGCCTTCGAGAAAGCATCCAGTGCATGCGAAATGTTAGTCCATTCCCTAATGGATTTCCGACCACTAAACAAAAAATTGTCAACAAAACACAGATGTGTCACCACTTGATTTCTCGACAAATTAAACCCCTTAATCATCCCCTTATTCTACATTTCCTGCATCTTAAGGATTAAGTAGTCGATAACCAACAAAAAACGTAAAGGGGATATGACACACCCCTATCTCAAACCACTGTATGCCCTGAAGAATTTAGTTGGCCAACCATTGATAATAATTGCGAAATTTGAAGTCCTGATGAAAGCCATGGTCCATCTTGAGTTGAATGAAGACATACGAGTTTTAATCAACACCAAATACAAAAACTCCCAATCCACGCTACTGTACACTTTAATCAGATCCACCTTCATCAAACATGCATTTCCATGCCTAGTTTTAATCGAGTGCATCATTTCCTGAGTAATAGCTATAAGATCTTTTATTTGTCGCCCCTCAAGGAAATAAAATTATTCCATTGTTATAAATATGGAGAGGAATGGTTTAATTCTTCCTGTAATAAGTTTAGAAATTAATTTGTATACAAAGTTACAGAGGGAGATAGGGCGATAGTCACCAAAATTTTGTGGACCTTATTTTTTAGCAATTAATGCTATGGACGACGTGTTAATGGCCCCTGAGATAAACCATTGAATTGAGGATCATCCACAACAGCAAGAAGTTATGGAATCATCAACTTTGAGAAATGTTGGAACAAGTCTATGCCCCGACCATCTGGACATGGGTTTTTTTCCTTAGGACATACTATTTGTTGAGAAATGGCAACAAGAAATTCTAGTTTAATTTTTCCTTGAATTAAACTGTGAATTAAAATTGAATTCTATTCTCATAGCAACTTTTAAATAGTTAATTAAGTTTAATTGACTTAATTAGCTTAGGAATTTTGAGTTGGAAGTCTTTCTGTAGTCATGTATATGTTCTCCCTAAATTTTACAAGTCAAGGATGAGTTTATCTTATTTGTAATTAGATAACTCAGTTTGATTGAGTTATAGACAATTAAACTAGTTCTAACTATTTGTGGAACTAGTAGAGGTCTAGTAGTGAGTTGGTGCATTCGTGCATCCTCAGTGCTACTCCAAATAATTGAATATTCCCTTGTGAGAAACTCATGCATGTTAGTTCATAGAAAGACCAAGTTGAGACTAGAGTGTAGGGACAATGTATTATCAGTTGTAGAGTTATCCGAGTTGTATAGATCATGCATGCAATCAGAAGAGGACCTAGATTTGGATTGCACAGTTATGGAAGAAGGAATTTCCAATTAAATATGGGTTATTCCTCATAGGAATTGCACAAGGAAATAGGGGCTCATCAGAAAACAAAAATTGGCTAAGTGTTGGTCAATGCAAGCTTGTGAGGCAGAGAGTTGATCATATTTGTGCGGAATTGTTCATGTGAGAACAAGCTATGTATTATCACTCAAATTTCTGATTAATGCAATAGATAGTCAGGGTTTTGAGTAGTGGATTTCCCCAGAGAAACAATTGTGTTATGTGTCTTGATTATCTTCCTCTCATCGATTATTTTTTTCATCGATATATTGGTTTCTGTTGTTTAAAGAGTAGAGTAGATTCTTGTCTTGTGTTTTAATACATTACACGAGCTATGTATAGGAAAATCTACATGGTATCGAAGCTAGATTTGTAGAAATTATCTACCTGGTATCAAAGCTTAAGACAATATACTAGAGGAGATTTCAAAGTTTTTAGTTTTGGGTTATAGGCGAAATTTGAATGTGCAATACATACTTCAGGATCGACAGATGACATTTTAAAATTTGTTGCTTGAGTATACCTTGGAAGGCAACTCGAATTATATAACCTGGAAGGACAGAATGGAGGTTGTGCTGGAGCATAATGTTTTCAAGGAATTCATTGATCAAGACATTCCTAAGCCAACAACATCGGATGCACAAAATCTAGTCGAATGAAAGAAGTGTGTGGCAAAGGCGAGGCATATAATCCTTAAGGGAGTTCGAGACCACATTGTCTTGAGACTCCATGGGAAGGAAACTTTGTATGAAACTATTCCAGAATGACAATGACCATAGGAGGTTGGCATTGAAATATAAACTTTGAAAAATCAAGATGGAGAAAGGCGAGACCATTCCAAAATACTTGACCAAGTTCACTCATTGTCGTGATGATCTTGGAAGTGTTCGAATAACCGTTGCTGAGGAAGATATGGTGAGCTTAGCTCTCCTAGGCCTTCCCAAGAGTTGGCATAGCTATCAGAACTCTATCGATGGGAGGGAGAAGTTTCCAGATTGGGAACGACTGTGGTCAGATTTGATGCAAAAGGAGATCATAAGGAACACCAAAGATGGTTCCTCATTAAATACTAATGATGAGGAAAATTGTGCCTTAGCGAGTAAGGCAAGGAAAGGAAAAGGGAAGGCATCCCATTCTAAATTAGATTCTTGACATGGAGGTAAGAAGAAGGACATGACGAAAGTTAAGTGCTTTCATTGTAACGAGTTGGGCCATTTTTCTACAAATTGTCCGCTCAAGAAGTCCAAGAAGAGGTCCTGAGGAGGAGTGGTGGGTGAGGCTTTGGCCTCTCAATTCGAATTGGACTTTCCTCTCATTGCATGCATGGTGTCATAAATGATGGGTAGTGTATGGTACCTTGAAAGTGGAGCTTCATTCCACATGAATGGTGACAAGGAGTTGTTTAGTGAACTAGAGGAGAAAGATCTCTAGAAGCATATCGGGATGGATAACGATGAGAGGTATAGTGCTACTAGATTGGGCATGGTTACTTTTTAGAGGGATAAGGTTTCTCCTCTCACCTTGAGAGATTTTATGTATGTGCTCGGGTTGAAGAAGAAATTAGTATTGGTCGCCATGGTTGAGGATAGAGGGTATGGTTTGATTTTCTCGAAAGAAAAAGCATTCCTTCAACACATAGCCACAGGTAAGTAAAGAAGATAGGGATTCAAGTTAAGAATCTCTATAAGTTGGAGGTAGAGGATTGCATTGCTTTAAGAAAGAAATCAAAGAAGGTGCATAGCCAAGGTGTTGGTGAGTTGAGGCACAGGTGATTGGGCCACTTGCATCATGGGACTTTGAAAAGCATGCAACATATCTCTACCGGTCTTCCCAAAGATATGCTTGAGCAAGTTGATACATACATGCAAGGAGTGTACTTTGGTCGGATTTGATGCAGAAGGAGATCAAAAGGAACACCAAAGATGGTTCCTCATCAAAGACTAATGATGAGGAAAATTGTGCCTTAGCGAGTAAGGCAAGGAAAATGAAAGGGAATGCATCCCATTCAAAATCAGATTCTTTCCATGGAGGTAAGAAGAAGGACATGATGAAAGTTAAGTGCTTTCATTGTGACGAGCTAGGCCATTTTTCTAGAAATTGTCCGCTCAAGAAGTCCAAGAAGAAGTATTGAGGATGAGCACTGGGTGAGGCTTTGGCCTCTCAATTCGAATTGGACTTTTCTCTCATTGCATGCATGGTGTCATAAATGATGGGTAGTGTATTATACCTTGACAGTGGAGCTTCATTCCACATGACTGGTGACAAGGAGTTGTTCAGTGAACTAGAGGAGAAAGATCTGTAGGTCCATATTGGGATGGATAATGATGGGAGGTATAGTGCTACTGGATTGGGCACGGTTACTTTTCAGAGGGAGAAGGTTGCTCCTCTCACCTTGAGAGATGTTATGTATGTGCTCGGGTTAAAGAAGAACTTAGTATCGGTCGCCATGGTTGAGGATAGAGTGTATGGTGTGATTTTATCAAAAGGAAAAGCATTCCTTTGACATATAGCCACAGGTCAAGTAAAGAAGATAGGAATTCAAGTTAATAATATCTATAAGTTGGATGTAGAGGATTGTGTTGCTTTGAGAAAGAAAGTAGAGAAGGTGCAGAGTCGAGATGTTGGCAATTTGTGTCACATGTGATTGGGCCACTTGCATCATTAGGCTTTGAAAATCATGAACATATCTCTACCGGTCTTCCCAAAGATACGCTTGAGCAAGTTGATACATGCAAGGGGTGTACTTTAGGAAAATACACCAAGGAGTCCTTTCACAACAGAGAGAGTCGAGCAGAGACGATTCTAGAGTGAGTCCATTCAGATGTTTGTGGACCATTCTCGACAGTATCCATGGCCAAACACATGTATTATGTTATATTTGTTGACGAATTTTCTCATAAATGATGGATATTTTCATGTAGAAGTAGGATCAAATTTTCACAAAGTTTTGTGAATTTAAAGCACTGGTTGAGGAAGAGTTTGGAAAGAAGGTTAAGTCTCTGAGGAGTGATAACAATGGTGAGTATGTCTCAAAATTGTTTTAAGAACTTCTGTGCAGTAGAAGGAATTAAATGGGAGTTGATGACACCCCATAACCCACAACAGAATGGGGTGGCTAAGAGGAAGAACAAAAGAATTATAGGGGTAGAACCGACGATGTTAAATGATCAGGACCTACCACTACACTTATGGGCTAAGTCGTGCAACACAACAGTTTATTTTTAGAACTGTAGCCCTCATCAAATTCTTGGGATGAAGACACCATAGGAGGCTTATTCCAATAACAGCCCAGATGTTGGTCACTTCAGGATTTTTGGGTCATCGATATATTTCCATGTGACCGAAGATGCATGGGAGAAGCTTGAGCCGATATCATAGTTGGGGAGATTTGTGGGGTACATTGATACACCTCACAACTATTGGGTGTACTTGCTGACCAACATGATGACAATTGTTCGCAAGGATATCATATTTGATGAGGAGAAGGAAATGCGAGTTTCCCTTGAGAGGGAGCTTGAGCTACATACAGTTGAGGAGATTTTAGATCCTAAGGTTGAGGAGCCTTAGATTGATGTGGAGAAGCCACATGCAGAGGATCCAGGAGTGGAGGAAACCACTCAGGCATAGTCTTTCAGAGATGGGAGAAAGTGCATTAGAGAGGCTGACAGGTTATTGCATGATGCATGGGAGAATGTGGGAGCACCCACATCTTAGTGCAGGTAGAGGAGGTCACCTGAGAGGTACAATGTATACATGGATCTTCTGAGTGGATGTGTTGAGACATAGCCATCTTCCTTTGAGGAAGAAATGTAACAGCTGGTTTGGGTTGATACCATGGTGGAGGACTATGACTTCATAGTTCGTAATAGTGTTTGGGATGTTGTCCCGAGGCCGCAAGACAAGTCAGTGGTGAGCTCCCGATGGCTTTACAAGGTAAATTAAGTTATAGATGTTAGTGTGGAGAAGCATAAGGGCATATTTGTGGCCACTGGTGATGAGCCCCATAAATGGGTAATTATATGGGCTCATTTTGCTTCCTAACATAGTTAAATCAACCATTCTCAAAGCTTATTGCATTTTTTTTTATTATATTTATGCTTATGGAGTGAGTTGGCTTAGTTATGATGCCATGAGGTCTAATGTGTGTTTAATGTAGAATTTTGTTGAATTTTGAAGACAAAGTCAAAGATTCAAGGGACAATTGGCAGCAATAATTCGAAGTGGACAAAAGAGAGGATTTATAGGAGGGAATCCCCTTCATTTATTACTCCTGACTTCGAATTATCCTTCATGCAGCTCGGAGCACAAACGGCCAAATCAATGCACTAGGAGGCAGCCGAGCAAGTGGAGGATAACTTATGTCTATCTCGAGTTTTGGGAGCCAAGCCTCCCTGATTTTAAGGAAGCTATTGGGAGCTTTAGTTGTATAAGTATAGAGGCCTAGGGCTTCACAAGGGTTGAATTTTTGTTGAATTTTTGCTGTAGTTTTGCTCTGCTCAACTTCGAGCTTACTTTTGGTGATAGTTTCATGTAATCCTATTGCTATTTTGATAATAAAGATGAGATCTCTCTTGAGCTAGCACTGAGTTACCTCAAATGACTGAGCTCTTAGGTTAGGGCCCAATCCAAGCAGCCAAGCTCCTCTTGTTTGTATTTGTATGCTTTGTTTCAGTTCATGGATTAGTTGCTATTAGATGAATTTCTATCTTGGTTAAGAATAGGTTTCTTTTGGTGATTTAGAAGGATGTTTCCATTTGTGTTTTTGATAGCAGGTTGAACAGTGATAGAAAGAAGATACAAAAAGCCAGCAACAGTGCCTTGGCCTCCTTTCCTCCCTTTGGGACCATGAACTGAGGCCAAGACCCTCTTGTTGCCACAAAAACACAGATTTTATTTCTCCATAGGATTTCTAGTGTTGAATTTTGTTAGAGGGTTAATGCTTTGCTTTAGATCTCTTTCACCATGCTCATTTCTATCTTTGCAATAAGTCTTCTTCCATGCTTTCTCTCATTATAGCATTTTTCAGCATTTCTTTCCATAGCTCATAATTTAGATTAGCTTGATGCAAAATTCTGTTTTTTTTTATGTACTTAATTTCCTTGCTTGATTTCATTGCTTGACTGTCAGTTGTTTTGCAGTAGATTTCTTCTCACAGCAGGTCATCTTATCAGCCATCACATTCTCTCCCTGATCTATGCCCCACAGGTAGCCCAAAGTTCACCTCAAATCTGCCTTAGTTTTCTGCGTTTTTACATAGGATTTCTTCCTCTCTCCCGACCATCTTTCCCTCTCCTAGTGATCCTTGGTGAACCCTAGGCACCCTAACACATCATCACAGCCTTAATCTACCCTTTTCACCCACTCTCACACCTTTAAAACATTTAAAATTTCTCTTGGCATCCTCCTGTAGACCTCTTGTAGACCTCCTGTAGATCCCCTGTGTCCTCCTGTAGATTTTCCTGTAGGCTTCCTTTTGAAGGACGATTGTGGGAAAAGCCTCCGGAAGGCCACCTGAGACCTCCTAGGACCCATACACACCATCCTACACCATCTCAAGTCCCAAAACTGCCCTCCATCGCCACCTATTCATTGCCACATTCACAAACAAATAAATTGCATGCATGACAAATTCACATAAAAATACATAAAAATCCAAAAAGATGTTTTTTCCTCATTTCCGTCTAGAAATAACTTGAGTAGATGTTGTTTACTTCCTTGAGTAGGTAATGGCATTCATTTCATGGTTTTCATATTTCTTTCTGCAAAAGTAGGATTAGTTGGTTAAGTAGGGTTTACTAGGTTTACTTTACATTTCAGTCATTTTCCTTTCTGTAAGTAGAGTAGCCTCTATAGAGTAAGATTTCATTTTTTTCATCACATATAGAGCTTCTTCTGGGATCCATAGAAGTTAGCTTGAGCTCCTAGTGATCTTGCGCCAGCTGACCAAGTGACAGCCTACAGTAAGAACTAGTAATTTTGCATACAACACCGTCGCTTCCATGTTTGTTACGAACTACCAGGTTGATAAGAGTAAAGTAGGCAACCTAGGAGTTGCAACATTATTGCTGCAATACTGGTGCTCACTATCTTTTTGGCGCTGTTGCCAGGGAAGCATCAGAGTATTTTGTGATTACTGCTTTCTTCTATTTTCTATTGCAACGTTCTGCTAAGTAGTTTATTTCAGCAAAAGTAGACTAGTCCTTTCTTTTCCTTCAGTTCTACATTTCCTTGCTTTCCTTTTCAATTCTACAAATTTCATTTCAGCAAAAGTAGAGTAGTTGTTTCTTTCAGTTTCTGCATTTCCTTGCTTTCCTTCTTAATTCTGCAATTTCCATTTCAGCAAAAGTAGATTAGTCATTTCCTTACTTTCAGTTCTGCATTTCATTTCAGCATGTTCATTTCAGTTAGTTGCAATTTGTTTGTTCAATCAATTTTAGTTTTGTAGGTACAATCAGTGGAAAAAAACAAAAACCAACCAAAAATATTTCCTTTCATGCCTCGTAGAAATAGAGATAATTCAGGAAAATTCTTGCCCAACACCCCCACTACATCACACATCCAACCTTCTCTCTTCTTCGATGTTAGTGATCAAGAAGAACTTTTAGGTGAACAACCAAAGATATTCGAAGAACCTATAGGGGAAGAAGAAGAAGAAAATATCCCTTCTGAGCCAATGGTTGAAATCAGAAATGCTAGGGGGAATGGAGAAAGAATATAGGGTACCTTTCCCATTCGGGAGAAAAATGGGGACATCAAAATGAAGAATATAAGTCCTTTAGCCCTACCTCACTTCCATGGTTTGACTACAAAAGATCCTGACACCTTCTTGTTTGAGTTTTCTATCATCTGTCGAACCTATGGCTATGCAAAAGATGAGAAAAAGTTGAAACTATTCCCTTCTACTCTCAAGGATGCAGCATTTCGCTGGTTCATGGGGTTACCTGGCAATTGCATCACAACTTGGGCTCAAATGCAGCAGGCCTTTAATAACAAATATCGAGACTACTGTAGGTCAAAAGATACCAAAGAAGAAATCTTTCGAATGAGCATGGGAAGTGATTAATCCTTGGAAGATTATGAAGAGAGGTTCCAGCTCAATTACAAAAGGGCCAGGTGTACACTTGACCCTGAATATCTGAAGTTGGTCCTGCTCGGGGAAATTCCAGAAGACCTTTTAGACACCCTCCATCTACTGGCCGAGGGAGACATCTACCGGCCGAGGGAGACATCTACCAACTATCTTATGAGGACATAAAGACTGTCTTTAGAAACCATTCTAGAGCAGCCAGAAAGAGAGGTAAGGGGAGTCAACCCATAGCCAGTACCTCTTATTCCAATTCATCCATCAAAGGTGAACTCGAAAACATCCTGGAAGACTTCAAAAGTGAGATGTTGCAGACTCTTGCCATGCAAATGGATACCTTGCATATCAAAAGGAAACAAGAGGAAGCAGAGACGGCTTTGGCCATATTTTGTCCTAGATGCACTAGGAGGCATCCTCAGAACGAATGTCCATTGAACTCTATAGAGGTATGTTTAGTCTGTGAAGAAGATCATTCTATAGATAAGTGCCCTTCCTTGCCCGAACTTAAAGCTGTATACCAGGGGGCCGAAGGAGCCACTGAACCACTCTCTTTCATGAACCAGAGGAGACCGCATGGACGTAAACCATACCAGCAGGGGATGCAAGGGACATCTCAGGCATTCTACAATCCCAACCAAGTCACTTCCATACCTTCTTAGGGACCCCCTGCTTATCCTTCCTGGTCCACGCCTCCTCCTTGGTCCTTTCCATCTCAATATCATGCCCAACCAGCCGCTCATTCATTTCAATCCTATGCTTAGCCACAACCTTAGTGGAATGCATCTCATCAGGGGTGGAGGCCCTAGTACAACTCTCCTCCCACTCTTTTGCCTCCACCACCTTCTTAACTGCAACCATTGCCTCCTGCTCCACCAAGGCAACCCCAAATTCCTACCCAGCCGAACCAGACCCGAACAACAGACAGGCTCAGCAAGTATATAGTGGGGAACCATCATGCCCAACGTATGCTGTGGAGATTCAGGAGATTAACCTGCGATCTGGGAAGGTTCTCCCAGATAGCTAGCCTCCACCTAGGGAGGTTGAGGAAGATAAAGAGGAAAGTGAACCTAAAGCAATTCCACCCTTTCCTAAGAGACTATCCAGGACAACACAGCCTACCCCAGAAGAAACTGAACTTCTGGGAGAATTGAAATAGTTATGTGTGAAGATACCACTTCTCCAAGCCATAAAAGATGTGCCTATGTACAATAGGTTGATCAAAGAGAATTGCTTTAGGCATCCAGGAAGGCATAATAGAGATGCCCCAACCATCAATGTCATAGGACAACTGTCCAACCTAATGTTGGGGTAAGTAATCTGTCCAAAATATCTGGACCCTGGAAGCCCAGTAGTTGATGTCCACATAAATGGCACCCTGATTCCACATACATTGATTGATCTGAGAGTTTCCATTAATGTGATGACAAAGGACACAATGCTCAAACTTAACCTCCAGGGCTCCTTGAGGAAGACCACGACAGTACTGCAGCTAGTAGACCACTCCATCATGACCCTTGAAGGGATTGTGGAAGATGTGATGGTCTCCATTGATTCTTGGGAGTACCCTGCTGATTTCCTAGTTCTCCAACCGAAGGAAAAGCTCACTGGGTATCCTCTTATCCCGGGAAGACCTTGGTTGGCTACTGCTGATGCCTACATCAGCTGTCGAGCTGGGAACATGACCATCAAGAACGGGCATATGTCCAAGTAGTTAATCCTATACCCTCCTGCCCAACCCTTGCGAGAACATGATCTACCTCTCTGGTTAGAGGAGGAGGATGAGGACGAAGTCTATTCTGCACCACTCTGTGCATTAGAAACTGCCACCCTCAAGCTGAGGATGATATCATTGAAAATGTAATTCAGAATCCACCCCCCAGTATCTTACCATAGAGGACATAATGAAAGAAACCAAAAAAAACCCCTTAACTAATCTCTGTGTGGCCAACCTGACCTCTCTCTATGTTAAGAATATAGAGTTCGGCCCAGGAAGAACCTTCAAAATCAATCCATCCCTATCCACTTCCCAGGAGAAGGAGTTGTGCAGCTTATTGAGAAAACATTTAGATGCCTTCGCCTGGAGCTATAAGGAGATGAAGGGAGTGAACCCTTCAGTATGTACTCATCATATATACATTAAGGAAGATTGCAAACCAGTTAGGTAGCCTCAAAGGAGGATGAATCTAGCACTTAAAGACATTGTTAAGGAAGAGTTGCAAAAATTACTTGATGCAGGATTCATCTACCTCGTCTCTGACAGTGAATGGGTCTCTCCTTTGGCGTTAGTGCCAAAGAAAAATGGCAAGTGGATAATCTATGTCGACTATTAGGAATTTAACAAAGCCACTAAAAAGGACCATTTTCCTTTGCCTTTCATAGATCAAGTGTTAGATGGTCTGGCGGGGAAAAAGTTTTTCTCCTTCCTAGATGGGTTTAGCGGGTACAATCAGATTCAAACCAGCCCAAAAGACTAGGATAAGACCACTTTCACTTGTCCTTGGGGTATCTTTGCATACCGAGTCCTTCCTTTTGGTTTGTGCAATGCTCCAGCCACTTTCCAGAGAGCGGTATTGAGTATATTTTCTGAACTGGTTCATGATGCAGTGGAAATATATATGGATGATTTTACTCCTTATGGTTCTGACTTTCAGGAAGCTTTATCTAACCTAGGAAAAGTTTTGGACAAGTGTATTGAGATGAACCTATCCCTCAATCCAGAAAAATGTGAATTTTTGATGACTGAAGGGACTGTGCTAGGTCATGCAATATCTCAACAAGGATTGCAGGTGGACCCCAACAAAATTTCCATCATCCAAAGGGTCCCACCGCCTCAAAAGGTGAGATATGTCAGAAGTTTCCTAGGCTTAGTTGGGTATTACCGAAGATTCATTAAATATTTCAGTAAGCTAGCCTCTCCATTGTTTGGTCTTCTAGGCAAAGATGTCGAATTTGTATGGTCGGAAAACTGTCAAGAAGCCTTAGATACCTTGAAGAGTAAACTTGTGATTGCCCTAATATTGAGAGGCCCAAATTGGGCCCTACCTTTCCATAGTCACACAGATGCCTCGAAAAAAGCAATAGGGGCAGCCTTAGGAAAAATTGATGAAAAGTTGCCTTATGCCATATACTTTATAGGAAAAAAAATTTCAAAGGTAGAGTTAAACTACACAGTGACCGAGAAGGAACTCCTAGCTGTTGTGCATTCTATAAACAAATTCAGACATTATATCACAGACTATTAGACCTTCATGCACACTAATCATGCTGCAATTATATATTTAATGAACAAACTGGATGTAAATGCTTGCATTATTAGATGGTTGCTTTTACTACAACAATTTAATTTGACCATTGTTGATAAGCCTGGTAAAGAAAATGGTGTTGCTGAATTTTTGTCTAGAGTAAATTTGCCTGCAGGTAAAGAAAGAATGGTGGATGATCAAATGCCAGACGAACACCTGTTTTCAATCTCAGTACTCTCTCCATGGTTTGCTGATATAGCAAACTACTTGGTTTCAGCACAGTTCCCACCACACCTATCCTCGAAGGAGAAGAGAAAGATAGTAAGGAAAAGCACCCCTTTCACCTGGATTGGGGGTAATCTCTTCAAACTTGGCCCAGAGCAGATCTTGAGAAGATGTGTCAAGGAGGAGAAAGTTTTTGACATCCTCCTGACCTGTCATGACGGGCCTTGTGGAGGTCATTTTGCAACAAAGAGAACTGCCTTCAAAATCTTGCAAGCAGGTGATCCGAATTGAATCCTTAAACTCTCTTAAAGCTACCTGAACTCTGTAAAAAATCATTTTGAAGTTTAAAGTCTCGTGGTTGTCGAAGCCTATCAGAAATAACCTCTGAACAATGACAATTTTTGGTCAGCACGGAGCAATAAGGACCCTCGGACAAAGTGTGCTGACTGAAGCCCATGGAGACAACGCAGTGGCATAAACTAGTGATTGGGAATTTCGGATCAGGAAACAGAGGCTATTTCTGATGCACGATTCTGGGAAAAACCCCTTGAGAAGGAAAATCCCCGAGCGCTCGGTCACAAGGGGAACCGAAAAACTGTGGGAAAAGCATTGAAACTGACAGGCGGGTCCCGCGCTCCAAAACCGGTGGAATATCGGAGGAATTTTTGGTGGTAAGCGGTTTTGGCAGGGGACCAAGCGATGCCATACATTGGATGATGCGTGTCTGACAGATGAGAGAGAAAACTGCTCTCATCACGGGCTAACAGTCGAGCAAGTCACCTGTGCGATAAAAGCGATGACCATAGGATCTGGAAGCTCCACATCGGACGACGGAGATTACACTTGATGGATGACCAGACCTGAGGGAGAAATAAGCTACGACGCATGGACAATGAGTTGGCATAGATTCGTGTTTCGCGGGCATTCTTGGAGTAAACAGAAATACGACCATTTCAAACGATCAAGTGTTTCCAGTGAACCTGACAGTTATCTTTTATGGAATAGGTGGCCATTTCCTTGTGAGGTGTGATGCAGTGACTGTAACAGCCGAAAGAAGGGATTCAAATGGACAAAGGTAGGGAACGAGAGAGCAAAAAAAAGTGGAGACTAACAGAGAGGGAGAAAAGGGGGGGACAAAAGAAGAGAGGAAAAAAAAACGAAAAAAATGTTGAATGCACAGAGAGTCTTTGGAGCCACTCAGAGGTCAAGTGAAAAGCCAAAGAGCTCAATTGACAGTAGCATATTGTTGTTGGAGTTTCTTGGAGGTCGAACGACTCACAGAGGCATGCAAAGGCTGAGAGAAAGAGCTTAGAGAAGCCAGAGTAGAGAGCCACGAGCCACAACTAGAACCAAGAGCCAGAGCGAGTGACAGAAGCGAGAGCAGAGAGCCAGAACCAGAGCCTGAACCAAAGAGCCAGAGCTAGAGTTAGAGCCATAGCTAGAGCAAGAGCCACAGCCAGAGCCAAGAGCTAGAGCTAGAAAGCTGAAGAGCTCCAAGAGCTAAGGGATAAGATGGTGTTCTGAGCCCAATGTTCCGGTATAAAACATTGGAGTTAAGTGTAGCACTTGTAAAAGAATTGAATCCATAATCCCAAAGAACCTAATCGAGTTGATTAGAGCTCAAGGAAACGTAGCCCAAAATATCAGGGTGAACTCCATATTAAATTGTTGTCTTATGGGGTTATTTTTACTGCTGCTTTAACTAGTGTTATGTGCATTTATATATCAGTTTAAGTACCTTCCCATATCAGCACAAACAACAGATTTTAAATTAAATAATCAACTGAAAACAAATACAAGCATACACCCATATTTTCAAGCATTTCTTATTTCCGCATTGGTTGATCAAATAGACTTGGGAAAATTTAAAGCTTTGGAAGTGGGAGAGGTTCTTGTAAGTAGGACAAGAAGCCTAAGAGCCCCATTTTCAGATCAACAGGCTACCATTGGCCCACTCTTCATCAAGATGTGAGGAAATACACCAGCCAATGTGACCGGTGTCAAAGGATGGGGAAACCTACTCCAAAGGATGAGATGCCCATGCAACCTCAAGTGACCTTTGAGCCATTTGAGAAGTGGGGCATGGAATTTGTGGGTCCTATCAAACCTCCTTCAAAACAGAAGAAATACATCATTGTGTGCGCCGATTACCTGACAGTGTGGGCAGAAACAAAAGAAATAAAGGCAACAACAGAGGAAAAAGTAGTTGAGTTTTTGAGAGAAAACATATTCTACAAGTTCGGGTATCCAAGAGAATTGGTCACAGATCAAGGCAGTCAGTTCACTTCCAATTTGGTTGAAGACCTGCTCACACATCATAAAATCAAGCACAAGACTTCTACCCCTTACCATCCACAAGCCAATGGGCAAGTGGAAGTCACTAACAGAGCTTTGGAAGGAATTTTGACCAAGGTAGTGAGCAGCAGCAGAAAATACTGGGTGGATAGATTAGTTGAGGCCACTTGGGCCTACAACACAACATGGAAGACCACCACAGGGTTCACACCCTATGAACTGGTCTATGGGAAGAAGGCTTTGCTGTCAATAAAATTTGAATTCAATACACTAAGGATGGTAGCTCAGCTGGACCTAGACCTCAGCCATGCACAGAAG
The DNA here is from genome assembly GCA_031772625.1 of Pinus tabuliformis. NCBI lineage: Eukaryota > Viridiplantae > Streptophyta > Pinopsida > Pinales > Pinaceae > Pinus > Pinus tabuliformis. The sequence continues at coordinate 481,690,799 of CM062813.1, forward strand.
GAAAGACTACTCCAGCTCAATGGATTGGATGAACAAATATTGCAGGCCCTTCTCCACACAGAGGTAGTTCAGCTTTAGAGGAAGATATGGCATGACAAAAATATCAAGGAGAAGCAATTCCAAGAGGGAGATTGGGCACTGCTCTATGATTCAAGGTATAAAGACTTCAAAGGCAAGCTGAGGACAAGATGGCTAGGACCCTACACTGTGGAAAAATGCAATGACAATGGTTCAGTTCTAATTAGAACCATTGATGAGGAAGCCATCCCCATGCTTGTCAATGGACATAGGTTGAAAATTTACAAGAAGCCCCTCTCCAAGCGAGAGTTCATTGAAGATCTGAATAAGACAGTGATGGTAGTGGAGCATGTCTTAGCCTCCAATTCACTCACTCACTGAAGAAACAAAAAAAAAGAAAAAAATAATAAGGACTCAAGTGAAGTGGAGGCTAAGACATGCTCCACTTCACTCATGTGTACCGCAATCACTCATTAATATGTTCAGACAACCAAATCGGGTCAACACATGTTCAAACAAAAACTTCACAGCTGTAGTGGCCATGCAGCCTTTGACCGGTTGTGCTTCCACCCAGCACGTCAGGTACTCCATCGCGGTGATGATGTATCATGCGCTCGTTTTTCCCTGGGGTTTGATAGGTCCCACAAAGTCGATTGCCCACTTTTCAAAGGGCTGTAGTGTCATTTGTGGATTCAAAGGCATCTCATCCCTTCGCAATGGTTTACCAGTCCTTTGACATATATCGCAGGCCTTACAATGTGCTTTTGAATCCTGATGAAGGGTTGGCCACCACAACCCTACGTGGAGAATCTTTTGTTCGGTTGCTCATCTTGCATAGTGTCCTCCTATAGCGCCCCCATGTGCTTCAGCGAGGATCTAACTTTGTTCAAATTCAGGTACATACCTTTGCAATATCTCATCATTTCCCATTTTGTATAGTGGCCTCCCGATGACAGAAAAATCCGTTGCGCGCACCACCAATTCCTTCTTCTATTGGACGGAGTATTCCTTCGGCGCAATCCCTGTTGTCAGAAAGTGGATTATATCTTCGAAGTGTCTGTCTGCGACATGCACAACAAAGAGTTGTGCATCAGGTAATCCTTCCTCCAAACTAGTAGGTTCCTCACCCGTCTTAATATGCAACAAGTGATCCGGTCCTGCATTCAAGTGTCCAGGTTTTACCATGACCTCAAAGTCATATTCTTGGAACAATAAGAGCCACCTACATATGCGCCCCCCAACACAGGCTTATTGACCAAGTAATTTAGTGCGAAATGGTCTATATGCATCTTGAAATGTTCTCCTAGCAAATAATGCTGGTATTTTTGGAGCACGTAAACCATAGTCAATCCCTCACGCTTGGTTGTGGAATAGCTCTTTTCAGATTTGGACAATCTACGACTTGAAAATGCGATAGGGTGATCTAAGCCCTCTCCGCCCTCTTGTGTGAGCACCGCTCCCAACGCTATACATGACACATCAACATGGACATGAAACTCCACAACCCATTTTGGGAAGACCGGGATTGGAGCGGAGGCCAATTTCCCCTTTAGGACATCCAGGCTCTTCATGCAATCATCATTCCAGCAGAATGTGACATCCTTTTGTAATAGTTTCTCCATCGGCGTGGTGATATGGGCATAGCTTTTTATGAACTTCCTGTAGTACCCTGTGTGTCCCAAGGTAGCGCGCAATTGTTTAACACTTTGCGGTGCTTCCAAATTCAAAATTACTGCAATATTCGCGGGGTCTACCATTAGTCCCTGTTTGCAAACCACATGTCCCAGTAGGTTCCCAAAGGGAATGAGGAACGTACACTTCTTAAGGTTCAGTGCAATATGGTGTCGTCAGCAAGTATCCAGCATCAAGTGTAAGCTTGCTATGTGGTGCTTAACCAATCCAAAGACAGTCCAATCATCCAGATAGACCTCCAGGAATTTGTGGATATATTCTTTGAAGGCGGCAACAACTATGCGCGAAAAGATGGCTGGCGCATTTTTTAACCCAAATGACATGATGGTGTATTGAAAGTAGCCCCATTTAGTGGTGAAGGTGGTCTTGCTCCTGTCTTCTGGCACGATTTTGATCTGGTGGTACCCTGAGAACCCATCGGTGATAGAATATGCTTCTTGTCTGCTGACATTTTCTAATACTTCATTTGTGAACAGGGTCGGGAATGGGTTGTGTACACAGGCGCCATTTAAATTCCTAAGGTCAAAGCATATTCTTATCTCGCCCTTCTGCTTTTTCTCCTACCCTACCATAGGTCTTACCCAGTCAGATTCTTCCACTGGCTCAATAATTCTAGCTGTGAGCATTTTGTCTGGTTCTATGCAGACCTTTTCCTTGTACTTCGGATTCAAGCGGTAGGGCCTCTACTTAACCGGCTCCACATCAGGTTTTAGGGTGATCTTCATCATCCCTAAATCACCAAAAATCCCCTTTAAGTTTGTAATCTTGGTCGAGAATAAGTCTTGGTACTCGCGGAGTAACTCAACAACCTTATTGACCTGGCATCATCCCAATAGTCACTGAGAATTGCATACTTTGTTTCGGCCTCCATCCCAATGTTTACCTACTTCATTTTTACTAGCGCGGTGAGGTTAGGATCTTCAATCAATGGTCCTTAAACCTCGCAATAGCCTTCAGTTTCTGGAATGTTAATTTTTCGTGGATCTTCATCATCCTCCTCAATGTTTACATTGTAACACTCCAATGCGCAGCTCAGCTGGGTCGCCCATTCCAGCTGAAGCACTTCCATTGGCTCCTAGGGTATTCTGAAGATAGCTGCTTTTACTGCTTGTAGCACATCATCAATAGTATCCCACCAACGATCCTCAAACGTGAAGGTTAATAGGAATCCTTCGCGCAAGATATCCCATTCGCTTGTACCATGGTGGAGCTTCGTCTCAGTATACCAATTCATGGGTGTGATATCCTGGGTATGGCAGAACAAGTGCATCCACTCAGGTTGTGGCTCTTCCCTGTACGCCTTGGTCCATTTCGCGAGGTGTGCATGTGTATCATCTCGTCCGTCATACTTATCTGTTAGTCACATCTGAGGCATCGCAAACTGCATACGCATCATCCTTCTGCATTCGAGCCAGTCCTCAAAAATTCTTTGATGTGTACCCCATCATCTTGTAGGCGTAGCGCGCAGTACCCATTTCAGAGCGTCAAACTGCTGCTGTTTCGGTACTTCTCTTTCAAATTTGTTCAGGAAATCATCCACCTCGCTCAACCCATCATACATAGGCAGATCTCTTACCTCTATTGCCACACAGCGCATCGACCTTGTCATCATGTTATATTTGAGTGTGGTTACCTCGTGTAATCGGTTCTGTCATCGTTTTATTTCCTCGTCCGAATCTGAGGTGCAGGAGCTTTCGCACTCCCATGAGAGTCTACCATCCGCTGTTGGATTCACCCAGTCCTACTCCCATGCGGTTATCTTGTAGATACAGTCTAGATCGTTGTTACTATCATAGTCATGCATTGGCTCTGTGTAGCATGATCCTTCCGTAGGGTCTAAAGGTACCACTACATGCAGTGAATTTTTCTCAAAAATCATCTTGCGCTTCTTTATATTTGTCACTCCATTCATGTAAGTGGCCTAATCTATTCCCAGTAGCATGGGATAGGCATTGCTGTAATCAACAATCTCTATCACTTCAAAATCTACTAGCGCACTTGCACCTTCGATATCTACCGTTATTCCCTGCAATATTCCCATAGGTAGGATCTTTTTTTGGTTCGCCATTCGCAATTAAATAGGAGACCATTACATCGTATGCCTACCCATGTGCTCCCACATCTGCTTTGGCAAAACATTCGCCTCCAATCCTAGATCCAAAATCACTTGATCCATTTCATATTCCCTGATTTGCGTGGTCAATCTCATCTCTCTTCATGTTTGCGTTGTGTGCTTCTCGAGTTTGCAGATTACGCGCGGTTCTCCTAGCATGGTTCCAACACATCTAGTGATGAGTTCTTGCAGCCCCTTCACAGCTTTGCTGTTTCAAAACAACTTCATTCATGTCTGCAAAAATGTAGTGAGTATTGATGGGCCCATTTCCGGTTCCAGTTTGTCTTTACTTCCTGAAGTGGAGGCATCCGCGAAGCTCTTCTTAGCTTCCATGAATGTCTCCTTAGCACGCTCTAAATCAAATTCTGGTTCCTTTATTGGAGCCTTGCGAACCCAGGCACTCTCTTCAGGCTGCTTGCCTTTGTCATCTCCTGTCGTGATACCACTTCGAAACACAATATTTACATTCGAGTCTTCAATGCGTGGCTCAGACCTCATCATTTGCAGGCTCTGATTTGAGGGAGGTTGGAGTGCTCCTTTATCGCGCAACCTTGCTATCAGCATGGGACAGTCCTCTGTTTCATGATCAAACTGGGTACAATATAAGCATGACAGTCTCGTTGTATTTGTACAATCGCGGGCATAATCCCCTGGCCCTCTGCAATTGTAACATATCAGCTCACTGTGACCTCATCCGTGCACCTGAAATCCAGTGCAGGTCATCCCTACAATTTGATCGAGGGCCTGTGTTTCAGTATGAACTCTGTAGGTAGGAGTCTGATCCATCATCATTCATAACTTCTACAGGTGCACTCATCGTGACCTACTGACCTGCAGAAACTACAGAACAACTGTTGGGAATTCTGCGTATACTTCTGCAATAGATGGCAGTTATCTGTAGCATGCTTCCCTCTTATCTAAAAAATCACACACCATATTGCAGGTGCCGCGCTCGGTCCTACTTGTGCCTCCAGTATCAATGGCATTGGTCCTCCTCCCACCAGGTAGTTCACGAAGACTAGACAATGGTCCTTGTCATGTCCCTGGCCTTTGTACTTTATGCACCTTACCTCCTCGTGTGCTTCTAGGCAAGCTGTCCTATTCTGTTTCAAACTCTACATCTCAAGGCACAAGTGTTTCAACTGCGTGTGGATCTCTTGAATTCCCAGGTTAGGATCTTGGATCGGGGTCTCGTGCAGTCTCATCGTGATCTCTAAGGCCTCGGCCTGAGTGGTTAATTTCTGCTGTGACAACGTGTTCCTTAGATGCAATTTTAGTGATAGTACAAACCATGCACGATGTTGCCCATCCATCAAGGTCATATTGGCTTCACAAACTGTACACTTTAGTCTCTAATCCAGCTCCCAGGGAGTCTCGCCTGGAAGCATTATGATTTCCTTAAATCCAATGATCGACTATGTCTCTGATTTTGGTCTGCTAAATTCCTTGTTTAGTGTAGCTTGGACATCTGTGATCCCTCTGTTCGAATTATCATTGGAATGCTTAATGTACCAAGTTAGTGCATGATATTGCAGAGCGTTGACCAGCGTTGATTTCTTTATATTGTCATTCGTGACTCCCTGCGCTTCCCATACAACCCTTACCACAAACCAAAACTGGTCTGGATCTTCATTCCCTACTCCTTTGAACACCGACAACTTTATCGCGCTTGCCATATTGAACTGTGGTGGTGGCGGAGGTGGTGTGGGTGAAGACGGGGGTGAAGATGGTGAAACTGGTGGTGGTGTAGGTGGGAGTGGTATGCGCGGAATTCGTTGCTTTATCAAATTGATTGCACTTCTTGGTGAAACCTTTGCGAGCTCTTCCTTACTTTCTCACAGAGGTGAAATCAAGGGGCTAGTTTCTAGTTCTACGCTACCTTCGTTTCTGTAGATCCTCCCACTTCACATAGCCCAAACATAAATTTATTTGCATAACCTGCTTTTCATACAGTAGCATTTTAATCCAAGTGCTCAAAGATTTAACATACTTACCTCACTGTCCTTTGAGGAAGCATTGTTCTGGGTTGCTATAGCTTACTGAAGCATTTACCGCGAACTCAGTGATAAATCCTCCTATAATTCGATCTAGCCAGTGATCCACAACACGCACGATCTTATCTTTCGATGCTTCCAGTCTACGCACCAACTCTGGAGTCCACACAATAGGTTTGTCGAGCCTACACCTTCCTTGACTGTCTGCTAGCTTTGCGATCCATTCGTACAACTCAGAGGGGAAGGATGCAAAGAAAATTTCATGGATTTCCATATATAAGTAGCAATCTAATCACTCTTCCTTTGATCATTTTGGATTCCTGTTTTCCTGCGCCGCGAACTCGTGAATCTTTTTGTCCAACCACTCTTCAATTCCTTCCTTTATCAGATTCCAGTGATACAACATCATACATCTCTATGTAGATCCCAGTCCTGGCAACAGAACCATTTGTTGGCTTGTTGGGGCCTGACCCAGGTTCAGAGTTAAGTTAGCCAAACAAATCCTGGTACTACTGGCCCTTTCGACAATAATCTATGGAGCGCAGACTGAGGTCTCACCCGAAGTAGTATGGGAGGGTGCTAGAACCAGGTTTCCACACCCTGGAGATGTCTGAGGAGTTCAACTCGTTCACGGTTTGACCCTGCGTGCAGGTTGCTTCGCGCACTTTCCCGTACTTCGTAGCCTGATATACTGCCTTCGCGCAGCCCTACCCAGGGGCTAAATGTCACGCTCTGCATTATTACCCAAACCTCACTGATATCCCAACGTTAGTTAATTAACTTTGCCTACTTGAGTACTTTAAGTATACTTAACAATATAAACTATTCATACAATTGTGCGCAGTAAATAAACAATATATTTGCAAATTATATCAATCATTCATTAACCCAAGAACAAATACACAAAATTATAACAAAACTTCTCTTTATTAATTCATTCCTCGGTTACAGACTCGAATTCACCCTGCACACTTAGCTGTAGGGGTCCGCGCAGTCAGCTGCGGACTATTAGGCCTCTGCGCACTCAGCTGCAGAGCCTTCTCCTACTCTACGACTCAAAGACACACTTTACACTTCAATTTAGTCACTTGGACTCTTTCCTTACCTCTTTATTCTTCTACACTTAGAGCCTCGCTCTATTTATATAATCCCATGGTCCGCGACCATGGCTAGGTCTATCTAGCTAACATTACATTACAAAACTAGGGCAGACAACCCTGTGACTCTATCATACTTTCACACCTTGCGCCCGCAATTCGCGGAGCTTTACAACAAGATTCAGTCAAAACTTAGGCTTTGAGCCCCAAAACAAGCCTTGGGTGGATTCCATGCCCAACAATCAATTAATGGTTATAAGTTCACATATAGTTTTGTTTTTCATCTTGGTTCTACTCCTATTGCTTAATTCTACAAGAAACAGTCAGTGATTGCATTATCTTATGTAGAAGTTGAGTATCGAGTTGTAGTTTTTGCTATTCAGGAATTTATTTAGCCTCAACAATTATTGCCTGATTTTGGCATTCAGTGGGACCATTATACTATTTTTTGGTGCAATAACTAGAGTGCTATACATATTTCTAGAAGAATCAGTGGAGCATGAAAGGACCAAAAATATTGAAATCCATATGCATTTCATTCTCCTACTGATTCAAGATGGTTTTCTTATCTTGGAGTATGTGCATACAAAATAGCAAGTTGTAAATATCTTCTCCAAACCATTGGCATCACAAAAATTTCTTGAAACTTGTAGTGAAGGAATTTTTCCTTAGGGAATCATATTAAGTTTTCCATCATCTCCTCATTCACCTTTTCTTTTATTTTTTCCTTTTATACTCTTTTTGGGAGGATTTTACTCCCACTGGTTCTTTTTTTTTTTAATGCTCAGAAGAAATTGTATATGGTTATCTTAGCAAGTCTAGTAGGTGGAGCCATTTTTCTTTCTTTTTGGTTCTTTATATTTCACTTATAGAAAATGATGAAGTTTAAATAAAAAAACAATGTACTGTAAAACATATCTTCTACTTATTACCAAAAGCTTCTTTTACTATTATGAATAAGAATGGTGTATCATCATCCATTTTTTTGGTAAAGATATATTCTAATTATTACCAAAAGCTTCTTTACTGCTGTAAATAAGAATAACGTATCATCATCCATTTTTTAAATAACGAAAAATATCTTCTTTCTTTTTTCCAATCTTCTCTTTTCACGAAAATGATTTTTGAATCGATATTTTCTTACAGATTTACAATAAACTTATCTGTTCATAAAAGTGTTTTTGGTTTTATTTTTCACATCTACCGCAATGAATAAATGCCCAAATTAACCATCAAAATGTCAAGACTCATAATATGTGAATATAAAATACTAATATATGGATTTGGAGAAATATTGTCTCCAATCTTACTATATTGCTTAGGATTTTTCATAGAGAAAAAAAATTAAAAGAATTATAGATTTTAGTTTTATTTTAAATTAAAAAAACTTATTAATAAAATAAAATATATTTGTTAAATTTTTTAATTATTGAAATGTTATATATATATAAAGTTTTTTAATATTTTTTAAATATTATATATCAACTAAATGAAATCAATTACACATTTTCATTACAATAAAAGTATAATGAAAAAATAATTTTAATAATTTTATTGGTTATAAAGTGGATATAAAATTATGTTATTTATGGGTGACTATTTTTTTTTGTTATTAATATATCTTTATTTCAAATATTACATGTCAATCAAAGATAAAATGAATTGAATAGCATGTATTATTAATAATATTATTTTTACAATGTTATTTGTCAAATTCTTTATTAAGTAGATTCTTTATTAAGTAGAGAAAGAATTACATATTTTCTTCATTCTAAAAAGTAAATTAACTCACATATCTCTCTCATCCTGGATCGTAAAATACCTATCAACTCAAAAATCAAAATTACAATATAATAAATTGAATTAAAATAATTTATTTTTTCTACTATTTTTTGGTATCATTATTATTATATTTTGATTTAATGTTTCATTTTACATAAACTATAGCATCCCCCATACTACACCAACATTCAAATATTTACATTCATTTATAGACACTACAATATTTACATTAATTTGATTTGGGCAATATAATATTTATATTAAAAATAATTTATTTAATTATATTTTTCTTTTATTTATTAATTATTTTTAAACTAATAAAATACAATATTAACTATTTAAATTTAAAATTATAAAATTATTATATATATATATATATATATATATATAAACCAATTTATAACCTACCATTTCAAGATCAAAGGAAATATTCCTTATCCTATTTTATCCTATCTTTTTTATGGAAGTTGATTTTTCCCATTGAAAGCACGACTATGTCTAGGAATTGGATGTATAAGAAGAAGCTTTACAACATGGAATCCAAGAGGCTTCCCAAAATTGATTCTAACTCTAGCCAAAACCCTCACCTTCGCCTCAAGCTTGGATGACATAAGGATGTCCAGTCTTGACTTGACCATTGGGGGATAAAAGAGGAGATCATTCTCGGGAATAAGGATAATGTCAATAATACTATGACCCCCAAATTTAAGGATAAATTGTGGGATGATAAGGAGTTGGAGGGAAGAAAAAAACTTAGGTATTATAAGGAGATGATCAACCCCACCCTTGCTAACCATAATTGACCCTCAAATTTAAGGATAAATTGTGGGATGATAAGGAGTTGGAGGGAAAAAGTAAGCTTAGGTATCATAAGGAGGTGATCAACCCCACCCTTGCTAACCATAATTGACCCCCAAATTTAAGGATAAATTGTGGGATGATAAGGAGTTCGAGGGAAAAAGGAAGCTTCGGTATTATAAGGAGGTGATCAACCCCACCCTTGCTAACCACAATTATCACAATTATCTCCCTGTCTTGACCAGTATTAACAAAAAATGAACATAGCTAGGATAAGAACTAATTTTCATGAGCTTCGAAGTGAAACCAAATGATGGTCTATTCCCAAAACTCCCTAGGACGAAAGAATTTGTCATCTTTGAATACTAAGAAGATGGAAGATGAAAAACACTTTCTATGAGACTCTCTAACTGTAGTGATCTTGGAATGGTTCTTTTCCTTCTTTTTTATTATAGAAATACTCCTTGGGAAGAAAGAATTTGTCACCTTTGGATACTAAGAAGGTGGAAGATGAAAAACACTTTCTCTTAGATTGCCTAACTATAGTGATCTTGGAATGCTTCTTTCCCTTCTTTTTTATTATAGAAATAAAATGTTAAAGAATCTCAATTAATTCCTTTCTTATGGTCTTAGTGGACTTTAATCATTATTATCATCATATATTTAATTAATATACTGTCATGAATTAGATATTTTTTAAATTAGAAAGAATTTGTCACCTTTAGATACTAAGAAGGTGGAAGATGAAAAACACTTTTTCTTAGATTGCCTAACTATAATGATTTTGGAATGCTTCTTTCCCTTCTTTTTTATTATAGAAATAAAATTTTAAAAAATATCAATTAATTTCTTTCTTATAGTCTTAGTAGACTTTAATCATTACTATCATCACATAATTAATTAATATAGTGTCATGAATTAGATATTTGTTAAAGAACTTTATGTCTAATTATATTTTTCTTCCTTGTTGTTTGTAATTAATTAATAAACATATAATAAACCATGAGACTTAGGAGGTGATGAAACATAAATCTAAATGAAATATACTAATTTTTTTTGATAAACCTAAAATAAAAATGCAACCTTTTTGTTTTAAGAATTATTGTTTTTATTATCATTTTTTTTTATATTTCAAAAAATACTCAAATAATTAAAAAAGATTAAAAAATACTTGAACTTTAGATTTATTATTGTTGAGTGTTGAAAAGGTTAAATTAAAGAAAACTAGAACCAATATTTCTCTTAAACGTCCATGGCTAATGGATGTATGTGCATTCCATTTTCAAGTGTATTAATGGCGTATAGCGTTAGAAATATTAGTTGCCTCCTTTTCAGCCCTGTTCCACGCATTTTTTATTTAAATTTATTTCACCCTGTTCCACGCATTTTTTATTTAAATATATATTTAGCAAAATTAGATGGCAATTACACCCGGCATCGAGGAAATTAGTTGGTTGTTTCTTTTCCATTCTTTACCCCTATATATAGACAGCATACTTTCCATTTGCTGCTATTACTTCTCTTAATTAGATTAACATAGTTGATAGCTGATACAGAAATGGCTGTTGCGAGGCTTTTTGCTTCTTTTTTTTTTTTTTTTTTTGTTGGCAATTTCAGCCTTTATTTCAGTTATAAGTCTGCAATTCGTTTATGGTATGTAGAATTGATTTCATTTTATTTTGGGCATGTTCATTCTCAATCTATAGTTGACACGGCTAATCCTTTTCTGATCACCAGATCTTAGAAATTGTCACGGAATTAACAATCTTTTCACGTATAGATTAGTTATTGTTTGACTGATTAATGATCAGGCGGGATGGTATGCGAGAAGCTGCTCGTGGATATTTGCGCATTATCTGTTTCGTCCTCTGGCCAACGTTGTGTGCTTGAGAATTCCATCTCCAGGGATGGCCATGTGCAGTATGAATGTCACGTGAGTTTTTAGTACTAGTTATTTAATGTAGTTTGATATAGAATTGGGAATTGGTTATTTAATGTAGTTACTTTGGATATCCTACATGAGACATACCTAAGAATACATGTATGGGTTTTATACCTGAAGTTAGACCATGAGTGATTTATTTAGATACATAATTTGTGCAGGTGTTTACTTGCCCCACCTGTGCGAGGCTCAGAGAACCGTAGACCGTCGGATGATGAGAGAGTTTGGCACATTTGCTGCTGCTCCGGCATCAATTGGTTTTGGCTATACAACAATTTCTCCAACTTCAGCTCCATCTCCGGTTTCCGCATAGTTCAGTCATTAACAATCAGATTCCGTAGCTTTTATACTGCTTGTACTAGCAGTGGAGTGTCCAATAAGATTCGTTGTCCAGGACTTACATCTGCTATCCCGATTGTACTGACAATTGAGTGTCCAATCAGATTCGTTATGCAGGGCTTAAGTCTACTATCGTTCTAGGGTCTAATGTGAATAATTGGAGATTCGGAATAAGGGATAGCATTTGCACTAGTAGTTAGTATATGGTTTTATGATATGCTTTGGCACTATGTATAACACAATTTTGGGTATCATATTTCATTATCACACTCAAACAAAACATTTCTGCACTGAATTATTTAGACCATCATATTTTTCTGGTTATGATTATTTAAACAATCTTATTTTTCATGTTAACTTATTGCTTAATTATAACAATGTTTTTCTTTGCCCACTAACCATTTAACTCTGTAGGAATTCAAATGCAACCTTCTATATCTCCCTTCTCTTAAGTTGGTTGGTTATTTTCAGGATGAGAATAATGTTTTTCTTTGGTCGTGGCCATTTAACTTTGTAGGAATAAAAATACAATGTCTATATCCTTTTCTCTTAAATTGGTTATCTTTATGATGAAAAGAGATTATTTTCCTTTGTTTTAATTCATTATTCACAATGCTTGCATTTCTCACATTTTTAGATACCTCATGTATTTTTATTTATATTTGGTTCTTGAAAGTATAAGGTAAAGTCTTACTTATGTTCTATCTTAATATAATGGTAATACTTGGTTAGTTACACATTTAGTTTATGGGCCTATTGGTTGGGTTGTGGTAGGACGATGCTATAACATGGTTACCCCATTGCTATCATGTGGTTGTCATGTGCTCTTTATGATTGCATTATCAATATTGGTTTGAGCAATCCAACTACTTGAATTGGCTAGGGTTTGTTGATTTCAGTATCTACCCTTGTTTTATTTTCATTTCGTTCATTTGGTTTTTGCCTCTTAATGCTCTAGTATGTGGCTAAAGAACTAAGGTTTTCTACCATGGCTTCCATACATTCACCCCACGAGGGTCCTCTAGCCTCTTTGCAAGTTGTTCCTACTCTAAAATTAGAGTTGGATGCACGCTTCGAAGGGAACTCTGGTAATTTATTATATTCACAATCACTAGCTCCTATTAATGGGTTTTTCTTTCAAATCTCTATTTCAAGTTTGATGATGGTTAACTTTCTTTTGTGACTCCTTAGCAAGTTTAATATACAACGATTAAGGGTTTGAGGACAATGGTTTTTGGTCCCTTGTAGTTTCAACCTTTTGTCCTTTTTGGATCAGATTTCTCTTGGGCAAGGTTAGCTACTTCATGCCCTTGAAAAACGAATGAAATTGTGCTCCCTTCTTGGTTTTATGGTTTATATTTCGTGGCTATGTGTATCAATTCACTCTTTCTTTTACTCACAATTCTATGTTCCTTATGCATGTCCAATGGGTAGTGCAATGGTTAATGTTTGTTCCAACGTTTCACCTGTTCGATGGTAATTTCAACCCCTCCTCTCATTAAGAGTCTTCAAGAAATGGTTGTGTTTTTTTCTTATTACTTTCATTTTATTCATTGACCCCTGATTTCGCTAGTCAAAGTCCATTGAGGGTTTCTTTTGTCGACTATCCTATTGTGACAGTTAGACCTCATGGTTTATATTTAGGATTTTTCATTTATCTTACTATAGTTCATTAATTTTTCAGTGCCAAGGTTAATAAAACTATTCTAGATTTTGATGTATACGTAGAGTAAGGATCTACTCCCCTCCACCTACTACAGGTAATTTTTCTTATTCTATAGTGTTTCCATTTTCATTGGATTCAAGACTCATGATTATTTATCAAATTTATGATAGAGTTCTTACATTCTCTTTGGTATTGCAGGTACCCTTTGGCCCTTATTTCTCAAACCTTACTCTATGTACATCAACTTTCCTTTTTGAGTTCTCATGCAATCTCTTACTTTGTCTTGGATTTTTTTCTCATTTACAGGTCAAACTTGTGTGACCAATTTAGGGTTTGATAGGTGGTTAGATGCTCAACCTCTTCTTTCTTTGAACAAGGAATCATCTTTATTATTTATGGGTAGTCCTAGGGATACCCTCTATAATTCGAAGTTCATTTTTCTTCATCACTTGTAATGAATATATAGGTTTTAATTTTGGGCAGCGATTACAATCACTTTTGTATAGACATTTTGTTACTATAATATGATTATCATATTTGAGCAATTGTTTTCTCTATATGTTATTTAATCTCTAGCGAAGTTATATAAATGATTTAGTTACTTTTCTGATATGTTTGACCTCTAGCCTAGAATACCTTGCCATGTTATCTTTCTAGAAATTTCTGTCTAATAGTTCCTTTTGTTAATTTTTTCTACATATATCTAATATGAATGTCAAAGAGTTGTAATTATTAACATTAAACTCTAGGTTCTCAACAACCAACATGTTGTTTTGGCAGGCTATGTTATGATCTTCAATTTGATGTATTATGTTATTTAATTCATTCAATCTCCTCTTTCTTGATGGAGTATTATGACAATTTGAGTTTAATGCATTTAGCCTATCTCATAACACTTCTTGTGTATTGGCAAGATACATGTATATATAGTATAAGGATTGAACCAATCACCAAGGCTATGGCGAAATTATGTTTACATTGTATAATTCCTTATTAAATTTGTATTTATGAAAGATTAATAAATTTCTTTACTTAATAATTAACAATGAGTATCATACCAAATCTAGATTTTTGTTCACTTTAAAAGTGGTATACAAAGATGACTCTAAATCCCTTAATTTAGTTCCCCTATTTAGTATTAACTTGGCTTTTGAGTTAAATATTGACATTATTCAAGTTTATTATCCTCTCACCCCTCACTATATTGTAAACTATGCAATATAAACGTGTGTATATATATAATGCATGACTTAAAAATTTTCTATTCTATCCCATGTGTCGTTAGCTAACACAAGCTTCAAATTCAATTCACATCTATTACTTAATCCTACTAAATATTTTTGGTATTTTTCCAATATATGCACCTATCTACCACGTAACGAACTTTCTTTTGGTTTAGTCGGTTTAGTATATGTTAAATAATTTTTCATACTAGGAACTCAACCCTTAATGGTTGTGAATATTTCTTTATGCATACAAGAAAAATCCATAGTATGGAATCAATCATGTGCACAAAAAGGTTACAATCAGTATTACTCTCTTCCTCACTACGTTGTATATAGAGACTATATAGAATTAGTCTATCCTAGCTTCTTTCGTATCGTTGGCATCAGTTAACTACAAATTTGTGTATTTTTTTTGTTTTGTTTGTTTGTTTAGAACCTAGATTTCTACTCATAAGAGTCAAAATTGTTTAGTATATCATATTCCTGTCCCTTTTGCATTTAAATAGACATGCATCAACGGAGATTATCAATGCACCCTTATGTATATAAGACAACGTACAAAAATAGTGTATACCTTATACATACATCATCTGAAATATACTTTGCATTCCTATAGGCATCCATTTCCTCGTCAATACTGGAAAATAAAACTAGCGGAAAAATTTATGGGAAAAATTTGGCAGATGGTTTTTTTGGGACATTTTCTAAAAAAATCACAAGTTTCATTAAAAAAATTACTTATTTTTACATATATATAATTAAATGGATGATATTCACCAAAATTTTACTAATTTTAATAGTAAATTACATGTTTTTTTATTGGATATTTGCCTACGTTCTATACATGTAAATTTCCAAACTAGAATAATTGCCTACAATACTATATATGGGAAAAATAGTAAATTCTTAAAAGATACCTTGGTTTTACTTCTAGATATTTATGAGTAAATCAAGCAATTACCTTGAATCCATTCCATGGAAAGCATAAAATACAATAACAATTTATATGACCAGGAAAGATTTTATGGGAAAGCAGTGGGAGAGAGAATGTTCCTCCCAACTAACGAGATTCACACTAGAAAATAGCCACAAGCTTAGACTTATTTCCTCGTCTCCTCAATGAGTATCCTATAATAATAACAACAACCCCTTCTGATTTTCCTTCAATGGTATTTCATGTTTTTCTTCTTACGAGTGTCATACTTTTAAGGACCACATCCTTTTTGCTTTACCTAGTTAAATAAGGAAAAAGTATTTCATTTTTCCTCTTAAGGACATCTTTCTTTATGGCTGTGCTTTTTCTTAACCTTTTACCCAACTTAGCATTTCTCTACTGCTAATTTTATTCCTCCACTCAACATAATATCTTTCTTCAATTATGTTATTCTCTATAGTGGAAAACTTTCTTGTGGATTTTTTGGGAAAAATATTTGGGAAGGACTACCATGTTGACTTAACCACTTAAAAATTTCTAAGATAGTAAGAAGTCCATGTTACTCATGTTCTCTTTCTTATAACATTTCCCAGAAGGAAACATTTATTCATCATAACATTTATTTACATAATCAGTCAACTTAAGTCACGACCCTCACAACCATCAGGATTAAATAATATTTACAAATAATGTTTGCAGAAAGAAATGCACCATGGGTACCACATATTCCCCCTCTTAAAATAATCACCCTTAGTGTTCACTAGTTTTTCATCACTTCTAGAAAAGTGAAATGAATTCTTCATGCATTTTATCTTTCATTTCTCAGAAATCCTCCTCAAGGCTGAAGTAATTCCATTTCACTTTAACCTATTCGATGACTTGATTCCATTGTGAAGTGTTCCTCCAATCTAAAATATGCAGAGGTTTGACCTAGAACTCTCTTTCTAGTTCAACCGGCACCACATTCTAGTCAATAACATGAGTGGGATCATGAAAATATTTCTTCAACAATGAAACATGAAAAACATTATGTACTCTAATGTGACTTGGTAATGTTAGCTAGTAGGCCGCCGATCCTACCCTAGCTAGTATCTCAAATGGTCTACAGAACCTCAGTGCTATCTTAGAACAAGTTCTGAATCTTAAAGTACTTTTCTTTGGCTTAAATTTAATGTAGAAATGCTCCTCCACACTATACTCTTTATGCAATATTTTTTTTTGTTAGAATTAATGAAGAATAGGTTATTGTTGTTACGTAGTTGTGAATTCTACTTTTCTTAGTCATCCAGTGCCTATTATTCAGGGATATGATTTGTTGTCCCTAACAAATTGTATCTATTTATTTTTTGAGATTAATGTGAAGCCTGTGCGGCGTTTTGCTTGAAGGAACTCCTGGTGATCCGCACCTATGAGCTCCTCTTGTGTTGATTTATCATTTCACATCTTCCCTATGCAACTCTTGACATGGTATCAGAGTTGTAGGACTGTTAATCTTGTAAGCTGAGTGAGGGTGCGACTGTAGTAGAGTTGTCGCGAGATTTGGGTGGAAAAGTGCGACGACCGCACTGTGATCCTTCTCGTCATCGTGATTTTAAAAGTTCGGCACGAGTGGTGGATAGATATTTGTGGATAAGCTTTGCTTTCCTATGACGAACTTTGCAAGCTCGTGGTGTATAAGAGCGTTGAGTGAATCAAAAGCGAAATTCGACTACGAGGGCTGCATGGTGGCTGAAGCTGCACATTTTTTTCCTTTGAAAACGTGCTGGAGGTTGGAGCAGCGTGATCCTCATTCAGCAGGCCACGTGAAGGAGTCGCCCGCTATCTGGCTGAGGCAGTAGCATGATCCTCATTCAAGAGGCCGCAGGAAGGAGGTGTTTAAGCTAGACCTACTTTGAGGAGGAGGCCGGATCGCTAGTAGAGCTGTGAGGAGGAGGTGAGGAGGCCAAGATCGCTAAAGGCCATGGAGGCGTTTGAAGGCTATGTGCTGGGAGAAAAAACCGTGTTTCATTCAGAGAGTAGGTAGGACTTGCCACGAAGGCTGCGTGGAGGAGTTGACTACCAAGAGGTCGTTGCCATTGCAATTGTTTGAGAGGTCGTTTGCTGAGGAGGCTGCCAGCGAAGTCAGCAAGGAAGTGGAGAGCAGCCACGGGTGTGAAGTGTGGTTTGTCTGAAGCGCAGGCAGAGTGGCTAAGATCACTTCTCTGCATAAGGGCACTGATCTGTGTGGAGATCTGATTTGACCATAGTATCAAAGGGATGAATCTGTTACAATTCACTCTCCAATCTTCATTTTTTTTAGGCGCCATTGCTGTGACCCCTGCCATTTGTTTTGTTCTTAAGTTGATTGGCTTCCATGCGGGGGTGATGAAGTTGGTTGGTGAAAACTGAAAGTGCCATTTTTTTACTTGTTGCGGTGATCCCTTAAGAACATATAATTAAGTTTTCTTTTTTAATTGAAGTTTTTTTCTTCTAAGCTTTAATTAAAAAAATTTGGAGTTATTTTTTTATTAAAGGAATTATTATCGGATACTTAGGGGACATTTTTTTTTTATAAATTTGAGGAGTTTGGGGTCAGCATTTTCTTGTAAAAGAGATCTGGGGTTTGTTTAAATTATTGAAGATTTTATTCATTCAAGATGAATAATCAAATTGTTGAAGCTTATCTCAATGATAGTAATAAGCTTGATGGTTCCAATTACACAAATTGGAAGTTTAAGCTCCAGACTCTGCTTGAGGGACAAAATGCCTATGGCATTTCCATCGGTGATGAGGTCAAGCCGATTACTGCAACTCGTGGATCAAATACAACAATTCAAGACTGGGAGAAAAGGGAGATGAAGGCAAAGGTTCTTCTCAGGTTATCAATCAAATATTGCATCGTACCTCACATTTGGGATTGCAAGACAACGAATGACATATGGACGATTCTCAAAGAAATGTACAAGATCAAGAACACCAGTCGAATTTTGTTCCTTAGGAAGAAGAATCTCTCAATCAAGATGGAGGGGAATGAGTCTGTTTCTTCCTCTATATCTCGGATAAAGGAGGTTAAAGATAAACTAACTGATATCGGTCAGACTGTGGCAAATGATGATCTGGTAACAATTACCATGAACGTCATGACGGATGATTATCAGATGTTTATAACGGGATTGAATGCAATAGAGAAACCTTCAGGATTTGAAGAGCTTACCGGGATCTTGCTACAAGAAGAGGAAAGGAGGTTGTCTCTTAAACATCAAAATACAGATCTTGCATTGATGACAAAGTTCAAGCCAAAGGGGAAAGCAGTTGCTAATCATAGGAAGGGAAGCATATTACGAAAAAGGACACCTTAAGGTATGAACTCTCATAAACATGACTTTGATCCTAAATTCTTTTATTGTGATAAGATAGGCCATATTGCTAAATTTTTCCATAAGAAATAGGCAGATGGGGAGAGGTACAAGTAGAGAAGACATGCAGGTCA
This sequence comes from Pinus tabuliformis, assembly GCA_031772625.1. Taxonomy (NCBI): domain Eukaryota; kingdom Viridiplantae; phylum Streptophyta; class Pinopsida; order Pinales; family Pinaceae; genus Pinus; species Pinus tabuliformis. The sequence goes on from CM062813.1 coordinate 481,709,869, forward strand.
TCTGGTTGATGCAGATCAGAACCAGGATGTCAGATTATTTATGGCTAAGACTGCACTAGTCACTGAGGAGGATGAATCAGATATTTGGTTCGTAGATTCTGGAGCGTCCTCACATATGACAGGTAAAAAGCAATGGCTCAAAAATTTTAGTGAATCCAACACTGGAGTAAAAGTATACCTTGGAGATAATAGAGGGTACGAGATCAAGGGACATGGAGATGTCCTTGTCACTCTACCTGATAGAAAGATCAAGAATATATCTGATGTGTAGTATGTTCCTGGTATTAAGAAGAACCTGATTTCTGTATCAAATATTACAGATCAGGATCTCAAGGTAGAATTCTTTAAATCTTATTGTATTATTAAAGACTTGTTGGACCAGATGAATCCTATTGTTATAGGTATTCATATAGGAGGACTCTACAAACTGGATGTCAAGAGTACAACACAGCAAGCATTGATGTCATCAGATAAGTCTGCTAAAAATTTGTGGCATCAACGACTTGGGCACATCAATTTCAATGACCTTCTTCTGTTGCAGAACAAAGGTATGGTAGATGGTCTTCCTGTTTTTAAAAAGTTGCATATTCTTTGTGAAGAATGTGCATTCGATAAACAACATAGAGATGAATTTCCTGCTGTTAAAGATAGGAAACAAAGGGATACACTCGAACTTGTACACACTGATTTACGTGGCCCTATGCAGACAAGATCGTTAGGTGGTGCTTACTATGTTCTAATCTTTGTTGATGATTGTACAAGATTCACATGGGTGCATTTTCTTAGACAGAAGAGTCATGCCTTTGAGTATTTCAAGCAGTTAAGGAACATGATTGAGAAGCAGACAGGAAAATTCATCAGGATTCTTCGATCAGATCAAGACGAAGAATTCAATAAATGGGATTTCAACAAATATTGTAAAGAGCATGGGATACAACAACAATTTAAAACAACTTACACTCCTCAGTAGAATGGAGTAGCTAAGAGGAAAAATAGAACACTGGTGGAGTGTGCTCACAGTATGTTGAAAGGTAAGAATGTAACTAATGGTTTTTGGGCAGAAGCTGCTAATATTGCAGTGTATTTGAAGAAAATGAGTCCCACTAAAAGTATTGATTATAAAACTATTTTTGAAGCATTGTTTGGCTTCAAGCCTGTAGTAAGTCACCTTAGAGTATTTGGTGGTAAAGCTTTTGCGCTTGTTCCCAAAGAAAACAGGAAGATGTTAGATTCAAAGGCCATTAAATGTACCTTCATTGGATACTGCAGTGAGTATAAGGCTTATAAATTGTTTGATCCTTCTACTCACAAGGTGTTTGTTAGTAGAGATGTAGTATTCCATGAACAGGTTGATGATGAAAATCCTGTTCAAGGTAATGAAGAATGGAATGTACCGTTACTTTCAGGTGAGGATGTTAAAATAGGGATCAATCAACAATAGCATCAATAGCAACAATAGAAGCAACAGGATAAAGAGGAGGAAATTGCATTCAGTCCACAAAGAGAAGAACAAAGCAGAATAGTTGACACCCCACCACTCAGGAGATCTAGCAGGCCGAAATGGTTACCATATTAGTATAGGGATTGTGCGCTCATGACTGGTATGTTAAATATTGCAGAACCTTCTAATTTTCATGAAGCTAGTAAGAGTTGTGAATGGAAGGAAGCAATGGAGGAGGAATATGAATCTATTATTAAGAATAATACTTGGGATCTAGTAAAGCTTCCTCATGGTAAACAACCCATAGCTTGCAAATGGTTATTTAAGTTAAAGTTTAAAGCAGATGGATCTATTGATAAGTATAAAGAAAGGTTGGTTGCAAAGGGGTATTCCTAGAAAGAAGATATTGATTTTGAGGAAACATTTGCCCTTGTTGCAAAATTAAATACTATTGGATTGATTATTGCTTTAGCCACTAAGCATCATTGGAAAATACATCAATTATATGTTAAATCTGCTTTCTTAAATGGTGATTTAAAAGAAGAAGTATACTTAGTGCAGCCTGAGGGGTTTGTTAAGAAGGGAGAAGAGCATTTAGTATGTAGAATAAAGAAAGATTTATATGGTTTAAAGCAGTCTCCTAGATCCTGGTACGACAAAATTGATTCATTTTTCCTCATGCATGGTTATAAATGGAGCAAGAATGATACTAATTTGCATACTGTGTTTAATGATGAGCATAAAATAGTGTTGTTTTCTTTTTATGTAGATGATCTGATCATGACAGGGAGTGCATACAATCTCATTGAAGAAATCAAGCAACAGTTATTGCAGAAATTTGAGATGAAGGACCTTGGAGAAATGCATTACTATTTGGGTCGAGAAGTTTGGAGATATTCAAGCCAAACTTTGTTGTCGCAGGGTAAGTATGCTATGAGTTTGTTGACAAAATTCAAAATAGATGAGTGCAAGGATGCATTTGTGCCTTTACAACAGAACATCAAACTTCAGGTGAATGATGGTTCGAAATATGCAGATACAACATTGTACAAATAGTTAGTTGGTCGTCTTATCTATTTGACTACAACGAGACTAGATCTAGATTATGCAGTGAGTGTTTTGAGTTAGTTAATGAGTCAACCTCATGAGAACCATTGGCTTGTAGCGAAAGGAGTACTAAGGTATCTGCAAGGAACTTCAGACTTTGGTATTTTGTATTCTAACTCATTTGATGTTAGCTTGACAGGTTATATAGATTGATTGGGCGGGAAATTTAGATGATAGAAGATCAATTACAGGTTCCACCTTTAGCATTGGGTCCAGGGTCATCTCTTGGTGTAGCAAGAAGTAGCTTACTGCAGCCTTATCCTCAGCAGAAATAGAATATCAATATATGTGTGCAACAACATGTGAGGCAGTTTGGTTGTGTAAACTTCTCTAAGATGTAGGAGAAGAACAAGCAGAAGCGACGGTTATCAATTTCGATAATCAAAGTCCCATCAAACTAGTTTACAATCCTACTCAATTTCATTTGTTAGGGAAAAGGTGCACTCCAAAGAGATTTGTGTTGAATATTGTAATTCTTGTGATAATATGGCTGATATATTTACTAAGACTCTGGGAAGACTGAAGTTTGAGATGTTTAGGGACATATTAGGTGTGTTTAATAACCCTTTCTCCATTAAGGCAAAGTGTTAGAATTAATGGAGAATAGGTTATTGCTGTTACGTAGTTGTGCATTCTACTTTTCTTAGTCATTCAGTTCCTATTATTCAGGGATATGATTTATTGTCCTTAAAAAATTGTATCTATTTATTATTGGAGATTAATGTGAAGCCTGTGTGGCATTTTTCTTGAAGGAGCTCCTGGTGATCCGCACCTGTGAGCTCCTCTTGTGTTGATTCGTCATTTCACTTCTTCCCTGTGCAACTCTTGACATTTTTGGTTTGCATAACTCTTCTTCCTATCTCTGGCTAGTTACAAGCTATGGCTTATTTTCTTTAATCAGTCGTTCCATCTCTTTTAAAAGATATGGTCCTAAAAACAACCCAAATTTTTGTTGACTCCAACTTAAGGGAGTGTGGCACTTATTTCCATACATAACTTCGAATGGACTCATCTTAATGGATGTTTGGTAGTTTTCATTATAGAGAAATTCTACCAAAGGTGGGTACTCTTCCCACTTCATTCTATTGATCCATCACATAAATACACAACATATCCTCCAACGTGTGATTTGTTCTTTCTATTTTCCCATCTGTTTGAGGATAATAGGTTGTGCTAAAATTCAACTGTGTAACCATCTCTACAAACAATTTTTTCTAGAAATTAGAAATAAATTTTACATCTTAAATTAATATAGCCATTTTTGGTACTCCATGTAACCGGAATATTTTTTTCATAGAAATTACTTCTATCTGCACTATTTTGTATGTAGAGTGGACTGGTATAAAATGAGTTTCCTTGCTCAACTTACCTAATACCACCATAATTGAATTATGTTTCTTCCTAATTCTAGGTAGCCCAATGATAAATTCCAAAGAAATAATTTCACATTTCCATATGATATTTCTTCTTATATGATTAAGCATGAAGTGGTGGAAATTTTAGAATTTTTCTTACCTTCTTTGGTCCATCTCATGCACGATTTCTGACCCCAAGGAATCTCATTTGTTTCTCTAATATTCGAGATGAATGATGAAGGTTTATTCCTCTACCATATGCTATTCTAATATGTCATCCACGATGACTTATTGTTGTATTTTTTGCATGTTTTCTTCAAGAGCTCCTTGAAATTGCAAGATGTTCCAAAAGTTATTCTTATTCCATATTTTGATGCAACTTTTGAGATATTTGAGGTTTTTATAAAAAATATTTCATGGGAGACCTTAGGTTTGAAGGAACTTATGTCCACCATGTTTTGGCCTTCTCCACAGAGGATAGGTCAAAGAGCCAAAAAAATATCAAAACAAAAAGTATGATTCATAGGTCTCGTTTTGACGTTAATACTTAGATAAATGGGCCAATGACCAGATCCTTTGCAGGTAAGGATGGAGGATTCTAAGAAGAAATTATTTCCATTATATTTTCATAAATAATTAGGAAATTTTATCTGGAGAAAACCTAGTGCTTCCCTTTATGTCAGTTGTTCTAAGTGAAAGTGCCATTGATTGTCTGTAGATCAATTAGTTTCAAGACATACATGACCTCTTTGAATTGATCTGCCTCCTGGTATGCCCTTCGAGTACCTCCTTTTTTCTCAGAGATCAATTTTGTCATATTAAATTCTCTCCCAATTATCCACAGGATATTTTTCAACATCCAATATAGCCTCTTTAGAGCATAAATAAAGCTTGATCTTTCACTAGTGATATGTGGTCCATAGACATTTTTTATACATACCTCCTGATCAGAGCCTAAAGTTGTGAATTAGGTTGTTAAAACTATGTTGTTTTTCAAATAGTCATGAGAAAAACCACTTCATGATTCCAATCTATAGGTAGACCTCTAACTTGACCATTTGCATCAATGACCAATCTCTAGGCTCCTTTCCAACATTTGGAGACAATAGAGGATTCTCTTTCCTTACTACATTTTGTTTCCTAAATCATCATTATATCAGGTTTATCTTGTCAAAAAAATGCCTTAAGAAGCTTTTTATTACCTAATCCATTTTGGCCTCTTATGTTCTAAGAGATGATTTTAATTCAATAGAAGTGGGAGTTGAGTAAAAGGCCCTAGTAATCAGAGTAATTATACTTGAATTGGCCAACAAGTTACCTAATTCTTGTGAGAAAATCTTAATTTTTGTTCTTTCCTTTAAACCTATCTTCTTTTAAAGGTTTATGCAGGTCTTTCAGGTTTTGAATATTGTCCCCAAAATTTTTGGGAGAATGGTTGGAGTGCTCCATTTTTGAGTGCAACTCAGTCTTAAGTTTGAGGAGCACTTTCTTTAAGATATGGACTTGATGTTTAGGAATGGCCTTAAGATATTTATTCTTCCAGTCGACTTACATTGGTTGGAGATCCTCACCTCGATCTAGAATATCTTGAGAGAGCACCTGTATAATCAATATCTTAGGGATGGTAGTTGGCACTGATTGGTAGGGACTAGAAGGGATGAAGGAGTTGATAGGATCTGTTAAGTCCTCTTGGTGTGATCTAATACTGGCCATAGTTGGATTTGGTTGAGAAGGCTCTTGTGTCATTGTAGATGTGTCATATGATGTGCCAATGAGGGCTTCAAAGTTTTTCTGGCTGTGGAACCCTAGACCAGTTTCAAAAGTAGTTAAAGCCTTTGTATGATTAAGATTCGAATTAACTGGAGTGAAGCCTTTTAGATTCATGGGTGGGTCCTAAGGATGTTACATTGCTACAATGTGAGGAGGAAATTTTTTGAAGAGATGATCATATTCATGGAAATTCCAAAAGGAAAAGGGAAGTGTTCATAGTCCAACAGTTATTGCTAGAGCTCATCCCTGAAATAAATATCAATGGATGCTAGGAGAGGATTAGAGTTGTCCATGTAAACTTAGAATCATGCATAAGATGTAAATCTACCTCATTTGGTGACTTCTAAGGATTTGAAAATGTGACCAAGGGTGTTTCCTATATCCTCTAGGGTTTCTTCCTTCCCGGATTCCCTTCATGGAGAGTATAGTCTGATCCAAACCAAACTAGCACCTTTGTAAAGCTTTCTTTTTCTAGGCAATGACATTTAGTCTAGAAATGGGTGAAAAATGTGATAGAATTAAGGAAATATGGACCACCTTCAAATACTTGCATCTGGTCCTCCATATCAACAAAGATCATAATTAAGAGGCCTTTCACCCCTAATTTTAGATATATTTTTCCTTTATTCTTCCATCTGTTTTAAATCCAATTGATGAGAGCATCTTTCATGGGCTAGAAGCCCACAAATTTTCTAATCAAAGCATGGTCTTGCATGAGTTGGATGTGCTTTATTAAAGAATATTTTATCTCGAATTTAGTGTCCTTGGTTGATTTTGGCAAACAATGGCTTGATCTTCTAGCTTTTCATCATGCACTTGCGAGGATTTGTGGAATTACAAGGGGGGAACTTATGTTTGTAGAGTAATTGTTGAAAAATTATTTTCCCCCATATCCATTTGCATTGCCTTTCTGCTTGGTATCACCAAAAGCTACATTGTAGAAGGAAAATGAGAGGTTGCTTCCTCCATCGCGATGCATGAACAAAGCTAGGACTAGAGATAACCATAGGAGAATCCTAACTGCAAAATTTCCAAAATCCTAAACCATCTAAGGATAATTAATTCAGAGAAAAAAAAGAAGTGAAATGTTAAACAAATCCCCGACTTTCTCTCTAACTTTTTAAAGAAAGATATAAAGCATTGGAAAAACTATGATACATATATATATATATATAAATTGTACAACTTAAAATTACATAGCTAAAAAATAACTTTAGCGAAAAAGATATAATACACCTAATTTATTTCAATAAAATATAAAGTAACACTTTAAGAAAAACAGAGATGAAAACTACCCAAAACTAACTTTTAAAATATTTACATTCTTTTAGAACTTTTTTCATGAAAAAGTCTATATCTAAATTAAATCAACACTAATTAAAAAAAATAAATAAATCTTCAAAAGAAATATAAAAGAAAACTATGTAAAACTAGGTTTGTTAACAATGGGCCATCTCATGGGAAAAACTAGATCAACATTAAAACTTTTCCATATTAAGAGGAGTAAAAGTATTATAACAAAAAGCATTATATCCGGTGAACCACAAGAGAAGGTTTACATAAGTTTACAACTAAACTTTGATCAAAGTATGTGAGTTTTCAGTGCATTGGAGGTTTTCTTCGACTCTAATAAAACTTTAGTAATGGTTTTGGATAAAACCAATACTTCACATTTTAATATCTAATTCACTTAATCTAATACGTAACCAAAAGATAGAAAGTTAATAACACTTATTCATCTCCTATGACCAAACCTATGACCAAAATGACAGCAGCTTATAGTAAACCCGCAAAAATTGGCCAAAGGTGTTATCTTGGAAGTTGCCATTTCTTTAAAAATGACAACGAAAGAGTAAACTTAATTTCATGATGGCATTCGAAAAATCACTGCATATTCACTGTTAAAGGATTCTTGTTACTCGTGGAAAATTTCTTTATAACTTAAAATTCGCAAATGGTTAGTTTATTCTACAATGGGGATAGCCTACCAGGAATCGAACAAACGAGAAGCTACCAAAATTATGCGTATCGATTTTTATCGATTTTAAGGGGCAATTAAATGTTGCTTTTATCGATTTTTTTTAAGGTAAGGTAAATTGATAAAGAATAAAGGTGTGAGTTTCTTGTTATTTAATTTAATATAATATTTTAATATCATGATGTGCTATATATATTTCAAATAAATAATAAAATTGTAAAATAAGTTATATGAATATTTGTTTAATTTTTTTATTAGTTTTTTTAATATAATTAATTTTTTTTGGTAGATAAAGGTTATATATATATATATATATATAATTAATTGGCATTGAAGAAAGTGACAACAAGTTAATAATTATTTATTATAACTGCTCTTATTCAGTTTTTGATTGATTTGCTATTAGTTTTTCTTTGACTAAAAAAAATTTAAAATCTATATAAAATTTAACATTATGAAATTAAATTTATTATTTTTAAATAAAAATTATTTCTATTGGCTTAAAATATGATTTGGTTAAAATATCTCCAGTGTTATTGTGTAATGATGACAAGTATTGATTTCGTGTACTCTATTATTAATTACTATGTAATATATCACTAATTACTATGCACAATAAATATAAATAATTTAAAAACAACATTATATATTAATTACTATGTACCATAAACACAAATTGTTTGTAATTAAATTCAAAAATTCCATTTTTTTATTGGTGTAAAGTATTGAATAGAGAATTTTTATGGGTTTTATTTTTTAATTTAAAAAATATAAATTTGAAAAAAATATGTGAAAATAACATGTGTACAATTTGTACAACCCTCATTATATCAATCTATACTCTAATGACATGACATGTGTACTATAATATGAGCATTATAAAAAAAAAATGCCCTCATTCAATATTAAATAAGTCAATAAAAAACAGTATATTCTGCTAGCCGCAGATATAATAAATAATTATTAACTTGTTATTATTCTCTTCAATGTCAATTATATATATATATATATATATATATATATATATATATATATATATACCAAAAAAGTGTTTAATTATATTAAAAAATTAATAAAAAAAGTTAAACAAATAGTCATATAACTCATTTTACAATTTTATTATTGTTCGGAGTACATACAATACATCATGACATTAAAATATACTAACAAGTAGTGAACACTAGTTACGTGGCCTTGTTTAATATTGAATGATGACATTTTTTTATATAATGCTCATATTATAGTACACATGTCATGTCGTTACAGTATAGATTGATATAATGAGAGTGGTACAAATTGTACACATGTTATTTTTACATATTTTTTTCAAATTTATATTTTTTAAATTAAAAAATAAAACCCATAAAATTTGTTTATTCAATACTTTACACCAATGAGAAAATAGAATTTCTAAATTTAGTTACAAACCATTTGTGTTTATGGTACATAGTAATTAATATATAATGTTATTTTTCAAATTATTTATATTTATTGTACATAGTAATTAATAGAGTACACAAAAGCCAATTTTTGTCATCATTACACAACAAAGCCAGTTTTTGTCATCATTACACAACAATAAGAGGGGAGACATTTCAACAATTCATATTTGAGATAAATAGAAATAAATTTTATTTAAAAATACCAAATTTTATTTCATAATGTTAAACTTTGGATAGATTTTTAATTTTTTTAGTAAAAGAAAAACTAATAGCAAGTCAATGAAAAACTCAATAAGTTATATCCTGCTAGCATGTATAATAAGAATAATGATATTTTTTTAATAACATATTATTTAAATAAATAAATTATTTGTGGCAACTTAATTTACTGTGGTTGTGTAAATGAAGTGTTATGTGTGAGGAGGTGAGTGGTTCAAATCCCCCCAATTCACTTGTTCCTGCAAAATGGGCATTTATGAGATTATAGTGCTAGCTATTTCTAACAATTTAGTGTCATGCAAGTACAAAATTGACCCAATTCCTCTAGATACAAACCAGTATAGATCCATCTTAACCATAGAACTAGTAAGAGCCTCAAATCTCTTGAGGTGAAAACTTTTTTTTGATGAGTGAGATTATTTATGTTTGATAATACTTTTAATTAAACATACCCAACATGAATATTCATTATTGTTTTTTTTATTATATCAGGCATGAAATATTTTATTTATAGTTGAGAGTGAGGGAAGTATTTTTACCACTTCTCCTTAGTATGACCACTTAGAGTTAGATTATTTATGTTTTATAATACTTTTAATTAAACAAATCAAATATGCATATTCTTTTTAGTTTTAATTAAACAATTCAAATAAGCATATTCATTTTTGTGTTTTTATTATATTATGAGCGAGTGAAATATTTTTACCATTTATCCTTAGTATGGCCACTGAGAATGAGATTATTGATGTTTTATTATACTTTTCATTACCAAACCAAATATGTATATTCTTTTTCATTTTTTTATTATATCCGTCATGAAATATTTTATTTATGGTTGAAAGTGAATGAAAACTTTTTTGCCACCTTTAGTATGACAACTGAGAGTGAGATTATTTATGTTTTATAATATTTTTAATTAAACAAACCAAACACATATATTAATTTTTGTATTTTTATTATATCTAGCATTTTTTGTAAATATTTTAAAAATACATACTTACATATCTCTCTCATACTAAGTTGTAGAATAAGCTGTTGGCTCAAAAAAGAAATATTATTTAAATAAAATAATATTTTTTAAAAGGTTAAAAAGAATGATACCAACTCATGGTAAATAATAATAATAATAATAATAATGTATTACAAAGTATAGTCTAGCACATCACTTTTTCTTTGTATAGTGATTATTTTGATTACAACATCATTTTTCTTTGTATAGTGATTATTTTGATTACAACATCAAATTAAGATAGGACTTGTCTAGACATCCACAAATTTTCCATTTTGAGTGGATGAAGATTTTCTAGTCAAAATCTAATGATTTTTTTTTTCAAAAAATATGAAGCTCGGAGTGTTTGAATCATTTTCTAAATAGTGTAAATGGATTTAGCACTCTCAAAAACCCTGCAATACCTAAAATGATGACTTGACTGTTATAACCTAGATTTCAAAAAATATCCACAGGATTTTTTTCTTGTCAAAATCATAAAAAACTATTTGCAAGAAACAATTTCACTAGATGACAATGAATCCAACGATTTTTTTCTTTCAAAAATCTAAGATTGGGAGTGTTTAAATAATTTTTTAATAGTGGAAATATATTCAACACCCAAGACAACCCTTGGAGCCCCTAAAGTTTTGAAACATGACACTTGTAACCTAGATTTCCAAAAAAAATCACTAGATTTCATCAAAATTGTGCTAGAAAAACCATTATTTTTATAGCAAAAACCATGCATGTATAGAGACACTGCTATTAAAATAGGATTAAGATAGGATTTGTATAGCCTGCATTTCAAAAAAAATTCATTGGATTTCATCAAAATTGTGCTAGAAAAACCATTATTTTTAGAGAAAAAACCTTGCATGTATAGACACACTGCTATTAAGATAGGATTTGTATAGACAATCTTGTCACAATTTGGCAATTTTTTTTTTCAAAAATTTAAACAGAAGTGTTTGAATGATTTTTTAAATGGTGGAAATGGATTTACCACACTCAAGAACCCCTGGAGCACTTAAAGTTCTGAAACTTGAAAATTGTAACTTGGATTTCTAAATTTTCCCACGTCAAAATCATGTCAGGAAAAACATTATTTTCTGTCAAAAAATTGTTGACTTTTTAGACTCTATTAAGATAGGATTTTTCTAGGCATGGGACAATTTTGCTTAGGTAATGATTTTCTTGTCCAAAATTTGTGATTTTTTTTTTCAAAATAGATAAAACGGGGAGCCTTTGTATCAATTTTTAATGGTGGAAATGGATTCAACATGGTCAAGAAACCTTGGGCCACTTAAAAAACTTGATAACTATAACTTGGATTTCCAAATATTTCATCAAAATCATTCAAAATAAATAAAACTAGGAGCCTTTGTATCAATTTTTAATGGTGGAAATGGATTCAACATTGTCAAGAAACCTTGGAGCACTTAAAATTCTGAAACTTATCAAGAAACCTTGGAGCACTTAAAATTCTGAAACTTAATAAGTATAACTTGGATTTCCAAATGTTTCATCAAAATCGTGCCGGAAAGACAATTATTTTTCAGGACAAAATGTCCCCAATTTAGACTATGCTATTAAGATAAGACTTGTCCAAGAAATTCACCTAGACGACTATTTTATAATTGCAATCTGACTATTTCTTTTTCAAAAAATCTGAAATTGCAGTGTTTGAATAGTTCTTTTAATGGTGGAAATAGATTATTCACCCTCAAAAACTCCTTGAGAACCTAAAACTAAAACTTGACAGTTGTAAGCTAGATTTCAAAAGGTTTCCAGCCAGATTTAGTAAAAATCATGTTAGAAAAACCATTCGTTTTAGGCCAAAAGATTTGTTTGTTTAGGCTGGCTATTAAGATAAGTCTTGTCTAGACTAAAGGAAATATACTTCTATGAGGGCTTTGTTTAACTATTAGATGTCTTGGAGTATTTGCTGGAATTCTACAAAAAAAAAATATTAAATAGTTATTTTTTGTTATTTTAAAAGTGTTTTGACTACCTCCATGGATTTTGAATACACAGTGATTGGGTGTTCTATTAAAGCATTTCTTGATGTGAAGTCACCAATTCAATTCTCCACCCCAATATGAGTGATATATTAGACATGACGAAGTTGTAGTCTTGCTAAGCGTACAAAAAAAGTGTTTTGATTACATAAATAGATTCATAACTATGTTAAATCCTGGAACACTAGCATAGTAGAGAATGTGGTCTGAGTGTTGTGCATTTCATTTTCATTTAGAAGAGATAAAAAATTTAAATAGTCCATTACAATGTATTAAATTGTCTACAGAATGTCTTCAGTTTCCTTTGCCTTACACTATTTGAACTATCGGGTCATTAGACATATTCCAAATGGCTCAATCTTAGCGTATTACCATTTTCCCCTCAACTTTAAGAACCGAACTGGTCAATAGGAGGGTAATAGTAGATCCAGAAGTAGCAGTTTTTGACCAAATTCCTAATAACAGTAACTCGATTTTAATTTCAGGAATATTTTTGAAATGTGATAGTAAAACAGTTGTGAAATCCAATAATTGACTTATTCATGCACATCAAATATTTCTAAAATTTGACTAACCCATTACAATGTGAATGGCAGCCACATGATTCAAAAATTGTGTCCCCAGATTAACGATGCCCACACCTACACCTATATTTCAGAGGAAGAAAAGTAGCAATTAGAAATTAAGTTTCTATTATGCCAACCATCCCCTAATAAGACAAGGCAGTTTCCTTGCTGAAAATGGCTCCATGAGGTTATTTAATATCTAGTCATTACAACTATATATGCAACAATTAACAATTAATCATAGAAGTGCGTAGTCAGCAATCGTGTAATCATAGAAGTTGGAAGTCAGAAATCATGCCTAGAGGGGCATCATTGTGCCTATTGTGGATTTCTGAAATATTTTGGTATCTGGCGATAGACTTAACTTCAGGGGTGTAAGCACCTTAAGCTTAAATTAATTGGAAATTCTCAGAATATTCCTGGATAGAATTAGCTTCTTAATAGACTTAACTTCAGGACTGTAAGCAGATTCACAAAATATTCCCTTATGCCCTACTTGCAGCAATCCCTAAATACTTCAGTGCCCAATTCCTACTACTGTTTCTGTGAATTAAAGTAGAATTGATCGCACTAAATACATCTTCATCGCAGCCGAAAGCATAGAGTGGTAATTGGAATTCACAACAATACAGAAATGACAATTTGCGAGGTTTCTTTTCACACTCATCGCCCTCAATTCTCCCCTCCGCAAGGTTGTGGTTTTTTTTATGTGCACACATCAAATTGCTCACTCCCATGTCATTTTATTGTTATGATACGTGTGTCACATACCCCGGTAATCTCGCGTGTAAAAGCAGGGAGTTAGAATTTTTTATGCAAATTACCCACAAGTAATTATCCAATTCACAACTGCACAATTTCTCATTAACCATTAGATATAATGTTCATTAGTACATCAAGTAAATTGCAATAAAAGACAGTAAGTTGCATAACCATTAACCACCACTGTGGTAGTGTAATAACATAAACTGTCTCATGAATCCTTGCATCCATTTCATGATTTTCTTAACCATATTGATTAATCTCATACTTGGACATTATGGTTATGCCATCAAATAAAGAACCATCAACATCAAAGATTCATCATCATCAAACTGACACAAAAGGCAATCGCACCATTGAACACCAATATACCCTGGAAATCCCGTAGGGTGAAAACCACCAAATGTTTAATCTTATTACTAAACGCTCGTGAGGGATTTCACCCCTCACTCAATGGATTACAAGGGATTCCATCCCTTAACCATTGTTATAAAATTATTACAATGAATTATCATTAAGTTGTCACATAACTAGCTAAAAGCTAATACAGTTTCCATGTAACCTTTTACTTACATACCACCACATGCAACATTCCTTGTGGCATTATTGTTCTAGCAATGTACGATCTTGCAACTCGAACTCATCTACATGGACCATTAATCCTTTTCCTGCCACCATGTTAAACATCACTTTTCTTTAGCACCGACCGCCATCGTTTCCTCTCAATGTTGTCATCAACAAGCTTGGGCAACAAGATTAGATACCATATTAATGAATCAATAATCAAACTCTAAAAGAGATCTTTTAACATCTACTCATATGCATGAGCAAGGATGACATACTATTTAACTAGTACATATACTCAAGTAAATATTGTTTTACCTCTACAATATTTATTCACACTAATGCATAATTCTCTTTAAGAGATCTAACTCATTAGTTCTACTAACATGTATAACACAATCGTTATATCTTCATACATGTAATAAACTGTTGTTTCTATGCTTAAGCACATATGTTCTTTTCACATAGTTATTTTTCGAGAACTCAACATAGTTTCTCTATCATACAAAGAGCATAACTCTGATATCACAATGACTATTATTTATGCATACATTAGCTTATAATAATAGCCCTTCTTTAATATATGCAACACATATTCCCTTCACTAGAATACTACCATCATTTCATGTAAAAAATCACATACTTCTTTCTTAAAGGAAGTCATTATAATCCAATTTCTTTATCTTCCTATAAGTAATTTCCTCATGCTTTCTCTTCCAAGAAAATATTGGGAATACCCATCTTTATGCATAAAAATCAAGAAACAATAACAAGGTTAACTTGCCCTTTTTATGCCCCGGACTAGAAATCGTCCCAACTCATCTAGCAAGACAATCTTTTCAAGAGATTAATATTTCCAAGATAGTTAACTTAATACTTTCTCTACGTACACCCAAAATCATATTTCCAATGTCACAACAGCTACCCTTATGTGCATGCAACATGTGTTTTTTCCTAACACAATTACTTTTAATTCAATGCACATAATCTTTTCATGAAACAAGTATGGATTCTTGATATGATATGAACACTATTCATATGTATTTTAAGGAAAGAACCTCTAAAAGAAACTATATAAATGAATATCTATGTGCCTAGAAAGACATCATTAGCTATTTTTATCATGCATGTAATGCATAATCATTTTGCAAGAAAGTTAGAGATTAGCTAGTATCACAATGAAATAGCATATATCCCTTTTCAAGAAACCTTTATTAATAAAAATACACATTTTAATTCAAAGAAGACTTGGCCACTTTTCACGCTATGTCCTCAGGAAGTTTTTACGCCTCATCTTCTTTTGTCAAGAAGATATTTTGGCTATATTTAGGAAGGATTTTAAT
The DNA here is from genome assembly GCA_031772625.1 of Pinus tabuliformis. NCBI lineage: Eukaryota > Viridiplantae > Streptophyta > Pinopsida > Pinales > Pinaceae > Pinus > Pinus tabuliformis. Next base: position 481,725,425 of record CM062813.1, read on the forward strand.
CCAAGAAAATGACAAGAGACAAGCATTTCCCACACAAGACTCACATGTAGTCTTTCTGAGAGGAACTACCTATTTTCTTCACTAAGAAAACATATATAAAATAATCAATCTTTAACATATTTTCTTTACCAAGAAAACATGTTAAATATTCAATCTTTTACTGCATGCACTAACATATTTTCCTTACCAAGAAAACATATAAAATAATCATACTTTTTACTGCATGCATTAACACATTTTCTCACCAAGAAAACATATAAAATAATCATTCTTTTACTGCATGCATTAACATATTTTCTTACCAAGAAAACATACAAAACAATCATTCTTTTACTGCATGCATTAACATATTTTCTTACCAAGAAAACATACAAAACAATCATTCTTTTACTGCATGCATTAACATATTTTCTTAACAAGAAAACATATAAAATAATCATACTTTTACTGCATGCACTAAAATTCTTTCTTTACCGAGAAATATTCAGAATGATAAGAAGATTCCTAGCTTCATCAGAGAAACGCTAAGAAACTTAGGTACTTGTAGAGGAAAGAACCTTCATGTCAAGACATTGTGCCATGAAACTGTTACATATAGAAAAATACTAAAACGAACCCTACTCTGTCTTCTTGATGTATTATTTATATGTTAAACCCGCTAGCAAAGGAGGGCACGGTAAGAGACTCACTGCGAAGGCAAACATTGAGAAAGAGGAACGAAAGCTTACCTTAAAGAGCATGTACTTTAGCTGAAAGATGTATGATGCCAAACCCTTACTCGCCCTCTTACCTGGAGGTTTTGGTAAATGTGAATATGAGTTGAAGAGGAAGTGTCTCCTAGCAGTTCAATCCATACACACTTCGGAACAAACCTCCATCAAGCTTACCTTGCTGTAGGTTCAAGCAAAAATTGACAAGATTGCAGTAGAGTCCTCCCACTAATAATCAATGGCAGCTCTTAATACATAACCCCCCAACGCGCCCTATCATTCCCTCCTTTTTGATTTCATCCTCAATCTTGTTTCTTGAATATCAAGAATCAGTTTCTGTAACTAATGCATAACTTTTAAATTAATATTTCATAACTGATTGATTTACATTGAGTTATTTACGAGAGGGATATGACATACTCCCCTCCTTAACAAGAGCACCGTCCTCGGTGTTTATCTCTCGTTGGGACTTTACATTTTACTCATGATATAACCATCTAACCACACAAAAAGTGATCCTTTCACTTTAAAATCAAAGATTTCATTCCAAGAAATGACAATAAACAAAATAGTAATGTTATAACATAAGAAAAATCGATAGCCATAAGCATTCATAACTGCAAAAATATGCAAGTTCTAATTGCCACCACTTGGCCCTTATTCAAATTCAAAAACCAAACTCTATATCAACTTACCATTACTTACCATCTACTCTTGAAAATCATGAGCACTTTCACGTAAGCATTTTAATAGTGGTTGAACAACCCATCAACCCTCCATGGTAAATAATCCTGTAATATGTGACAAACAAATTCAATCGCACTAGTCATAATATTGTGAGTCAAAGGAACTACTTTTAACTATCAATCAATTGTGCAATGTTAGATGATTTTTAAATCACAGTACTGTTGGCATTATGGCACAGGTGTGGTGCTATGGTACAGGTTTTGTCCATGATGGAAACTCACTTTGGTGACAGATCTCAGTTCAGGCTCTCAGGATGAAGGAAATCTTGTATACGTAGGTTCACCTTGCCAAAGACGCGCATACACGTGGGCTAGATGTTCAAAAGTCGCATATGCGTATACACGCACTTTAACGCACATAAAAGCGCGTACATGGTGGGAAACTTATTTTTTGGTCCATCATCGTTAGTCCTTGGAATTTGAACCTATGGTTTTGGACCATGGTATCTCGTCAGAAGTGTTGACCCCAGGTATTGGGCCCTTGGTATTGTTTATTATGGTTTTGGACCGTGGTATTGTGGAAGGCCTAAAACTATAAAAGAGGAAGGAGATCATGTGGCAATACACCATTTGATTTATTGAATATCTGATATTGTGCTAGATCTAGAATACTGGTGATTGGGTTATGGTGCAGATCTAGATCTAAATGAAGGAGGAACCTGAGCACAAGAAGGATAAGGTCTATTGATGGATCAAAATCTCAAGGCTTGAACATTGATATTTCTGTATGATTTTGATCTGTTATATGTGGCGCACTCTTGATCTATAAATCTGATAATCTGGGTTAACTAATGACTGAATGTTTAAGAGAATGAATTATCCTTTATAGATCTATACATAGGTTCAGTGAAGTGTAGGTGCGTATACATGCTTTTTCCGTGAATGAAGGAAGTGTATACACAGGTTGGTTGTGGTACAGAAGCGTATACATGTAGGTTGCTGAATAGTGAAGTAGCATACATATCTTGATTTATGTTCTAGCTGCTTCTATTTTATTGCTGCAGTGTTCTGGGTTCAGAATTGGTGTTTGATTACAGTTACTGTGTTCTGGGTACAGCGGTCAGAGAAGTGTTTATTTGATTTAGTTTTTGATTGGTGAAAAGGATTTTGGTTGATGCACAAATTCTTGATGTTTGATTGATGCTTTCTGTGGATCCAATCTGAAAATTAATGAAAGGAGGTCCCTGAAAGCAAAGAGAAGGTTGCAGCCTTCTGCAAGTAAAAGCTTGCATACTAGTATCTCAAGCTAGTACAAGAACTAAGGGGGTTGGAGCTCCCTTCCAGGAAAGCTGGAGAATGAGAGAGAGTTGTAGCTCTCTGCAGGTTGCAGCCTGCGTACTGGTAAAGACTGCACCAGTACAAAACATTGTAAAGAGAAGTTTCTAATAAAAAAGAAGATAGAGACGAATTGCAGCAGGGGGTTTTCACCCACATTGGGTTTCCTCCTTATATCTTGTGTTCTTATGTGTGACTGTCTTTTGCTCTGTTTCACTGTTTTTGGTACTGTTTATTTACTTCTGATTCACAGATTAATAACTGACATCTGAAAGATAAATCTAAATATAAGTCTGCTCTATATACGTGGGTTTCTTTATCTGTAGTTGCGTATATATGCGGTTTTTATTAACCGAAGTAGCGTATATTATCTGGAGTTGAAAAAGGAAATATTTGACTTGATAATACTGATTCACCCCCCCCTCAGTATTATTTCCAGCAATTGGTATCAGAGCAGGTCCTTCAGAAGCAGCTTGATCGCTTGAAGGAAGATCGTTCATCATGAGCAACTACGAGAGGGAAGCATCAATCAGGCCACTAATTTTTGGTGGGACAAGCTTCGTTTATTGGAAGGTAAGAGTTACTGCCTATCTTCAATCTCTTGGTATAGAAGTCTGGGATATCATAGATACAGGGTATACTTTTCCATCAGCAACTCCTACAGATCTGGCTGAGAAGAAGAAATATGAAACAAATGCAAAGGCAGTCAATACTCTATTAGGATGCCTATCTCAATCAGAATTTGTCAAGGTAATGCAGTTTAAATCCGCAAAAGAGATATGGGACAAGATTGTTCTGAGCTATGAAGGAGATGATCAGTTAAAACGAGAAAAACTTCAAACCCTCAGGATTCAGTATGAAAATCTGAGGATGTATAATGATGAAAGTGTGACTAACTATTTTCTTCGTGTAGATGAGATTGTTAATTGTATGAAAAAATTGGGTGAAGAAATAAAAGAGGCTGTTGTGGTTGAAAAAGTTCTAAGATCTTTGTCCCCTAGGTTTGAATCTAAAGTTTCTGCAATAGAAGAAAAAGAGAATCTACAAAGCCTTAAAATGTCACAGCTGCATGGAATTCTAACTGCTTATGAAATGAGGAAAGGAGGCCCATCAGACAAGAGAGAAGCTGTCTTCAAGGCTTCAGGCAAAGGCGAGTACTACGAGTCAGGACACGTGTCAAAAGAAGAATAAGAATCAAATTTTGTCAGAAATCTTCAACGGGGTACTGAACGGTTCCGAGGTAAGTTACCTTTCAAATGCTTTGCTTGTGGAAGAGTCGGTCACTATGCTGCCAAATGTCCTCACAAGGATAAGATTGACAAAGGGAAGGAACCTGTTAGGTGGAACAAGAAACATAATGCAAATAAGAAAAGCTATTACATTCATGAAGATAGTGATGGACTTTCAAATAGTGACGAAGATGAACGAGGTAATGAGTATAAACTTTTAATGGCTTTTGAAGATGATGACTACATGGATGCTATAGATGTAGAAGGTTTTTATGAAGAGATGTCTAATCTCAAAATTTTCTTAGAAGAGAAAAATGCGATTATTGATTCTCTGCAATGTCAACTGGCTGAAAGGGAAAAACATCTTGAAAAATTGGAATGTGAAATTGTTGGTCTTAGAAAGGAGATTGAGAAAACAAAAGCTATTTTTGTTAAAGGATCTGAAACTCTAGATGAGATTATCAATGTGCAGTGTTCTCCACTAATCAAGATAGGTTTAAGATATAATGGAGAAACATCTCAAGCATCCACCTCCAAAATTTATCTTGATGCAGCAAGGAGGAGCGAGCAAAGGCCTAATAGAAATCGTCAGGTAAATCAGGGACAGTTTACCTCAAGAACGAACAAAGACTATCAAGAAAATTAGGGGCAAGCTACCTTAAGGACAAATAGAAGCTACAATCAACCATAGGTAAAATCTTCCCAATTTGCCTCAAGAATGGATGTTAGTAGAAACTACAATCGGTTGGATGATAGATTTGATAATCGCATGAGTTTCTTCAATGGCCAATGCTTCTCTTGCCATAACTTTGGTCACAAAGCAGCCCAATGTGTTGCCTATAAGACAATCACGACTAGAGAAGCTCAAAAACAAAGGAATATGACCGGGATCACGAAAATGACTTATAACAACTTTTCAGCCCTTGAAAATGAAGTTGAATGTTCTATTTGTAATAACTTTGGTCATGAATATTCTGAATGCAGGAGCAGGGTTTGGAAGACAACTCAGAAGGAACAAACCTCAAGTGCCAGAACATGGAGAATGAAGGAACCACAACCAGAAAGATGTGGGATAGCCTTTTATGCAGAAGGACAGGAAAATCTATGGTATATCGACAGCGGATGTTCGAAGCATATGACAGGTGATAAAGAAAAACTTCAATCATATACTGCATTAGAAAAGGGAAAGAAGGTTTCTTTTGGAAACGATACCCCTGCAGCCATAAAAGGAAAAGGCACTGCTCAGTTGAAAGAAAAGGTCAAGGCTGGAAATGTTTTGTATGTTGATGGCTTGAAGCATAATCTACTGAGTGTTAGTCAAATGTGCGATCAAGGAACCGAGGTAATATTTCGATCAAATGGATGTAGTGTTCATGATCTTGATACATGAAAAACATTGATCAAAGGCAGAAGAACTCCAAATAATCTATACATATTTGAAGAAGGACAACAACAATGCTATTTGAGCAAGGATGATGAACACTGGTTATGGCACCGGAGGTTGGGACATCTAAGCTTTTCACAAATAAGGAAAGCATGCAAATACCAGGCAGTTCATGGTCTTCCAGATATCAAAATTCCAGACAACACCATATGCAAATCATGTCAGTTTGGTAAGAAAATGAGAACTAACTTTCCTGAGAAGGAAGGATCAGCTACCAGGCCTCTTGAGTTAGTCCATACAGATGTATATGGTCCATTTAGGACAAGGTCACCTCGAGGAGAAGAGTACCTTATATTATTCATTGACGACTTCTCCAGGTTTGTTTGGTTAGGACTTATGAAGCACAAAGACGAAGCATTCGAAAAATTCAAATCCTTCAAAGCCTTGGATGAAAATGAATCAGATTACATAATATAGTGCCTCAGGTCCGACAAAGGTGGGGAGTTGATCTCAAATGAATTTTTCGATTTCTGTGAAGAACATGGAATAAGAAGGGAATTCTCTACAGCTAGGACTCCTCGTCAAAATGGAGTGGTGGAAAGGATGAACAGAACAGTCCAACAAATGGCTCGTGCTATGCTTGATGAGTGTGGAACTTGCGCAACCTTCTGGGGTGAAGCTGCATATGCTGCGGTTGTTATTCTCAACAAAACAAATGTCCGAGTGAATAGCACTCAAACTCCTCATGAGCTCTGGTATGGTGAGACTCCTTCGGTAAAGGATTTCAAAATTTTTGGGAGAAAATGCTATATTAAGAATACTGATGAGAAGCTTGGAAAACTTGAACCTAGAGCAGATGAAGGCATTCTCCTTGGTTATTCTCCTCACAACAAAGCATATAAGTGTTACAATAAAAGACTTGGAAGAATTGTTGACAGCATTGATGTAGTGGTTGATGAAAAAGGATACATCCCTAGGCAAGTAAATCATGAAAATATCGATGAGGATGAAGACTACTCTCCAAATCAGACAGATGATGAAGAAGAACCTCAAGAGGCACCAGAGGGACATACAAGGATAGAAGAGAAGACTCCATCTAGGTACGTTCAGAAGAATCATCCAAAATCTCAGATTTTGGGGCAGAAAGAAGCAGGTGTACAAATTAGAAGAACAATTACAGAAGCCTCAAGCTATTTGGCATTGCTCTCCTCCACTGGACCACAAAATGTAAAAGAGGTGTGCAAAGATGTATGCTGGGTCAAGGCAATGGATGAAGAACTTGAGCAAATCGAAAAGAACGACACTTGGGAGTTGGTTCCTAGACCAAAAGATAAGAATGTTATATGAACAAAATGGATCTTCAAGAACAAGTTGAATGAAAATGGGGAAGTTATTAGAAACAAGGCTAGGCTTGTTTGTAAAGGGTATGCTCAACAAGAAGGAATAGACTTTGAAGAAACTTTTGCTCCCGTTGCTAGAATTGAAGCCATCTGAATGTTCCTTGCTCTCTCAAGCTTTCATAAGTTCAAAGTATTTCAAATGGACATGAAGTCAGCCTTTCTGAATGGAGACTTAGAAGAAGAAGTATACATCGAGCAACCAGATGGTTTCATCCTTGGGAATGATCCAAATCTTGTATGCAGACTTTAAAAGGTTCTCTATTGGCTTAAACAAGCTCCAAGGGCTTGGTACTATCGTTTGGATAAATACCTTCATCAACAAGGTTTTTCAAAAGGATCAGCAGATAGCAATCTCTATATAAAAATTGAAAATAACAAATTGCTAATACATTTTGTGTATGTAGATGATATTATATTTGGAAGCAATGAAGAAGCTATGAGTCAAAGTTTTGCCTTGGTGATGCAGAAAGAATTCGAAATGTCCATGCTTGGAGAACTGACATACTTTCTCGGATTGCAAATCCAACAAAATGAAGGCGGAATATTCTTGTCTCAAACCAAGTACCTCAAGCAGATTCTGAAGAAGTATGGCATGGAAGATTCGAAACCAGTATGTACCCCCATGGTTACAGGATGCAACCTCAGTGAAAATGATGAATCAGCAGCAGTGCATCAACCAACCTATAGATCTATGATTGGAAGTCTACTTTATTTGACAGGTACCTGACCAGACATCATGCATGCAGTGGGAATAGTTGGAAGATTTCAGGCAAATCCAAAGGAAACTCATCTTCAGGCAGTCAAGAGAATCTTCAAGTACCTTCAAGGAACTCAAAATTATGGCTTATGGTATCCTAGAGATACAAATCTCACACTTCATGCTTACACAGATGCAGATTGGGCCGGAAGCACGGATGATAGGAAGAGCATAAGTGGTGGTGCATTCTTTATGGGGTCCAGATTAGTATCTTGGTTCAGCCAGAAACAAAGTTCGATTGCTTTATCTATAGCTGAAGCAGAATATGTGGTTGCTACATCTTGTTGCACACAACTCCTTTGGATGATGCAAATCTTGCAGGAGTTTCAAATCACTTGTACTACACTTGTCTCTATCTTATGTGATAATACAAGTGCAATCAGCATGTCAAAAAATCTTGTCATGCATTCAAAGACCAAGCACATACCCATCAAGTATCATTTTCTTCGGGAACAAGTGCTTTAGCAAAAGGTCAAGTTGGAGTATGTTCCTTCTAAGGAACAAGTTGCTAATATACTCACCAAAACACTGCCCAGGGAAACTTTTGAATACCTCAGACAGAAGCTGGGAGTAGTTGATGCTTCATCCTGCTGTTGAAGCTTGTCTGTTTCGAAGAAAAATTAGTGTACGCGAGTTGGATGAGGGGTATCCACGTACATACGCCGATTTATGCAGGTGCAGTCGCGTATATGGAGCTTTTGAAGGAAATCAGCAGGGACAGACTCTGGTTGCAGAGAGTCTAATACGGGACTGTTAGAGTTGATCTGGCACAGGTTCAGGGGGAGCAGATAATATTATAATAATGCATTGTTGGCATTACCTTAGAAGCTCTTGGTTCAAGTACTCAAGCTGTTTGGTTCAAGTGGATCAGCTGCAGAAAGGAGAACAGAAGGAGAACATGGTTGCTGCTATTGTCAGATGCTGCGGATAGTAGTTATTGGTGATTTACATAGTCTTGATATTTCGTCTCTATGTCATGTATATCTTCTCTTTATCAAGGTCATGTAACGGCCTATTTTGGTTTCCCCACTATGCCTGGGATGATTGATGCAATGTAATTGGTTATCATATGTAAATTTCTGATGTATCCCCACTTGGTTGGGTGGATGATCCCCACTTGGTTGGGTGATGGATGTATGTATCGAGTCCTTTGGTGATAGGAAGGTCATTTATGATATGTAAGTCATGATTCTTTTTACAGAACATCTTTTTGCAGATCTTGCCTACAGTCAAGCGGAGCATGTTCAGCACAACAGAGCAGAGATATCAGCATGTACTCAGGGGGACCACAACCCTTTGCCCTTGATGACAAAGGGGGAGAATGATGGGTTTCCATCAAGTCCAAAGGGGGAGATTGTTGGCATTATGGCACAGGTGTGGCGCTATGGTATAGGTGTTGTCCTTGATGGAAACTCACTTTGGTGACAGATCTCAGTTCAGGCTCTCAGGATGAAGGAAATCTTGTATACGCAGGTTCACCTTGCTAAAGACGTGCATACACATGGGTTAGACGTTCAAAAGTCGCGTATGCGTATACACGCACTTTCACGCACATAAAAGCACGTACATGGTGGGAAACTTATTTTTTGGTTCATGGTCGTTAGTCCTTGGAATTTGAACCTATGGTTTTGGACCATGGTATCTCGTTAGAAGTGTTGACTCCAGGTATTGGGCCCTTGGTATTGTTTATTATGGTTTTGGACCGTGGTATTGTGGAAGGCCTAAAACTATAAAAGAGGAAGGAGATCATGTGGCAATACACCATCTGATTTATTGAATATCTGATATTGTGCTAGATCTGGAATACTGGTGATTGGGTTATGGTGCAGATCTAGATTTGAATGAAGGAGGAACCTGAGTGCAAGAAGGATAAGGTCTATTTATGGATCAAAATCTCAAGGCTTGAACATTGATATTTCTGTATGATTTTGATCTGTTATATGTGGCGCACTCTTGATCTATAAATCTGATAATCTGGGTTAACTAATGACTGAATGTTTAAAAGAATGAATTATCCTTTATAGATCTGTACGCAGGTTCAGTGAAGTGCAGGTGCATATACACGCTTTTTCTGTGAGTGAAAGAAGCGTATACATAGGTCGCTGAATAGTGAAGTAGCGTACATATCTTGATTTATGTTCTAACTACTTCTATTTTATTGCTGCAATGTTCTGGGTTCAGAATTGGTGTTTGATTACAGTTACCGTGTTCTGGGTACAACGGTCAGAGAAGTGTTTATTTGATTCAGTTTTTGATTGGTGAAAAGGAGTTTGGTTGATGTAGAAATTCTTGATGTTTGATTGATGCTATTTGTGGATCCAGTTTGAAAATTAATGAAAGGAGGTCCCTGAAAGCAAAGAGAAGGTTGCAGCCTTCTGCAGGTAGAAGCCTGCGTACTAGTATCTCAAGCTAGTACAAGAACTAAGGGGGTTGGAGCTCCCTTACAGGAAAGCTGGAGAACAAGAGAGAGTTGTAGCTCTCTGCAGGTTGCAACCTGTGTACTGGTAAAGACTGCACTAGTACAAAACATTGTAAAGAGAAGTTTCTAATTAAAAAGAAGATAGAGACGAATTGTAGCAGGGGGTTTTCACCCACATTAGGTTTCCTCCTTATATCTTGTGTTCCTATGTGTGACTGTCTTCTGATCTGTTTCACTGTTTCTGGTACTGTTTATTTACTTCTGATTCACAGATTAATAACTGACATCTGAAAGATAAATCTAATTATAAGTCTGCTCTATATACGCGGGTTTCTTTATCTGTAGTAGCGTATATACGTGGTTTTTATTAAACGAAGTAGCGTATATTATCTGGAGTTGAAAAAGGAAATATTTGACTTGATAATACTGATTCAGCCCCCCTCTCAGTATTATTTCCAACAAGTACTTTTACAAGTACTTAAGAGCTCATCACTGCTACACGTGCACATTGAATTAACTCTCACTAAAGACATCCACAGAGTACTTCTAAAAGTACCAAAGGAGCACCTAGCTCTTTATTCATCAAAACAGTCAATCAATGCATCAAGTAAAAATTGTCTTAGCCCCTACTAAGACATTCACAAGATTAGTAACACAATAAAGGAATTAAAATTTCCAATAACTCCTTATTGAGCTCTAAGCTCATTTCCTGTTAAATGTGCATAACATATTTTACACAACTATATATAGAATTCATTTTTGACACAACATATAACTGATTAATTAATTTCTTTATCTATGAGAACCACAATAGGCTAAAGAATTCCCAACCCATGGAAACTGGTTTCCACAACCAAATGGAGTCATTTTCACATCCAGATAGTTTCCTTGATAGAGACCTTACCAGGTCTAACATGGAATTCCATTGGCCAACTAGCTCAAGAATTCAAATGACCACATAAACTCTTTTCCCTCATTGAGATAATTTATCTCTAGGGAGAGGAAATCCGGGTAGACAAGTACCATCAACCCCTCTGGGCAGGTAACTGCCATCAACCCAAGGCATTCTAGCCTTTCACAACTATCTGCAACTGTCTGGCATGTTAAATTTCTCTTTTATCACTATCCCCGAAGTAATTTACATAATGAACCATACAATCATTATCGTTAACAAAACAAACATACATGTGTATCATGCTTCTACACTTAACCCTCAACATGGGTCCACAACATCTAGCTTGCTAGGAAACACAACTGACATACATGTTGTATGCATTCTGATTTCCAAATAACACAATCATGCATATCATGTAACATTATTCTTTCTCATTTATGATTGCAATTCTCATTGCAACATTTTACGTGATGAGTTTTCTTGTTGCCATTAAGCTACCACTACTTAATCCCATTAGCAACATTAGTTATGCATATGCATCCTTTAACAAGTATTCACTTCCCTAATCTTTTAGTTTGCGGCGCAATACTATCATGCATAAAAGTATATGCAAATATTCATTACTGTGTAAATGCCTATGATAGTTGAGGTAACAATCTAAACATTTCCAATTTCCCACAATGTATTACCATCAACAGACCAACACAGGAAGTAACTACCACAACCACCTTTTTTGCGAATTGTGATAAGCTTAAATCAAATTCAATTCACGCACATAAGTGCTATTAGATAGTCATACAATACTAACCAATCAAAACTACCCATCATCTTAATGGAACCATGGCAAAATTTATTCAAAAATTAGTTTTACCATCAAGTCTCACTACTTGACTCATTTTTCAATATCTAAAGGGGTTCTTCTAATGTCCTTTTAAAACACTCTGTCATCCTATTCAAGGATGTTCCCCATAATTTATATTCATGGATTGACTTACTAAATTTCGTCCATTGTCACTTTTCTCAATAAGCGTTCAATATTGTTCTTAAGTGGGAAAAAATTTTCATTGTCTTTTATCCTCATCAGGAATCCAATGTCATGAACATAGTTATGAAACACTTTATTACTTACTACTCAAAGCAGTTTAAACACGAATCACACTTATCATGCTGAAAATAGTGTACTACATAAATAAATATGTGAATGGTTAAACTCATACCTGAGTTAATGCCCACTGATGGTGTACCTCAATTTCCTTTCCGCTTACCAATTCCCAAATGCGCCAGTGCTGCAACTTTTAGCTCTGATACCACTTGTCACATACCTCGGTAACCTCGCATGTAAAAGCAGGGAGTTAGAATTTTTTATACAAATTACCCACAAGTAATTATCCAATTCACAACTCCACAATTTCTCATTAACATTAGATATAATGTGCATTAGTACATCAAGTAAATTGCAATAAAAGACAGGAAGTTGCATAACCATTAACCACCACTGTGGTAGTGTAATAACATAAACTGTCTCATGAATCCTTGCATCCATTTCATGACTTTCTTAACCATATTAATTAATCTCATACTTTGATATTATGGTTATGCCACCAAATAAAGAACCATCAACATCAAAGATTCATCATCATCAAACTGACACAAAAGGCAATCGCACCATTGAACACCAATATACCCTGGAAACCCCGCAGGGCGAAAACCAGTAAATGTTTAATCTTATTATTAAACACTCGTGAGGGATTTCACCCTTCACTCACTGGCTTATAAGGGATTCCATCCCTTAACCATTGTTATAAAACTATTACAATGAATTATCATTAAGTTGTCACATAACTAGCTAAAAGCTCATACAGTTTCCATGTAATATTTTACTTACATACCGCCACATGCAACATTCCTTGTGGCATGATTGTTCTAGCAATGTACGATCCTGCAACTCGAACTCATCTGCATGGACCATTAATCCTTTTCCTGCCACCATGTTAAACATCACTTTTCTTTGGCACCGACCGCCATCGTTTCCTGTCAATGTTGTCGTCAACAAGCTTGGGCAACAAGATTAGATACCATATTAATGAATCAATAATCAACCTCTAAAAGAGATCTTTTAACATCTACTCATATGCATGAGCAAGGATGACATACTATTTAACTAGTACATATACTCAAATAAATATTGTTTTACCTCTACAATATTTATTCACACTAATGCATAATTCTCTTTAAGAGATCTAACTCATTAGTTCTACTAACATGTATAACACAATCGTTATATCTTCATACATGTAATAAACTGTTGTTTCTATGCTTAAGCACATATGTTCTTTTCACATAGTTATTTTTCGAGAACTCAACATAGTTTCTCTATCATACAAAGAACATAACTCTTATATCACAATGACTATTCTTTGTGCATACATTAGCTTATCATAATAGCCCTTCTTTAATATATGCAACACATATTCCCTTCACTAGAATACTACCATAATTTAATGTAACAAATCACATACTTCTTTCTTAAAGGAAGTCATTATAATCCCATTTCTTTATCTTCCTATAAGTAAGTTTCTCATGCTTTCTCTTTCAAGAAAATATTGGGAATACCCATCTTTATGCATAAAAATCAAGAAACAATAACAAGGTTAACATACCGTTTTTATGCACCAGACTAGAAATCGTCCCAACTCATCTAGCAAGACAATCTTTTCAAGAGATTAATATTTCCAAGATAGTTAACTTAATACCTTCTCTACGTACACCCAAAATCATATTTCCAATGTCACAACAGCTACCCTTTTGTGCATGCAACATGTGTTTTTTCCTAACACAATTACTTTTACTTCAATGCACATAATCTTTTCATGAAACAAGTACGGATTCTTGATATGATATGAACACTATTCATATGTATTTTAAGGAAAGAACCTCTATTTTTGTTTCCAAGCTCATAAAATTCTTCATCTTCATACATGAAGTATGCATTCTTTTTCCGAAAAGAAACTATAGAAATGAATATCTATGTGCCTAGAAACACATCATTAACTATTTTTATCATGCATGTAATGCATAATCATTTCGCAAGAAGCTTAGAGATTAGCTAGTATCACAATGAAATAGCATATATCCCTTTTCAAGAAACCTTTATTAATAAAAATACACATTTTAATTCAAAGAAGACTTGGCCACTTTTCACGCTATGTCCTTAGGAAGTTTATATGCCTCATCTTCTTTTGTCAAGAAGATATTTTGGCTATATTTAGTAAGGATTTTAATCCAAGAAAACGACAAGAGACAAGCATTTCCCACACAAGACTCACTTGTAGTCTTTTTGAGAGCCACTACCTATTTTCTTCACCAAGAAAAGATATATAAAATAATCAATATTTAACATATTTTCTTTACCAAGAAAACATGTTAAATATTCAATCTTTTACTGCATGCACTAACATATTTTATTTACCAAGAAAACATATAAAATAATCATACTTTTACTGCATGCATTAACATATTTTCTTACCAAGAAAACATATAAAATAATCATTCTTTTACTCTATGCATTAACATATTTTCTTACCAAGAAAACATACAAAACAATCATTCTTTTACTGCATGCATTAACATATTTTCTTACCAAGAAAACATACAAAACAATCATTCTTTTACTGCATGCATTAACATATTTTCTTACCAAGAAAACATATAAAATAATCATACTTTTACTGCATGCACTAAAATTCTTTCTTTACCGAGAAATATTCAGAATGATAAGAAGATTCCTAGCTTCATCAGAGAAACGCTCAGAAACTTAGGCACTTGTAGAGGAAAGAACCTTCATGTCAAGACGTTGTGCCATGAAACCCTTACATACAAAAAATACTAGAATGAACCCTGCTCTATCCTCTTGATGTATTACTTCTATGTTAAACCTGCCAGCAAAGGAGGGCACAGTAAGAGACTCACTACGAAAGCAAACATTGAGAAATAGGAACGAAAGCTTACCTTAAAGAGCATGTACTTTAGCTGAAAGATGTATGATGCCAAACCCTTACTCGCCCTCTTACCTGGAGGTTTCAGTAAATGTGAACAGGGGTTGAAGAGGAGGTTTCTCCTAGCAGTTCAATCCGTACACACTCTAGAACAAACCTCCATCAAGCTTTCCTTGCTGTAGGTTCAAGCAAAAACTGACAAGACAGCAGCAGAGTCCTACCACTAATAATCAATGGCGGCTCTTAAGATGTAACCCCGCAAAGCGCCCTATCATTCCCTCCTTTTCGATTTCATCCTCAATCTTGTTTCTTGAATATCAAGAATCGGTTTTTGTAACTAATGCGTAACTTTTAAATTACTATTTCATAACTAATTGATTTACCTTGAGTTATTTATGAGAGCGATATGACAACATGTAGACAATAAGGTCTTTTTCATCCAATAAAGCAATATGGAGTCATAAGTATGTCTCACAGTCATAAGCGTGTTTCACAGTCAGAGTTTAATTTTTTTTTCCTTTTGTTTCCTTCTTCACGAAATAATCGTCGGCAGTATGGAATCATAACTATATAGTTTATAGTCGAATATATATATATATATGTGTGTGTGTGTGTGGGGGGGGGGGTTTATTATATATTCATTTATATATTTATTTTATTTTCTAAAAATCCATGTTTTGATTCATAAATTATGAGAAAGTTTACATATTCATGTTTTTGTTTCCATCAACATACCACATAGAAGTATAGCTTACGATAATATCCCTACTACAGATCCAAAATACACAAGGTCGGACATAGATTTTTGATGCCTCTAATAGAAGAGGAGGCACCAAAATATAGATTAGAACATTACATTAACCTCTTACAAATAAAAACCAGATCCAATTAGTCACATAAAATATACAAATTTACAACTAAAAGAAAAGACGTTTCCCCTAGAAGAAAGAAAACTACTATTGCCATTAAACACCTGCAAGATTAAAAAATGTTACTCCAAATATGTTAGTTCCTTTTCATCCTGTCTGTGTTTTCAAATCATGTTCCTTGTATATCCATAATATTGTTATAGTCATTTCTTGGATAAGAAAGCTTAATTAAAAATCACACTGTCAACCTTAATCCTTATTTTATTTTCAAAGATGGCATAATGGATCATACTTGGAAGGACCTTAAGTCCTCTCCTGGATAGGAGTTCGGCAGCCATATTTTTCTCTCTGTAGATGTGTTCAAAATTAATGTTTTGAAATGATTTAATCAAATCTCTGATTTGATCCATCCAATTAGTTAAAATAGGTGGTCTGAATTTGTTGTGCTCTCTTACCCAGTTGATGACCCCTTTTTCATCGCTATGTATATGAATATTTACCATCTCTATCTGCATTGCTTATTTCAAAAGCACTCATAGCCCTATCACCTTAGATCAATTGTTGGTCCCCTCACCTCCTTCCCATGATAAATGATAGAAAGTGCCAGGTTTCATGACCAAGAAAGCACCACAACTACACTTTTGATGCTTGCTAGCTTTGTCAAAAAACCCAACAGGGTACCTTCCCCAGATGTAGCTAAACCTTACTTGTCTTCTTTTAACCTTCTCCTTTATCGGTCCCTTCTCATTAAAGAAAGAGACACATTTTATGATGACAGTTCTAACACAAATAATCTTTTCTTGGAAGATAGAAGAAAATAACATTGAATGAGCCACATAACATACCTTTATGTTGAAAGAGTTAAGTGCCCCTTCCCAAATTGCCTTCAAGTAGTTATAATGTAGGAACAAGTGTTTTACGGTCTTTGGTCCTCCCTGATAAAAGATACACACCTCTGGCCCAACAAATCCTGTCTTCTGCAGGTTGTTCCAGGTCAAAATATGATCATGTAATATCAACCATCCAAAACATTTAAGTTTATTTGGAATGTCCCCTCTCCAAGTAACTTGAAACCAATTAAATTTTTCATATTTCTCCCCAACAAATCGCAAACTTCTGTATATGCCTTTTACCTCTAGATTATCCTTTTTCTTTGTGCCTCCCCAAGAAATCATGTCCTTCCCTGGATGTATGCCAATTCCAACATCCCTTAAATGCATGATGTATTTCTCCCATTCCATTGCAAATCCACCCTCAAGTCCTAATTCCTCTGCTATTATCCATGTTTGTTCTAAAGTGGGATTATCTTGCTTTTTGTTGCACCACTGGAGGGAAAAATATCTCTTACTGTGAATAAAATCAATTAGTTGTGAAGATAAGGAATGGTGTCCCCACATTAACAACATCACATCTAGGCCTATTGCAATTAAAGACCCATCCCTTAATTCCCATCTAGAAAATGTCATCAACTAGATAATTTGTTTCATCATACCATTCCATATAGTCGAAGAGATCAAAGGCCTTATAGCCCCTCCCTTGATCCATTCAACCAACGACTACCCATACATATATTTAACTCTAACGACATCATGCCATAGGCCTGACACGTTTAACGCATGCCATGTGTTTTTAATAACAAGGGATTTATTAAAGTTCTCCAACTCCATAAATCCCCACCCTCCTTCTATTGGTCATGCAAGAGTGGACAAACTAGCCAGGTGGAACTTACCCTCAACCTTGCTACTAGACCATAAGAATTTTTCCATGATAGACTTAATCCTTCGAGAGATCACCCCATGCAACATGAACAATTGCATCCAGAAAATAGAGATATGTTGTAATACCGATTTCATCAGAATCATCCTCCCACCCAGAGAAAGTCTTCTGTGCATCCAAACCGCCAATTTTTTCTCCAATTTTGTAACCAACCATTCCAAGTCACTAATCCCATAGCTATTTGGTTTGTGTCTAAAACTCAAATACTTAATTCCTAGTTCTAATTTCTGACATTTAATATCGAAAAGGAGACATATCTATCTTATAACTTCATCCTCCACCCCGCCAAAAACTAGTAAGGATTTCTCTTGACTCTTCAAGAGGCTCGATGCCTTCGAGAAAGAATCTAGTGCATGTGAAATTTTAGTCCATTCCCCAATGGATTTATGACCACCAAACAACAAATTGTCAACAAAACATAGATGTGTCACCACTTGCTTTCTCGACAAATTAAACCCCTTAATCATCCCCTTATTTTTCATTTCCTGCATCTTAAGGCTTAAGCAGTTGATAAGCAACAAAAAATGTAAAGGGGATAGTGTACACCCCTATCTCAAACCATTGTATGCCCTGAAGAATTTAGTTGGCCAACCATTGATAATAATTTTCAAATTGGAAGTCATGATGCAAGCCATGATCCATGTTGAGTTGAATGAAGACACGCTAGTCTTAATCAACACCAAATACAAAAACTTCCAATCCACACTACCGTATGCTTTAATCGGATCCACCTTCATCAAACATACATTTCCATGCCTGGTTTTAATCGAGTGCATCATTTCCTGAGTAATAGCTATAGGATCTTGTATTTGTCACCTCTCCAGGAAATCAAATTGTTCCATTTTTATAAATATGGAAAGGAATGGTTTAATCCTTCCTACAATAAGTTTAGAAATCAATTTGTATACAAAGTTATAGAGGGAGATAGGGCGGTAATCACTGAAAATTTGTGGACCTTATTTTTTAGCTATTAATGCTATGAACGACATGTTAATGGCCCCCGAGATAAACCATTGAATCGAGAATCATCCACAACAGCAAGAAGGTATGGAATCATCAGCTTTGAGAAATGTTGGAACAAGTCTATGCCCCAACCATCTGAGCATGGGAAGTTTTCCTTAGCACATACTATTTGTTGAGAAATGGCAACAAGAAATTCTAGTTTAATTTGTGCTTGAATTAAACTGTGAATTAAAATTGAATTCTATTCTCATAGCAACTTTTAAATATTTAATTAAGTTTAATTGACTTAATTAGCTTAGGAATTTTGAGTTGGAAGTCTTTCTGTAGTCATGTATATGTTCTCCCTAAATTTTAGGGGTCCAGGATGAGTTTATTTGAGTTGTAATTAGATAACTCAGTTTGATTGAGTTATAGACAGTTAAACTAGTTCTAACTATTTGTGGAACTAGTAGAGGTCTAGTAGTGAGTTGGTGCATTGGTGCATCCTTAGTGCTACTCCAGCTAATTGAAGATTCCCTCATGAGAAACTCATGCATGTCAGTTCATAGAAAGACCCAGTTGAGACTAGAGTGTAGGGATAGTGTACTATTAGTTGTAGACTGATCCGAATTGTATAGATCATGCATGCAATCAGAAGAGGACCTAGATTTGGATTGCGTAGTTATGGAAGAAGGAATTACCAATTAAATATGGGTTATTCCTCATAGGAATTGTGCAAGGAAATAGGGGGTCAACAGGAAACAAAAATTGGCTAAGTGTTGGTCAACGCAAGCTTGTGAGGCAGAGAGTTGATCATATTTGTGCAGAATTATTCTTGTGAGAACAAGCTTTGTATTATCAATCAAATTTCTAATTAATTCAATAGATAGTTGGGGTTTTTAGCAGTGGATTTCCTAGAGAAACAATTGTGTTATGTGTCTTGATTATCTTCCTATGGTCGATTATTGTTTTTATCGATCTATTGGTTTATGTTATTTAAAGAGTAGAGTAGATTCTTGTCTTGTGTTTTAGTACATTACATGAGCTCTAAATCTATAAGAAAATATACATGGTATTGAAGTTAGATTTGAAGAAATTATCTACATGGTATTGGAGCTTAAGACAGTATACTAGAGGAGATTTCAAAGTTTTTAGTTTTGGGTTACAGGGGAAATTTGAATTTGCAATACATACTTCAAGATCGACAGATGACATTTTACAATTTGTGGCTTGAGTATGCCTTGGAAGGAAACTTGAATTATATAACCTGGAAGGATAGTGATGCAGGAGCATCCAATTAGGGAGGCGACAACTGGACATGTTTTAAGAATTTGTTTAAATTTACTTTCATTTTACTTTTATTGTTATTTCTTTTCAAGAAGGCTGTCATAGCCAATGTCGTTACTTTTTATTTTTTGAAAGTAAATAGATTATGGAATAGTCTTAAATAAATTAGACTTGAATAACAGCAAAATGGAATGTAGCTGCAAATTGCAACTGCAGGTAGTTCCTTAACTGAATGAGGCTAATAGCAGCTTAAATACACAATCAAAAGATGAACAAAGGGTTGTTGCGAACAAAGGAGAATAGAAACCAGAGAATGTAAACTCTGACAAAATATTTTAAAATAGTAAAGAGAAGCATTTCAGGTATCAAACAGTTGTTATTATGAATGACTATAATCTGGTACTATGCACAAAATTAACTACATGATTGAGGGACTGTTAACGAGACTATGCATCACATCGAAGCAACTAAACACTATAAAAGAATTCATTCAGGTACTTCACAAAAGCAAATAATTGAAATTATTACAAGTAGAAGATTTATCATTTCTATAAATATATATACATACATTGCACAAATATTTTTTATAGTTCAGAGACAACATCCTGTAAGTGAAGAAACAGTAACCATCAAGGACCAAATCCTTGCCACCACCACAAAGGAGCGAATTACCTGCACAGTCAAGAGAAAACGATTAGAGAGGCAACATAACCAATTATATCGAGAATAAACCGAGAGAAGGGTAAAGAAAAGTACCTTGAAGGTTACTTGAAGTGGAGAGTAGGTTCCACAATGGAATGCAGGACCAACAGCACACCAAATAGTGACGACCCTTAAGGTGAGCCGAACCACCAGAAACTGCAACCCACGACCAGAGGACGGACAACAAGGGTTGGTCATAAGAGAATATAACCCACGGCCAGAGCGCCAACCAACTCTAAGACCAAGAACGTTTGAGCCACGACCACAGAGCCACGAAACCCCAGATGGTCACAAGGAGCGGAATTGTTAGCAGAAGAAAAGCAAAGAAGGAGCCTAAAATCAGAGCAGAGAGGTTACCTTGTGTTAGAGTTGAACTGTCACCAGGGAAGTCGAGCTGAGGACCTGACAATAATGTGCACCATAAACACAGTCAAATGCAGTAGAGACAAACCATAAGTGCAGCAAACCAGCTAAAATTATAGAGAAATCACCGCATACCCAGGACGACCACAAATCCCAACATTGTTTCGGAAAACCACACAAGAAGTAGCCAGGAAACTCGTTGATACAACATCTTAACATTACCCAGTAACATAGAACCAGAGCCGAGGCTGGAACTAGCAGACAGTGGGAGGCAGAGAGCCATTACCATCAAGTAGAAGGAACCAGGTAAGGGGACAAAGGAGCAGAGTGAAACCAGCAGCAACAATAACCCAAGCTACAACCAAAATCCATGCCATAGAACCATAACACGGTGACCAAGACAACCTCGCAAAGGTGGCAGAGTTAATGCTCCATTAAAACCTTACCAAAAACCCAGTTGGATACCAGCGTGGGAAGGGATCACATGGGCCAGTTGCCATGAAGGCATCCACCTCAGCTTTTGGGGTGAGTCATTAAATTTTGGTATCAAAGAAGTTCTTTCCTTAGGGAAGAAAAAAATTATGGAGGTAGGAATAAGGGGTAGAGGTAGAGCTATTCGGAGGGTAGCCAATGAAGGACTGCACGAGGAAATCAGGATCCTAAGTTCCAGATTAGCAACAGTAGAAGCAGGGAGGCGTAGGGATCCAGAAGGTAGTGACGATAGTGAAGAAGAAACTACAACTACGACAAATGGGTCTGATGAGGAAGGGCCAAAGATAAAATTGTTGAAATCTGTTCTGTTAGCAAGCAGCAAACCAAAGCTTGAACTATCAAGCTATGATGGTAGTTTATCCACTGAACTATTATTGGACTGGATTAGTGAGTTGGATAAATACTTTGAATGTGAGGAAATCAGTGAGGATAGGAGGGTCAGCTTTGCCGCTACAAAACTGAAGGGGCATGCAACACCATGGTGGGATAATGTGCAGGCATAGCAAAGGAGATCAAATAAGCCACCAATTAAAATGTGGACCAGAATGATCGCCAAGATGAAAAGTAAGTTTTTACCTAAAGAATATTAGATTGCTCTATATAGACAGGTACAAAACCTAAAACAAAGAGCAACGACTGTTGAAAGAATATACATAAGAATTTTATAGAGTGAATCTGCGAGAGGTTATGTCGAAGATACCCCAGAAAAGACAACAAGGTTCATGAATGGATTACAGATTGAGATACTGGATGAGATCAATATTCTCTCTCCCAAATCTATAGAAGAAGCATATCAAAGTTCTTTAAAAGCAGAGGAGAAGATCACCAGGAAACAAAATGCCAGGAGAGGACGCGGATTTGACTGAGGAAGGGGACAGTCCTTTGGCAGAGGCAAAACTGCCAGTAGCAGTGAGGAAGGCAGCAGTTCAAAAATTGCAGGGTCAACTGATAAAGAAGGTAACACTAGATGGGGAATGCCTTACCAGCGAGGGATAGGTAACGACAAAGGCAGAGGGAATGCTTATCAGTGTTACAAGTGTCACAAATGGGGACACCGTTCTTTTAAATGTCCTGAAAGTGATCAAGCAGGACAAAGAGGAGCATATGTAGCTCAACCAGATGAAGTTGAGGCCCCACCTCAAGAATTGGAGAACATGCCTAAAATAGGAGAGGCCTTGGTGTTGAATAAAGTCTTGTTGAAGCCAGCTAAAGAGTTAGCTGATTAGACACAATGGAAAGCCCTGTTCTGGATTGTGTGTAAGTCACATGGGAAGTGTTGTAAACTGATTATTAATAGTGGAAGCACTGATAACCTAGTAGTCACAGAGATGATAGAAAAACTGGGTTTAAAAAGACTAAAACACCCAACCCCATATCGGGTGTCTTGGTTACAGAAAGGGCATCAACTACTTGTTGATGAGTAGTGTGAAGTGGAATTTCATATTAGCAGGTATAAGGATAAGGTGACATGTGACATTATGCCGATGGATTTGTGCCATATACTGCTAGGTAGACCATGGCAGTATGGCAGGAAGGTAGTGCACGATGGGAAGAAAAACTGTTATAAGTTTGCGAAATATGGGATCAATCATACGTTGGTACCCATTAAGGAAGAGGACACAATAGAGAGTAGTGGGACAAAGGCATTATTATTTGGGGGAAAAGAGTTCCTACAGCAGATTGGAGATGATGAAATAAAGTTTGCAATTGTGTGGAGGCCAAGGACAGTGTTAATTCATACTGAAATTAAGGATTTGCCAGAGGAAATTCAAGATATGTTATAGAAATTTAACGATATAGTAGTAGATGATTTGCCAGATAAGTTACCCCCAAAATGGAGTATCAGCCACCATATTGATTTCATCCCAGGAGCTAGTTTACTCAACAACGTTGCTTACCGAATGAGTCCAAAGGACAATGAAGAGATTAGGAAACAGGTACAGGACTTGTTGGACAAAGGGTTGATTCAGGAAAGTTTAAGTCCATGTGCAGTTCCAACAGTCTTAGCTGCCAAGAAAGGAGCAGAGTGGTGGAGGTGTATTGACCCTCGAGAAATCAATAAGATTACCATTAGATATAGGTTCGCTTCACCATGAATGGATGATATGATGGACTGCTTGAGTGGAGCAGTGTATTTTTCAAAGATTGATTTAAAAAGCGGTTATCATCAGATACGGATTCGAGAAGGAGATGAGTGGAAGACTACTTTCAAAACCAATGAGGGCCTGTATGAATGGTTGGTCATGCCATTTGGATTGAGCAATGTACCCAGCACATTCATGTGCTTAATGAATGAGATGCTGAAAGAATATATCGGGAAGTTCATTATTGTGTATTTGGATGATATCCTTATTTTCAGTAAGATTAGGGAAGAACATTTTTGACATGTCAGGTGTGTCTTGGAAAAATTACAGTAGAATAAATTGCTGTTAAATTTGAAGCAATGTACGTTTTTCAAGAAGGAGTTGGTTTATTTGGGATTCGTGATTTTAGAGAATGAGTTAAAGATGGATCTGGAAAAGGTTGCAACCATAGTTAGTTGGTGTCACCAAAAATTTTATTTGAAGTACAGAGTTTTCATGGGCTAACAAGTTTTTATCGGAAGTTTATAAAACATTTAAGTGGGATTTGTGCACCCATGGTGGACACCATCAAAAAAGCAAATCAACCTTTTCATTGGACTGAGTCGGTTGAAAAGAGCTTTCAGCTACTGAAAAAGAAGATCACCGAAAGACCCATTTTGAGGTTACTAGATTTCAACAAACTTTTTCAAGTTCATTGCAATGCCAATGGGACAGCCATTGGAGAGGTACTGAGTTAAGAGGATAAACTGGTGACCTATTTCAACGAGAAAGTAAATGATAGTAGACAGAAATATACATCCTATGACAAGGAATTCTATGCAGTGGTGCAAGAATTGAAACATTGGAGACACTACCTGTTGGGAAATGAATTTGTTCTGTTTTCGGACAATTCTACTTTGCAATATGTCATGCAACAGCATAAGCTGAATCATAAACATGCGAAGTGAGTGGAATATCTCCATAGTTTCATGTTTGTGTTGAAACACATCAGTGGACAAGCCAAAAAAGTGGTTAGATGCATTAAGCAGAAGAAGTTTGATTTTACAGGAAAGCAGAGTGCAAGTGTTGGGCTTTGAACATCTCAAAGATCTGTATAAGACAGATGCATATTTTCGGGAAGCATATGAATCTTGCCAGAATCTGCTGTTGAGAGACAACAGTTTGTGGTTAGATTATAACATATAGGAAGGATCGTTGTTCAAGGGAGGACAATTGTGTATTCTAGAATGTTCAATGAGGGAGAACTTAATTAAGGAGAAACATAGTGGTGGTCTAGCTATACATTTTGGCATAGACAAGACTTTGGACTAGGTAAGTCATTTATATTATTGGCCAAAGATGCGGTGAGACATACAACGGTATGTGGCTAGATGAAAGATGCGTCAACTGGTAAAGGGACATAGTCAAAATACGGGGCTGTATACGCCCCTACCTATTCCAGACAGGCCATGGGACTCAGTTAGCTTAGACTTTGTCTTGGGTTTGCCGAGGACACAGAAAGGATACGATTCCATCATGGTAGTAGCAGATCGATTTACTAAGATGACACATTTTATTCCTTGTTAAAAGACCAGTGATGCCACACATTTAACCCATCTATTCTTCGTAGAAATTGTCAGACTGCATGGCTTACCAAAGTCTATTATTTCGGATAGGGACGTGAAGTTTACAGGCCATTTCTGGTAGACTTTGTGGAAGAAATTAGATACTAAACTAAATTGCAGCTCAGCTTATCATCCACAGACCAACGAGCAAACTGAGGTAGTAAAACGAAGTCTGGGAAATTTGCTACGTAGTCTAGTTAGAGAGAATTCATGACAGTGGGATCGTATACTCGCATAAGCGGAGTTCGCTTATAACGATTCACCCAACATGAGTACAGACAGAATCCATTTCTAGATCCTATATGGCATGCACCCCCGTGGAGTTCATGAGTTACGAGATTTGGGTCAGCTGGAATGGAGGAGTGCTGACGGAGAAGATTTCGCCAAAATGATTAATGATCTTCATGAATAGGTGAAAGCTAAATTGCAGTACAATAACCAAAGATATAAGCAGAAGGTAGATTTAAAATGACGGGAAGTGCAATTTAATGTAGGAGACCTGGTACTGGCATACCTATGAAAGGAGTGGTTTCCTAGAGGAGAATATAACAAGCTCAAATTGAAAAAGAGAGGGCCTTGCCGGAGACTATAGAAATTCTCTGCCAACGCATATGAACTGCAATCACCCCTGGGTATTTGGATCTCGCCCATTTTGAATGTAGTAGACCTATACCCTTATATTTCTACTAATATGGAGGACAGTTCAATAGGACGCACATGGGACACCTAGGGAGACAAAGAGACGGGGACATGGATCAGACAGATGCCCCCCACCAAGCCTTTGGAGATTGACCAAATACTGGATACTCAGGTAGCTAGGTGGACATGCCGAATGGAGTACTTGCAATACTTGGTTAAGTGGAAGGACCATCCAATTGAGGACAGTTCCTGGTTGGATTATGGACAAATTCAATGTGTTGGGTATTCGATTGAAGAGCTCATGGATAGGAGACATGAGTTTCATTCACCCCGGGAGCCTGATGCAGGAGCATCCAATTAGGGAGGTGACAGTTGGGCATGCTATTTTAAGAATTTTTTTAAATTTACTTTTATTGTTATTTCTTTTCAAGAAGGTTGTCAGAGCCAATGTCGTTACTTTTTATTTTTTGAAAGTAAATAGATTAGGGAATAGCCTTAAGTAAACTAATGCTTGAATAACAACAAAAGGGAATGTAACTGAAAATTGCAACTGCAGGTAGTTCCTCAACTGAATGAGGCTACCAGTAGCTTAAATAGACAATCAAAAGAAGAACAAAGGGTTGCTACCAACAAAGGAGAATAGAAACCAGAGAATGTAAACTCTAACAAAATATTTTAAAACAGTGAAGAGAAGCATTTCAGGTATCAAACAGTTGTTATTATGAATGACTATAATCTGGTACTGTGCATGAAATTAACTACATGATTGAGGGACTGTTAACAAGACTGTGCATCACATCGAAGCAACTAAACACTGCAAGAGAATTTATTCAAGTACTTCACGAAAGAAAATCATTGAAATTTTTACAAGTAGAAGATTTATCATTTCTATAAATATATATACATACCTTGCATAAATATTTGTTATAGTTCAAAGACAACATCCTGTAAGCGAAGAAATAGTAACCGTCAAGGACCATACCCTTGCCACCACCACAGAGGAGTGAATTACCTGCACAGTCAAGAGAAAACGATTAGAGAGGCAGCATAACCAGTTATATGGAGAATAAATCGAGAGAAGGGTAAAGACGAGTACCCTAAAGGTTACTTGAAGTGGAGAGAAGGTTCCATAGTCAAACCTAGGACCAACAGCACACCAAAAAACAATGGCCCTTAAGGTGAGCCAAACCACTAGAAACTACAACCCACGACCAGAGGACTAGCAACAAGGGTTGGTCACAAGAGAACATAACCCATGACTAGAAGGCCAATACCAACAATGTTCAAGCCATGGCCACAAAGCCACAAAACCCCAGCTGCTCAAAAGGAGCAGAATTGTTAGCAGAAGAAAAGCAAAGAAGGAGCCTAAAATCGAAGCAAAGAGGTTACCTTGTGTTAGAGTCGAACTGCTGCCAAGGAAGTCGGGCTAAGGACCTGACAAGAATGCACACCATAAACACAATCAAACGTTGCAGAGATAAACCAGAAGTGCAGCAAACCAACTAAAATTACAGAGAAATCACCACATACCTAGGACGGCCACAAAGCCCATCATTGTTTCGGAAAACCATGCAATAAGTAACCACTAAACTCATCGATACAACATCTTAACATTACCCAGTAACATAGAACTAGAACTAGAGTTGAGACTTGAACAGTAGACGGCGGGGGGCAGAGAGCCATTACCATCAGGCAGAAGGAACCAGGTAAGGGCACAGAGGAGCAGAGAGAAACCAACAGCAACAATAACCCAAGCTACAACAAAAACCCACGCCATAGAACCATAACACGATGACCAAGACAACCTCAAAAAGGTGGCGGAGTTAATGCTCCATTAAAACCTCACCAAAAATCATAGTTGCATACGAGCGCAGGAAGGGATCATGTGGGCCAGTTGCCACTAAGGCACCCACCTCAAGCAGAATGGAGGCTATGCTGGAGGATAATGGCTTCAAGGAATTTGTTGATCAAGACATTCCTAAGCCAGCAACATTGGATGCACAAAATCTAGTTGAATGGAAGAAGTGTGTGGCAAAGGCAAGGTGGATAATCCTTGAGGGAGTTCGAGACCAAATTTTCTCGAGTCTTCATGGGAAGGAAACTTCATATGTTATGTGGAAAGAATTGACATAACTACTCTAGAACGATAATGACCATAGGAAGTTGGCACTGAAAGACAAACTTCGAAAAATCAATATGGAGAAAGGCACGACCATTCCAAAATACTTAACCAAGTTCACTCACTGTCATGATGAGCTTGGAAGTGTTGGAAAAACTGTTGCTGAGGAAGATATGGTGAGCTTAGCTCTCCTAGGCCTTCCCAAGAGTTGGAATAGCTATCAAAACTCCATCAATGGGAGGGAGAAGTTTCCAAATTGGGAATGACTATGGTTGGATTTGATGCAGGAGGAGATCAGAAGGAACACCAAAGATGGTTCCTCATCAAAGACTAATGATGAGGAAAATTGTGCCTTAGTGAGTAAGGCAAGGAAAGGAAAAGGGAAGGCGTCCCATTCCAAATCAAATTCTTGCCATGGAGGTAAGAAGGACATGACGAAAGTTAAATTCTTTCATTGTGACGAGATGGGCCATTTTGCTACAAATTCTTCACTCAAGAAGTCCAAGAAGAAGTCATGAGGAGGAGCGGTGGGTGAGGCTTTGGCCTCTCAATTCGAATTTGACTTTGCTCTCATTGCATTCATGGTGTCATAAATGATGGGTAGCATATGGTACCTTGACAGTGGAGCTTCATTCGACATGACTGGTGACAAGGATTTGTTCAATGAACTGGAGGAGAAAGATCTCTAGATGCATATCGGGATGGATAATGACAGGAGGTATAGTGCTACTGGATTAGGCACAGTTACTTTTTAGAGGGAGAAGGTTGCTTCTCTCACCTTGAGAGATGTTATGTATATGCTCGGGTTGAAGAAGAACTTAGTATTGGTCATCATGGTTGAGGATAGAGGGTATGGTGTGATTTTCTCGAAAGGAAAAGCATTCCTTTGACACATAGCCACAGGTAAGTAAATAAGATAGGGATTCGAGTTAAGAATCTCTATAAGCTAGAGGTAGAGGATTGTGTTGCTTTGAGAAAGAAAGTAGAAGGTGTAGAGCTTATATGTTGGTGAGTTGTGGCACAGGCAATTATGACACTTGCATCATGGGGCTTTGAAAATTATACATCATATCTCTACCGGTCTTCCCAAATATATGCTTGAGCAAGTTGATACATACAAGAGGTGTACTTTGGTCTAATTTGATGTAGGTGGAGATCAAAAGGAACACCAAAGATGGTTCCTCATCAAAGACTAATGAAGAGGAAGATTGTGCCTTAGCGAGTAAGGCAAGAAAAGGAAAAGGGAAGGTGTCCTATTCCAAATCAGATTCTTTCCATGGAGGTAAGAAGAAGGACATGATGGAAGTTAAGTGCTTTCATTGTGACGAGCTAGGCCATTTTGCTACAAATTGTCTGCTCAAGAATTCCAAGAAGAAGTCCTGAGGATAAGTAGTGGGTGAGGCTTTGGCCTCTCAATTTGAATTGGACTTCATTCTCATTGCATGCATGGTGTCATAAATGATGGGTAGTGTATGGTACCTTGACAGTGGAGCTTCATTCCACATGACTGGTGATAAGGAGTTGTTCAGTGAACTGGAGGAGAAAGATCTCTAGATGCATATTGGGATGGATAACGACGGGAGGTATAGTGCTATTGGATTGGGCGTGGTTACTTTTTAAAGGGAGAAGGTTGCTCCTCTCACCTTGAGAGATGTTATGTATATGCTCGGGTTGAAGAAGAACTTAGTATCAGTTGCCATGGTTGAGGATAGAGGGTATGGTGTGATTTTCTCGAAAGGAAAAGAATTCCTTCAAAACATAGCCATGGGTCAAGTAAAGAAGATAGGGATTCAAGTTAACTGTAGGTAGAGGATTGTGTTGCTTTGAGCAAGAAAGCAGAAAAGGTGCAGAGTCGAGATGTTGGTGAGTTGTGGCACATGTGATTGGGCCACTTGCATCACGGGGCTTTGAAAATCATGCAACATATCTCTACCGGTCTTCCAAAGATGCGCTTGAGCAAGCTGATACATGCAAGGGGTGTACTTTGGGAAAATACACCAAGGTGTCCTTTCACAATAGAGACAATGGAGCATAGACGATTCTAGAGCGAGTCCATTCAGATGTTTGTGAACCATTCTCGACAGTATCCATGGCCAAACACATGTATTACATTATATTTGTTGATGAATTTTCTCGTAAATGCTACATATTTTCATGTAGAAGAAGGATCAAATTTTCACAAAGTTTTATGAATTTAAAGCACTGGTTGAGGAAGAGTTTGGAAAGAAGGTTAAATCTATGAGGAGTGATAACAATGGTGAGTATGTCTCAAATGAGTTTAAGAACTTCTGTGTAGTAGAAGGAATTAAATGGGAGTTGATGACACCCCATAACCCACAACAAAATGGGGTGGTCGAGAGGAAGAAAAAAAGCATTATAGGGTTAGAACAAGCGATATTGCATGATCAGGGCCTACCAATACACTTATGGGCTGAGGTGTGCAACACAACAGTTTATTTTCAGAACCGTAGCCCACATCATATTCTTGGGATGAAGACACCATAGGAGACTTATTCCAATAAGAGACTATATGTTGGTCAATTCAGGATTTTTGGGTTATAGATATATTTCCATGTGACTGAAGATGCATGGAAGAAGCTTGAGTCGATAGCATAGTTGGGGATATTTGTGGGGTACATTGATACACCTCACAACTATTGGGTGTACCTGACGACCAACATGATGACAATGGTTCACAAGGAGAACATATTCGATGAGGAGAAGGACATGTGAGTTTCCCTTGAGAGGGAGCTTGAGCTACATGTAGTTGAGGAGATTTTAGCTCCTAGGGTTGAGGAGCCTCAGATTCACATGGAGAAGCCACATGCAAAGGATCCGGGAGTGGAGGCAACCACTCAGGCATGGTCTTTCCAAGATGGGAGAAAGTGCACCAGAGAAGCTGACAGGTTATTGCATGATGCATGGGAGAATGTGGGAGCACCCACATCTTAACATAGGTAGAGGAGGTCACCTGAGAGGTACATTAGATACATGGCTCTTTTGAGCGAATGTGTTGAGATATAACCATCTTCTTTTTAAGAAGCAATGCAACAGTCGGTTTGGGTTTATACCATGGTGGAGGACTATGACTTCATAGTTTATAATAGTGTTTGGGATGTGGTCCTAATACCACAGGACAAGTCAGTGGTGAGCTCCCGATGGCTTTACAAGGTAAATCAAGTTGTAGATGGTAGTGTGGAGAAGCATAAGGCCAGATTTGTGGCCCGTGGTTTTTCATAGGTAGAAGAGATTGACTATGATGAGACCTTTTCTGTTGTTGCAAGGTACTCATCGATCATATCTATAATGGCACTATCAATGCAGATGGGTTGGAAGATACATCAGATGGATGTAAAGACAACCTTCCTTAATGACACGATTGAGGAAGATGTGTACATAGAGCGGCCTGAAGGTTTTGAGACCTTTGACTGTGAGTCGCATGTGTGCCAGCTCAAGAGGGCGTTGTATGGGCTAAAGAAGGAACCCCATGCTTGGTACACCAGTATCAATAACTACTTCATCAGGTTGGGCTTCACCAAGAGTGAAGCAGATGTGAACCTATACCACATAGTGGTGGAAGGTAAATTGTTGATCATTGTGTTATATGTCAATGATTTGATTTTGACAGGGCATGATCAGCTGATCAAGTCTTGCAAGGATGACCTTGCAAGAGAGTTTGAGATGAAGGACATGGAGCTCATGCATTAATTTATGGGCATGGAAATATGGTAGGGTGATGGGGAATTGTTTGTGTCTCAGGGAAAGTATGCCAAAGAGATACTCAGGAGGTTCCACATGGATAGCAGCAAACCTGTGGAAACTCCTCTAGCAGGTAACTGGAGGAAAGGGGATGCTAGTTCAGGGGAAGTAGTGGAAGCAACTATTTACAGGCAGCTTGTGGCTTCACTCATGTATTTGGTGAACACATGACTAGATATGTGCTTTGCATTTAACCAGCTTAGTCAAGTGATGGCTAGGCCTACCAAGCTATATTGGAAGGTGACAAAGCATTTGTTGAGATACCTCAATGGCACTACTCAGTATGGATTGTGGTACAGATGGACAAAGGGAGTGAAGATTCAAGCCTTCACTGATGCAGATTGGGAAGGGATTCCATCTGACAGGAAGAGCACATCAAGAGGGATCTTCAATATTGGGTCAGCAATAGTTTCTTTGTACAACAAGAAACATAGATCGATTGCACTTAGCTCGACAGAGGTATAGTAAATGGCTGCAAGTTAGGCAACATGTGAGGTCATCTGGATGAAGAAGATTCTAGTTGGTTTATTTGGTCAGCTGATGGATCCAACTATGATTTACCGCAATAATGAGAATTGTATCAAACTATCTGAAAATTCAGTTTTTCATGATCATTCCAAGAATATTGATATTCGATATCATCATCTCAAAGATTTCGTATTGAGGAAAATTATGGTGTTGGAGTATATTCCCATAGAGGACCAAGATGCTAACATTTTGACAAAGGCATTATCAAGATGTAAATTTGAGTTTCATAGAGACAAGATCAGGGTAGATGATAATCCCTTTTTTTATTAGAGGGAGTGTTGAGAAATGAAAAGAAATTTCAGTTTAATTTGTCCTTGAATTAAACTATGAATTAAAATTGAATTCTATTCTCATAGAAACTTGTAAATAGTTAATTAAGTTGAATTGACTTAATTATATTAGGAATTTAGAGTTGGAAGCCTTTTTGTAGTCATGTATATGTTATCCCTAAATTTTGGGGGTCCAAGATGAGTTTATTTGAGTTGTAATTAGATAACTCAGTTTGATTGAGTTATAAACAGTTAAACTAGTTCTATCTGTTTGTGGAACTAGTAGAGGTCTAGTAGTGAGTTGGTGCACTGGTGCATCCTCAGTGCTACTCTAGCTAACTAAAGATTCCCTCATGAGAAGATCATTCATGTCAGTTCAGAGAAATACCCAGTTGAGACTAGAGTGCAAGGACAATGTACTATCAATTGTAGAGTGATCCTAGTTGTACAGATCATGCATGCAATCAGAAGAGGACCTAGATTTGGATGTTTCAGTTATGGAAAATGGAATTACCAATTAAATATGGGATATTCCTCACAGGAATTGTGCAAGGAAATAGGGCTCAACAGGCAATAGAAATTGGCCAAGTGTTGGTTAGTGCAGGGTTTGAGGCAAAGAGTTGATCATACTTGTGCGGAATTGTTCTTGTGAGAACAAGCTTTGTATTATCACTCAGATTTATGATTAATGAAATAGATAGTTGAGGTTTTGAGTAGTGGCTTTCCCTAGAGAAAGAATTGTGTTATGTGTCTTGATTATCTTCCTCTTTTCGATTATTGTTTTCATCAATTTATTGGTTTCTGTTGTTTAAAGAGTAGAGTAGATTCTTGTCTTATGTTTTAGTACATTACATGAGCTATGAATATACAGGAAAATATACACTATTAATACCTCCAACAATTCCCCCATCTTCCTCTTGTCAATTATTGTTTTCATCAATCTATTGGTTTATGTTGTTTAAAGAGTATAGTAGATTCTTGTCTTGTGTTTTAGTACATTACATGAGCTATGAATCTATAGGAAAATATACACTATTAATACCTCCAACAATTCCCCCTCAGTAATTGGTTTCATAACTATCTCATTGTTCTCCCCTGAAAATATATCTGGTACCAGATGTATAAACTCCTTCTAGAGAAAAAAATAATGTACCTCTTCCCCATAAAAAGATCTGAAATATTTACTGCTTCCTTTTGCTTTCCATGTTGATTTGAAATTTTATTCCCATCACTGTCCCATATCGGCCTGATAGAGTTCACCTTATGCCTCATATTCATGAAATCATGAAAATAACTAGAAGTTTGTCTCCAACTGCTAGCCAAATGGCCCTACTCGTAATCTACATCCTCCTCTCTTGAAAGTATAATATCCCTTTTCCTACCTTGCAATTCTAATATTTTCGAGCAATATAATTTTGAAAAGAACAACGAATCCTGAGAATCATTATATGCTTGAAGATAATCCTCTATGTTAGCCATCTTTCATCTCCCCTATCCTCTGATTTTTTACCCACACTCTAACTTCCATTTTTAGACCCTTCAGTTTTTTGGAAATATTAGACAAGGCATCGCTCTTACTCAAGATAAATTTCGCACTTCCACACCCTATGTACCATCTCCTCAAAAGAAGGATCCTTCAACCACCTGGGATTAAATTTAAAAGGGAAAGGCCTCGAACCCATGATAGTCGACCAAGATAATCTGATGGGCATGTGGTCAGATGTGAACGAAGATACTATTTTGGATTGAATCCCCACAAAGTACTTCAATAAGTATTGACTAATGAAAAACCGATCCAAGTGCTTTGAAATTCCCCCTGACCCCATCCTTTTGTTCCTCCACATCGATGTCATAGGGATCAGGCTCACATCAATAAGTGTTGAATCTTCCACTAGACCTTTAAAAAGTTAGATAAGACATCAACTACAACTCTGGAGGCCCAAATTTCCTCATCACCCAAAGAAAAATTTAAATCACCTACCAAAATGACCAACACAAGACCCAACAAACCTGACCTTACAACCCTCTCCCAAAACATCCCCCTGCCCACATATGGCATGTATGTGTTGATGAAGCGAATTCAGCACTTCAAGCCCTTCGAGTACCGAGACAGAATAATGTTTGCACATGAAGAATAAGCCCTTAGATCAAAATAGGAAGGGTTGTACATCATGTCTAATTCCCCTGAGAGACCCACAACATCGGTGGCACACACACATGACTCGAGACATATTGACAAGAGAGCCTCCCACGTTTTTCCTCATGTTTTCATGGTCTCCTAAATAAATACTAGAGCAGGTCTTTGTGATATCATTAAACCTTTGATATTGAGAGAGGAAATTCATGCAGTAACCAATTTAATAGGCTTGGCATCTTTAAGAACATGAAATACCATGGTAAATTTTATGGGTGAATTTTAGCCCAAGGGCAAAATTTAAGGGGTTTTTCTTTTTCTTTTTGGTAGGTAAGCACCCATGAGGGATTTGAACCAGTGACCTATCGCAAGGAGTGCCTTAACAGTGCACCCATTCACCGTCAATCCAAAGCCCCGTGGGCTAAATTTAAGGGGTTTTTCATTTTAGAGAGGCGAATTTTTTATAAAACACCCATTTCATATATTTAGCCCAACTTTTATTTAAAAAAGTTTTTTTTTTTTTTTTTTTTTTTTTCATTTTAGCCCAAAAAAAGGGCGAAATTTAAGGGCTTTTGCATTTTAGAGAGGTGGATTTTTTTATAAAACACCCATTTCATATATTTAGCCCAACTTTGATTTAAAAAGGAATTATTTTGTTCATTTTAGCCCCCCAAAAAGGGGTGGATAAACTATGAAAAAACTCATTTGACTCGATTCGCCTAGTTTGGGAGTTTATATTCCATTACAATTGGCTAATTTTCTACTTTGGAATGCTAAATTCATTTGCAATGACCCATTTTCTGGTTTGGGAAGTGGTTTGGGAGGTTGTATTTGGTCCCACAAAATAAAAATATAAATAAAGTGGAGGTATGGTAAATAAATAAAACCTCTTTTTATATTTAGTCCATAACCCTGTAACCCTGTTTCTATTTACGAAGGCTCAAAAAGGAGGTTTTATTTAAGTGAATCCTATGGGCCAAATACCATATTTATAAAAGAGTGTGGTAAATTAATAAAAATATAAATAAACTAGAGGTATGGTAAATAAATAGAACATTTTTTCTTTTTTATATTTACTCCATAAGTCACCTTATATTTACGGACACACAAGGGTGTAAATAAATAAAAATATAAATAAAGTGGAGGTGTGGTAAATAAATAAAACCTCTTTTTGTACTTACTGCAAAGGTATGGTAAATAAATAAAAATATAAATAAACTAGAGGTATGGTAAATAAATAAAACCTCTTTTTATATTTAGTCGATAACCCTCTATCTATTTAAAAAGGCTCAAAAAAGTGGTTTTATTTAAGTGAATCCTATGGGCCAAATACCATATTATAAAAGAGGTATGGTAAATTAATAAAAATATAAATAAACGAGAGGTATGGTAAATAAATAAAACATTATTTATATTTACGAACACACAAGGGTGTAAATAAATAAAAAAAACAAATAAAGTGGAGGTATGGTAAATAAATAAAAATATAAATAAACTAGAGGTATGGTAAATAAATTAAACTTCTTTTTATATTCAGTCCATAACCCTCTTTCTATTTAAGAAGGCTTAAAAAAGAGGTTTTATTTAAGTGAATCCTATGGGCCAAATACCATATTTATAAAAGAGGTATGGTCAATTAATAAAAATATAAATAAACGAGAAGTATGGTAAATAAATAAAATATTTTTTTGTATTTACTCCATAAGTCACCTTATATTTAAGGACACTAAAAAAATGTGTTATATTTAGGTGAAGCCTGTGGACCAAATACCATGGGCCAAATTATTATAATACCATGCAAAAAACATTATTAACCCTAATATTAGTATTAATAAAAGTAAAGATGGCACATGGTATTGATTCATGGTATTCACGTGGAATGTGGCATATTTAAAGGGGGGAATTAAATGGATAGATCCATATTTACTCTAGATCTACTAAGCACCAAGAGGGATCAAATATCGTCATATGCAAACTAGCATAGAGTGAAAAAATATTTGATCCTTCTCTGAATCCCTCTCGGAGAGGGATCAAATATCTTGCTATGAAAACTAGCATAGAGTGAAAAAATATTTGATCCCTCTAGGGACTTGGTAGATCAATAGTGAAAATGGATCTTGTAATTTAATGTCACTTAAAAATTTTAACTTGGTTAAAATAAAAAAATAAAAAATAAAAATCAATTATTAATTTTATTAATTTTTATAAATTACTAATAGTAGTTTTTAAGCTCTAGGTTTATGATAACCCATGGTATTTATGCATGGTAATACCATGGTATTCATGTGAGCATAGAGTATTTAAAGGAGAAATTCTATCAGGTTAGATCCATATTAATTCTGGGTCTACCAAGTGCTAAGAGGGATAAATAAATTTCATCCCTCTAAGAGTGGTAGATGTGGAGTTAAGATGGATATAGATTGGTTTTTATGATAATAAAGATATTAAATAGACTTAGGAAATTGTATTGTAAAAATCATCTTAAGGTGAATGGTTAAAGCTACATTTAGCTGCTTCATAAAATTTAGTAAAAATACCAATATCTCCATTAATATTGGTTTTTCTGATTTAACAAAAAAAAAAAAAACAGTGAAATCTTATCACTCTTTCTGCATCACCCTTGTAGAAGAGAGATAGTCATTTCCTGGATTTCCCAACATTTTTTAGACGTTCTCAATATGATATCTTCGTGTAAAAGTTAGGGTATTGATGTTGGATTAGTTGTTTGAAAAAATGCTGGTTTGTACAACCTTTCATCTTCTCTATTATTCTTTGTTTGCTGTAATGATTTGTAGGGGTTGGGCCACTGCACCATATTGTCCTAAAAGGTGGAGATTGTGCACCAAAATGGAAATTAATCCACATGTTACAACACTGTTAAAAAATGCAAGATGTATGAAGGTAGTGAATTATGCTAATAAGAAATTTAGATTGAGAGAGACATAATCAAATTTTATTATTTAATTGAAGATTTCCAATTAAAATAATAATAAATCTAGATTTATATATTTATATATTAATTGGAAGGCTTTTGACAACAGTCACTTCTTTCCATTATATCCCCTTCGGGCCTTTGGGATACCTACTAATTTCTTATATTATATAGTTGGGGCTTGCTACTTGTTGGCGTGTTGGGGTAAACAAACTTGACGTGTTATTTTTTATCTCACAGTTGGAGTCTATGGAATAAGAAATAAATTTGATAGCTTGACAAAAGTGGTAGAGAAAATATTAATCTCTCCTACTTTGAAAGAACTGGTGGTCAATATCAATGCCTACGAGAACTTTGTTGTGGAATATTGTCAAAACTAATAGAAGGATATGAAAGAGTGTACAGTAAGAACCTTGACAAACACAGCCACTGAAACTTGCAACATTGTTTGTAGGAAGAGAAAATTATGTTTCTTTTTTCCAAACATGTATGATAGTATATTATAGTTTAATGAATATGTTTTCCTATTATCATATACGGTTTCATACTTTAACAAAACATTGGCTAAGACTTCACAATGTTTTATTATTCAGTGAAAGATTTTCCAAGATCTTACAAGATTTTATAATTCAGTGAAAGATTCGCCGTGACTTTACAAGATAATATAATTTGGTGAGAGATTCGTCAAAAAATTTATATATACATATTATATTATTGATAAAATCGCCTCCCATTTTTCCTATGTATCATGGGGATTCGCCCATTGATTATACATATAAATTTAGGGTGGTCCTTAAAATTTTCCTTGTGAAAGACCCCTGTCTTTATTCGCCCATCAATCCGAGATGAAAAAGGGATAGATATAGAAGGAAAATCTAGGTTTAAATGTCTAGGATCATCTATCCCTTTTGAAGAAAATCAACCTTCTACATAGCACAAGACGAGACCCTCTTGTATCTCTATCCCTTTTTTTACTGGATGGTCACATTCTACCTGGATGAGAGGCAAACCACCTCCACGGAATCAGAAAAAATGATTGTTTAATAGTTAATGGGACAAGTTCCTGTGATACCCTTAATAACTCCTCCAATTCCCTGTTCGGAGACATGCCCAAATCCTCTCTCATCCCAGGAGGAGACTTAGGAGTACCCAAAGAATCCAAAGAAGTAAACCTGACTCCCTCTATTACATAGGAACCTAAACTTTTCAGACAAGGTTTTAACTTCCCACCCCTACCCCGGGCCGATATATCCCCTCTCGAATAATCCCCAATCTTGGAAGAGTTCAATCAACTAAAATTTTAAAATTCCTTCAAAATTTCTGACCCCAACCCCACCGACAAGGAGTCTGCCATTTTATGTGGAGACAACATGGAAGAAGAAAACACCCCATGCAAATCCCGAATAGGGGGAAATTGGTAAACAGAACCCAAAGAAGAATGTTCAACAACTTCATTTACACAAGAAATAACAAAAGCATGTGAAACATGATTACCTGTGTTTGTCTCCTCCGGGGAAAGTCCCTCCACAAAATTATCCCGCTTTGCATCCTTCGATTCCTATATATCTTGGCTCCATCATTGGTTTGCTGAATTTTTGCAGGTAGCCATTAAATGACTAGTCTCCAAACATCACATACACATATAAGGAACTCCCCAATAATAAATCTGAATCAATAGGCTATAATGACTCCACCTTAATTCCAATTCTACCAGCAGACCCTCTCACCGGTCCACCTCCATAGGCACCCATGCTACCCACTTATCCAACTACCCATACTATCTTCATCCCAGAAAACGAAAGTGCCAATTTTACTTACAATCTCCTTTATCGCCACCAAATTCCACAACTCAATGGGGAGACCGGGCATTTTAGCCCAAACCAAATTCCTGTGTGTCATCTCAGAGAAAGGGTCAAAACTTGCTTACCATATTTGAAGAACCAATATCCCATGGCCTTTTACCCACGATTCCTCCATAAATTTCCCCAAGTCCTCCAGACGTAGAAAGTTGGAAACCATCCACCCATTATACAATAGACTCACCTTCGGGTGGT
The DNA here is from genome assembly GCA_031772625.1 of Pinus tabuliformis. NCBI lineage: Eukaryota > Viridiplantae > Streptophyta > Pinopsida > Pinales > Pinaceae > Pinus > Pinus tabuliformis. The sequence goes on from CM062813.1 coordinate 481,764,788, forward strand.
ATTTCAGGATAGGATATCAATGCATACCAATCCAACTCTTAATTTGTTCCCCTAACATCTGTAAATGCACCCAACATCCCACAAATTCCTAGTTCCTCAGGCGCTCTACATTCCCCCAACAAGAACCCCCCCATCCCAAAGGAGAAGCAAGGAGGACCCCAAAAATTCCTTTAGAATTTTTTCAAAAGGTTTCTTCCCTCTGTATAATTAATTCCCCAACCTCTCCTTGAAAGCCCCTTCTACCCCTGCTCCACTCCCAACTTCCAGAGTGTTAGATGGATTTGGTGATAGCCTTGACATGAAACCAGTTCCCTGTAATAAATCATTTGTCTTCTATGAAAAATATAGCTTCAATGATGGTGAAACTCGAAAAAGTGGCTCTCGCTCTGCTTGTATAGTTAACTCGATAAGAGTCCCAGGGGAAAGTGGGGAAGAGGGTTCTAGGATGTCTCGTATATCGCTAGTCATATTGATGCAGAACCTTATGACACTTGTCACACTTGTAGTAAACCTACCATCACCAACGAGAAAAGGAAAATATCGGGCCCTCCGGAAAACCGCCCTTCGAAAACAAACCACCCGAAAAGGGAAAGCAGAGAGGAGTCACACTAAATATGAACCTCTCTATAATATCCCAGGTACCTTTGAATTTAATCCCCAATACGAGCCCATTAATAAGACAAAATAGTCAGAGGATATGTGGAACAACCCAACTCCCTCCGATGTGGCCAACAATTCAAATTTCAAACTCTCTAGCTACTGAGCCGAGTAGTCAAGAACTGATTCAAAGGTCTGGTACAAAAAGCTGAAGTCATATGATTGCACCCACCTTCATATCTTGAAATATATAATTCTCAATACGATGCTCCAATTCTTTGTCCCGACTCCTCTTTTATTTAATTATATCCCTATGAGAATAGAAAATGAAAAATCCTAATTATACCATGAATCTGTTGTAGCTCTTTCGAGGATGGCAGATTCACCTACTTTTGTATGATTAGCGGATCACAGTCCCATGAAGACTCCTCCTTCCACCGTGTTATCACTCTAAAATTTAATAAGGATAGGAAATAATTGTAGAGGTGACCACAAAACCACTTTGGGAGTTGGGAATCTAGCCCTTCCAACCCCAGAGAGGGATCTCTCTGTATAATTTAGCTCTTTTCTTATAAATAATATTAGGCTATCTATTAGGTTCAGGTTTTGGATTTTAGAATTGAGTTGGGTTGAAACAAGGAAGATAAGCCATTAGGCAATGGAGTCACATGTTGAGTTCAATCAAGACAGGTTCTATAGGCAACCTTATAGGGCAAGGTGGGCACCTTTGCTAGATTCTTAAGGTTGAGGTGTGATTTAGAAGAAAAGATGAGGGAATTAGATTATACCAGAGCAGTTAAGAATTTTGATACTAATCATCAAGTAGAAAAAATTGAGATTATTACTAAGCCAGAAGTAGAATGTATTTTGCAACAAATTATGTTCTTTTACTTCTTCGATTAATCCAGAATCAATGAATAACATATGAAAAACAATGAACACAAAGATACAAAGGTAAATTCACCTCAAAAGCATGAGTGACATGAGAATCCTGTAATTTATGCAACTGTATTACTAAAGTTTGATCAAATGAGGCCTTGTGAGCTATTTTACATCAATGAGTCCTTCTTCTCAAAAACGTTCCAACCCATAATGCTTCAAAGTTTGAAGTATATATAGGTGGGTATTTACAAAATATCTTGAGCAACATAAATATCTAACTAACCCCATCTTTTCATTCTTATATATAATAAGAATTCGAAATTATCGCTGAAGTGACCAAATTCCTCTTCAAAAATCAAAGGATAGGTTCCATGAACCCAAAACTAAATGCAGAAGAAACAAGGGCTGCATTTATTAAACCAAAACTATTTTAAAACACTATATAGGGAATACTTAATGCTAATACATTCACCTAATACATCCTATTACATGGCTCCATCTCTCAACTGCTTCAAATTCCACCTTTTCTTTCAAAAAATTCGAAATCTGGACAATGACTAAGCTGATTGTCATGTCATTTTTTCCCTGTAAAACTATAAAAATGGGTCTCCAAGTTACCCTCATAAATTTCAAATTGTATGTTACCACCAAAAAATTGATCTGGCCTAATTTACTATATGGATCAAAGTACGCCATGTAAAGCCAATTTTATCATAGTAAAATTGCTTCACTGTGAGAAATTACTTAATAAACCACCTTTGTTAAGCAATTTATAGTTAAACCCATGAAGAATAATTAAATAAATCACTATTTATTTGATTTTCTTCTAGGAATAATTAATTAAACCATTTTTCAATTATTATGCCTTCTCATATTTGACCCAATCATGAGAAATAAATAGATAAATCATTATTTTTCTTATTTTTCTCCAAGAATAATTAATTAATCACTAATTAATTATTATTCTTTGTTAAATTTGACTAAATCTCTTAGGAATAATTAAATAAATCCTTATTTATTTATTATTCCTTAACTAATTCCTTGAGATGATAAATAAATCATTTATTTATTTATTATTTCTAAATAAAATTTTAAATACTTTTTCCCTCTTAAAAAATATAATAAAATATTCCACGTGGTTATTCCAAGAATGGGATCAATAACATTTTATTATTGCTCATTATTCGAGGATAACTCAATATTTTGTTATAAATAGAAGAGTTTTCCATTCATTATTCACTTTTGATTATTTTCATTGTTGCACTCACAGTTGTAACTCTGATTATTTTCATTGTCGCACACCATATTTTTTTGGGTTTACACATTATGGAGGAGAGAGACTCTACACAAGCTGAAAACGTTTGAGGATAGCAAAGAACCCATCCCATAGAGGGTGACTGGTAACATTTATTTGCTCTCTTAAGAGGTGTTATAATAAAATTGTTCTTTTTATATCTATTTTCCATTTGATGATTGGAGTTATTACTATTTGTTTTTGTTGTTTAACTATGATTGTGGCATAGATCTAGAATTTGGCAGGTTTTGTTTCTATCAGTTGCTGCAGATCTACCATGTTTAGTAGCCATTTATATTGTTGAATTGTTAGTCATCAACAATCTTAAGTGGGTTATTTTTGTACATCTTTGAGAATAAAAAACTACAACATTGTATGACCTGTGTAAAATGTGAAGGAGGATATTCTAGATGAAGATGTTTTTGAGATAAACCTATTTCAGTTTGTAAAAATTCTTCTCTGGTTCTTCATAATATGCTCTGCAAAAAGATCACTAAAACATGGAATTGCACAGTCAGAAAAATAGGCTGTGAATATGTGATAGGATCTCTCGCTCTATAATACTTGTGTAAAATATTAAGTAGGTTATTGTACTATGGCATCTTAGGAATAAAAACCTCCTCTAGTTTCCCAAAATTCAACTCTGGTTGTCCACAAAACAATTTTCAAAATGATGAACCAAACAGAGAAATGTATGATATTTTTACACATTCAAAGTAGTCAAGGTTAAAATTATATGCTAACTACCTTCAAGGCACCAAACTCTGCTGCAATTGGTATTTTTTCCTCCACAACATCCTTATGACACCAAGTTATAAAGAAAAACATTAAAAACTCTTACCATTTTATGTGAAAAATCTATATTGCAGCTCTCAAGGCAAGGTATTTCAAGTGGCTATCTAAAAATTGCAAATGTGGCTAAAAACTAATTAGCAGCTACCTCAGCCAAAATGTCAAGTCCACTTCCTCTCCCTTCAATTTTTTCTTGCTTGATATTTCTCAGTTGCTTCCTGGTCTTCTTGAGTTTTTTCTTCATCATCCTTATCCTTGCTTTAAGACTCAAATTTGTAGCATAGTAATGCCTTGTCAAGTTTATGTGGAGCTTAATGTCTCTAATGGCCTTGTGCAATAACCTCTCTAAATGGTCATTCACTATTTCCAGCCAATACTCTTTATTCTCTTCAAGGTCTGCTCACATCTTATTTTCAATGGCAGGTTGTGCTTGAGGTAGAGGCATGTCCTTAGTGTTTTGTTCATTCTTGGTCATTTCTCTGGTCCTTGGTCTCTAAGGCTTTGTTTAAGGGACATCAACCTCTTCTAGATCAATCACATGTTTCCCCTTTTCTTTAGCAGCAAGTGTTGGTAATTTGGGCACTGTTTCATGTTCTTTTTGTCTTTGTGCCTCCCTAACTGTGTGTTGTACTTTTATGTTTTCCTATTGTAGAAAGGCGATGGTGTAATCAGCCTTGCCTAATCTTTCTTGTAACTTAGCAATATTAAGGTCTTTTTCATCTCATTTACTGGAATACCCTTCTTCAAATTTAACTTCTTGACCTTCATCCCATATCTCTTGATATTCATACTGTCGTGTCAAAGTTCTTTCAGAAGAACTAATATCTTTCTTGGGAATGTATTCTTCTACCACTTCCTTGGTGGTGCATCTTCTTCTTGATCTTTATGGAACCTTGATCTTCTCAAAAACTACAATTCCCTTTGTTCTTTGGAGTTCACTTGCTTTTCTCTTCTTTGCCTGTGATCTAGTGGTTATCCTTTGTCCTGCAGGCTCTTCAACTGAATCATCTTTCCTTGGTGTGTCCTGTGATGCCTCAAGTGTAGGTTTTTTCTCTTGAACCTTTGACATGCTAGACTGGTTTATGAAATTTGATTCTGCTAAGTAGTCCTCCCAAGTGCTACCTCTCTTTTTTAGCTCCTTCAAAACCAACAACTTGATGAGGGAAAAATGAAACAAGCTAGCATCATGCTTCCCTCCTCTTGTTTGCACCTTTTCTGTCATCTTACCCAAACCTTTAAACAAATAGAAAGGAATATTAATGCTATTTATCCTAGTGAATGCATAAGAAGCCTAATATGGTATCGATAGATCCTACTGAATCTGCCCTCATAGGTAAAGTACCTTTGGATTGCCTTTAGAAGCCTGTCATAACAGTTCAAGAGGTAGTTTCTTGGGAAAAACCTTCCATAATTATTTATGTGTTGAGGTTTGAGGAAGGTTTTGTACAAAGCTGGGTCAAGCTCCATGTTTTTAAACCAACAATCTCCTGTCAATGGGATATCAATAGCCAAAGAAATAGTTTCTTCTGTCACTTCAAACTCTATTTTTCCCACCTTTACCATGTTTCCTTTGAGATTCTGTGCAAACTGTTCTGCCACTTGGGAATGAAAACCATGAACCTGACATTTCTTACAAAACTCTATACACCCTACTTGTTCAAAGGCTGACCAAATGGTTGGGTCACTTGTCAACATTTCTATGCTTCTAGGTTCCACTCTGATTGGTTTTATTGTTATTCTTTTCTTTCTTTCTGAAGTAGACATCTTACTTGGTGGGATTTGTCACTATTTTGAATCTTGAGGTGGAAGATATGACCAATCTTGAGCATACATTGATCAATAAACTAAGGAATTGTAAGATAAGGCATAATGAACAAAAATTAGGGTATAAAAATATAAATAGGGGCAGGTTTGGCATGATTTGTTTAAGACAAGTTTGATTGATTGTCAATGGATCAAGATTTTTTTAACAAAGCTGATTATGTAAACAAGGGTTATAAAAAGTAAGGGAAACTACACTTTTTTTACTTTAAACAAGAAATTTGTGAAAAGAAAAGGGCATAGCAAACATTTAGGAGACACATAATAAGGTTTGGTCATGCACAGGTGGAATCAAATAGGAAATAAGAGTGAAAATTCGAATTTCTTAGATGCTCTGTCTTTGCACAATCATATTAAATTTTTTTGATGGATTTCATAGAAGGAGGGTGTTTTGGAAAAAACTAAAACATGGGTTTTGAAGGGACAAAGTTGTGGATGGTGAGGTGCTCAAAAATCTTAGAAAAATTTCGTTAAGGAGGCACCAAGAGGCTGGGGAAACTTTACGCAATCAAGGTTTGCGCGGTCTTTGCACAGTTAACAATGAAGAGGGCTTGAAACTATGAAAATTGTTCTCGCTTTCTTTGTTGTGATGCATTGCTCAATTTCTTCTTTGGGAAATGAGGGATGTGGAGTGAATTTGGGAAAGGAAATGAGGGGGAAAAGTATGTAAGAGGAGTGATTTGATGGGAAATAATGAGGGGAGATGGAATGAGTGAATAGGATGAGTAAAGTGAAAGGGGAGGGAAAGCTTTGATGAGGGGATAGTACAAAGAAAAGTCTTAAGCCAAATTATTACAATATATACAATTCAATTAATCATAAACATGATCAATTGCCTTAAGGCGCACTTAGACTAGCATGCCTTTTCATTTATTTCCTAAGTCAGTAAATCACAATTAAAGAGTGTGATTACTACTAATTTTTATCTAAAGGCTTAATCACGATTACAAAATGTAATTAACTTGTTTTATTCCTATTAGTCTTCTTTTCAAAGTGGCATTTAAAACAAGTTGCACACTTATTTCTTTAAAAAATGAAATTGGAAGACTACTTTGATGGTATTTTTTATTTTATTTTTGGTGGCACTTAGACTTGCTCACCTAGGGGGACATTTTTTTTATATATCTTTTTGTTTTCTCTCTCTTTTTTTTATGCCTCTTTATTTTTCATTTTTTCTTTCTTTGTACTGTTTTTCTTGTCCCCTACAATATTTTTCTTTTTCTCAGGCAATTTCTACTCTCTCTCTCTCTCTCTCTCTCTACATATATATATATATATATATTGGAAATATATTTCAAACTTGAAACATTATTTACATTGTCAAATCTAGAAATCGTCAGGTGAAGATACACTTCCTCATATGAAATATGGGACCCTAACACACTACTCAGTTCTCAACCAGCCTTGTAACAAAATTTCAACCCTGTATACAGAGGAAAAAATAATAATATAAGCGTCGTGTCCAGTATGAGTCTCCAGCTCCTACTAGTCAAAAAGTGTAGTTGTAACCAAGAAAAGTTGACTTCAGTCAAATTCATTTATATATTAAAAATTTAATCATACTTCTCTATCCTACATTTAGATCTCCGAAACCTATACTATTTTTAAAACTAATTCACATAAAGTTTTAAAAAGTAATAAATATTTTCCTACCATTAGAAGTTTGTGTCACATAATTAATTCTAACAACTATAATAAATATATAATTATAACTACTTGGTTATGTACATAGAGTCAGTGTTCTTCACATAATAGCATAGTCATTTGTAAAACCGAAGTCATGTCATATTCATGGTTATCCTTGTAAATTTAAGTTTCTTTATTATTCAATCAACTGTTAATATATATTGAAAATGTTAATATTAGTAAAAGAAGACATTAATTATATCATGTTTCAATTTTAAGTTTATAAATATAAATTATATAATTTGAATATTGCAAAAGAAATGAGTTTATCTATAAATTTAAAAATATAATTTAATTAAATAGCAAAAAAAATTAAAGCATCATTAAATTTTAAGCTAAAAAATAAAAAACTTATAATAATTAAACTGTTTTTTTGGGTGGCAAGAGCTATAGGGGTTATCTTTCATCTTGATGAAGAAATAGAGATAGAATATGTATGGAGACTGGGGATTGCTACTAATAATCAAGCTAAATTTTTAGCCTTCTGACATGGGTTAGATTTTTCTATCTTAAGGAGAATTCAATGGTTAGAAATGTTGGAGACTCAATGATAGTCTTCCAATAGGTATGTAAGTTCAAAGAAAATTGAAGTTAGTCTCATTCCTCAATCTTGCAAACAAAAATCCTCCAAATAGCCAAATGTGAGTCTATCGAGTTTTACTATGTAAAAAAGCATCTTAAATCAAAAGCATATAACTAGCAAACAAAGGAGTCTACATAGCGTTATGAATAAAATATTCATAAAAATATTAACTACATAAATAATATTAAAATAAATAATTAAATAATTATTTATGAAGAGGTAAATAGTCAAAATACATGACTATTCATCCTTCGTGGCCAATCACTTCCTATATAGGAAAACAACCATGAAGGTATTGTACACCATTTAGTTCTTATCAATAATAAAAATTACTTATTTACATACAATACACAAACTACATACATTTATACTTATGTGTAATGGTTTTCTCCTCTAAAGTGGCATCCGAGTGGTTCGTTCTCAATTAAGAGCTACACAGTTCATGCTCGTTCCAATCACAGTTTCACTGTTTCCATTTGATTCTGTTTTATCCTCTATCAACCCATCTCTTCTTATATGACCCACAATCGTTGTTCTAAATCACCAACACCACAAACTCGGTGACATTGTGTTCTCCCTTGCTCGAACTTTCGACTTCGACGCCACCGTCTACAGTCTTTTTCTACCCCACAAACTCAGTGACATTGTGTTCTCCCTTGCTCGAACTTTCCACTTCGACGCCACCATCTACAGTCTTTTTCTACCCCATGACCATCACATCTAGCTACATATTTTATTTCATCGCTTGCATGTCATCTAAAGACCTTGTTACTACACATTCCCTATCTGTCGTGACCTTTCTTCAGCGCTGAGCCATGCCACCAATCATCTCACCACTGTCCACCGTGGTCTGCCTTCACACTCTAACTAGTTCTCGACACCACCTTCCCCTGTCCTATTTCTGATTGGTTCATATCATGTAGACAAGTTAGCTCTTCGTCTGCCACTTTATCAAATTGAAAAAGTCACCTCGCTGCACATCATTTCAATTTTTAATTCTACGTATAAGTTATAAATTATTTAATTGCATTGCTTAAAGTTTAATTATTAGTCCCTGCTGGGGACTATATGCGATCAATAGATCGCTGACCGCGCATTGACCTAGCGAATTTTGCGAAATATTAAGGAAATTTCCTAAGTCGGACTAAGGTTTTGGGCGAGGAAAGGTTTTGGGGTCTTATTGCTGGCTTCGCGTGGTTCGAGGTGGAGGCCACGTGGTCGCGCGGCTCCCACGCAGACGGCATGCGCTGTGGTGGTCTTATGGGCGGACACCTGTCGCAGGTACGCGGACGGCATGTACTGTCGCCTTGGGTTTTACCCTGTTCGTGGCGTTTGGGTTGTTATTGTTACTTGGCTGTTTATTGTTTAGCTCTGCAATCTCTGCGATTTTTCCTTTCTATCTGTTGTATTGTCTGCGGTGAAAACAGAATGCGGTTGACTGTGTAGCAAACGTTTGGTTGCGGTTCTGTTGTTCCAGGTCCGACTTGTATCGCTCGAATGCCTGGTGTCGCTTCGGTAAGTTCGGCTACTGTATTGTTTAGATGTTTGTTCCTCTGTCGTTTGGCGTTTTCCAGTGGCATTGATGTTTGTCACAGTATTGAGGGTTTCTGTTAGCTGCATGGGTTTTATGGAAATTTCCGTAAATGTCCTGCAAAGTTACTCGGCTTGGGTTTTACCCTGTTCACGGCATTTGGGTTGTTATTGTTACTTGGTCGTTTAGCTCTGCAGTCTGTGCGATTTTTGCTTTGTGTTTGTTGTGCTGTCTGCGGTGAAAACAGAATGCGGTTAACTGTATAGCAAACGTTTGGTTACGGTTTTGTTGTTCCAGGTCCGGCTTGTGTGCCTCGAATGTCTGGTGTCGCTTTGGTAAGTTCGGCTACTGTATTGTTTAGATGTTTGTTCCTCTGTCGTTTGACGTTTTCCAGTAGCGTTGATGTTTGTCACAGTATTCAGGATTTCTGTTAGCTGCATGGGTTTTATGGAAATTTCCGTGAATGTCGGTTTCGACCACCATGTGACTTCATTGTCATTTGGGCCGAGACAATGTTGCAGATTGAGCGGCACGTGGTCCCGCGACTTCCAAGCGGACGGCATGTACTGTGGTGATGTGCCTGCTCAAGATCCTGGAAAGCTAGTCAGCTTGGGTTTTACCCTGTTCGCGCCTTTTGGGTTATTATTGTTACTTGGTTGTTTAGCTCTACAGTCTCTGCGATTTTTCCTTTGTATTTGTTGTATTGTCCGTGGTGAAAACACAATGCGGTTGCTGCCTGCTCGGTTAACTGTATAGCAAACGTTTGGTTGCGGTTCTGTTGTTCCAGGTCCGGGTTGTATGCCTCGACTGTCTGGTGTCGCTTTGGTAAGTTCGGCCACTGTATTGTTTAGATGTTTGTTCCTCTGTCGTTTGGTGTTTTCCAGTGGCGTTGATGTTTGTCACAGTATTGTCTGTTCGTTTTCCTCAAGAGTCCATGGTTATTTGAGCATTATAAGTTAATGCATGGGTTTTATGGAGATTTCCGTAAATGTCGGTTTCGACCACCATGTGACTTCCCTGTCATTTGGGCCGAGACGAGCTGGGTGAAGCTGTGGTTCTTGGTACAGATTGGGCGGCAGTCTTTTGTAGTTTGAAGGATTTTTGCACATGAAGATGTAAACAAATTGAGGTTTTTGAACTGTTTGTGCGACATATTGGGTTTTTAATGGAATGTATTGTGGTTTGGAGAAAGAATTAGGTACTCCTCTATTAAATTCAAGGTTCTGGTGCTGGGTTCTGCATGAATATGATCTAGACGAGAAGGAATTCGAACTCTCGGCTTCGTTGCAAGTACGATGTTGTTCTGCTAATTGGTTTTTGTCAAATTTTCTATTAATTGCTTTTTGTCAATTTGTTAGGCTTTTAATTTTTGCATTGTGTAGGTTTATGGTCCAGTTACTTTAGGTTTATAGTCCAGTTACTGCGTGGTCCCTGCCGGGGACTATATGCGATCGATAATTTTTCCATATATTGACAATGTAAGCTAAGTCGAACTAAGATTTTGGGGATGGAAAGGTTTTGGGGTCTTATTGCGGGCTTCGCATCGTATTTGTTGTATTGTCTGCGGTGAAAACAGAATCTGGTTCCTGCCTGCTCGGTTAACTGTATAGCAAATGTTTGGTTGCGGTTCTGTTGTTCCAGGTCCGGCTTGTATGCCTTGATTGTCTGCTGTCGCTTTGGTAAGTTCGGCTACTGTATTGTTTATATGTTTTTTCCTCTGTCCTTTGGCGTTTTCCAGTGGCATTGATGTTTGTCACAGTATTGTCTGTTCGTTTCGCTCAAGAGTCCAGGGTTATTTGAGCATTATAAGTTAATGGCATTTTGGTTAACAGGGCGGACATAGGAACAACGTTGGCATGTACTGTGGTGGTCTTATGGGCGGACACCTGTCCCTCCTCGAGATCCTGGAAAGTTACTCGGCTTGGGTTTTACCCTGTTCGCGCACTTTGGGTTATTATTGTTACTTGGTTGTTTAGCTCTGCAGTGTCTGCGATTTTTCCTTTGTACTTGTTGTATTGTCTCCGGTGAAAACACAATGCGGTTCCTACCTACTCGGTTAACTGTACAGCAAACGTTTGGTTCCAGTTCTGTTGTTCCAGGTCCCGCTTGTATGCGTCAACTGTCTCCTGTCGGTTTGGTAACTTCGGCTACTGTATTGTTTAGATGTTTGTTCCTCTGTCCTTTGGCATTTTCCAGTGGCGTTGATGTTTGTCAGAGTATTGTCTCTTCGTTTCCCTCAAGAGTCCATGGTTATTTGAGCATTATAAGTTAATGGCATTCTGGTTAACAGGGCGGAGATAGGAAGAAGGTTGGCATGGTTTCTGAGAAGGATAGAAAACGAGAGCTTACCAATTGAATTAGCTTATTTTGCTGTTGTTTATGTATTGGATCAAATGCTTCCTTTGCGAAAATTATAAGCTTTTCCCTGATACTGAGGGTTTTTGTTACCTGCATGGGTTTTATGGGAATTTGCGTAAATGTGGGTTTGGACCACGATCTGACTTCGTTATCATTTGGGCCGAGACGACCTGGGTGAAGATGTGATTCTTGGTACAGATTGAGCAGCAGTCTTTTGTACTTTGAACTGTTTTTGCACATGAAGATCTAAATAAATTGGGGTTTTCGAACTGTTTGTGCCGCATATTGGGTTTTTAATGGAATGTATTGTGGTTTGGAGAAAGTAATAAACACCTGCAAGTATTTATGTATTTATGTGCCGCATATTGCCTTTTTTTTATTGATGGAATATATTGTTACTAGTGGAATGTGTTACTGTGTTAAATTCGAGGGTCTGGTTTCACGAGTTGTGAGGCTTGACCAGACTGCTGTTCCTTAGGCGTGTATTCAAGGTTTTTCGCTTGTATAATTTATGTGTATGCTTACTTTGGTGCATAATGTTATTTTAAGTTTGTAATTCTGTTATGGATGTATGAATATTCGACTCTGACATTACTCCTAGAGCAGAAGCAGACTGTTGTTCCTTAGGCGTGTATTCAAGGTTTTTCGCTTGTATAATTTATGTGTATGCTTACTTTCATACATAATGTTATTTTAAGTTTGTAATTCTGTTATGGATGTATGAATATTCGACTCTGACATTACTCCTAGAGCGGAAGGTTCATTAAGTTCATTTGCTTTGTTAAGAACTGCTGAATTGAAGGTTTGCTATACTGGTGCTAGATGTTCTTCGTTTGTTGTTGTTTATATATTGGATGAAATGTTTCCTTTGCGAAAATTATAAGCTTTTCCGTGATGCTGAGGGTTTCTCTTAGCTACATGGGTTTTATGGAAACTTCTGTAAATGTCAGATTCGACCAGCATGTGACTTTGTTGTCATTTGGGCCGAGATGACCTGGGTGAAGCTGTGATTCTTGGTACAGATTGAGTGCCAGTCTTTTGTAGTTTGAAGTGTTTTTGCACATGAAGATCTAAATAAACTGCGGTTTTTGAACTGTTTGTACTGTTTGTGGTGCATATTGGGTTTTTAATGGAATGTATTGTGGTTTGGAGAAAGAAATAAAGACTTGCAAGTATTTATGTATGTGCTGCATATTGCCTTTTTATTAATGGAATGTATTATGGTTTCGAGAGAGGAATAAAGACCTGCAAGTATTTTTCCAGGCAGTTTTGGAGACTTCGTTAACCAATTTCGTCATTTGCATATTTTCTCATGTACTGGTACAGGCTGTGTTGTGCATGAATATGGTCTAGAGGAGAAGCAGTTTGAATGCTTGGCTTCGTTGCAGGTACGGTGTTATTCTGCTAATTGCTTTTTGTCAATTTTTCTATTAATTGCTTTTTGTCAATTTCTTAGCATCCAACTAGCTCCGTATAGTGATGTATCAAGACATTTTGTCTATTTAAACCTTAGATTAAAATCTCATGTTAGCTAGTTATAACCAAATTGATTCTGATATCATGTTCAACTACGTTATTCTCCTCAGAGAGAAAAAATAATTTTATTATGAAAACAAAATTACACTTACTATATATGTTTTTGCATTTCACACATATCCTTAAGCATAGGAAGTGATAAAAGTATCGCTGGCAACATATCTTGCTTCATAAACAGTTTTCAAAAATGTCAATATGACAGCCCTATCATAGTCATTCTAACATATATCAGAGCTTTGAAGCCAGTTTTGTCTCATAAGAAATTAGCTCCTAGATATGTCCATAAACAGTCCCATAAAAAATTTAGATATAGAGATATCCTTAAGCATAGGAATTGATAAAAGTATGGCTGAGAAGATAGCTTGCTTCATAAACAGTTTTCAAAAATGTGAATATGACAGCCCTATCATGGTCATTCTAACATATATTGCAGGTTTGAAACCAGTTTTTTGTCATAAAAAATTAGGTCCTAGATATGTTCATAAACAGTGCCATAAAAAAATATAGATATAGATATTCACATTTAAACAGTCCCATGATTATATCAAAAGTGTGTCAAGACATTCCATGAGCTGCCCTTCCACTTTCTCTTGAATGATCCAAGGTCGTGCTACCAAGTGTAATCTAGCTTTTGACAGTCCATCAGTTTCCATGTTCCTGTCTTTGTAGACATGTTAAAAGATAATGTGTTAAATACTCTGTTTAAGCAAGTTGAATCTGCTGAAATATACGGTGAAATTTATAATTATCCAATGAATTTGTTCCATTCATCCAATTCACCACAATTTGTGAATCATCAAAGATCTGTAATTTTTGGGCATCTTTTTTCACGTGCCACAATTGGCAAGAGTCTTTGGACAATTTGCTCAAGCAGACTGTTGTTGTGTTTGCCAAAGCTGTCCTTTGAACATATTACATGTTCATCATTTATATGAATCATACCTCCAGCATTATATAATAATGGATCTTCTTGACAAGGCTTATGGAACTATGCTTATGCACTACTCGTATCTGGTTCTCAATGGCTTGTTTGGGTTCCTTGACCCTTGAATTCTGTTTAGATCCATATACTATAACCATACTCTGATATCAAATAGCAGGAAACTTTTTACCTTGAAGTAGCCTCACAGTTATTTTATTTCACAAATGCAATTGACAATGATGTTAACTTTCAGAAATATTCTTAAACTTATGCTGCATTTTTTCATTTTGTCTTCCCATTGCTTCCTTTTGTTAACTTCATTTTGTCTTTCCATTCCTTGCTTTTGTTAACTTGCACAAATATTCTTAAAATTTTGCTCCTGTTTTTCATTATGTCTTTGCATTGTTTCCATTTCCAACTTCTTTGTTATTTATAAATATGGCTTCTTGGTAGAAATTTGATATTTGTTTAGCAACATAATGCAATAGCCTATTTTTTTAATATACATACATTTTGTTCAAAACAATCATGTTCAGTTTTTGCTAACTTCATCAATATTTTTTGCAAAGCTGTACAAGACAATTGCAAAAGGCAACTCTGGTAAGCAATTGCAAATGATGGAAGAAATAATAGATGTTGACAATTACAAATTGAAATTGCAATGCATTTTGCCTGAGAACATTGATATTGTATTAAAAAGAAATGGTCTTTTTAGACTAAATGCATTTTCATATACTGTAGGAGATTGTCTATTTGACTCATTCGAAATGCTTCTACATTTTCGTTATACTTCAAATGAATTGCGAAATGGGTTAATAGACCACTTTCTTTTTTGCTTAAAGAACAATGACGTTGAAGCAATACAGTCATATCAGTATGAACTAGCACCTAATTTCCTATACGAGTTACATGGTGTTAATGATATTGGTACATATCTTCATAAAATGCGTTATTCTGCATCTACAAATATAAAGGAGTCTGACAGAGGTTTATGGGGTGATACCTTTTGTATACGTTGGTTAGCTAAGTGGCTAGATATATCAATTGTAGTTTGGTCATTGACAAGAAAAACGAAATATTTGCTCTTTAATCAACATGAAAATGCAATTCCATATTGCATTCTCTTTCATGATGCAAATCCTGTCAGTGGTCATTATGAACCATTGGTTTACCAAAAGTTTCCAATTTGCATTTCCAACCAGTCTAATATCTACTTGTCACCTATTTGCAAAGATATTGAAAGCCATTGGATGCAAATTGCAAATAATATGCTTTTAAATGCACTAACAATTGCAAAGCAAGTGACATCTAATTGTGGTGATAGTCTCTTTAATGCAATTTGCTATTTAGTAGCAACAGAATTCAATGCAGAGTCTTTGCGACTTTACATTGTGCAATCTTTTTGCAATGCACTTATGCATAAGGATCAAGAGGCATTGCATTATTTAGAGAAATACCTAGTAGTTGACACGCTACACTATACAATGAATAGCAACTGGCAACAGTATTTGATAAATATGGCAATGCCATATGAAAAAGGACAAGTGGAATGCAGACCATTTTGTCTACAATGGATATCTGTCATATTCAAAATCAATATCCAAGTATGGTCCTCTGTTGCTAATAACTTTGTCAATTACAGTTCCGCTTATTCGAGATGCAATGATATTGTTAACATCTTGTCATTCATGACAAATACATCACATATTCACTACCACGCATTGATGCAACAATATGTTCACAATTCTCAAGAACTGGACATCGAAGCAAATGACGTTTCTAGTCAATTGCATCATAAGCATATAGTAGAAAAAGAGCAATGCATATCTCAAGTACATTTTAGCAATAATATTGCATTTGAGATAGCATGTCATTTAGATCAAATGCAACCAACTAAGGATTGTAGGCTGAATTATCACAAGCTAAAGCAATTCATACATACAAAACGCATGATACAAGAATATGTTCACAATTCTCAAGAACTGGACATCGAAGCAAATGACGTTTCTAATCAATTGCGTCATAAGCATATAGTAGAAAAAGAGCAATGCATATCTCAAGTACATTTTAGCAATAATATTGCATTTGAGATAGCATTCCATTTAGATCAAATGCAACCAACTAAGGATTGTAGGCTGAATTATCACAAGCTAAAGCAATTCATACGTACAAAGCGCAAATGCAATGACAAATGCAAAAAATGACTTTCTAATAAGAAGTCAAGAATTACAAGCAAGAAAAATGCAATACAAATTTATATGGAAAAAGTCGAAGACACGCCTAGGAATACATGTGCAGTTTGCAACAAATTGCATTTTGCAAAAAATACTAGATTCTTCAGTACAGCTTTGCAACAAAAGCATATGAATTTGACATTGAACAATAGGACCTTTAGCAATGAAAACATATGTGTTTCTTGCAAGAAAGCACTCGAGAATGGAAAGCTACCACAATTTGCAACACCTGAACAAATAAGACGTAACATTTCATTACCAACTGTAAATATACTTTCAGACCTAGAAGAAAGACTTGTGTCATTGAGAATTGCATTTGCACAAATCAGACAATGGGGACATAGACGATCACAAATTGGCTTAACAGGATCAATTATCAATGTACCAGTTCATATGGACATCGTGCAAAGAGTGTTGCCACAATATCTAAATGATACAATGACAATTGCAGTTGCATTGAAAAGACGATTGCAATAAAAAAATGCATACCAAACAGGTAAAGTACGTCCAATTATTGTCATGAAAGCATTGAACGAACTATGTTCTAGAAGTCTTTATAAAGATAGCAACATTTGTATAAATGAGAATTGGGCCCATGTTTTACAAGAGAATAATGAATACATTGTAGAAAATTCAAACAGTGACAATGAAAGTGATACAGATAGTGATGCAAATAATGAGACAGCTACTGAAACATTGGTACATGGATTAATAGAATCACAACGCATCTACGATTTGCAAGACAGGATTATTGAATTGGCACCTGCTGAAGGACAACGACCATTAGGCATTTTCAAGGACAAATATGCAGAAGAAATGAACTTTCCAACATTATTTTATGGCAATGCACATGATCATGACATCACAAATAGGTTTAGTTACCAAAAAATTGTGCAATGGGAATTGTTACAAGCAAGTGGTGACTTCCAATATCATACAACAAATTTGTTTTTCAAGACAATGCGAATAATAATTGATAAAGTGCTTTCTTGCATATGGGTGCGAATAAGAAAAGGACAACTAAAAGGCAGGAAAATATTGGCAAAAGATGTCAAGTATTGAGCAAATTTGGAAAAGTTATTGAAGTCTGACATTGGATACATAGATTTCAAAAACATTCGCATATCTTCTGACCATTTGGAACAAATTAGGAAAAACATATTTGCAATGATACGACAACTAGGGCCTCCAACTTTCTTTGTGACATTCACAAGTGCAGAACATCAATGGAAACCATTAGTAGATACACTTGTCACATTGTTTAGAAATAAAGGAAATAAAAATGCTATTGACATATTAGAGGATGATGACATTGACTACCTTATAAGAAAGTATCCAGTCACATGTAGCCAATACTATAGACATAGAATTAATGCTATAAAGCAACTGATATGTCAAGATACTACATTCTTTGGCAAAGTATATGATTACTATTTCGTAACAGAATTCCAAAATAGAGGAACTGAACATGAACATGGACTGTTATGGATAGAGAATGCTCCAATATATGGAAAAGAAAGCAATTCAGAAATTGAGAAGTTTCTTGACAATTACATCAGTTGTAATACAGATCATCTGGAGCCAGATGTCGCTAAATTGCATAAACATCACCATACAAGAAGTTGTAAGAAGCGAAAAAATTCAAATTGCAGATACAACTTCCCCATGCCGCCAATGAAATCAACAATGATCATTGAACCAACCAATGCAGAAAATAAAAAAATCATAGAGAAATCAATATCGTTCTTTGCATTCTTGGAGGAAACAAACTACAATGATTCAACAACACATGACAGTTTCCTCCTAGAAATAGGGCTACTAGAAAATGAGTACATAGAACTATTACAACATACAATAAAGCAACCAACAATTTTCCTAAGACGAAAACCTTCTCACATTTGGAATAACAGTTTTGCAAAGGCTATGCCTAGTTTATGGAATGCAAATACAGATGCACAGTTTGTGCTAAATGCATATGTTGCAGCGTCATATTGTAGTTCATATATGACCAAAATCGACAAGTCTATGACAAATGCATTTAGAAGAATACGCAAAGAGCATCAGAAACATGAAATTGACGCTATGCAAATGATTCGTAAACTCAGAAATACATTACTCAATCTACAGCAAATGTCAGCTCAACAAGCAGTGCATATAGCACTTTCATTGCCATTGAATTCTAGTTCAAGGGAATGTATATTTGTAAACACGTCTCCAGTCAATGAACGCACATTTATGCTTAAACCACCTATTATTTTGAAACAAGAACCTGATGATTCGGAAGATGTTATGTGCCATTCCATTGTTGACTACTACATTGGATGACCAAGTTCCATTAGCAAAATCTGCCTTGCAGAATTTGTATCAAATTACAAGAAAGATGGCAGACCCATATCTAAAAGGAAAAAACCAAATGTTATACGATTTGTCAAATATAAAAAACACAATGATATTGAAAACTTTTGTCGAGAGAAATTATTGTTATATATGCCATTTGAAAATTGTGAAGATACGTTGAAACAAGAATTGCCTACATGGCTCTCTGCATATACATTACATGAAAAAACAATCCAAGTCAATGAAGCCAAATTTACATATAACATCAATCCAACATGGGGTGATTTAGAAACTGCAACAAATGAGCAAATTAGTTCTTTGAATAGTAATCAAATGAATATGCAAAACCAAGAGAACAATTCCCATTATGAGGAATATGATTTGCAATCGGACTTGCAATTTCCAAAACAATCTGAAATGAAGAAAAAAATCAATCTTGGATTTCAAATTACTGCCCATCCATTTTTAATGGAGAACAATGAATATTACAAACTTAGAAGAATCTTGAACAAAGAGCAACAAGCAATTGTAAAAGACATTGCAATTAAAAAAAAAAAAAACCCGAAGGAACCAATTTACCTTTTTATTACAGGTGGAGCAGGTGTAGGTAAAACGCTCACAGCAAAAGCGATTTTCCAAATGCTTATACGAATTTATGATTCACAAAAGACAACTGATCCTATGAAACCAAAAGGTCTAATATTAGCATACATAGGAAAAGCTGCATATAATGCAGGTGGAACAACAATCCATTCTGCATTGCTAATGCCTTTTAACAAGTCTCAACTATTTTCACTAGGCAAAGAAGTATTGGACAACTTGTCAAAGCTATATCAAGAATTGCAAGTAGCTTTCATAGATGAGGTCTCCATGATTGGAAGTCGGTTCTTATATTCTATTGACAATAGACTCAGAAACATAAAACATGTCCAGACGAAATACTTTGGGAACATTGACATGATATTTTGTGGTGATTTCTATCAAGCACAACCTATTCAAGACTCTCTTATTTTTGAACAACCAAAAATCAACAATCAAACAATAACACATGATTTCTGGAAGGATAATGTCAAGTGCTTCCAATTGCATATGACAATGCGACAAACAAATAAGAGATTCATATCAGTGTTAAATAGAATGCGAACAAATTGTCAAACATCTGACGATATAACATACATGAATACAAGTTGCATGCGCCCCGTACCAAATGATCCAAGATTTCCCTATTTATTTTACAAAAACAAAGATGTTGCAATGCATAACAAGAAAATGTTGATGCTGATGCCTGGCAAAGAAATTTTAATTAATGCAATTAACCAAAATGAGAAGAATAATGACAATTTCCCAACTCATCAACATACAGCTGTTTTGCCACCGCAGCTTTTGATAAAGTTGAACATGTTAGTTGAAATGTATGCTTGCAATTATGATGCACCAGATGGGCTGGTGAATGGTGCAGATGGAATAGTTAAAGCATATACCCATACAGATAACGTCGATGTTCTATGGATTAAGTTCCATGACCCTAATATTGGTCATCGACAATCTAGAAAACTAGCTCATTTGTATACTTCAGACATAGCATATGATTGGACACCAATATTGCGAATATCAAAAGCAATGCCTATGACATCAAAGATGGTGCCATTGAAAATACGAAAACAATTTCCAATTCAACTTGCATGTGCACGCACAATACATAAATCACAAGGCTTAACCTTGGATAGGGTTGCATTCGACCCTACTGGAGTACAAGTGCATGGCCTAGTATACACAACACTATCACGTGTCAAAAACATAGAATCATTGTATTTGCTTAATCCTCTTAAACATAATAATTTCAAGGTCAAGCAAAAAGTAAATTGTGAGATGCAACGTTTGGAAACCACTGCAAAATGGCAATTAGAATATGACTCTTCATCAATACAATAATTGCGATCCATCTTTATTCTTTCATTGAACACTCGCAATCTTCATGTGCATCTTGCTGATATATGCAATGACTATGACACAATGCAATCTGATATCTTGTGCTTACAAGAAACACATATGTTGCTGTGTATGGAAAATGAATGCTTCAAAAATTTCAATTGCATCTCAAGTTGCATTAAGCATGGAGTAATGATATTGATAAAGAAAAATATCATTATCCTTGAACATACCCATTTTGAAGACTGCTTTGTAGAAGCATTGCTCGCAAAAATAAAAGTTCACACATTACAAATTGCAATACTCAATATATATGCATCGCCACGTGCAAACCTGAACAATATCCTCAATGTCATTGCAAAAGCTTTGTACCACTCAGATCTAAACAATATCATAGTTATATTAGGGGACTTCAATATTGATATGGTACATTGCAATAAAAAAACAAAGCAGCTAGAAACCTACATGCAAAACTACAATCTGCATTTCCTAGTTGACAAAACTAATAGCATGCACAAATCATTGATTGACCATGTTTGGGCAAATCTGGCTAATATAAAATATACAATTTTTGTATTGGATACATATTGGTTTGACCATGATACAATATCTCTTGTCCTTCAGCTATGATAACCAATTTCGTCATTTGCACATTTTCTCATGGTACTCGTACAGGCTGTGTTGTGCATGAATATGGTCTACACGAGAAGGAATTTGAACCCTTGGCTTCATTGCAGGTACGGCGTTATTCTACTAATTGCTTTTTGTCAATTTTTCTGCTCATTGCTTTTTGTCAATTTGTTACGCTTTTAATTTTTGCATTGTCTACGTTTATGGTCCAGTTACTCTAGGTTTATACTAGAGTTACTCCGTGATTGTTTTAAAAAATATAGATATTTAAGCTGTATTGGCTCATTTATATTTTTTCTCTCATTCAATTATATTGCAATTCAAATGTGGAATCGTCATTGTTTATTCTGTGTTTACATTAATATTAATATTAATATTATTAATTATTCCCTGCAACATTTTTCAACATTTGCTAAGAATTGCTCTACTGTCCCTCTGTTACATACTATGCATTCTATTGTACATTTACATATATGGCGTTCTGTGTCGATCAATGCAAGTTATGCCAAAGACAACCTTGTCAATTAACCAACACAAGTATCCTATCATAAATTTGCAGATATGACCTCATCTATTTATGGATGCAGATTCTGCTAGTAGTACCCTTTTCATTTGAACAGAACGACCAAGAAAAAAGAACAACAACATGCAACATAAACAAACAGAGTATATTCTTTTTGCCTTTCCTTTGCTACGGATCTTCTGTTCTTGTTCAAGTTTTACTTTTATATGTTCTTTTGACTTGCACTAAATATGTCTTACTATTCTATAACATAGCATAAATCTTGAAAAAGGAATTGAGCGGAGGCATGCAATTGGATGTTCAGAACCCTGTTAAGATCATGGCTGCTGCAGTTTTAAATTTTTTGGTCAATGACTTAAGACTTTGAACGTAACAAGTTCTCGGAGATGGACAATGGAATGAAGAACATGCAGTAATGCTTGTTCTTGGTGACATAATCAGCATCAAACTTAGAGATATTGTTCGTGCGGATGCACGTTTTCTTGAAGCAGATTGTTTAAAGATTGATCAGGTCTTAATCCAATCCTTTTCTTTACTTCTTATTTCTGATTACATTTCTTTAGAGATTTGATGATTTAGGGTTTCTTCTTCTGTAACGATAAAATTTACAAAGCTTTGTTATAAACCTTTTGAACCTCTGCAGTCTTTTGCACCTATTCAGCTCACCTTATCTCAAACGCATTCCCTCCCTCAAGCCAGAAGCTAATTCAAATCTTTTTCTTACTGAGGTTACAACGTTTTTCATGTTTAATAAATTCCGCTAATCAACAATGAAATGCCCTCTGCAAATTTTGAGAAAATGAACCTCTTGAATCTTAAAGTCATTTTCTCCATGAAATTTTCCATTTACTTTACTTAAAGGATGTTATAATTTGTTCAGGACAGGCGAGGAGATCAGGCGAAATATGATGCTAGGAGCAGACGATTATGCCTAGTTCCTGTGTCGTGTACTCTCCATGTAGCCAACAACAATGGGACAGATTTCTCGACATCTGGTATTTGCTTTCTTCCTATTTTCTTGTCTTTATTTAATATCATCTTCGAACAATAATAATTTGCAGAAGAATGCTGTAAGTCATCACCGTATTATCTGCTTTGTTACTATTTTCTTGCATTTTTCGTGTCTTTATTTATATCTGTTGATGCTTCTGCAGGTTGATGAAGGATTTACTGTGGCTCTGCTTACAAACAGCCTGAAATTGAACATGTTGTCATTGCTACTGGGATCCATACCTTTTTTGGTAAACCAGCACATATTGTCAACAGTACAAACCAAGTTACCCACTTCCAAAAGGTTGGTATTTATTTTGGACTTCTGATTCTTCTTTTTGTCCTTTCTCTTATTTCATAAATACATAATTTTTGCTGATACTACAGTTGTACCAAATTGCCTAGTTAGAGTTCGTGGTAATATTCAATGATCCGGTACTGTTAGCTTCCTTCCAACAACTATCAATTACTAATTGTTCTCATGAATAGGTTTTCACAAAAGGATATGACAAGGATGCTGTTGTCTTGCTGGTTGCAAGAGCATCCAGAACAGAGAATCAAGATGCCATTGATGCAGCAATTGTTGGGATGCTTACAGATCCTAAGGAGGCAAGTATTTTATTTATGTCATCATATTAAATGTTAGTCAATAAGCAGGGCTATCCTTATTTTACTGATTTGTATCTTTTGTTGTGCCTTTTAACATCCATGCATCTAAAAGACACACGCAACCATTCCAGACCTCCATTTTCTTCCTTTCAATCCAACTGACAAGAGGACAGCTCTCACTTATATTGACAATGAAGGGAAAATGCATCAAGTTAGTAAACATGCTCCAGAGCAGGTATTGTTCTTTGGATCAATTATTTTTATCTTTCACACACAAGTAATGAATAATATAAATTTTCACAGCAATGCTGAATAATATTCTTCTTTTTATAAAAAAAATCAATGAATTAGGGAGATAGATTTAACCCGAAGGTCAGTGTTTGGCTCTACAGTTGTCGCTGTCTCCCACTAGAAATTTGTAGATAACATTATACATAAAACTACTAAGATTCATAGTACGTAGCTCTCTATTTCAGGTGAACGTGCAATGTTTGCATTACTCAACCATTAGATATCAGTTCCAGTCTTATTTCTATTTTTGCCCTAAACAACATAAATTCTCAACTGGGACACATGGAAATCTATTGGAATGCATACTTGCTCACCAGGATATCCAAGTCCTATGCAATAAAAACGGGCACTGTTCTCTATTTCAAGTGAACGTGCAATGTTTGCATTACTCAACCATTAGATATCAGTTCCAGTCTTATTTGTATTTTTGGCCTAAACAACATAAATTCTCAACTGGGACGCATGGAAATCTATTGGAATGCATACTTGCTCACCAGGATATCCAAGTCCTATGCAATAAAAACGGGCACTACACAACCCTTTCCTCTATGCTGTCCTTGGCACATCCTAATGAAGCGGTTCCATATCCCCACTCGTGGAAGCTGCATTGTCTCTTACAGATCGCCTGATCGATCTCTCTTTCGACATTCCCTAACTGTTGGTTGGTATTTCTTTCCACACCAGCAAGTTTTTTTTGTCTTTTCCACCAAATTCATTAAATAGACCTTGTCTTCCGCATTTAGGGTCCTATCAAGAAACTACCTTTGGAGTTCTTCGGCAAGGGGACTTAAACGTTTTTCTGAAACCCGTGCCTACAATTTCTACTTGGATGTTTGCATTTTCTTGCACCATTTTTCCCATTTTTTCTATACTAGGACAATGGCAATGACATGGTGCTCGAAACCGACATTTACGGAAATTTCCATAAAACCCATGCACGTAAGAGAAACCCTCAGTATTTAACCAGAATGCCATTAACTTATAATGCTCAAATAACCATGGACTCTTGAGGGAAACGAACAGACAATACTGTGACAAACATCAACGCCACTGGAAAACGCCAATAGACAGAGGAACAAACATCTAAACAATACAGTAGCCGAACTTAACAAAGCAACACCAGACAATCGAGGCATACAAGCCGGACCTGGAACAACAGAACCGCAACCAAACGTGTGCTATACAGTTAACCCAGCAACAACAGAACCGCAACCAAACGTTTGCTATACAGTTAACCGCATTCTGTTTTCACCGCAGACAATACAACAAATACAAAGGAAAAATCGCAGAGATTGTAGACCTAAACAACCAAGTAACAATAATAACCCAAAGGGCGCAAACAGGGTAAAACCCAAGCCGAGTAACTTTCCAGCATTTCGAGGAGGGACAGTTGTCCGCCAATAAGACCACCACAATACATGCTGTCCTCAGCACTCTGGAATATTTTCAGCCAATGTTCGTATTAGATCTCGTTAAAAAGCATTACCTAGTTAGCGTGAATCTGAAGTTTGATGACACATACAAATCTGCAACCAGTAATAGGATTGCATGTAATAAAGTACCTTTGAACAGCTTGATCTTATTTTGAAATTTTGTTATCTAATTAGCAGCGCTGCTGCAGTGACTTCTGAAATCATGCACACAACAGCTGCCAATATTAGAATATTACCAGGAAAAGACCTTTCTCGGTCTGCTTTCAAAACTGAGCAATTGGTTCAGGTATATAGAATACTCAGTTTCTAATAAATTGTTTTTGCAAATTAAAAGAGATCTCGTCAAGATTGCAAAACTGCAACAAGTCATGTTACAGATATGTTTTACTCTTATACAGCTTTAGTCAATCAAATACTGTTTTTAATGTTAAACAAGCTTTTGACACATTGTACATGATATAAGGATTGCACAAGAAGCTTTAGTTCACATAACTCCTTAAGATGTTTTGTCTCAAATATGTCCTCTCTTCAATTTACAATGTTATCATTTTATTCTAACTAACTGTTTGTTATGCAAATTACAAAATGCAGGAACATGCTGGCCTTCATGTCTACAACAAATGCAAAAGTAATATGAATATGTTTCTTCATATTATGCTCTTACTACAATACAAGTATTATGACTTTGTAACCTCATAGTTTTGATGTCTCCTTCTGCATTGTCATGTTCAACTAGTTAGCATGACTCTAACCAGTAATAGAATTGCATATGATAAACTACCTTTCAGCAGCTTGATCTTATTTTGAAATTTTGTTGTCTAATTGGCAGGGCTGCTGCACTGACTTCTGATATCAGCCACACAACAGCTCCCAATATTACAATATTACAAACAGAAGACCTTCCTCGGTCTGCTTTCGAATCTGATCAGTTGATTCAGGTATATACAATACTCACTTCCTAATAATTTGTTTTTGCAAATCAAAAGAGATCTCGTCAACATTGCAAAGCAATGCGAAACCCGCAATAAGACCCCAAAACCTTTCCACCCCAAAACTTTGGTTCGACTTAGCTTATAATCACTTGCTTATAACAATGTGTTAAATCGCTAGTGATTGATTGAAGCTCAATTGTTGATACCTTGCTATGAAGATCCTTTATTCATCAATCCCATTCATCATCAAGCTACCCGACTATGCAGTCTTCACCAGCCCCATGGTCATCAAAGTCAGCTTTGTTTAAACATTTTTATTTATTTCAAGTGCATCCATTTTCTATGCAGTTCTTGATTTCTCTCCAACATTTTCCAACATTTGCCAACAATTCCTCTACTGTTCCTTTGTTACTACGTTTTCATTTTGATTTCTTAGAATAAAACCCCTGTAGTACTAACTATATGCTTTGTTTCAAAATTCAGTCAAATCGCGATATAAACAGTATTGGCAATTTCTCTGAGTTTGAGGAGCCAATTCTTCGTCAAGGGAGTTCTGCCATATTTGGAAGGTACACAAGATTTGCAAAACTTTGTCAATTGCTGCTATCATCGGGGGTTTTGCTGATCTCCATTTCTGTACTAATTTCCCTTGCATTGTATATCACCTTTGGCAGTGTCACAGCAGCTCATCGGCTTATCGCAAAAACTACAGTTCAAGTTGTAATATCTCAACGCACAGTCGCAGCCATTCTAGGAAAAGTCTCAAAATGCTGTTGTTAAAATTCAGCAGCTAAGCTCGTATAAAGAAGCATAAATTTCTACAAATTCCATGGGATCCCCTTCAACTGAAACTTTTGAAACATGGAGACTTGGAATGAAGTATTGTCATTGCTGACAAAATGACATTGTGTTACAGCACAAAATTTGAGTGCCATTTCTTTGACTTGACATAAATGTATTTTGATAAACATGAATTACATTATATTTTGAATTTGGATTCTACTGCCACTGCTTACGCTCCAAAACCAATGTTCTCTATGTAAAAAATATATCTTTTTATATATATTCAATATATCATTACACAATGTATTAGCTTATCATTTTAAATTTTAAATTATATCTTTTAATTCGATTACTATGATATTGCAGAAAGCAAGAGTATAGAACACCAAAACATAATGGATTTTTTCTTGGAGATCATGATCAATTTACATTTCAACTCGTAAACTTTAAATGTTTTTTTAATTTTAATTTGTTTATTTTAATTTTTATTTTATAAAATAAACTTATCAAAATTATTTTATTATTGTACTTAGATGCTATATTTACCAACCCAAAACTATAAAAGAGGCCAAAAGTCATGTCCTTTGCATCACAACAAATCATTAATTAAATGCAACAAATTACTAATTACAAATTACATCAATTTACATTTCAACTCGTAAAGTTTAAATGTTTTTTTAATTTTAATTTGCTTATTTTAATTTTTAATTTATAAAATAAACTTATCAAAATTAATTTATTATTGTACTTATATGCTATATTTACTAACCCAAAACTATAAAACAGGCCAAAAGTCATGTCCTTTTGCATCACAACAAATCATTAATTAAATGCAACAAATTACTAATTACAAATTAGATGCATTTCAAGTCATAAAGTTTAAATGTTTTTTTAATTTTAATTTGTTTATTTTAATTTTTAATTTATAAAATAAACTTATCAAAATTATTTTATTACTGTACTTAGATGCTATATTTACTAACCCAAAACTATAAAATAGGCCAAAAGTCATGTCCTTTTCCATCACAACAAATTATTAATTAAATGCAACAAATTACTAATTACAAATTAGATGCATTTCAACTCATAAAGTTTAAATGTTTGTTCAATTTTAATTTGTTTACTTTAATTTTTAATTTATAAAATAAACTTATCAAAATTATTTTATTATTGTGCTTAGATCCTATATTTACTAACACAAAACTATAAAAAAGGCCAAAAGTCATGTCCTTTTGCATCACAACAAATTATTAATTAACTGCAACAAATTACGTCCTTTTCTTTGCTAGTTGGTAATTGGACAAATTTAAAGTTCACACTAAAGTTATGATAAACAATATTTTTAAATAAATAAATTTTTTGTTCTTTTGACCATGGAATAATTCCTCAATCATTGAGATTAACCTGAATCATATCATTTATGTCCAAATATGTTACTAGATATGTAATGTTTCAATCATGGCTTCAAGACTCCATAACTATAATTTTTAAATGCTCAAGTCCTTCTAATTTATATTCATAATAATGTTTATTTGGTCATCATCATTTTATCAATATTTCCATAATATTCAAATGTAAAAAAATAAGAAAATTCTATCTTTTCTGCACCATGGTTATTAAAATACATAACTTGCTTTAACACCTTCCTATTATTTTATTATATTTTAATTTTATTATATTTTAAAATCATGGTTATAAAATTTTTATTATTATTTAATCTTATTATATTTTAATTATTAATCTAAGCATTTTTTAAATCATGAGACATTGGAAAATTATATCTAAAACTAATCTTATTTTAAGAAATACAAACTCAACATTATAACAAGATATATGGCAAGTGTCTTTTGAAAATTAATTTTAATCATAATAACAAAATATAGGACCAATGCCTTTTAAAAATTAGTTTATAATTGAAAATAATAAAACAAGTGATTATTTTAAATATAAATGTTAATGTATTAACATACAAATTAAATAATTATTTTAAACAGATGGATAGATTTGTAATATCAAACAAAAAATTTGACATATAATAAAATTGTAACAAGCATTTATCAATTCAATGACATTTCTGACAATTCTTACTTAACAAAGCCAAAGTTCATTGCATTTCACTCTTCGCATAAAGTCAAAAAGTTCATTCAAGCTCTCATGATAATGCAAATTAAACCTCATAATAATAACACACCAAACTATTTTGTTAACCGGCAGGGACTAGCGCCACAACAGTGGCTCCTTGTTATATATAGTTATAAATATACAACTATATAACTATATTATATTATATAAATAATTTAATTATATATAATAAAAAAAGTTATTTAACTAAAAGAAAATGGTTCCGCCATGAAAAACAATAAATTGAAAATGGGGAATAATAATGATGACACCAAAAAATATCAAGAAGAACTCGATAAAGTATGGGGTTGTTTCGACAATTTTCAAAATAAGTAGATATAATTAGGAGAAGGTAAAAATAGGATAATTGTAACTCAAGAAGAATTAACATGTGACATTAAAAAATTAGATAACATTGAGAGAATGTTGTAAAAGGAATGAAAAAAATAGCTAATCAAAGGGGATATTTCATTTTTTAATCTTTTAATTTCATAAGAACCAACACAAAGTACCAAGACTATAGAAGGAAAATATTTCCCAAATCATGAAATTTCGCAAACACATTATGAAATTTCACAAATGCTGCAAATACTTTTATCAGGTAGTTAATACTATTCAAAATTCCCAGAAAAGGACTATCAACGAATTAATAAGGAGCTCCCAAAATATGATGGAAAAGACCATAAAGGTGTTATTGTGTGGGTTAATAAAATGGAAGTCATTTTTGAATCAAACCCCACAATAGGTGAAGAAAGAAAATCATGACTACATCCAACAATTTGGAAGCTAAGGCATATGATTGGTTCCTATTGTGGTCTGACAAATGTGACACCTGTTTCTTTCTTTGGAAGAACTTTGTGGATGCTTTGCTAACAAAGTTTTATGATGAATAAGAAGATGATGTCTATGAAAGATTTTTTAATCTTAAGCAAAAGGGGTATGTAAGTGAATTCAACCATGAATGGGAAGTATTAAATACAAGACAAAAAGGATTTACTGATGAACAACTATTTAAAATGTATAAATGTGGAATTGAGGAGTATATCCATGCAGAATTAAAGTTGTACAAACCCAAAACTATTGAATAAGGTAGACATGTAGAAAACATTGTTTAACAAAATCATAAGTTCAAAATTCCATCATTCAAGGAAGATGAAGACCAACAACAATACTCAGGTGAAAAAGAGTCAAACAAATGTAGGTATTGTGGAGGCAAATAGACTTCAGGGCATAGATGCCTTAACAAGAAGTTATATACTTATGAATTTGATAAGGAATCAGGCACTTCAAGTAATGAGTCATAAAAAAAGGATAAAAAATTAAAAATAATTGTCACAATTGTGGAGAAAACTCGATACCATGACATAAATGTGAAGACATGTCCTTATGCTACTATAAAATATTAGATGGGAAACAAGTTGAAGTACGAGAATGTGAGTGAAGGTATCGTAGTCACACACAACGAAGATTCAGATTATGAGGAACCATCATTAGACACAATCTCATTTATCCAACAAAATCAAGGTGAAGGAACTAATTATTTAAAAATTCAAAAGCAACAAGTCACTGCAAAATACATTCCACCACATTTGGAAGTAGAGAAACCAGTCTCCAAGATGAAAGAACATTAAGCTTAATACTCTACCAACAAAAATAACAAGGAGATTGCACCCTAAAACCCTAAATCTTAAACGATCCATAAGAGACAAATATGTCAATATACTTGTAGATTCTAACAACACTCACAATTGTATAAAAATTAATCTTTCTAAAAAACTTGATCTTTGTATATGCCCAATCAAGGACTTATTATAGCTGCTACAACCACCCTCTAATATATTTCCCATGCTTT
The DNA here is from genome assembly GCA_031772625.1 of Pinus tabuliformis. NCBI lineage: Eukaryota > Viridiplantae > Streptophyta > Pinopsida > Pinales > Pinaceae > Pinus > Pinus tabuliformis. Next base: position 481,795,454 of record CM062813.1, read on the forward strand.
TATTTTGGAGCCTCTCTTCTATCCATAGGAGCTTATCATTTACTGATGTCAATTATTCATGTTATGTTCAAGACTTATATTTTCATGTTGTGCTTGTTATTTCTTGTTTTAATATCGACCTGAATATCTGCAATCATAAGCAAGCTTTTTCCCGCACCTTGCAACATTTTTGGTCTTCCCTTCAGAAAATACACAATCTTGGAAGGAAGGCCAGCCTTGAGGATCTTAATTGAGTAATCTAGACAGGTAGGCCATCCTTGAGCTTAGAAATTGTGCAAAGCTTCCCTTGCTCTCAGAAACTGCACAATTCGCAGAGTCAAGGAGTTGTCCTATCCCCTGTCGTTGGGAAATGCACAATCCTTCTTGGCAATGTGAATGGCCAGTTTCCCAAAAAATAAAACATAAAAGGAAAAATCGATCCATAGAAAATAGGGAGTGATCAATTAGTTTCCTGAAGGATGGCACAAGTTGTTATTTTTGGACATTTCGCCAAGTGTCGCTTTTTCCTTGATTTTAGGCATGCACATCATAAACCCTAACCAACCTAGTTCTATATAATGGATGCCCCTATAGCTCATTTTCACATTCAATATTGGTGCTATAACATTCCCTAGGATATCAAGGAGCCTTTGGTGGAGTTTGCGGTGCTTTTCAGGGTGAGTTTTGCTTTTTTTGTCTCTTGTTGCTTTTTCTATCGATTGTTGTCGTTTTGATTCTGTGGGTGTTGTTTTGCTTGTTTCTTTTCTTGTTCATTGGTATTTTTAACCTATATTAGCTTCCACAAGTGTTGGTTTAGTCCCTTATTCACCTTTTACAAGTGTCACATCAACTTTCTTATTTTTTCTGGTTAGTGGTCGTCGTTTCGACAACTCCCCATGAATGTTTGTTTTTCCTTTTTCATGTTGATATTTTGCACTTGATTTTCAATGATCTATCTTTCCTTAGTCAAATCTACACTCTAACTTGAGCTATCACTCAAATATGCCACTTTCCCATCCTATTTCTTTGAAAATCTTTCCTTCACTTGGGCAGCGGTTGCCATGTTCAACTGGGAATTGTGCAACTCCAAGGCTCAATCCTCATGCTCAGCCTCTAATACTGCATAATGTGTAGTCCCTAGCTTGCTCAACTATGCATTTCACAATCCTTGGCTTTTCCAAATGTGCATTGCGTAATTCTAGGGCTCAAGCTTCATCCTTGGCAACTAAGATTGCACAATGCATGGTCTCCGCCTCAGTCTGTTTAGGATGAGACTACGCACTGCACAACCTCAAGCCTTAAGCTACTCCCCTAGCTGTTGGGACTACAAAATGCACAGTTCTTGAAGTCAATCCCTTGTCCAACGTAATAATTGAGCAATTTTCCCTCTTAGTTATGTGGTTGCTGCCTTGATCTTGCTTTGTGATTCATTTTGCTAAAGAAAATTCATGTTTTCCATGAGTGCATTTTCCTCCTATAGGTATTGTAGTTGTTGAAGATTTCTCTTGATCAGTAACTTTTATCATGGCTCCCAAGAGATCTACCTCAAAGGACACTACATAAAGCAACACCGAGGAGGTAATTGAGAGTACTCCAATGAAATTTCTAGTTTTGTCAGATACTCAATTGTTTATAGAGAAAGAGTTAGACATCAGATAGCATAAAGTGAATGAGGAATTCTCAGCAAGAATATTCAAAGAAGATCTTGAAGACCGACAAGTGTATATCAATTACCAAAGGTAAGTGTTACACAACATTTCATGTAGGTACCCAACTTTCCCATGTACAAACATTGTCAGCTAGATAATTTCTCATACAGATTCTAAGACCGTGACTCTTAGCACTATGAGTGGATAAAGGCTTGCCTCTTTCCTGGAATTGGATACCATCTCACGTATCATTTTTTGGAGCCAGAATCACTCATGGATTCTCACTTCTATGAATTCACGAGCTACTTGAGCACAAAGGATGTTGTCAAAGGTTGGGTGAAGGAGCCAACAAAATTTTGTCAGACACCCTCCAACACCTACAATACCAAGTCTCTCAAGAGGGTTTATTAGTAATGGATATTTCTATGTTATAGGATCTATGGTAAACAAAGTACTAAGACCTTGCCCAAAGTTTGGGCATTCTTGTTGAACCAAAGTGTGAATGAAGGAAAACCATTTAACTGGTTAGACTGATTGGCTCAAAAGATCAAGATCCATGTAGATAATTCCTAGAATCCTCCCAAGGGAAAGTGATCCAGACTCTACATGTTTTCTTACCTGCTCAATGCAATATGCACTCACAATTCATTCCCTAGCATGAATTGGACCTAGTCACCAAAGAGATTTCCATGCACATTTACTGCAAGCTTCTTTCAGAGTGCAACCACAAAGTAGTAATGGAAAATTAGACTGATCACTTCCTCATTCAATTGTAAAAGTTAATCTTTGAGGAATAACCACCTTGCATGTCATGTGGGGCAATAGCAGGAGTGTTAGAAATAGTAGATTTGTTTGCCTCACTAGATGGAACTTTCCTTAGAGTGTTTGGTAGACAAAAGTCTTCACGTCTCCTACTAAGATATGCCACCAATAATTTGGTCATGCAAGAAGTTTCTTACCGTCTTTCCAAAGGGTTATCAGTAGTTTTTCACACGAAGAATAAAGCACCTTGGCCCTCTCTTCCTTTGCAAACCGGATTGTACGAAATCAAGAATTTGAATGTTGCAGACACCGAAGGCAAGGAGATAAAGATTCACATTCATTCATTTGGACTTCAATCCATACACTCCTAGGAATGTTGTAAATACCACAATGAAATGATTCTTTTTCAATGGCCAAGTGGGAAATTTTACAGACCCGAGGAGGGGGAGATCAAGAATTTTTACAATGCCTCCAAGTCCCGCGAACTAGTCAGCTTTGTAGGAACATCATAGGTTACTCCACAAAAGGAAGTCACTCCAGAGTTAGTAGAAACAAAAAGGTGCAACATCATGCATGAAAAGGGCAAAAGGATGGCTGCACATATCCCAACGGAAGAGTGGATCTGCAAGATGAAAGTAGATGCATTCATCCTAAAAGCGGCCATAGTAGTAGAGAAGAAGAGAAAACAAAGGAAGCAGGAAGTAGAATAGAAGCAGAGGAGATTGAAAGAAGAAAAGAAGAAGAAATAAGAAGAAAAAAGGAAGAAGCAAGAAGAAGAAGAAAGGCAGAGAATAAAAGAAGAATACGTAACATAGAAACAAGTCGAAGAATAAGAGAAGAACCGGCTACTAGAAGATTAGAGAAAACAATTGTAGGAAAAGGAGCTCTCTCAAGAGATTGAGGTGTTGATTGTGATTGAAGACATGAAGGTGGAACCGAAGCTGCTGAATCAAGATGTTGATTTGATGCTGACAACTTAGTACGTCACCATTCAGTCTTCCCCTCCTTTGATAACAGAGCAAGATCCAATTGAGGAAGAGGAAATTGTTCCTCTTGATGATGGTCTAGTCATGGACACATGCAATTTGATTTACGATGAGCTTCAAAATAATATTGTACAAGCAAGGAAGAAACATTTTTTGGAAGATCTCACATCTCCTACATTCATAAGAGAAAGAGTGATTATGATAGACACTAAAAGGAATGTAAATTCCATTTCTGCAACTAACTTGGCTTTCACAGGAGCAAAAAAGTCATTCATGAAGTATTTGATGCCTGAGAAAAAACAGATGGCAAATAACTTACATGATGTGAGGCAATAACTTCAACAAATCCAAACAGAGGTCCAAAATGCAGCTCCCGCACAGGTATATCTAGAAGAACTTAAGGAAGCCATATTTGGTGAAGTATCGACATTGGGAGAAACCACATGGAGCCTTTAATACGAGATTATCACCATGTATAAAGTAGTTTTCCACTTGCATGGCATGCAACAAAAGTGTAAGGATAATGCTAAAGCCCTCAAGGTTGTCCATACAACCATCACTATCGTGCATGAGTGGTCAATGCAATACAAATGGGCACAATATGAATTGGCAAAGAAAACAAGGCAACATGTAGAGTTGGAGAAAGCACAAGTGCAAATGATCATTCATAGTAACAAACAACTCACCTCGTTCATCGCCAATATTCAAGCCTCATATGCATGATTGTACAACAACATGGATTTCATGGTGAAATTGCACAAGATCCCATCATTTGGCTCACTCACTAAAGCCAAACATAGGAATCAAGTCATAAAGGAGGTTGAAGAATACCTGGATCAGTTGAAATAGATCACTACCAAGGAAGATATTGAAGTGAATAAGAAAAATATGTAGAAGTACATTAGTCGCCCTATCCAAATCAATACCATGTTTCTCCTGCTCAATAAGGAAACTCAGACTGGTTCCAAATCAGTGTACTCGAATGCCATGGAGGTTAGAGTCTGATTCCAACCTGATCCCATTGCACTGTTTAGGTAAGTCATCATGTAGTAGAAATCTTGGCACCGTCATGTGACCGAGAAACTACAAGTTGAAGTTGTTGAGCCGGAGTCAAAAACTCAATCTTAACTTGTTTTGTCTTATTAGTTGTCTAGCTGGATCTACCCAATTTCGTCCTGTATGGGTACGAATATATTGTAATACTTGTTGTAATTAATTTGTAAGTGAAATTCCAAGTGTCAATTGTGGAATTTGAAGAGTCATTTTGTAATAAAGTTGAAGAGTCATGAGGGAAGTCCAAGAGTCACAAAAGGGAGATGAATAGTGACCCCTTTTGTTATAAATATGTCCTCATAACTCATGTAAAGGGATTTTCAGAGCCAATATTTTTGCTAGGCTTTAGCTTAGGATCAGGAGCTTGGGTGTTATTTTGAGAGCCTTGACTTCTCCGTAGCATAGAGGGAGAATGTTTCTTTGGAGGAGAAGGTGTAGATTTCATGTTCCACCATTGGGACTAGTGGTTCATCAATGGTATATGTATGCTTGGAAGTTTCACTTTAATAAAATCTCAAGGCCAACACATTTTCATGCATATGTTGTGAATATAAAGGATTATTCTTATTGTGTTCGCAATATATGTTATTTCATTTACACTAACTCTTATGAACTATTTTGCTCACATTGGTATGGATATTTTTGAATGTTGTTGTCGATTTCCATCATGGTTAACTTGTGAACTATTTTGCAGGCTAACTTGTGATACCTTTTTATGCTTATGTGTTCCTTTCAAGCTGCATACTATTATAGGATTCTAAGGGTCTCACTCACTTTCCCTTCATCGTATTGGAACCTTTCATGCATCTCCCTTGACCCTTCATAGAGTCACACACTTGTTTCACCAAAGTCACGAATACACCATTCTATGCATTATTGTAGCTAAGGCACATCATTAAAACCCATTGATTCGGGAATCGAGACATATTCCAGATAAGTATTTTACTCCAAAAAATGTGAGTTCTAATTGGGACTTCATATCAGCGCAACCCCTTGAATGTTTGTGAGTCCATCACCGTCAACATTTTTGGTGCTAAAAGAGCGCCAGGTGACAAGATGAGCCTGTGAAGATTACTGAACTTTCCTTATCTTCTAATATCTTCTTCCCATATCTTAACCCAAGATGTTTTTCCAGAACTAAAAATATGAAAGTTCCCATGGGGATAATTAATGAATTACAAAATTTGAAGTTCTATGGTTAGGGTGGAACAATCATTCTCACACAACACGATATTCATTGTGAGGATACTGCTTGCAGGTTGTTTGTTCTCATGTTGGAAGTGCGCTTTAACGAATGGTGTTACACATTTCCAACCACTTCTATTCACTCTTTTGAACATCTTTTCAAGGAGTTATACCACATCTTTGATAGTTATGATTACAAATATGTTTATAGAAAAATCATGCATCTGAGAAAAGCACCTGATGAATCTCTTAACGATTTTCACAATCTCTTCATTCATTTTTGTTTTGAATTTTATGAAGATGATATTGATTGCAATTTTATGAAAGAGAAGTTCAAATTTCTTCTTCACATTTCGATGAATCCAAAAGAATATGGATCTTTTGAAACTCTCCTAACATATACTGATTATGGAGCTCCTAAATTTGTGATAGAGGAAGTTGTTTCTCCGAGTGACTCTTTGTATTCTTCTCATAAATCAACTTCATTTATGTAGGTTGAGGTTGGAGAACTTGAGAGTTCATCCATTGATCTATCACCATCTTCTCCCACCCCACACTTTTAGAATTAAAATGGAATTTTTGACTGTGGATCTAGTCTCTCTGGTGATGTGCTTTCTCCTTTTCCTCTATCTGTTGTTTCCTTTGGTCCTTCCGATTGCGAGTTGTTGTATCCATTGTTTTCAATAATTTATTCTAATGTTCACAAGAATCAATCTCAAGATGGATTTAGTGTTGACCAACAAGCTTGTGATATCATTTATGATGATTATGTGTGGGATTCTATTTCTAAACAAGAACCTACGATACAAGTTCATATTTCTCCTTTTCCGCCTCTCCCTCATTATCCTGACATCTTCCATGATTCTATCATACATGTTGTATATTTCAAAGAATCAGTTTTTGATGATGTTAATTCTGATCATACTTAAGAATCGTGCAATTTTAGTTTTACATTTGAGCATGAAGAAGGAAAATCTTATCTTCCTAATCTCCCTAATCCATCATGTGATCATTCTGAAGAAACAAAGGGTGAAATTTCTTGTTTTCAATATTCCCCTCTCTACAATTCATCAGACAAAGAGGATGCCTTTCTTTTCGATGTTTAACTTTCTGATCATGGTTGTCATGATCTATTCATTGATTCCTCTAGTCACGACTTTGATTTTTCTGCTACTGATATTTCTAAGCCAACAGTTTTTTATGATCTACCATCTTATTTCTTTGAACTATTGCAAGCTGGCGAGGCACTTTAACCCATGTTGATGGTTATGTCAAGTTCTCGTAGTCTTGAGGCTAGCCCCAATCACGATCACGATAGTGCATTATCTTTTAAGGATCCTCATTGTTCGATCACACAAATTGAAAATCAATCTTCTCCACAATCTTCACGCCCACCCTCTATTTTACATGATGTTATCATTCAACCCTTGGAGGAATCATACCTAGCAAACGCATTTGTGAAACATAAGTTTTTCAATTTTCTTTATGTTCAACGAGTTTATAAATTTGAAAGGATGCTCTTCCATGTTACCTTGTTGCGATGTGTACAAAAACTACAATGCATTTGCGAAGTGTTTGGAATATGCTTTTCTGTTGTATTTTTCTATGTGCATTTTCACTCTTCAAATGTTGTGGCATGTATCAATTTATATTTCTTATCTTCCATTACTCTTAAATATATTTCTTAATTTTGGTTCCCTTTCCTCTATAGGCCAGCGTATGCATCGATGGTTGCACTAGAAGTTTCATTTTAATTAAGCCTGACCTATTCTCTGTTAATTTAGGAGTAGGAGTAGTTTGTTTTTCTTCTTTGTTTTATTTTGTTTTGATTTACTTTCTGCCTTTCTCTTTCCTTCCCTTTCATTGTAGGATTGATTCCACATGAGACCGTGTTTAGTTTATGAAGCAAGCATGGTGAAGCTCAAGAGGAATTTGTGCTAGTATCAATGATTGGTTATCTATTTATTCCCTCTCTTTATGTGGATCTTGGACATTTTAGTCGATGATACCTTGATTTAAAATACATTCTTTTCGAAGAAAACCATAGTGGAATCATGATGCTTAATTTATAACTAGTACCACCTGATCTAATCAGTTTTATAATTGTTCGGTTTCATATTTTCAACTAAGTTGAGTAGAGTAGGGAGGGGAGGAAACTTTAACAACTAAATTGTATTTGAGAGGTGTATAAATATCCTTCTCTGAAGGGACAAACTCTTCTGCTCTCAATAAGTCAGGATCCCTCTTCCGCCCCATGAAATCAATAAGTGTCAATGCATATTTCTATGAATAAAATACAAAAAAAATTGATAAAAGGCGAAATAAGAGAAAATATTCTTACACAGGGAGGTGAAGAAAGCAACTCCACTGGGGTACTATCCAGGCTCGCTGGCAGCGTAGCACTACTTGTATCCCTGAAGTGACTCTGTCAGGTTACTGTCCAGACTTTCTGGCAGGAGGGAAACACCAAAGATGAAAACCAAGACTCTGAAAATCCTTTTTCACTTGTGTATCTAAATACTCCCCATCCCTAATTGAAACAACTAAGTTTGACTTAGGCTTTGTTAGCGTGGTGCCGATGAAAAGAATGATAGGGAATATATTTGTAACTTAAGCTAAGTAAAGAATCTATGGTGATCAATGAAATGAAGAATTCTTCCCGAAGAATTATACCTGGTTTACATGAATTAAGACCCATACAAAGAGTTGGAGTTCTACCAGTGTGTCACCAAGTGTTGTGGCTGCTACAACCCCCCTCCAAAATTTTGCCCATGATTTTATTTTGGAGCCTCCCTTATGTCCATAGGAGTTATCATTTACTAAAGTCAAGTATTCAAGTTCTTTTAAAGACTGATATTTTCATGTTGTGCTTGTGATTTCTTGTTTTCATCCTGACCTGAATATTTTCAATCACAAGCGAGCTTTTTCCCTCACCTTGTAGCATTATCGATCTTCCCTCCAGAAATTGTGTAATCTTGGAAGCTAGGCTAGCCTTAAGGATCTAAATTGTAAAATCAAAATAGGTTGGCCAACCTTGAGCTCAAAAATGTGTAATTTTGGGAGACAACCTGGCCTTGAGCTCAAAAATTATGCAAAGCTTCCCTTGCTCTTAGAAGCTATGCAATTCACTGAGTCAAGAAGTTTCCCAGTCCCCTGTGGTTGGGAACTGCACAATCCTTCTTGGCAGTGTAAATGCCCGGCTTCATGAAAAGGAAAAAAAGTAAAAAAGAAAAAGAAATCCCTAGAAAATAGGGAGTGATCAATTAATCCCTAAGGATGGCATAAGTTGTTATTTTTGGACTTTCTGCCAAGTGTCGTTTTTCCTTGATTTTAAGCACGTGCGTCATAAATCCTAACCAACATAGAGCTATATAATGGATGCCCCTATAGCTCATTTTCATATTCAATCTTGGAGCTCTAGGATTCCCAAGGAGATCAAGGAGCCTTCAGATGAGTTTGCGGTGCTTTTCTAGGTGAGTTTTGCTTTTGTCGTCTTTTGTCGCTTTCTCTGTTGCTTTTTTTCATTTTTCTTCTATGAGTGTTTTTTTCTTGTTTATTTTCATGGTCACTGGTGTTTTAACTTATATTAGCTTGCAAAAGTGTTGGTTCAGTCCTTCGTGCACCTTTTACATGTGTCACATCAAATTTCTTGTTTTTTCTTGTTAGCAGTCGCCATTTTGGTGACTCCTCATGCATGTTTGTTTTTCCTTTTGCATGTTGATCTTCTACACTTGATTTCCACTTTTCTATCTTGCCTTAGTCACATATACACTTTAACTTACACTATCACTAATATCTTCCACTTTCCCATCCTATTTCTGGGAATATATGTCCTTCACTTGGCCAACAATTTCCATGTTCAACTGGGAATTGCTCTATTCCAAGGCTTAAGACTCATGCTTGGGATCCTAGACTACACAATGCACAATCCATATCTTTCCCAACTATGCATTGTGTAATTTCAGGGCTCAAGCCTCATCTTTTTCCATTGAGATTGCACAATGCACAATCTCCCCCTCTATGTACCCAGTCTGATGCTGCGCATTGTGCTGTCTCAATCCTTAAGCTACTCCCTTGGTTGTTGAGACTACGCAATGCGTATTTCTTGAAGCCAATCCCTTTCCCAACTTAAGAATTGCACAATTTTACCTCTCAGTTTTGTGGTTGCTACCTTGATCTTGATTTGTGAGTCATTTTGTTGAAGCTAATTCATGTTTTCCATGAGTGCATTTTCCTCTTACAGGTATTGCATTTTTTGAGCAATTCTCTTGACCAGTCACTGTTATCATGGCCCCCAAGAGATATTCCTCAAAGGACACTACAAAAAGTAGCACTGAGGAGGCAGTTGAGAGTACTCCAATGAACTTTCCAGTTTTCATAGATACTCAACTATTTATAGAGAAAGAGTCAGACATCACATGGCACAAAGTGAATGAGGCATTCTCAACAAGAAGATTCAAAGTATATCTTGAAGACCAATAGGTGTATATCAATGTCCAAAGGTTAGGGTTACACAATATTGCATGCAGGTACCTAGATTTCCCATGTGTAGACATTGTCAGCTGGATAATTTATGATATAGATTCCAAGATCGTGACTCTTAGAAATTGAAGTGGGCAAAGGCTTGTCATTTTCTTGGCACCATATTACTATCTCATGTATCAATTGTTGGAGCTAAAATCGTTCATGGATTCTCAATTCTATGCAATCACCAACTACTTGAGCACAAAGGATGTTGTCAAAGGTTGGGTGAAAGAGCCAACAAAGTTCTGTCAGACACCCACCAACAGCTACAAGACCAAGTCACTTACGAAGGCTTATTGATACTTGATAGTTCTATATTGTAGGATCTATGGCCAACACATTACTGAGAGCTTTCCTAAAGGTTGGGAATTCTTGCTAAGCCAAATTGTGACTGAATGAAAACCATTTAGATGGTAAGAATTGTTGGCTCAAAAACTGAAGATCCATGTAGCTAATGCCCAAAATCCTCCCAAGGGAAAGCAATCTAGATTCTACATGTCTACCTACATGCTGGATGCAATATGCATTCATAATTCATTCCCCTACATGAATTGGACCTTGTCCCTAAGAGACATTGCCATGCACATTTACTACAAGCTACTTTTGGAGTGTAGTCATAAAGGAGCAATGGAAAATATCATTGATCACTTCCTCATTCCATTGTAAAAATTAATATTTGAGGAAGAACCACCTTACATATAACATGGGAAATGGAAGCAGTGTCAAAAATAGAAGGTTGGTTTGCCTCACCGGATGGAACTTTCTGACTTAGATCTTTTTACTTCATGGATGCATACAAAATTGCATAAAAGAGCCTGTAACCAAGTAACTTAAACACATGAAAAAGAAGTGGAAATCATAAATAAACCATGATATCAAAGGCACACAAATGATTCAATTATCAAGTTCACCCAATGTGGGATATGTCTCCGGGCCTTGCTCAAAGTGGGCAGGCATATTTTATTAAATGGAAGAAAAAATGAATTACAATCAACTTTACATAAATGACCCTTATACCTCCAATTTCTATCATGGATGAAAAATGCAAAGCTCAGATGCATAAATGGACTTCACTAGTGGATTTGTCACATGAAACCATGTCAAACGACTATAAACTTGACCATATTCTAAGCAGTTGACCTTTGGAGCTCCAAGAAATCTTTAGATTCCCTCAAGATTCCATACAAGAGTATTCTCCCAAAATTCCTTCTAAATATTTCTTGGTTTTCGTGCCCTCTTGGGCGTGGTTTCTTTCTGGGGGCTCCTAGTTCCACCTGCAAAAACTTGTTTTCGACTCACAGTCCCACACCTCCTACCTTCTCAAATGACGAAGTGAGGTTCATACGGAAATTCATGGGCATACCTACAAATATTGAGCCAAAGGTTTGTTGGTTTGTGGTACTATGTTAATGCGCACAAGTGATGGGAGGTTCTAGGGTCCAACCCCACGTAACCTTTGTTTTGGTATAACAAATGTTGTATATGGTGCATGAGGATTTATTTGTTTTTTCCACTGTTATGGATGGGTATGACCATTGGTGGCTTTGAATAGACTGCACACTATTATATATATTAACATATGTGGGTTGGCGAGATTTGACCACCTGCCAACCACTTTCTATTTTCTTAATATAACTATTGGAGGGGTGGCGGAGGTGGTAGCCCACCACCCCACACATATGTATTTTTTGATTTTTATTACAAAATGGTTAAAATATTTTTGTTAATTGTTAAGGGTTATTGGGAAAATTAAAGAGGTGAGAAATTTTCCCTTTTTGACTATCGTTTTTTGTGTGTCGTACATTCGTCAATTTTTTTCCTTGTTAGTGGCTACCACTTGGCCTAGTTTGACTAGAACTTTGACTAGCTATATCTTGTGCTTACCAACTCATATTTGAGTTTCGTTCACACCGTTGGAATTAAGGCGAAAAATACTATGATAGTTTCATTTCAATCCAGTGACTTTGATTTTTGAGCTTTTTCAAGGCCATTTGTATTTCCGGAGCAACTTGGTTCATTCCTCCCCACTAATGAGCTTTTGGGTTGCCAAAATATTTATCAATTAATTGGAAAGTGAGGTAATTTCTCCTTTTCAATCCATCGGGCCTTACTTGGATGGATTCCTTCGAAACCATTATGAAGGTACTCCACGTCTCCCCGTCGTGAAGTCTTGGTGTTTCTGTCAAGAATGATGTCCTCAGGTATCTTTAACACATATTCATGTGCAAAATCATCCATTGTAGGAACCTTTCCAACCTCTTTGGTGTCCATGATCAACAAAGGCTCATAAAGCTTCACTTTTTCAACGTTCATCACTGAGTACATCTGAATGTATGCTGGAAAATCGAGACAAAAATCATTGTCTCCAATCTTCTCTAATATGGTGAATGGTCCATATCAAATTGGTCTCAATTTCTTTCCTTCCCCTTTCATTCTTTCGTTGATGATGTGGAGCTAGACTTTTTCTCCAACCTAGAATTGGTGATTAACTTGGTGCTTGTAATTTCTGGCTTTGTATTGAGCCTGAGTTTTCTCCAACTGTTCCTGCACTGCCTGGTGAATAATCTAAATAAGTTAAATGAACTTATGCAGTTTGTCCCTGTCATCTTTCCCACTGGAATCTTCATCTCTCCCAAAGACCATGTCTAAGGGATCCTTTGGAAAATATCCAAAGCATGTCTCGAATGATGATCTTTGAGTGGATGAATGCATTGCCCAATTGTATGCATGTTGTACATAAGGAAGCTGCTCATCCCACAACTTGGGATGCTTGCCACAATAGCCTCAAAGTAAGTGTATCACTGTGCAGTTGACAACTTATGTTTTCATGTTGGTCTGTGGATGAAATGTCATGCTCCTCTTCAACTTGGTGTCCATCATTCTCCACAAACTCATCCAAAACTCTCCAAGAAAGTGAGAGTCTCGATCAGACACAATGGATGTGGGCAACCCAAAGTGGACCCATACAAATTGGAAGAAGAGATGAGAGGTCTATTCTCTAGTGACATGCTTTTTACAAGGCATTAATACACATAGTTTTCTAAATCAATCCACAACGGCATAAAAATAGTCATGACCTCTCTTAGAAAAAGGAAAACCTCCTAAAAAATCCATTGGCACACCTTCCCATGGATGACTTAGAACAAGGAGTGGTGTGTAGGGACCCAATTTTATATTAGTGTCCTTGCTAACTGAACATAACACACATCCCTTTACATATTGAGTCACAAATTTTTTCATGTGAGGCCAATAACACAACCTCTACAAATGATACAAAGTTTTCCATACACCAAAATGACCTAACACAAGAGAGGTATGTGCCTCTCTGATTACATGTATTCTCTCATTAGTGGGGATACAAAGTTTTCCAATGTGGTACAACAACTTTCCCTGCAAATGTTAATTTTCCAACTGCGATCCATGAGTCATTTTTTCATAAATCTCCTTAAAATCATCATCATCAACAACATATTGTTCAACATAACTTTCAAAAGATGAAGAAGCATTTTGGAAAAATACAGATGCATAAATAGGAGGGCGAGAAATAATATCTTCCACTTTGTTGTTGGTGCCCTTCTTGTACTTTATTTGTAAGTGAAATTGCTAGAGGAATCCCATCCATCTGAAATTACATGCTTTTTGAATCTTGGTCTATGACTGGAGGTACTGCAAGAACTAGTGATCTGTTTGAATGATGGTCTCCTTGCCAATCAAATAGTGCTTCCACTTCTTCACACTTTGAACCAAGGTAGACAACACCTTGCCGTATGTGGGATAGTTCACAATAGCTTGAGATAATGTCTTTGACTGGTAACATATAGCTTTCCTCTACTGCATCAACACTACTCCCATGGTGTATCCACTGTCATCTGTCTCAATATCAAAAGGTTGCTAGAGGTTAGGTAAGGAAAAAACAGGTGTGGTATTGATATTCTCTTTTAGTGTATCAAAGGATCTCTGCTTCTTCCCTCCCCACTGAAAGGTTTTCTTCACACTCGTCAATGCATGTAAGGGGGATGAAATGACGGATAAGTTGGCAATGAACCTTCTCCATTATTGTACTACACCCAAAAAACTATGAACCTTTGTAACATGGGTGGGTTTAGGCCACTTTACAATCACATCAATTTTAGAAGGATCTATTTTTTATCATCCACCTCTGACAATGTGACCCAATTAAACTAAAGAGGTCTTACCAAATTCACACATAAACATTTTGACATACAATTTTTATTTTTGCAAAACATCAAGCATGTTTTTAACATGACTCGCATGATCTTCCCATGTCCTACTAAAAACAAGAATGTCATCAAGATACACAAGTACAAAATCATCAAGAAAATGTCTGAAAATATCCTTCATGACCCTCATGAATGTGGTTAGACCATTGCATAATCTGAATGGAATCACCAACCATTCAAACTAACCCTATTTTTTCTTGAATGTAGTCTTCCATACATCCTGTTCTTCAATCCTGACCTGATGATAGCCACTGTGCAAGTCCAGTTTTGTGAAATAGAATTTTTTTTTCAATTGATATAATAAATCATTAATGTGAGGGAGAGGGTACCAATTATTTACCATTATTTTTTTGAGTGCCCTGTAGTCCACACACATCCTCCATGTGCCCTCCTTCTTTGGCACCAACACAATAGGTGAACCACATGGAGAAGAACTTGGCCTTATGACCCCTTGGTTAGGAAATTCTTGCACCTGTTTCTTTATTTCCTCCATCTCAATGGTTGAAAACCTATACATACCAATGTTGGGTAAAGGAGCATCCTACTGCAATTGAATCTCATGTTGGGTCTCATGCTTTGGAGGCAACCCACTTGGTTCCTAAAAAATCCCATTATAGTTTCATACAATTCCTTTTTATGAGTGGGAACACAACCTTGGAAATATTTAGATGTCTCTACATATTTTTATCTCACAACCATGACCATACAACCTTTGTTGGAATTGATCAATCTCTTCATTTGGCCTGCACTTACAAGACTGACATTTATTTTTGCATTATGAGCTCTGACAATGTATTCCATCTCATCTTTTGTGAGATGATACTTGTTTTCATGGCGAAAGAAAATTGCTTTCCTATCATACAAATATGGATTCCCCAATATAATACTACATATATCCAACAATGCAACATCAATATCAACCTCATCTACTAGTTTGGATGTAATCACGAATCTAGCTCTACACTACTTGGTTACATGTAATTTGGATTTATCACACACCCAACCAAGAGGGTAGGATTTTAGATGAGGCTTGGTCTCTAATCGTAACTTTTGAACCAAAGATTCTGAAACAAATTTTTCTTGTGAGCCCAGACCAAATAAGGATGACACTTTAGAATGTTCATTATAACTCTATTGTGGAAAAACTCAGTCCTCTTTCATTCGTTAACAAGAGACTCATTTGAAGAAATTTTACTTTCATGCATTTCAGAACTTTCATTAGCATGAAGAGAAAGAGTACCTTGTATGCCCACTGTTGTGATCTGTATCTCGTCACCAGAATAGGATCCAAGGCCCTGTTGTCCGGTTTCTATCTTCATCTACTTGTTATTCCCACCAAATCTCTTTGGTTTCAACTTTGGATGCAACTTGCAACAGTGTTCACTATCATGGAATTCCTTCTTGGAATGTTTTCAAGATCGCTTTGCTCCTTCCTCCTTGGTTGTAGTGACCTTATTTTCATTTCCCTTGCCTTTTCCTTTGAATGTGCCATTATAAGGTTTGAAAGATGATTTCTTTGGTTTCTTTTTTTATCATTCTTGCCCATACTTTCAAGGTGAATGGCCTTCACATTGACCACATCAATAGTAGTAGGCTAAAAAAAAATAAAAAATCCATGATGTAACAATGCAAAGCACCAACATACTTTGTTACAATTTGGGGTGAATCAAGTGAAATGCCCAAGTTTAAAGCTTGTTTTCTAAACTCTTTTGTGAAGCTTTTTATATTTTGACCCTTTCCTTGCCTTAAATGTTTTCATTCAATAATTTACAGACTTTTGTTGACAACCCAAAGGATAAAACTAATATTTAAATGTAGAAACAAAATTGGACCAAGAAGAAAGGAGATTACCCATGTCTTTGCTACCTTTCTGCAACAGTATCTCCCACCATATGAGAGCCGTGCCACTCAACCGAAGAGATGTTAATTAGATCTTGGCCTCATCTTCCTCGATCTGCTAAATTTGGAAATAAACCTCAATCTGTCTAATCCAATTGTTTATTTTCTTTGCATTACATTCTCCATTATATATGGGCAAATCAAAATTTACATCTTAGATTAAAATTGTCTTCTTAGATGTATTGCTATAATGCCTATTAGAGTGATGAGAAGAAGAAGAAGAAGAACTGTCACTAGAGGATGAAGAGGATGGTTCAGGAGGCTCTCCTCTTCCACGTTCATAATTTACCGATGCATGGTCATCTAGTTATTATTTCTCAAGTTTGATTGTCTTCTCATATTCAATAAACAACTTGTCAGCTTTCTCTGCCATGGTGAAGAAGATCTTGCGATAATTTTTCTCTTCCTCCATTCGAGCTTCTTCATCTTCCATGTTCTGTCTCTGTGGTGCCTGCCCCACTTTAGGATCAAAGGGTTTGATTTTTTCTTCTCCTCTCTGGATAATTTTCCTAGTTAGCATTCACTCTGTAACTCGCATGAAGAAGACCTACTTTGATACCAAAATTCGTACAAATATTTTTACGTCATGGATGCATACATAATTTCATATAAAATATCAAGTAACCAAGTAACTTAAACACATGAAAAAGAAGCAACAATCATAAAGAAACCATGAGATCAAAGGCATGTAAACAATTTCATTACTGAGTTCACCTAATGTGGGTTACATCTCTGGGCCCTGCTCAAAGTGGGGAGGCCTCTTTCATTAAATGAAAGCAAAAATGAATTACAATCGAATTTACATAAATGACCCTTATACCTCCAATTTATATCATGGACAAAAAATTCAAAGCTTAGATGTAGAAACAGACATCACCAGTGAATTTGTGGCACGGAATCGTGTCAAACGACTATAAACTTGACCATATTCTGAGCAAGTGACCTCTGGAACTCTAAGGAATCTTTAGATTCCCTCAAGATTCCCTACAAGAATATTATCCCAAGATTCCTCTAGAACATCTTTATGTTTGCATGCTGTCTTGGGCGCACTTGGTTCCACCTGCAAAAACATGTTTTCATCTCACGGTCCTACCACCTCCTACCTGGTCGAATGACAAAGTGAGGTTCACATAGAAATTCATGGGAAAACCTACCAACATTGGGCCAACGACCCATTGGTTGGTGGTACTATGTTAAGGCATGTAATTGGTGAGAGGTTCCAGGGTCCAACCCCACGTAACCTTTGTTTTTGTGTAACAAACTATATATATGGCACACGGGGATTTGTTTTTTGGTTCCGTCGTTATGGATGGGTATGAATCTTGGCTGTTGCAAATAGACCATGCCTCGTTATATATATTAACATATGTGGGTTGCTGGGGTTTGACCACCCGCTAACCACTTGCTATTTTTTCAATATAACTGTTGGAGGGGTGGCGGGGGTGGTGACCCTCCATCCCACACATATATTGTTTTTATTTTTATTACAAAAATGGTTAAAAATTTTTTGTCGTTTTTTAGGGGTCACCGAGAAAATTAAATAGGTGACAAATTCACCCTTTTTCACCACTGTTTTTCGTGCACCGTCTCTTCACCAAATTGTTGCCTTGTTAGTGACTGCCAATTGGCCTAGTTTGACTAGAACTTTGACCAATTATATCTTGAGCATACAAAATTGAATTTCAATCCCCTTCACATCGTTGGAATCATGGCAATGAATAATACAATATCGTCCTAGTTTCATTGCAATCCAATGACTTTGATTTTTAAGTATTTTCAAGGCCATTTCTATTTTTGGAGCCACCTAGATCACTTTCCTTAGAGTGTTTAGCAGATAGAAGTCCCCAGATCTTCTACTCAGGTATGCCACCAAAAAGTTGGTCATGAAAGAAGTTTCTTACGATCTTTCCACAGGGTTATCAGTAGTTTTGCATAGGAAGAAGAAAACTACCTTGGCCCAATCTTACTTCGCAAATCAGATTGTGCAAAATCAAGATTGAAAGTTACAAACACCAAAGGCAAGGAGATAGAGAAATTCACATTCAATAATTTGGACTTCAATCCGTACAATCCTAGGAATGCTTTTAAAGAGCACCGTGCAAAGATTCATTTTTAATGACAAAGTGGGACATTTTATAGGCTCAAGGAGGAGGAGATCAAGAATTGTTACAATGCCTCCAAGTCCCACAAGACACTCAACTTCGCAAGAACATCACATGTTACTCTGCAAAAGGAAGTCATTCTAAAGGCAGTACCAGTAGAAAGGTGCAACCAAGTGCGTGAAAAGAGCAAGAGGAAGGTTGCACATAGCCCAACGGAAGAGAGAATCAAGAAGATCAAAGTGGATCTAGTCATGTCGAAAGTGGCCCTATATGCATAGAAGAAGATAAAACAAAGGAATCTAGAAGAAGAACAGAAGTAGAGGGAAGAAAAAGAGCAAAAGATATTGAAAGAAGAAAAGCATAAGCAAGAAGAAGAAAGGAAGAAGCAAGAAGAAGAATAAAGGAAGAGATTAGAAGAATAAGAAGCAACATAGAACAAGAGAAGAACAAGAGAAGAACCGACTAATAGAAGAGGAGTGCAAGTAGTTGGAAGAAAAGGAGGTCACTCAATAAATTGAGGATTTAATTGTGATTCAATACATGAAGGTGGAACCAGATTATGTAAACCAAGATGTTGATATGATTCTGAGCACTCAGCAGGTGACCATTTGTTATAGACATTTTTGGGCACTGCAACCCCAAGCATAAATGTCCATAAACTAAGGGCTCCTAAGTCCCTAAAAGTGTTGTTCCAACCCCTAAAAGAACAAGGTCAACTGATTACAGCTTCTCCCAAAAGTTCTCCATGAAAAACTACTCAGAACTGGTCAAAACTGGACCATTTCACCTGCTCCATAGGCACAGTGCATTGCATCTCACCTAAATACACACATTAGGTGCATTGCATTTCAAAAAGCCCTTCTATGGGGTGCGATGGGTGAGAAGGGACAAATGGCAGTGTCAATCCGTGAGGTGGAGAAGCATAGAATCTTCTAGAAACTTCTCCTATGACACTTGCCTCTCTGAATTCGACCAGGGATGAGTAAGAGATCATCAATCTCCAAGTGGAAGCAAGAACTATCAGAGGGAAGACACTAATCAAATCACAAGCTGACTCATCTCTCTTGCAGACATCTATATATGGATCCCTCACCCCAGAGATCCAGGGGCTGGAATTTTGCATCTTGTAAGGAATTGTTGTTGGTTTCTTGAGGCAACATCATAGTGTTGGGTGATCTAAGATTTTCATGAGGTGAAGAAGGGCTTAATTGCTGAGAGGATGATGCTAGGTCAGAACAATTAGTTGTAACTCTCTTGGCTCTTTCTTGATTATCAATAAAGCTATTCAAGTTTTCCTCCATACTCTTGTGTGATTTATGTTTTATGCATTTGTATGGTCAATTTACATCTGATCCTAGATTGTTTATGATAATAGATCCATGTTCTTGTATAGTGTTATAGTGCTTTGATTCTACAAGTACTTTGTGAAGCTAAGTATACAAAAAGCAAGTAGCAAAGGACTATCAGAAGATAGAGGAATCGAGCAAGGAACCAAGCACAAGACAGAGCTTGGTCTCCTTTATTCTTCTCTCATCTATCTTTCATAAAGGAAAACGAAAGTAGTTTTACTTTGTTTGTTTCTAAGGTAGCTACCAGCCTTAGTGGGATTACCAGTTCTGCATAGAAACTTTTCCCTGTAACAAAATGGAGACTCCACTGGGGAGCGAATAGATTGATTTTTTATCTACATTTGTTTACTTTATAAACTTACAGACGGAGCCTGAAGTCAAGCCAGCTAGCCTTCGAACTGCATTTGCTATGCAAGTGCAAAGTATATCAATGCTGCTTCAGTCAATCTCCAAGTTTTTTTTATGAATTAAACAATTGATTTACAAGCTTTCTAATTGCCCTCATGGTGGCTCTAGTAACCTCCTTAGATCTACCCCTGTGATTAATTTACTGATTACCACTTGCTCAACCAAAATCCCTGAACTGAACTGCAAACTGTGACCCGGAACCCAATCAAAGTCTCGTCCCTGGTCCAACGCACTGTCTGTTCTATGAATCTCAAATTCAGCGCACTTCCCGAGTGTAGTAGGTGTGCTGCATTTCAAATTCACTGTGTTACAGGTCCGCTGATCAGACAAGGCCTTGTTCCTGAATTTTGGTTTCTGTGTTCACTCTTTTCATATCTATTCAGGAGTTTTGCTGCTTGTAGTCAGTACACCTCTATTTTAAACCCCTTTCCTTGCTGTTATTCCGCCTCCATTGTGCAAAGAACTATAAATGTTTTTATGTATTTGTTGAGTCATTTTCAGTTCTCCTTTACAAAGAAGTAACGTAGTTGTACTGTCGTTTCTTGATTTGAAAGTGTCGCAAGTGTCATTTTCAGTCATAGAAGAGAATCTGATTGTTCTTGATAGTCGATTACCCTGTTACTATTGTATTCGATCTGAATTAGTAGTTTTTCTAGTTTCGAAAGCAAGTTTTCATTTCCAAATCGCAAAGTGTTGTCATTGTCTCCATTTTGATTTTGAAAAGAAACTTGTTAGTAATTTTTGCTTTGAAAAATAATTCAAATTTGTGCATTAGCTTTCTTTTTATCATTCACATATTAAGAAGGTTGAAAAAAAATACATGCATGTGCATTTGCATTTAGATTGTTTGATTGGTTTGATTTAGGACAGTGCATATAGTGTGTGCTCTATGATCTTTGCTGAAAGAATACTGTCTCTCTTTCCTTAGTAGCTAGGATTTTCATTGCACAAAGAAAATAAAACAGTTGTTTATCATCTTAGATTACATTTTAGGAATTGTACATCTACATCATGCGGTGAACCGGAAAGGAAAATTTCTTAAGCAAGATCAACTATAAAATAAATTTAATGAATCTAACAACGCTTTGGAACCTAATGCACAACATCTAGAAGTCTAGGCTAGAGACGTATTCCGGCGTCGTAAAGCCTGGTAACTGTTGTTTTCACTATTGGTTGGGTGATTCCTCCACTTTGAGACGATAAGTGCCAGTAGACACTTGTGCTCCCACGTACCATCGAGTATATTTTGGGAGACCACAATAGGCTTAATCCTTTATCCATAGGAAGCCGTGTCTGCCGCCCTATCGATCGCAATGCACTGAACACAACATTCGGGAAGATTGACTGCCGTACCGTAAAAAGTATTCTGAAATTTTTCGATTGGTTTGGCAATCCCTCCACCTAGATTTCCAGAGTAGTCCCTTTCGTTCCTTTTCAGACTCCTTTTCAGACTCCTTAACGGAAAAGGTCCATCTAAGCACTTTTCACTTCAAGCTCATTAAAAATCGAAGGCGACTAGAGTCATCTTTTGTTTTTTCTCGACTCTTTAAAATTGAAAAAACAAGTTGTGTCAAAGCGTCTAAAATTTATTTTAAATGGAATAATCATCACCTTTCCTACGTTGGTCTTAAGTTGAGGAAAATGGAGTCCACCAACCAAGGAGTTCCCCTTGGAGGAAATCCTAGTCCCTTCTCCTCTTGGGGAGATGTTGGTGCACCCCATATGGCCACATTGTCACTTCCAGGATTGACAATCGGCTTGCCCGTATGGCTTTTCTCAACCTCCATCGTTCAGAACACCGCAATTCCTGAACAATCGAGTCAGTAACTAGACAATTCCAGAGTTACCCCCCAACCCTCTACTTCGTCCAATTCTTCCTCTCCTCCTTCCTCTTCGCTTGGTGGGGCTGGTAAAGCCAAAAATCAAGTACTTGAGAAGAAGAAGGAAAAGAAGAAGAAAGAGAAGAAGAAGAAGGAGCCAAAGGCGAAAAGGGGTAACCAAGTGTCGTCTAGCGAAAATCCACACACTGCACTGACCAGGCCTAAATCGCCATGTGTCATTTGCAAAGGAGACCACTTTCATAGAGATTGTCCTTGCATCCCTCGGATCTTAAGGGACTGGTCTCCTCGTTTGCACAACCCGGTGTTGTCAACCTCTGATGATCATGTTGAAAACACACCGTCGATTATTGAAAGTGAAGCCCCTGGAAAAAAAGGAAAGTGCAAATTTCCTTATAAACGGTGTAAAGGTGATCACGCCGTCCACCGTTGTCACTTCTTAGATGAGGCTAAAAGAGTTTTGGACGATCGTCCGGTTTCACCGTTACGACTTCCTCCTGGATATAAGAAACTCTTGTCGAGTCCGTCACTAGCTGAAAATCTGGCTAACTCGCCCTTGTGGTCGGCCGAAGCATCTATCATTGAAGATAAACCATCTGAACCCATACCAGACGAAAGTCAAAAGGTCGAGGTGGCAGTTGACCCGGTCTTGCCTTCAAAGGTTCCATCTTCAGATGATACAGTCACCAAAGAGAACAAGGATGACACCATCCAAATTCTTTTCGTAAGCACAGACTCTGAAGAACATGGGGGCAGTTTACCCGTTCCTTTACCGCAAGAAGGAAGTTCATCAGAGTCATATCCGGCCATCTATTCAGTCCCACCTCCAAGCAACCTGGTTGTCTCCTTCGACTGGAATCAACTAGGCAGACCCCGTTTACCGGCTAGTGTACCATTCCAAATCATTGCTCAAGTATATAGAATGGTTATGGCCGGTACCATCATAGATGAAGGGGCTTCTGTGAGTATCCTTTCCTCGACTGCTTGGAAAGCGCTTGGTTCGCCATCGCTTTTGCCCGAGAGGAGAAATCTAACAGGCTTTGACAAAGGAACCAGTCGATCGTTAGGGATCCTTCCCAATGTGCCCATAACGTTGAGAGGGAAAACCATTCAAATGAACGTAATGGTAGTCCAAGGACCCCTGGATTATAATCTACTCCTTGGGCGAGACTATATTTATTGCATGGGAGCAATTGTCTCCTCACTCTTTAGAGTAATGTGTTTTCCACACAAAGGAAGAGTGGTCAAGCTCGTAGACCAGCTTTCATTCCCCGGTTCACACATAGCAAATAGTCATATACCATCCCTGAATGGTCTTTTCACACAAGGAATGTCTCATCAATCCCCTGTTCGTCCTCCTGATGAGCGCGAGTGATTCAGGGGACATGACTGAAACCCAGGGGGCATGTACCCTGGTCTGCTTCGGCAGGAAAACTTCAGGTATAGGATAGGTTTCCGCGAGAGATATATGACTAGTCTGACACTCCCGCCTGTGATTGGAAAAGGGGGTTAGACTAGAATAAGATTCCCTTGTCAAAGTTATGTGGGTATAGGCGTTTGCGCCGCTTGCCTTTGTCTAGTTCGGTAGGCATCGTTGAAGAAGTGTTTTGTTTGTAGTGCAGATAGAAAAATCTTTGGTAACCTGAAAGAGGTAAGCATTTCCTGATAAAACAAATGTTTTGTCGGTAGATTGAGGGGTGACCTTGAAACACTATTTTATACCTGGGGGCATGCAAGCAAAGAGCAACCATTTATTTTTTAAATTTGTAGGTCCTCTAACCCTTTAAACTTGTAGGATTGGTCGTCTCCTAACTTGCATAAAGAAAGGATGTGGGGCAAAGCTTTGGATAATTGTCGTTTTATATATGATACATCCTTATTATGCGACTGGATTAATCAAGCAGTTTTATCGCGGACTTCATGCTTGTTAAAAAATAAACATAAGCAATGAGCAAATGTTTCCCCTAGCATTTAAGCTCAATAAAAAGTGAACCAATTTCCGGTAAATAACCGTCGTGAATGTATTACTTCAGCCTTTAAAGCCTTGGTCGTGTTCTCATCATCACCTCCACTCTGTATTGGCTGATCATTCACCTCCATTTGATTGTTTACCCCTTTTGAGAACAGTTGCGAAGAGTGATCCTGTTAGCCATCCTTGTAACTCTGTCGTGATTGGAAAATTCCAAACCTTACCTGGAATCAGCTGCTACCCAAATTTATCACTCGTTCCTCAAAGACGAGTCTCCTTTAAGCTCTTTTCAACTGACTCGTAAAATATGAAAAGATTTCGGAGCCATTGGCCTCTCCAGCTCATTAAAGTGACCGAAAGTGTTATCCCTCCTTTAGATTTTAATCTTTTTGGACCTGAGGGATTATTACACAAAAAGATCGAGCGCTTGTTTTGTTCGGCTCGTTAAAAGTACCGAAAATTCCTACCTTCTGTATTGTTTTATACTTTTTCGGACCTAAGGGATTAGATGACTAAAAAGGATTTTTGGAGTTTCCTTTACGTCCCTTTTCAGACTCTCTAAAATTGAAAAGGACCGAGTTATCTTTGTCTTTAAACTCGTTAAAACCTAATAGCGACAAACTTGTCCATAACAGACAAGAACGAGTTTCACTATCGCTAGGCTTGTTAAAACATAGCGATGGGTTTGCCCGAAGGGCAAATTATAGAACAAGCATATGTTATCGTCCTCAAGCTTGACAAAAATAAAGAGGTACTGGTCAGTAATGACTGGGGAAAAATTGGGAAGAAAACTTGAAGAAACTTTGTTGGTAGCAAGTCGCTCTTGAACATGACACTTTCACTCTGTATCCAAGTCGGGTTGGGTTGTTTCATTCACTGGTCACATCACCATTGTCACATCACACCATCCACGTTTGGGTTTAATGCTACCAATCCATCATGTCAGTGTCGCCGATATGTTCAAGAGAAGTCACTCAGAGAATTCACCTGTGTCTCACCCGCTGCAATACATTTACGCTCCATTCTTTCATGACCGCCACCCTGAACCTTATATCACCAGATCGTTTTCACCTCCATTAAAATCATTTGCTCCATTCCATGTCATTGATGTGGGATTCATTAAGGCCCTCCTATGACGGATCGCTTCTTGTCGACATCAGCTCATTATCCAAGAAGTCGATCTAGGAACACCCCTTTCAGTACTTTGAAGCTTGCATGCCTCAATGGCAAGTTTCTCACTTCCGGCAACAAGTTTACATCAATGACCTTCGACCGAAAGACTTTGCGTGGTGTTCAATGCCAAGTCCTTTTATTCACACCACGTGAATTGTACTGCAATACCTTGAGGATCATTATCATTATCGGTGATTCCTCTTGTGCCTGTTAACAGCTTACATCATTGGCTGGTAATCAGGTGATGTCTTTCCATGTTTGACTCCAGAACATCTCTCACATGGATCGACTTGTATTTTGAGTGAAGATCGAACGAGATTGAAGACCTCGGATCTAGTTTCATCCATCCGGGCTGCGATATATATTCAGGAAAATAAAGACATCAAATGTACATCATTGCTGCACAGATAATCATCCAATCTAAGGGATGATGGCTCTACCAGAATCATCAGTCTACACTCAGACGATTGTCTGTCCTATGTACATGAAAATGAATTTATAAAGTTGAGCATGGGGATGCCCACCTTAGCTAGATCATGAAAATATTATTAAGATAATGTATTGTATTCGATCTTATTACAAGTCTCCTTCCAGCTTTAAAGAACTTCGGAATCTCATGATAAAGCATTTCACCCGACATCAAAAAAGATTAACGACCTCATGCTTTAGGGGGCAACTATTATAGACATTTTTGGGCACTGCAACCCCAAGCATAAATGTCCATAAACTAAGGGCTCCTAAGTCCCTAAAAGTGTTGTTCCAACCCCTAAAAGAACAAGGTCAACTGATTACAGCTTCTCCCAGAAGTTCTCCATGAAAAACTACTCAGAACTGGTCAAAACTGGACCATTTCACCTGCTCCATAGGCAAAGTGCGTTGCATCTCACCTAAATACACACAGTAGGTGTGTTGCATTTCAAAAATCCCTTCTATGGGGTGCAATGGGCGAGAAGGGACAAATGGCAGTGTCAATCCGCGAGGTGGAGAAGCATGGAATCTTCCAGAAACTTCTCCTATGACACTTGCCTCTCTGAATTCAACCAGGGATGAGTAAGAGATCATCAATCTCCAAGTGGAAGCAAGAACTATCAAAGGGAAGACAATAATCAAATCACAAGCTGACTCATCTCCCTTGCAGACATCTATATATGGATCCCTCATCCCAAAGATCCAGGGGATGGAATTTTGCATCTTGTAAGGAATTGTTGTTGGTTTCTTGAGGCAACATCATAGTGTTGGGTGATCTAAGCTTTTCATGAGGTGAAGAAGGGCTTACTTGCTGAGAGGATGATGCTGGGTCAGAACAATTTTTTGTAACTCTCTTGGCTCTTTCTTGATTATCAATAAAGCTATTCAAGTTTTCCTCCATACTCTTGTGTGATTTATGTTTTATGCATTTGTATGGTCAATTTACATATGGTCCTAGATTGTTTATGATAATAGATCCATGTTCTTGTATAGTGTTATGCTGCTTTGATTCTGCAGGTACTCTGTGAAGCTGAGTATACAAGAAAGCAAGTAGCAAAGGACTATCAGAAGAGAGAGGAATCGAGCAAGGAACCAAGCACAAGACAGAGCTTGGTCTCCTTTATTCTTCTCTCATCTATCTTTCATAAAGGAAAACGAAAGTAGTTTTACTTTGTTTGTTTCTAAGGTAGCTACCGGCCTTAGTGGGATTAGCAGTTCTGCATAGACACTTTTCCCTGTAACACCATTCAGTCTCCCCCTCCTTCGACACCAAAGAAAGCTCCAAGCGAGAAAGAGGAAATCGTTCCTCTTGATGATGGTCTAGTCATCGAAACGTACAGTCTGACTTACAATGAGATTCATAATAATATTGTAGAAGCAAGGAAGAAAATTTTTCCAGATCATCTCGCATATTTTGCATTTATCAGACAAAGGATGATTTGAAAAACACTAAATGGAATCCAAATTCCATTGTCACAGCTAAATTGGCCTTCGCGGGAGCAGAAAAGTAAAACACAAAGTATTTGATGGCCGAGAACAAACAGATGGAAAAGAAATTAGTGGCTACGAGGCAAGAAGTTGAACAACTCTAAGAAGAGGTCCATAATGCATCTCCTACATAGGTATATATAGAAGAACTTAAGTAGGCATACTTGGTGAAGTATCTGCATTAGGAGAAACCATGCAAAGCCTTTATCAGGAGATTGTCACCATGCATAAAGAAATTATATTCTTGTGTGACATGAAAAAAAAGTTTAAGGATAATGTTAAATCTCTCAAGGTTTTTCATACATCCATCACTATCATTCATGAGTGGTCAATGCAATACAAAGGGGCGCCATACGAATTGGCAAAGAAAACAAGGCAACAGGCAAAGTTGGAGAAAGCACAAGCGCAAATGATCATTCAAACTAACAAACAAATCTTTTCATTCATCGCTATTATTCAAGCCTCATATGCACAATTATACAATAACATGGATTTCATGGTGAAATCACACAGTAGCGCATCAGTTGGCTCACACACTGAAGCCAAACACAAGAATCAAGTTAGGTAGGAGGTTGAAGAATACTTGGATTAGTTCAGACAAATCGCTACCAAGGAAGATCTTAAAATGAATAAGAAGAATATATAGAAGTACATTAGTGGACCTATCAAGATCAATACCATGTTTCTCCTACTCAAGAAGGAAACTTAGACTGGTTCAAAATCAGTGTAACCAGATGCAATGGATGCTAAAGTTTGCTTCTAGCCTGATTTCATCGCATCGTTTGGGGAAGTCATCACGTAGTAAAATTATTGGCACGCTCATGTGACCGAGAAACTACAAGTTGAAGTTGCTAAGATGGAGTTTCCCAAAACACAGGCTTAACTTGTTTTATCTTATTAGGTTGTCTAGTTGGCTCTACCCAAGTTTGTCCTATATGGGTACAAGTATATTGTAATATTCTTTTGTAATTAATTTGTAAGTGAAATTCCAAGTGTCAATTGTGGAATCTGAAGAGTCATTTTGTAATGAAGTTGAAGAGTCATGAGGGATGCCCAAGGGTCACAAAAGGGAGATGAATATTCACCCCTTTTGTTATAAATATGTCATAATTCATGTAAAGGGCTTTTGGGACCCAATCTTTTGGCTAGGCTTTGGCTTAGGATCACGAGCTTGGGAGTTTTGTTGAGAGCCTTGGCTTCTTCATAGCATAGAGGGAGTATCTTTATTTGGAGTGGGTGTGGACTTCATGTTCCACTATTGGGACTAGTGGTTTGTCAATGGTATATGTATGTTTGGAACTTTCACTTTAATAAAAGATCAAAGGCAACATGTTTTCATGCATATGGTGTGAATATAGTAGGACTATTTATGTTGGGTTTGCAATATATGTTATTTCATTTATGCTAACGCGTATGAAATATTTCATTTGCATTAGTACAAATCTTGTTGAATGGGTGTTGTTGTATATTT
Source organism: Pinus tabuliformis (assembly GCA_031772625.1). Classification (NCBI taxonomy): domain Eukaryota; kingdom Viridiplantae; phylum Streptophyta; class Pinopsida; order Pinales; family Pinaceae; genus Pinus; species Pinus tabuliformis. The sequence goes on from CM062813.1 coordinate 481,823,998, forward strand.
CCATCATGGCTAACTTGTGAACTATTTTTCACACTAACATGTGATGCCTTTTTATGCTAGCGTGTTCCTTTCAAGTTACGTACTATTATAAGATTCTAAGGGGCTCACTCAATTTCCCTTTGTCATTTTGGAACCATTCATGCATCATCTTTGACCCTTCATACGATCACACACTTGTTTCACCAAATACAGGAATACACCATTCTATGTGTTATTACAGCCAAGACACATCATTAAAACCCACTTCTTCGGCAACCGGGTCATATTTCGGATGGGGCTTCTATTCCAAAAATTGTGAGATCTAATAAGGAATTCATATAAGGGAGACCCCCTGAGTGTTGGTGGGTCGAATACCATCAACAAGACTTGACCATGTCTCTCGCTACTGGGAAAATTTTTCAGAGAGATAGGAGAATGTCATAAGGTTTCAATCTAGATACAATAACTAAAGCTATAAACATATTTATTTGTCCTACCACACAAAGAAATGGATATAGTGTTAGGTGCATAATGGTTAATAAAATTAGGGAGCTATACTGCAAGCCTTGAAGAACAATTCATGGAGTTTAACAAGAAATAACGACATTATAAATTATATGGTGTTAACACTTCCAGCTTCAATGAAGGTTCAAATACACATGAGGATTTTGCCAACTCACAAAGCACAAACAAGTCAAAATAAAGGATGTCATTCCTTAGAAACCCTTATGTTATGATTTGAGGACAAAGCATCTCTAAAGGGGGTGAAAATGTTCTGAATAAAATATTCATAAAAATATTAATTACATAAATAATAATTAATTAATTAAATAATTAATTAAGTAATTATTAACATTATTATTTATGAAGAGGTAAATAGTAAAAAATACATGACTATTCATCCTTGATGGCCAATCATTTCCTATATAGGCAAACTGCTATGAAGGTATTGTACACCATTCATTTCTTATGAATAATAAAATTTATTATTTACATATAATACAAAAACTACATGCATTTATACTTCTGCGTACTGGTTTTCTCCTCTACACTTAGAACAAGGGATATTGGTAAAGGATGAAGGAAATGGTGAGTATAAAGCTCCACCATGAAAATCCAAATCATAATTCAGATTCTTGGTGTTTTAAATGTATTAACAAGTAATAAAGGTGGATTAAAGTAGTTGGTGGTGTGACAACTTTATGTCATAACACAATGTTGTAGTGTGAATCTTCAATTTCCATTTTGGTAGCCCCTCTTCAATGTTGGGATCAGGGTTTGTGTGTCCACTTGGCTTGTCCATGTGCTCTTAAGCAAGGAAAAAGACAAATGAAAGAATTTTCACCTTATAAATCAATGTTAGAGGAAGTTGAGGGACAATGTTTTAACATCCAAGAAGAACCAAGAACACTGAGGGTACAAAGATTTAATAGTGATGGGAAGGATTTGCAGCACCACAACAAAAAAGGTCATTGGTGAGGTTCATGCCTATGACATACCTTTAAGGTTCGTCACCAATTTTACATATGGTGACAGTCCTTAAAAAAGTGTTGTTGTAAGTGCATATAGTGATGGTCCTTTAAGGTTTGTTGACAAAACTATTTACAATGACACTTTTGATGAGGGTTGTTAAAGGTCCATCACTAATTCTATCTTTGGTGACAATTATAGTAACGATATTTTATTTTCCCTCACCAATGCTCTTTTTGGTTACTTTTGGTGACGATAAAAAAATGTTCATGATCATTGATCATTCCAATGAGTTTTTTATGACACTATGTGACTATTTCTATATTTTTGTCAAAAGATAACGATTTAAGACCATTGTTATAGAGTTTTTTTAATTATGTGTCCAAGGCCATAGTGCTTAGAGTCAATAAATTTGTTAAGAATTAATTAGTGTGTATCAATTCCCTCAAGTAATGAGAATATAGTTTTCCAATGAGTTGACACATGATTCATCTCTATTAGGTTTATTAACTAACAAATTCCCTTTAGATGAAGTTCCGCTAGTGTGTGTAGGAACCATATTATTTAAGACATAATAAACCTTTGTTGATTATATTAATTAGAGAGACCTATAAATCCTTAACACTCTTGGCACACTTTGACATGCTCTAACACACACTAAAGATTCCTTGGCACCTTGCATGTCTTGGAACATCTTCATACCTAGAACATCTTTCCATGAATAGAATTCCCAAGCACATGTTGGCATGCCCTACAATAGAATAACACTCCCCTAGCATATGTTGGCATGCTCTATAATCCATAGCATGCCCTGGAACACCTTGGAATTCATTGACATATATTAGATCTTGGTGCACATTGCGATGAGATTAGTATTGCAGCAAGAATGTTGTAACTCTTGGGGCTACCAAATTTACTTCATCAACCCAGGGTTCGTACAAACTTGGAGGTGATAGTGTTGTATACACAAATATATGTAATGGTCTACTCTTGTCACTATTCAACTGGGGCAATAGACCACTAGGGTTTCTCAAACCAGTCTTCTATTGACTAGAAGAAGTCTGACTACCAACAGGAGAAGGGAAAATAATCCTAATTGAAAGAAAAGGAATGATGCCTATTTTAAGGATTGAAAGACTGAATTGGAAGATGCTTGTAAAGTGACATGAAATCCTTTATCTGCTTATTCACACATTTTTCTTGCAAAAGAAACCTAGCTTAACCTTATTTATCACATGTGATGATTTAAACTAACTGAGCGTGGAATTTGATCTAGGGAGTATTATAAATGTTGCATGCATGTGCTAATTAATAAATAAAAAGAACTATTTTTCTTTATCTTTTCATTTTATGAATGAAAATGCTAAACTTCACTTGTTCTTTGGTAGGGGAGACAGGGATGGAGGAAGAGGGTTAGATTGGTCTTAATGGTATGGAGGTCAAGTAGAGGCCTAATCCCAGCGTCAGTGATGATTTTGCTAAATCCGAGCTCAAAACAAGCTACTATAGGATTTACTATAGGATGTCCTAGCTCTCCTACAGAATCCCTTATTTTACTACAGGAAATAGGCTGAAAGCTTAGGAAGTGGTTTAGAAGGTGGAATGAAGCATGGGAAAGGTATATAATGGGAGAATAAGTAATGGAGGGGGTGAAAACTATCCAAATCTCAATCAAGTGCTTCAAGATGGTTGGATTTTCTCAATGGAAATGGCAAATTTTTCTTATTAAACAAGAATTCGAGTTGAGATTTTAGTGGATTTTGGCAACATGGGTGGAAAGGTTTTGATGAGGCAAATGAGATGAGGTGTCCCTACAATGTAGAAGCTCCTAAAACAACCCAAATTCTTGTTTGCATTTATGCACAAATTCATCTATACATGGGAAAGATTTATTAAATGGAAGAAAACATAGTTATTACCATCTAATGGCTAAATTCATGAATGGAAGTGCTTTGAAACCGATGCAAAGCTTAAGAGATCAAAATTTATAATTACAACCCACCCTAAGAAACTTAAAGACAATGACATACTCATCAAGAAACCCTAGATTATGCAACAAATCAAGAACTATGTTTTTGGGCTATGTGAAAGTGTCCCTCCAGTCATGATCCCAAAAGAGAGAGATGAGGTGAAAACCACTATCACTAGATTTCTTGAAATGTCTTCTATCACTATGATGCCACTATTCTTGCTATCCACAAATGGAAGCAAACTAATTAATCATAACAATACTTGAAAATTAACAACACCAAAATCAGTTCAATAGCTAACTCTGAATGTAATCTAAGCATACATATACAAAAACAAGAACCTTTGTTGCTAGGGTTGGACCCTAACTCAAGAGCTTCATCCCTCTCAGTCAAATCAGTGTTGGATCAAGGGAATTCTTTCTCATTTTCATTAAAATATCAAAAATACACAAGAGTGATCAGCCACAATGTCTCAACTCAAAAATTCCTCTTCGCTACCATAAAAAAAATTGAATCGTAATGAGTCTCTAGGACTTCTTATTTATACAACTAAAGTTACCAATAACTTCCTTAAATTTAGGGAGGCTTGGATCCCAATCTCAAGATCAATTGGTCTTCAACTATCACTAGCTTCACTGATAATGATTTTAATGGCTCGGTTGCTTGCGACTCCGAACTAATGAGATTTCATGGAGGAATATTCGAGTGAGTGAGGAGTTAAGGAGGGAGATCCTATCTCCTAAAATCCCTCTTTCTTGTCTCCTTCGAGTTCCTACACTTTAATTAGCCAAAATTTTCTCCAAAACCTGCAATCAATGCAGATTAGACCATTAGACATGACATCTCATATTTACCCTTCTCATTAAGAAACATATAAAAAACATGTAACAAAAAGTAAGGCACACTAAGTATTCTATGAGGAGGTTACTCTTCTCGAAATCTCAGCTCATGGAGGAGTCTAAACTGGTACCCATAGAATATACTGAGTCTACCCTCATAAGAAATATACTTGATGATGTGATAGCTTACTTCATTCCAAGGATATGGAATTCTTTCCCTTCTAATCCCATTTTTGTCTTAAATTGGTTCTTCTCCTAAGTTCCAGGAAAACACTCTTCTTGACAAGAGTGCATCTATTTTTTTGCTCTTTTCTCCATTGCAACCCTAGAGGAAGTGTAGTGATTCTACTAATGCTCTGAGGGGTAATTGTTACTGACAAACCCCTCACTACAGCAGTGGTACTGGCTCTAGCTAAAGGTATGAGTGACATTACAAATTCCCTATCTATATCATCATCATATCCCCTAAGTAGCTCGAAGAATCCCAACAATTGATGCCTTTTAAATATTTCTACCATAGCAAGATGTTGGTGTATTCTGGTTGTTTTGGTGGGCTCCCTTTTGTTGAAATCTCGTGTTATCTTTTCTCTGTGTTAATCTGTTTGTATGAGGTTTAGGTGGATATAGCTTAAGAGCTTCTCTATGTGATGAGGGTTTAGAGCTTACTCTACACAATATTCCATATAATTCTGCTTGTCTCTATGCACACTGTAAATACTTAAAAGAAATGACAATTTCTTTCCTTTTCCTCTTTGCAAATGAAAGCATAGAGGATATGGCGCCTAAATTTCTCTACAATTATTTGGTGATGAGAATTATTGAATTGCCAACCCTAGGCCCCCACTTACAACATTTTTGACAATCCTCCCTATTTCCTGTAGTTTTCCTGTATTTCCTATAGGTTCTCACTGTTTCTCGTAGTTTCTCTGTGTTTCCTGTAGGTACTCACTGTAGGTAGGCTAAGACTATTTTTTCCTTTAGATGGTTCCTTGAGGTTATCTCATCTCTCACATCTCGAAATGAACAATACTTTGAATGAAAGTGAGGGAATATTTCTATTTATGGTTTATTTGGTTGAGTGTTGTGCTGGCTGGCTAAGTACATATTTCTCCTTTTTTACCGTTGGTCCAACTACTAATTAACATGCCACCCTTCCTCGTAACCATCACCCACTTCTTTTCAACGTAACTTGACCACATTTTTTATTTATTCCCCTTGATGTGACCTTGCCATGTGTCCAGTTGACTAACACTTTACTTTTTGTTATCGGATTGAGGGTGGCTAAGTTAATTGGCCACCTTCGCTTTTAAAATCAACTTTATACATATTCCTATAGTTTTAATCATATTCATACTTATGAGGGCATATGGATGAGGCAACATACCTGTTGGTCCTTTGACCTCTTGATGCATGTAGGAGAGTGGTGTTTCTGTGCTACTCATGACTCAGGTACATCTTCTTGACTGTTTTTATTTTTTATTTTTGATTTCATTTTGCTAATGGGTTGTCTGCTTGTTGATGTGCAGGTGTTGGCTTCCTTTGTTTCTGTTGAGCTCTGGAGAAGCTTCATTGTGCCTGTAGTTTTTCTTCTCCTATTTCAATCATGTTGCTGAAGGTTAGGCCTGGAGCCTGTTGTTACTTCAAAATAGGCTACTACAGGGTTTCCTGTAGTACTACTACAGGAAGTTCTGTTATTTTCCTTTTTTTTTGTGTCCTTTCTCTGCTTGGAGGGTGAATAGGTATTGGAATGATTGTAAGGTGTGGTAATGGAGTGGTAGGTGAGGTAGGATGCTGGTGGCATGCCCCTTTGATTTTTTCTTTTCCATCTTCATTTTATTTTCTAACTTGATTTTTTTTTTATGGACACAGGGGGTGACATGGTCATGAAGGGTGTTGGTTGAGATGTGGTGAAGTCAATGGACTTATTTTTTTTTATCCCAAAAAAGGCTTGCATCCTAATTTCTCGATTGGACTTCCTTTCCTGTAACTTTTCAGGACTTCTTGAAGTGCTACAGGAAACTCCTGTAGTAATTACAGGAAATCCTATAGAAAGCACAAAATTTCCTAAAATTTGATTTTTTTTTTTTTGTTTCTAGAGATGAGTATGGATGAAGGAACATGGGGATTATGGAGGAGATGAAATGGATGAAGAAAAACATGGATTTTTCAGGGTTTGATACTCTTTGATCTCTGTGTTCATTATCTTCTTAAAAACCTACAAAAACCAGAATTGTTATGAGTGGGCAGGTTTGAGGTCCCTGCCATTAATTTTTGTGCTTTTTCTCTTTTTTTTTCCTTTTTTTTTTGAAAGACAACCAAGTTGCCTCATAGGAGTTTTTCATTTTGGTTGCCTGCCTTGGATGCCTGAAAAGAGGCCTTCACCTAGAGGTATTTTATTTTTCATTTTTCTTCAAACACTCTTGGGCTACCTCAAGAGGCTTTCAACCTAAGAGCCGGCCTCAGGTGCCTCATGGAGGTTTTCACCTGGGTCTCTTTATTTTTTATTTTTTTTATTTATTTTTTTCCAAAACTTCAATAGACCTCAAGAACATGGTGAGGTGGAAGTTGAAACTCCTTCAATCAAAATTACTACCTTGTTGATGCTACTAATGAACTCCTTCTTTGACAAAGGCTTTTTGTAAACTTTCAGCCTGTACCCATTGACAAGCAAAGGGATACCTTCTTCATTAATGGTTCATATCTAAACATCGCCATTATCATGGAACTTTTCTATCACATATGGTCCCAACCATTTGGTCATCAAATTTCCTTTGAAATCTTTGTACCGGGAGTCATACAACGGGGCCTAATCACCTTCTTGAAACAATTTGTCATTCATATTTTTGTCATGCCATATTTTTCTTTGTACTTGAGTCACTTCTGTGTGCAGGATGTCCTACATCCTGAATTCATTTAACCCATTTAGCTGGAGAAATCTCTCTTTTTGTGCCCTTCTGACATCTAGATCCAATTGTGTTGTCATCCTTAAGGTGTTTTACTCAAATTCAATGGACATCAGAGCTTTCTTTCCATATATCAAATCATAAGGGGTGAAGCCAGTGGTGGTCTTCCAAGTTTTATTGTAGGCCCAAGTGGCCTCCAGTAGTATGTCTTCTGAGTCCTTCCTGCCACTACTAACAACTTTGGTTAGAATGCTTTTCAATGCTCTGTTTGTGACATCTACTTGTCCATTAGCCTGAGGGTGGTAAGTAGTGGACTTTCTGTGCTTGATCTTATGCTATCTCAATGGATTCTCAATCATGTGTGAGGTTAATTGACTACCCTAATCAGTGACCAACTCTCTAGGGTATCCAAACTTGTAAAACACATTCTTCCTCAAGAACTCAACCACGTTTTCTTCTATGGCTACCTTGATAGCTTTGCTTTCAGTGCACTTTGTTAAGTATTTAGTGCACACAATGATGTAAGTTTTTTGTTTGGATGGAGGATCAATGGTCCCAATGAAATCCATCTCCCACTTCTCAAATGGCTCAAAAGTCACTTGAGGTTGCAAAGGAATTTCATCCCTGGGAGTAGGTTTCCCCATCCTTTGGCACTGATCACATTGGCTCATATACCTTCTTTCATCCCGGTGGAGATTGGACCAGTAATAGGTAGCTTGTGGTACCTTGAATGTTGTCCTTTTGGCTACAAAGTGACCTCCACAAGGCCCACCATGTCAGGCCAGAAGGATGCAAAACATTTCCTCCTCCCTCACTCATCTTCTCAAAATTTGATCTGGGCCCAACTTGAAGAGATTTCCCCCAATCCAAGTGAATGGGGCACTTTTCCTTATAATTCTGCTCTTCTCCTTGGAGGACAGATTTGGAGGGAACTGTGCAACTACTAAGTAGTTGGTTAAGTTAGAAAACCATAGAGAGATAATTGAAATGGTGAATAAATGCTCATTTGGGAGCTGGTCATCAACCATTCCTTCCTCCTGCAGGAAAAGTCAAACTGGATAAAAGATCAACAACTACATTTTCTCTGCTAGGCTTATCAATAATAGTTAGATCAAATTGTTGTAAGAAAAGTAACCATCTAATAATTCGAGCATTCACATCAGGTTTGTTCATCAAATATTTAATGGAATCATGGTCGATACGTACAAATATATGTTAACCAATAATGTAATGTCTAAATTTACTCAATGAATGGACAATAACTAGGAGTTATTTTTCAGTCACTGTGTAGTTTAACTTGGCTTTGGACATATTTTTGTTGATGAAATAAATGTCATAAGGTAGCTTGTCATATGTCTAACCTAGAGCTGCTCCTATAGCTTTGTGAGAGGCATTAGAATGTATGTGAAAAGGAAGAGCCCAATTTGGGCCTCAGAGAATAGTTGCAGTAGTCAACTTCTCCTTTAGGGTTTTTAGGGCCTCTTGGTAGCTTTCTAACCATGACAATTCAGAATCCTTGGCTAATAGTCCAAACAAAGGCGAGGATACCTTACTAAAGTATTTTATGAATCTCCTATAGTATTCAGCCAAGCATAAGAAACTTTTGACATCCCTCTGCTTCTAATGAGTAGGGGCCCTCTTTATGATAGCTATCTTATTTGGGTCAACTTGAAGTCCTTCTTGGGATATTGAGTGACCTAGAATAGTCCCTGTAGTCACTAAGAACTCACACTTCTCGGGACTAAGGGATAAGTTCATTTCAATGCATCTTTTTAACACCTTTCCCAAGTTAGAGAGAGCCTCCAGGAGATCGCATCCGTAGGAGGTGAAATAATCCATATAAATTTCCACAAAATCATGGACTAGCTCTGTAAATATGCTTAGGACTGCTCTCTGGAAAGTGGCAGGGGCATTGCATAAACCAAAAGGAAGGACCCTATACGCAAAATTACCCTAGGGACAGGGGAAGGTGGTTTTATCCTAGTCCTCTGGGCTGATCTCAATTTGATTGTAGCCACTGAATCCATCTAGGAAAGAGAATAAAGTCTTTCCTGCTAGACCATCTAATACTTTGTCAATGAAAGGTAGAGGGAAATGGTCCTTTTTTGTGGCTTTGTTTATATCTCGGTAATCCACACAAATCCTCCACTTTCCATTTTTTTTGGAACTACAACTAGAGGAGACACCCACTCACTATCTGAGATGGGGTAAATGAACCCTGTAGCCAACAAATTTTGCAGTTCTTCTTTGACTATATCCTTGAGGACTGGGTTCATTCTCCTCTGAGGTTTTCAGACTAGATTGCAAACTTCCTTGATGTAAATGTGGTGAGTACACATCGAAGGGTGTACTCCCTTCAATTCCATGTAAATCCAAGCAAAGGCATCCAAATGCTTTCTTAGCATGTCACATAACTCCTCTTCTTGGTGTACAGAGAAAGAGGGGTTGATTTTCAATGCTCTTTCAGGGATGAATTATATCATGTTGACATGAGTAGGGCTTGAGTCAACTAAGCATAAATCAATCCAAGGGTTGTCTTTGGCTTCCCTTACTGACTCCTCAAGAGACATGATGTTGGGGGGTTAATTCTGGAGGATCTGTTTAATCAAGTCATCTTCATCAGGTTGCCCCCCTCCTATGGTGGCATCTATTATATAGATTAGGGAAGAGTATAATTCATCTTCTTCCTCCTATTCTAACCATAAAGGTAAATCATGCTCTAGAGATGGTTGAGCAGGAGGGTACAAGCCGAATTTCTTGGATAGATGCCCATTTGTAATGGTAATATTCCCAACCCTGCAACTTATGTAAGCATCAATAGTGGCTAACTAAGGCCTCCCAAGGATGAGAGGATAACCATTTAACATGGCCTTAGGTTGGAGAAACATGAAGTTAGCAGAGCATTCCCAAGAATAAATGGAGACCATCACATCCTTAACAATTCCTTTAGGAGCTACTGTGGATTTGTCTGCAAGCTGCAAGACTACTGTGGTCTTTCTTAATGATCCTTGGAGATTTAGTTTAAGCATAGTCTCCTTTGTCATCACATTGATGGCAGCCCCAAGATCAATCAAGTTATGGGGGAAAATGGTGCCATTGATGTGTACATCTACTACAGGACTTCCAGGATATAGACACTTCGGGAAAATTACCCGCCCCAACATTAAGTCAGACAGCTGTCCAATGAAATCAATGGTAGGGGTGCCTTTGTTTCGCCTTCCTGGATGTTTGAAACACTTATCCTTGATTAACTTGTTGTATATGGGGACATCTTTAATAGATTAGAGAAGAGGGATTTTGACACACAAAATTTTCAACTCACCTAGAAGTTTAATCTCTTTTGGGGTGTGTTGGATAGGACGAGTTAATCTATTAGGAAAAGGAGGTGGATTTTCTTGAGGGACACTTTCCTCTTTTTCCTCTTCATGCTCCTCGAGTGGAGATTGAGGTTGGTTATCTAGAAGCACTGTTCCAAACTTGAGGTTAATTTCATGAATTTCCACAGCCTCCACCCTTGGGATGGTGCACTCCATTGAGGTTGTGGAGGAGCATATGGATGAAATGGTTGGTTAGCAGATTGGGAATGGTATTGAAGTGAAAAGTACCAGGGAGAAGGTGTGGACCACAAAGGATGAGTAGGGGGGCACCAAGCGAGAATAGATTTATTGTGATTAGGTTTGTAATATGAATAGGATGCCCCTTGCATGCCTTGCTAGTATAGACGAGGTCCTTGAGGCCTCCTTTGATTGATGTAGCAGAGTTGTTCAGTCACCCCTTCAATTCCTTGATACACAACGTTTAATCCAAGCACGAAATGGAACTTATCTGTGGAGTGGTTTTCCTCACAGATTGAGAATATTTCTATAATATTCAATGTACATTCATTCCTAGGGTGCCTCCTGGTTCATATAGGGTATAAGATAGCTAAGGTTCTCTATGCTTCCTCCCGCTTCCTGTTGATTTGCATGGGTCAATTTTTAGAGAAAGGGTATGCAACATTTCACTCTTAAATTATTCCAACATGTTCCCAATTTCACTTTTTATGGATGTGTTGGAAGAGACAAACTGGCCACAGCTTGACTAGCCCTACTCTTATTTCTAGCTGCCCTAGAATGATTCCTGAAAACTGTCTTGATATCATCATAGGGTAACTTTTAGATGTCCCCTCCTAACATCAAGTTTAGGGTTTCTAGGAGATCTTCCCTGATCCCCCTAAGAAGGACTAGCTTGAGAGATTCAGGATCAAGGGTGCACCTCACCCTTTTGTAGCTGAGATGGAATCTTTCCTCATAATATTCTAAAGATTCATCATGTCCCAAGGTCATTCTAAAAATTTCCTCTTTGGTATCTTTGGACCTGCATTTGTCCCTATACTTATTGTTGAAAGATTGTTGCATCTAATCCCAAGTGGTGATACCATCCCCAAGTAAGCACATGAACCAGCGCAAAGGCTGCATGTTTTAGAGTGGATGGGAATAATTTCAACTTCTGATCATCAGAGGTGTAATCATTAGTTCTTCATATAACAACAAACTCGAACAAAAAATGTATCTGGGTCTTCTGAAATTAGGCCATGGAAGTGAGGAAGAGAAGAGGGGGTTATGCTTTTCATCCTAGCATCCCCATTAGTTTCTCTGATGGGAAAAACACCCTCAGCTCTATATCTGTCTCCCCTTTCATTTCCATTTTCAGCCATGGTGTAAGTTGGTGGAATGGTCTCTTCTTCTTCCCCGATAGGCTCTTAAAAAATCTATGGTTTTTCACCTAATGGGTCATCTAGCTCACAACCACCGAAGAAGAGGGAATCTTGGCTATTTGATGTGGTGGGGGTATTTGGAAAAAATTCGCTAAGTTGTCTTTGCTCTTGTGAGGCATGAAAGGAATGTTTTTTTTTAGTTTTTTTTTTTGAACTTCTTTTAGAATGGAAAGAAAACAAACCAAACTGCAAGTACTTGTTGAATGGAACTAATTGTACAATGGAAAGAAAGAAAAACCAAACTAAAACTACTTACTGAATGGAACAATTTGAAGAATGAGAAATAAATAAAGAAAGAAATAAAGAAAGCAGAAATCACATCTATTGAGACACCTCCTCGGCAATGGCACCAAAAAGTGATGAGCACCAGTATTACAGCAAGAATGTTGCAAATCCTAAGGATACCAACTTTAATTCATCAACCCAGAGTTCATATAAACTTGGAGGTGACAATGCTGTATACACAAAAAGATGTAATGGTCTACTCTTTTCACTATTCAACTGGGGCGATAGACCACTGGGGTTTCTCAAACCAGTCTTCTATTGACTAGAAGAATTCTGACTACTAACTAGATAAGGGAAAATTATCCTAAATGAAAGAAAAGGAATGTTTCCTATTTTAAGGAATGAAATACTGAATTGGAAGATGCTTGTAAAGTGATATGAAATCCTTTATCTACTTATTGACACATTTTTCTTGCAAAATAAACCTAGCTTAACCCTATTTATCACATGTGATGATTTAAACTAACTGAGCATGGAATCTGATCTAGCGAGTATTATAACTATTGCATGCATGTGCTAATTAATAAATAATTTTTTATTTTTTTTCCATTTTATGAATGAAAATGTTAATCTTCACTTGTTATTTGGCAGGGGAGACAGGTATGGAGGAAGAGGGTTAGAATGGTCTTAATGGTATGGAGGTAAAGTAGAGGCCTAATCCCAACTTCAGTGATGATTTTTCTAAATTCACACTCAAAACAGGCTGCTACAGGATTTCCAACAGGAAAACTACAGGATGTCCTAGTTCTCCTACAAGATCCCCTATTTTACTACAGGAGACAAGCTGAAATCTTAAGAAGTGGTTTAGAAGGTGGAATGAAGCATGGGAAAGGTAGATAATGGGATAATAAGGCATGGATGGGGTGAACACTATCCAGAGCTCAATCATGTTCTTCAATATGGTTGGATTTCCTCAATGGAAATTGCAATTTTTTCTTATAAAACAAGAATTCAGATTGAGATTTTAGTGAATTTTGGAAACATGAGTGGATAAGGTTTAGATGAGGAAAATGAGATGAGGTCTCCCTACAATGTAGAATCTCCTCCAAAAACAAACATTCTTGTCTAAATCTATGCACAAATTCATCTATACATGGGAAAGATTTATTAAATGGAAGAAAATGGAGTTATTACCATCTAATGGCTAAGTTCATGAATGGAAGTGCTTTGAAACCGATGCAAAACTTAAAAGATCAAAAATGGCAATTGCAACTCATCCTAAGAAACTTAAAGACACTGACCCACTCATCAAGAAACCCTAGATTATGCAGCAAAGCAAGAACTCTGTTTTTCGGTTGTATGAAAGTGTCCCTCAAGTCATGATCCCAAAAGAGAGAGATGAGGCGAAAACCATTATCACCGACTTTCCTAAAATGTCTTATCACTATGATACCACTGTTCTAACTATCCACAAGTGGAAGAAAACTAATTAATGATACCAATACTTAAAAATTAACAACAGCAAAATCAGTTCAGTAGCTAACTATGAATGTAATATAAGGATACATATACAAAAAGAGGAACCTCTGCTGCTAGGGTTGGGCCCTAACCCAAAAGCTTCAACTCTTTGAATCAACTCAGTGCTAGACCAAGGGAATGCTTCAAATTTTCATTAAAATATCAAAAATACACAAGAGTGATCAGTCACAATGTCTCAACTCGAAAATGCCTCCTGGATACCATAAAATAAAGTCGAATCATAATGAATCTCTAGGCCTTATTATCTATACAAATGAATTTACCAATGACTTCCTTAAATTTAGGGAGGCTTGGTTCCCAATATTGAGATCAACTAGTCTTCAACTATGACTCGCTTGGCAACTGATGATCTTAATGTCTTGGCTACTTGCAACTTTAAGCTGATGAGATTTGATGGAGGAATCTTTGAGTGACTGAGGAGTTAAGGAGGGAGATCCCATCTCCTAAAATCCCTCTTGCTTGCCTCCTTCGAGCTCCCTCTCTTTAATTATCCAAAAGTTGCTCCAAAACCTGTAATCAATGCACATTAGACCACAATACATGACATCTCATCTTTACCCTTCTCATTAAGCAAAATATAATAAAACATGTAAATAATTATGAGAAAAGTTGATTTTAGTAAGTTGGAGAGTTGCATTAAGGTCCATATAATTTACCCATTGATGAGCCTCATCTCATTGACACTTAGCATGCATTGGGACCTATTATTAATGTGCCTAGAATGAACCTTTTGAAAAAGGTAAAGTCCTAAATTATTAACCCTCTTACATGTTCATTTCCTTGCATTTTATCTTAGTTCTCCCTTTTGTTGTTTTGACGTTCTTTGACACATGTTGGCACACCCTGGCACCCTAGACATCCTAGCAAACCTTAACACCTGGCATGTCTTGGAATGACTTGGAACTATATGGCACATGTTAGCACATCCTAGAACTCCCTAGATCACTCTGGTAGTTATTGACATGCCCTGGCATTTCCTAGCATGCCTTACCACTACCTAACAGACCTTGTCACTTCCTCCTTAGCATGCCTAACACTCATTGACACTCCCTTGCACACCTTCATATTCATTCATTTCCGTGCGTTTTTACCTAGTTCTCCCTTATCTATCCCTAGTAATCTGTAACACTCCTTGGCATGCATTATCTCCCTCTGACACACCTCGACAATTTTCGACATGCCTTGCCATTCCATAGCATGCATAACACTCCCTCATGCACATTGAAACTTGACACGTGTTGGCACTTGGAAAGTCTTAACATTTCTGACATACATTTAGATGCCTTGGTATGCTTTGGCATGTGTTGGCATGGTTTAAGATTAAATTTATTTGAGATCAATTATTGGAAAGTAGGAGAGAAGCAACAGAGGAAGATTTGGCACTTATAATGCACTAGCACTTGGTTCTTGGCATGTATTGGTACTTAGTGTTGGTGCGCCTAGAATGCCCCCCTTGGAATTAACCAATATTGGTTAATTTTGATAATAAGCGAGATTTAACACTCCTCTACACTCCCTAGCATGCCTTGGCACTTGGCATGCAATGGAACAAACTAACATGCCTTGGCACTTGGCATGCAATGGAACACACTAACATGCCTTGGCACCTAACAATATGCCTTGGAACATCTTAGCATGTCGAGTATGCCCAAGCACATATTGGCCTACCCTATCACTCCCTAGAATGTGTTGGCACACCCTAGCACTCCCAGCTAGCATGCCCTGGTACTCCTTGGCATTCATTGACACACATTGACACTTGCCACATATTGGCACCTATTGTTGGTGTGCCTAGCACATCCCTATTGATAAAAGTAAATTGATGACTTATTAATTCTCTTATATGTTCATTTCCTTGCATTTTAAGTTGGTTCTCCCTTTTGTTTCCATGACACTCCTTGACATGCATTATCACACCTGAACACCTAGCACATATTGGCATCCCTTAGCACTTGACACATATTGGCATGCCTTGACACTATATGGCACATGTTAGCATTTCCTGACATTCCATAGCACACCATAACACTTCCTAGCATGCCTTGTCACTCCCTCCTTGGCATGAATGAAACTCATTTATGACACTCCCTGACACACCCTCTTATTCATTCATTTCCATGCATTTTGACTTGGTGCTCCCTTATGTTTCCTTGGCACTCCCTAACACCCCCTTGCATGCATTAACACTCTCTAGCACACCTTGATAGTCCTCGACACACCCTACCACTCTCTACATCATGCCCTAGACATGTCCCTCTTGAAAAAGGTAAAGTCCTAACTTATTAACCCTCTTATGTGTTAATTTACTTGTATTTTATAAACTTTGTTCTCCCTTTTGTTCTCCTGACACTCCCTAACACACATTGGCACACCCTTGCACCTGACACATCTTGGAATTTCTCAGCACCTATCATGTCTTTGCAAGCCTTAACACTTGACATGCCATAGTTCTATCCAGCATATATTAGCACCTCGTGGCGCTCCCTAACACACCTTGGCACTTCCTAGCATGCCTTGGAATTGCCTAAAAATATGCCTTGTCACTTCCTCCTTAGCACACTTGGCACTAATTGGCACTTCCTAGCATGCCTTGGAATTGCCTAGAAATATGCCTTGTCACTTCCTCCTTAGCACACTTGGCACTAATTGGCACTCCTTGACACACCCTCTTATTTGTTCATTTCCATGAATTTTGACCAAGTGTTCCTTTGTGTTTCCTTGGAACTCCTCAACATGCCTTACACCACTCCATAACATGCCCTAGCACTCCCTAACACACATTAGCACAAGTTGGCACATGTTGGCACTTGACAAGTCTTGTCATGCATGGCATGCATTGAGATGCCCTAGGATTATTCTTTGTGCATGTGGGATTATTACCAATGCACAAGAAATTAAACAACCTCTTGATGCACCCAAATTGATATACATGATGTCAATAAGTAAGGAGATGTGTGTAGATCAAAAGAATTGAAAGGAAGATGATTGAGATTGGTAGATTTTAATTTTTTTTTGTCTATTAAACAAGGTATCGACATCATAAAAACATGGATTATATCTTGAAATCCAATTTGAAATATATCTTATTAATCCTAAAGTGTAATCACCCCAGTGATCAAATAAACATCAACAATGTATGATGTGTCAACATCCTATGCATCAAAGGAAATCGATGGACATAATTTTGGCACATCTAAACCCTTTTTGAATCAACAATATTTAGTGAATGATACGCCTAAGAGAGTTTTATCGGGACATGTGCAAGGGTAAGTGGAAACTATTAGAGCTAAGCACACAATAAAGAGCTCTTGGCACAACTTTCCCTTGAAACCATGCACATTTTCCATCTAGCACCAATAATGTTAGAAAAATATTATATATGACAGAGAAATGCAAGACATATAATATGCAGAAAAACACAAACACATAAAACCAAAGAGACACAGATATACGTGGTTCACCCAGTTTGGGCTACGTCCACCCCGAATAGCCAGTCCTTCCTTTTATTATCTAGCAAAATGAAGAGACACAACCTACAGCAAATCCACTGTAATATCCTTTGTTTTCTCTCACAATCTCACCTCTCTGTTTCTCACTTGGAGAATACACATCTATTACACAGCCTCAATACAATACCCTCATACAAAGAGAGGGGTTGCCTTCTAGGGAAAAAAACCCTAAACTAAACATAAGTTCTACCGTCAGATCATCCGCCTAATGAATGGCCCAGATTGACTAGAAATTACTATACTTTTACAAGGCCCCCCCGCACCCCCCCGCATGGAGGGGTGGACAATCTTCCTAGGGTATACATCCGGCTGAAACAAAGACCTCTAATTAATCATGCTCCACACCCAACAAATAAAACACACTAGTGTCCATGAAAGCAATCAACTGTTAAGTCAAGTGCTAAATGTTAGAAGTTGAGGTCTAAAGGATGTCGTGCTGATTTATATGAAATTCCACGATACGCAATAAGGTTTGTATGGTGAGTCCTAACAAGCAAAAGAAACATCAGGTCCAAATGAAAAATGCCAACATGAAAACATACTATATTAATCACATGATACCCTGAAAGTAATGAAACTGAAACAAAGGAGAAGTGCCCATATGAACACCATGCCAAGAAAGAAGCAACCAAGTGTTAAAAATTGAGTGTTGAATGTGCTCAAAACTCCAACAAAGAGCACACAAATGTCGAGCATCATTGTTTTCCAAGTAAATTGCTTGCAATTTGTTTTGGTCATCATCATATTTTTTTAGATGGGAGCCATAAATGGAATATATGATACCCTGTTTGGAGAAAAATTGAATCATCATACTAATGAGAATATACCTATTAGTTTCTACTGCATTTTCTTACTTCCTTTTCAAATATTTTTAATCATCTTCACTATTTTTTAAAAATCCATATATCATGCAAAGACATATATCATGGCATGGAAATTTTGTTTAAAAATCCCTTATAGAATATCTGGCCACAAATTTATGACATAACAACCCTCAATTTTATGTCAAAATAGATCTAAAACAACTCTCAATATGCCACAATCAAGGAGAAGTGGGTGACTTTTGTAAGGTCTTAGATTACTGTTACAAGTCCCTGTAGTTTCCCACTATATTCGTTAAACTACAAATCAAAAGAATCCTATACATGAGTCACAAGTGTGAAGAAGATGGAAAGGGAAATATCTATTGCAACTATAATTAAAACAAAGACTTGTATAAATATTTAGCAAGAGTGCAATATTTCTGCATTAGATCAACTAGCAAAAGAGATTTGGAATCTAAAGATGAACCTATGCCTTCAACTAATACTCATAATACTCAACACCTTGTAATGGATGATGTGGTAGAATGTTGTTTGTCCAGTTGTTGTAGCATTTTCTCCTACATCAGTTTTATTGGGCGTTTTGAACATCGAAAAACTTTGAAGTCCATGTCACATCTTCCATGTTACATCAATGGGATTTCAATTTTGATTATACCCTTTTTGGGATTTCATTCAACACCTTGACACATTCTCTTTCATTTTCTTCATCACCTTGTGTTCCAACTCTAGTGATGCATCCATGCATATTTTAACAGACTCAACAACCTCTATTTTATTTTTCTTTTCAATTGTTTGTGTGTACATTTGCATGCTCTTGACAACCATCTTCGACATCCACACATTTTCCCTCAAGATATACTTATGTTTTAATTTTTATTCCTTACCTTTCACAAATAACTGAAAGGATATTTCCTTCTTCTTGATATTTTTTTTAAGGGAAAAACTTGTTTCTTTGTATTATTTTATAGTTTTTGCAATTGTAGTGCAAGTACTTTATTTCTTT
Organism: Pinus tabuliformis; assembly: GCA_031772625.1. Lineage (NCBI taxonomy): Eukaryota > Viridiplantae > Streptophyta > Pinopsida > Pinales > Pinaceae > Pinus > Pinus tabuliformis. Next base: position 481,843,015 of record CM062813.1, read on the forward strand.
GCAATAATGGCTTCAAATTGTTTCCTTTGGTCTTCTACTATTTAAAAAATAAGTATAAAACATTTTCTTTCTCTTCATTTCTTCCTTCAAGTACTTCTTTTTATTTCCTTGCCTCTTCAAGATCCTTCGATGTAAGCTATGAGAGCCACATTAGAAGTTCATGAAACAATTTTATACTTTGTCAAATATTGGAAGCTGTGAGAGCCATGACTTGATAGAATAAATTGTAGCCTTTCAACCTACGCAACTAGGGAAACTTTGTCTCTTTGAATAGCAGCACACCCCCCACATCAAGGTTTCACATCCCTCAAGGTGCTCTATAAGATTATGGTTCGACTTACCCCCCTTTGGTTGTAACTCGTAGTAATTTTCTTCCTTTTACAGTCTGCCATCAGCTGTATTTTCCCTTTGGAAACAACTCATTTCCATTATTTTAATTATGTTCTCCTTGGGTCTAGGTTACTATCATGGGAGATATCCAGGTGGATGATTATTGGGAGGACCCGGTGCCATGTGACAACATTTTTGTGATGCGATTTGGTAGATCGGGGCTTGAAGGAAGCATGACACAGGGTTTTATGGCTCCACTTAGTAGATCGAGGCTTGAACGAAACATGACATAGGATTTTGTAGCTCCACTTGCAATATCAGGGCTTCAAGGGAGCACGATACATGGTTTTTTGAATCCACTTACTAATAGGGCCTTGCCTCTTTCTAGAGATTCGCTCACAGAGGGTTTTCATTGGTGGGATTCTATTCAAAGCAATGACATGGGTACAACTAGAGATTCAGGTACTTACTCTAGCATCACTGATTTTATGAACTCTTCCATCAGCCAGGGTTTTCATTTCCTTGAAGGTTTCTCATTTCCACCTTTCCCCCCCATATTGTCTGCATTTGATGATCTACTTGCTTATGGGCTACTAACCAAGGTTTTCTCCTTGGGGCTATTTACCCCATGTACTTCTCATCATGGGTTATTAATTTCCATTATGGAGCCCTAACTTTGTGACTGTCTTCTATTTGTGTTGACGAACATGATTACCCTTGTCGCCCGTGGGCTCTCTTCTCCCTCCTCACCTCCGGCTCTCTTTGTCCCACTTGTCAATTTTTAAGGATTTATTCCTTCTAGTTCTGTAGAAATCACTCCTCCACCCAACAGTCTTGATTTGATTCCCTTTTCTTCTCCCATAGTACCCCCACCAATCTCATCAACACCTCCTCCTTTGACGACAACCCACTCGCTCCCCCGATCTACTACTGGAAAATGAAAGAACCCCTATGTGAAAGAAAAGAAGGGCCAACTCTCCATTTTGGGTGAGGGGATCGAGATGCACAAAGTTGTTCAAATGTATGAGTTTGGGTAGGTGGGTTGTGCTCATGGGCATCACTTTAGCAAGAAGATAATTTTATAATGAATGGAAAAGGAGTGGGGGGCTCACATCAACCCATTACAAACTTTCAAGATACTGGTATGAAGTTAGCTCATTTTATTTTTTAACAAGTATAAATAGTTTTAATGGGATCTGAATAAGGTTTGTATTTTTGACTCCATCCATTTCATGCTTAAGCATTAGACCCCTCTTTTTGATACCACTCAAGAGTGACTAGACAAGGCCCTTATCTGGTTTTGACTTTTGGGACTAAAAGTACAATTTTGATCAGAGCAGGCAGTAAGGGAAGTTGGAAACAAGCTACAAGAATGCTTGGAGGTTGACCTATTTTTCAAAGACTTTGTGGAGATGAAGGTGTCGAGGGTATTGGTAAATCTAGATATCAGAGATGACTTATGGGGTGAAATGAAACTCCAACATCAAGGCATCACTTCTCTTCAGATTTTAGACTACAAGGGAATCCCCTTTAGATGTCATAGATGTCACAACAACAATCACAATGATATATAATTTCCATTAGGGTTCCATGGAACAAAGGCACGTACACGCCATCATCTCCAAAGATGAAAGATAAAGGCTCTTCCTTGACAACGACAACTCCTCCAATCCTTTCTGCAACTATCTCTGCTACCATTACTCTCTCGACGACTCCATCTCCAAAATTCATTGTGATTGTTCCTATGATCATTGATTAGGCTTCCACGGAGCTTAGATATGATCAACCATAGCTCCACTTAGCCACTACTTTGATGGAATTTCCCTCGAGTACTCTCTCTTTGTTTGTTTCTTTACCTTCTATTGTTAGTTGTATTTTGGGTTTGGGGAAAGATTGGAATACAAAAAAACATGCACTCCCTATATATATGTTATTGAAAGCAATATAAGCTTGTGTGGCTAGGGTAATGTGGTAGATATCAATTTATTCAATGAGTCCTATAAGTCACATCCCTTAGGTGGGTGACTTCAAGAACAACCCAAAGCTACTTTCCATCGTGGCTAATAATTGGCCATGGTTAGCTTAATAGGAAAAAAGGTATTATAGGAAAGCCTTCTACTTTTTTAATAGCATGATTAGATCCTTAGATCAAATTCCATTTGTACATGTTGATGTAAAACTTTGATGGTGGTCATAAAAATGCCTTGAAGTCTAAACCTAAAAGGTGTATTGAGCTTACTTAACCCAATATGGGAGTGCAATCATTTTGTTAAAGTCCATAATTCTAAAGAATAAAAGGCAGCATATGATTATCCAAGATGAATGTTGAATCCATAATTTTAAGATGTATATGAAGACACCAAGTATGTTCATGACCCTAGAGAAATATGTAGGGAAAATTATTTAGCCACATGTACCATTCTTTTTGCTGATTATTATAGCTTTGCAATGGAAAACGCTTTGATGCAAAAGGAACTCTTGGGTTTGTTTTATATGGCATGCTATAACTAAAATGAAAATATAACAAGAGGTTGTATCTCCTCTAATTGTTCATTAATGAAAGGTTGTTTAATGAATGTGGTGTCATAAGTCCTTAGATTACTAGGTATAGAGTGCTAGACCAATTTGGATGCATTCTATATCTATAACATTTTCCTGGAGAATTAGTGGGAACATTACCTGGTGTTGTAGCAGCTACAACCACCCTCCAAAATTTTTCCTTAGCCCATTTTGGAGCCTCCCTACCAGCCTTTCACAACACCTTCTCTTACTTCATCAAGTACACAAGCTTCAATGATTTTCATGCACAAAGGTAGCATGTTGAGCACAACTTGATGCATTCCCCTCGGAGCCTATTCACCCAGACTTGGTCCAACTACAGGCTCAGCAGCTTCCCCAAGAAATTTGTGCATTTATGGAGGGAAACTAGCCTTCCCTCCAGAAATTGTGCAATTCTTTCGGGAAGCCTACTGGGCTCCAGAATTGTGCAATTCTTCCAGCCAACACTCCCAATAGAAATTGTGCAAATTTCCCCAGTAGGGTTGCTCAACCCAAAATTTTCACAAATCTGGGTAGCAGTCAACTTCCCTACCCAAAAATTGCACAAACCTCCTCGGTAGTTAGCACAACTCCTAGCCAGGAATGCACATTTTTCTCAAGCAGTTGAGCAGCTTCATGCATGAGAAGTCCGGTTGAGAAGGAAACTTGACTTGCATGCATCCAAGACTTTCTCTTCTCGAAATAGCAAAAGGAAACATGCAAAAGGAATCCCATGATTCATGGAGCTATTTTTAGCAGCCGAAGGTTACATACAAAGTTGTTATAAATGTTTCTCTCCAAGTGTCGCTTTTTCTTAGATTTGTGGCATGTGCGTCCTGAGCCCAAAATTATTCATTCGATGAATCAGAGCTCATTCTTTCACATTGATCTTGGAGCTCTGACATTCCATAGCACATCTAGGACTCTTTGACACATTCGGCTTAACTATTCATGGGTAAGTGGCCTCAACTTGTCTTTTTTAGCATTTATGTCACTTTTTGTGTATTCATTTGTGTGAGTGTTGTTTGCTTGATTTCTTTGAACGCTTACTGTTGTTTACATATACTAGCTTTTCCTAGCTCTATTTCAGTTTTTTTTCTATCTGATTGCTGTCACATGCATGAAACTATTTTGCACGAACTTTCACCCAATTGGTGAGCTGCTTCACCCACATGCATGTTGATCTATTTGTTGAATCTTTCATTCATGTTTTTCATGCATTTTCAATCACTTCTACCATCACTTAGTGTCACCATGAATTCATTGTCTGATTTTCTCTCAGTTTCCTATTGGCGAGTCGGGGCAGCCTTGGCCTAGACTCTGTCTTCACTGAGACAACATTACGCAATCTAGGGAAGGAAGGCTCTACCTTCCTCTCCAAAAATGCAAAATTTTGCCCAAGAATGGCCTCCAAGACTATTTTGTGCATTTCTAGAGGACAATGACTGGTGGCCAAGGAAATTGCACAATTCAGTCGCTGGGCTTGCAGTCTTTCCCAGCTGGAATTGCGTATTGAGCAATCCCAACAACTAGTCTAGATTGCACATTACGATTATCCAGTATCAGTCCTGCCTCATAGATAGCCCAGACTTCCTTTTACATAGTTCTAGCAGCTAGTCACCCAATCTTCCAGAAGAAATTACGCAATCTTACTCATCAGTTTCCCAGGTATGTGTTGTGTCATTCCCTGGAATTAGCTTTGTTTTTGCTGAAAGATTTCTTTCCATGCATGTTTCTTGTCTCTAGATATTTCAGGTACTCATTTGTTTCAATGGCATACAAGAGAATAGGATCTCAGGACACTGATGGAAATACAGTTGGAGTAGTAGCTGAGAAAATGTCCTCTAGTCTACCAATCTACGAAGATACAAAGCTATATCTAGACAAGTACATAAAACTAAAGTGGCAAGAAGTGAATGAAACATTTGCAAGAACTTTTGGACAACACCTCAGTCAGGTGTATGTGACCATTCACAAGTCTAGATTGTACTAGATTTCAATCATATATCTCATGTTCCCATGCACGGACATTGTATACTGGATCGTCCCTCACACTGATCCCGAGACAATGACCTTGAGCAGTGTCAGTGGGACGAAGCTTGTAACCTTCTGGGAACAGGATTATGATGAGATGAATCAGATGTCAAAGTCCATGACTGTCATGGAGACTCCATACAACTTACCCAATAGTAGTGCTAACTCCAGAGAAATGATGAAGGATTGGGTAAAGGAGCCAGCTCGTTTTAGGATGACACCCAACCAAGTCTACAAGAAAAAGATACCGAGGAAGGCATACCAATACTTGATCATATTTTCTTGTTGACTTTATGGCCAAGCAAGCATAGAAACCTTCCCATAGATTTGGGTAGTTTCACTAGACCAAGTGGCTAGAGAAGGAAAACCATATAACTAGTCCGGTATATTGGCTCATCAGCTGAAGGAGCAAGTAAAGAAAGCTCGACAATCACCCAAAGGTATGCAAGCAGAGATTTACATGTTCACCTACATCTTAGATGTAGTCTATGCCCAACATGAGTTCTCGAGCTTGGAGTGGGCATGGTCACCGGTGGAGACTGCTGTGAACACATATTTCAAGTTGTTGTCTGAATGCAGCGTCAAAGGAGTAATCACACTGCTATACGATCATTTTGTTGTCCCCGTGTAAAATATGATATTCGAACATGATCCACCCTACATGTCAAAGGAAGAAATGGAGGCATTAATAGGCATTGCAAATTGGTATGTCTCATCGCCCAGCACTTTCATCCGAATGTTCAGTGTGGAGAAGCCTCGACATGTTCTACCAAAGTTTTTGTTGGACATACTTATCATGCAGGAAGTAGCATATCACATCTCAGTAGGATTGATAGCTATACTGCAGCAAAAGAAGAAGGCACCTTGGTCCACTCTTCTATTGTGGATTGGATTATATGTGATCCGTAGTATCAAGCAAGTGAATGTCGAAGCAAAACTAATGAAGAAGTACCCATTCAACCTTCGAAGCTACATTCCGTATGACCCACATTGCATTGTGAAGGATCACTTAACGAGAGTTCAGTTCAACTGGATCTACAGGGAATTTCATTGGGCCGAGGAGGACCGATGGAGATATCGTTATAGTTTCTCCAAACCCAATGAACTAGCCAGACTCACTGTGGAGTGGTTAGCAAAGCAGCGTCACGGAGAGCACCAATAGTAGCAACAGTGGCAGTAGAGCCAAGAATACCAATGCGCGCAAATGGAAGAGGAAGATTGTTAATTGCATGGATGAGGAACAAAGTTGAAAGTTTCGAGTAGATCCACTTGTAGAGAAAGAAGCTTTGGTATAGAGGCAAAGAGGTAGCAGCATGACAAGCGAATCACATGAAGGCAGAAGGACAAGAAGAGAATGGAGGAAGTAGAGAAGGAGTTGCATGAGATGAGGGAGCAACTCCGAAAGGAACAAGAGTTGCACAAATAGGAGAGGGAAGCACAACAACAACAGATACAGCAGTGGGTGCAACATGTGCCAACAGGCAAAGCAGCGCCCATACAAGTAGTTGATTCATCTGAACAGCTGGAATCAGGCGAACAGGGTGAACCATCGCAGGGGCAAGACTTTGCTCATGAGATAGAACAGGCACTTCAACAGTTGGATGAAAACATGGAGAAATAGGAGTTGGAATACGATACCAACCTCATGCCTCACCATGAAGAGGTCAACTCACCCACTTCAATGCATCCAGAAGAAGAGCAAGTCTCAGACGACCAAGGAGGCACTCAGATCCTTGTTGATCAACTAGAAGAAGAGATGCACAATATCTCATTTGATGAATCCCAACATAGAGTTTTGAAGTCTAGCAGAGTGTCAACTCCAGAGGATTAAACATCTCCTGCACAAGTTGAAGAATGAGTGATCGTGACTAATGTGCGCAAACATCAAACTTCCTTGGCCGATGCAACTAGAGTGTATGCCGCAAGCACTAGCTCAAGTGTTCGTTTCTTAATAGCTGAGAATGAGCGAATGGCAAAGGAACTACAAACGGCCAAGCAAGAAGGAGACTTGGTGACAATGTCCGCCTGAGCTGAACTGAAGATGACAATACTAGATGAGGTATTGTCTCTTGACACAGTCATGCAAGCATGTACTCCAAATTTGGTACTGTGCACAAGGGAGTTGTTCATCTCAACTGACGGTAGCAGCGACGTGCTAAAAGAGCATGCATCTTGATGAATGTGCATGCTGCTATTGATGACATGCAAACATGAATGATGAAGTACAAGGGAGCCCCACTTCACTTGCCTAAGATGATGAGGGTCAATGCAGTCAAGTGGAAAGAACGTATCCAGAGTCAAATCCGGAACTATTAAAAGATCTTGCAACTCATCACTAGCATACAAGCTTCCCATGCACTATTATTCAAGAGCATGGATGTTGTGGTGTGCACACAAGTGATCCCATCACTTAGGACTCTCACCCAGGTGAAGACCAAGAAGCAGGTCCCACTAGATCTTGATTCATACTTTGACGAGTTGATGCACATCGCCACTAGCCCAGACTTGACTATCAATGTAGACATCATGCACAAGTACATTGTTGCTGGTCTGGCCACATCGAAGACAATAATGTGCATACTTTTAGACAAGTTAGATAGAGGAGCCTGAGCAGTGTACTTAGATGCTATGGAGGCGAAGGTCAGGTTTCAGATGGATGTCACCGTGGAACACACAGACATTACAAGAGACTACAGAGCTTGGAATCAATATGTTACTTATATTCAACATGAGGATGTTGAGAAGTTGGACTTCTATAGTTGTCTAAGTCAAAGTGATGTCTAGCTTGGCTTGCTCAAGCCATTGTGTTCACATGGGTACATGTGCATTGTAATGTTGAGTCATGTCAAGTGTAAGTCAAGTGCCAATAGTGAATGTAACAGTCATAGAGTAGGTGAAGAGTCATGAGGGTAGTTGAACAGTCACATATGGGAATGTCAAGGGCCACCCCACCCTTTGCTATAAATAGTCCCTCATAACTCATTGTATAGGCTTTTGGTCAGCCAAGCTCCTGATAAGACTCTCTTAGAAAAAGCTTGCACAATATTGTAATGCGCCTTGGCTTCTCCACTGCATGGAGCTAGTTCTTCTCTTTGGAGGAGCAGCCGGATGTGGTTGTAACGTTTCACTGTTGGGGCTAGTAGGTTTACATGGATGTATTGTATGATTGGCACTTACACTTCTTTATATAATAAGAGCCAAAACATTTTCATGCATATGTTTTTATTGTAGTTGGACTGCTCCGGTTACTTAGAAATATATGTTGTTTAACTTACGAAATTCTGTATGAACTACTTCGTATGTGATTATATGAATCTTGTTGCAGATGTGTTGTTGTTTTAACCATCACTTTGGATTGCTGACTGATCTTCTTTCCAGCTTGTGATGCATCTTCACTCGTGTGTTCCCTTCTGAGCTAAGTACTGCTACAGGTTTCCAAGGGGCACACTCATCTCACCGCCCATGTGTTATAACCTCTCATTCACCTTCCTTGACTCACTGCAGCAGTCACACCCTTTCTACTAATAGAGTTATCTTACTTGCCTTTGTGCGACATTGTAGTCAAGGCATTACCTTACAGCCCACTTTTGGGACTCCTACACCAAATGGTTTGAGGTCTAATTGGGACTTCTTACTGGGGAGATCCCCTTGACATGTTGGCGGGTCCAGCACCGTCAACATTTCTGGTGCTAGAAGTAGGGCCAGTTGACAAGCCCTATCGTCTCATCTAGTTTTGAACCTTTGCAAACCTTTCATGGATTCTTGCACTCTTCTTCCTCTGCGATAGTTTTCGAATTGTGAAGATGTCTCCATCATGGGGTAGTTTTTTGATCTCTTATCCACTTTCACGTATGATGGTGAAGGCAAAGTGGCCTATCCTAAGTACTTACATGATTTTCTTTCCAAGCTTAATTATGAAGATGGGTGTTTTGAAGAACATGCCAAATTTCTGCTTGCACAGACACCTCACAAATCTCCATGTAGATGGCTGCTCAGCCTACCGGCTGACAGCATGCACTCACTTGAGCACTTCTATGATCTTATTGAAGACACTTTCTATCATTTTGATCCAGACCATCTTGACCGAAAACTGTTACAACAATGGAAGGCTCCGCATGAATCGGTTATTGACTTTTGGCAGTGCTTCCGTGACTTGCAGTTTCAAGCTCTAAGGAGCCAGATGAAATTTTCTTATCTTTGGGACTAGTTCGATTATTGCCTTAAGAACTATGCCCTTCCCAAGAAAAATTTTGAGATCAAGCCTCGCTCAACATTCTTCATTGATGGAGCTGTGCAATCTCATGTGGATGCGGTCACTGTCTTGATTGATTGTCTGCCTTCCTCTCATTCACAGATCCAGCACTGCCAAGTGATGTTGAATATCATGCTCACACACTTGTTCATCTTTGACATTCTCCCAACATCACTTCACTTAATTTTCACGCAGATTTGGTTGTGAGTCCCGCAAGTTCTCATATGCATTCTATTCTACGACCTCCATCTTCACACTTGGGTGTTCCTCTAGATGCGTAGTCTTGTGTTCATCCATTCCAGACTCTTCACTTGTTGTGAATGAGGAACAACCCATTGATGAAGTTGGTGTTGCAAAACCAACATGCACTGTCATTCATGAAGATTATGAGTGGGAGCTTGAGCATCAACACTTGGTGAAGGATGACTCCTTTCTGTCCGAGCCCTCTCCTATATTTCCTGACCTCTTTGGTGAACATGCCATCCATGATTTTTCATGTGTGTCTTCATCCACGGATGCACCCATTGTTGATCACTTGAAGGACTCACTGGATGTTGGTCCATCATTCAAAAATAGAGAGGATAAGCTATTCATTTAAAACCCACTTGATCCTTCATCTGTCTTTTCCAAAAACACAGAGGATGATTTTGTTCACTTTTCATCTACCCCTCTATTTGATTCATCTAATCATGAGGATTACGAGGAAATCATTGATTTTTCTGATCGTGGTAGTTTTGATCCACTTGTTTCCATATTTGATCATGATCATGACTCTATCATAGTTGATATTTCAAAGCCACCGGTTTATGATGATCTACTTGATGATGAAGTTGAAACACCCAAGACTGTCGAGGCACTTCAGCTTGAGATGATGGTTATGTCAGGTCCTCGCTCTCTTGGGGTTAGTCTCACTTCCGATCAGGAAACTATTCAATCACCCAAGCCTCCTCATCACACATATGTATACATTAAATTTCCATCTCACACACAGATCAAATCTCCTCCACTCAAACTGTACGATCCCATTTCTCACGCATTGGAGGAATCTTACATTGCAAGCACACATGTATGATGCAAGTTATCTTTGTTTCTTTCATTTGCTTACATTTTTCAGTCAAGAGTGTGCTTATGCTTCAAAGTTGCACGCAGTGTCACACAACACTATTGTAAGTCCACGGACTACTCATCATGCACTTGCGCTCACTTATGTCCTGTGGGCACTGTCAAACACAAAGTGTGGTTGTCTTCATTGTTATATCTTTCTTGCTTGCTAGTTCGCACAACTGGGTTTCTCGCAGACCAAGACTTCACCAACATGGGTCAACTAATGCGTGGTGGCTACATTGGAAACATCACTTCACGTGATCAGGCCCATGCACCGTTAGTGTAGGAGTAGTGTTTGCTTTCAGTCAGTTTGCTTGCATGCTTATTTGTTTATTCACTTTGCTTGCTTGTTTGTCTGCTTTTTTGTTTGCTTACTTTCCTTGCTTTCACTTTTTCTTCTGCTTTTGCTTTGCTCTGATGTTTGTTAGTTTGTTTGTTTTGTTCGTTGGTTAGTTTTGCATGAAACCATGCACGACTCTTGAAACGATCTGGGTGAAGTACAAGAGGGATTGTACAACTATCACTGCTTGGTTACTTTTCATCTTTCCTCTGTATGAAGAGCTTGTTACTTTCAGTCCATGATACGTCGAAGGAAAATATGTATTGTTCAAAGTGAACCTTGGTTAAAACACAACTCTTGTATGCTAACTAGTGCTACCTTTTCTATTCGGTTGTTTTTGTGTTAACCCTTGTTAGCTCTATCAAGTAGAGTAAGGTGAGGGGGGAAAATTTAACAGGCACATCAGAGATACAATAAACTACTTCTCTACTAGAACAACCTATTCTGCTCTCAATAAGTTAGGATCCCCCTCTCGCCTCTGAAAGGAATAAGTGCTATGCACAGTTGAAAAAATGAAATATGAAAAAAATGAAAAGTAAAAAAAAAAGCCAAAATGAAAATGAATAAGGAAAAAGAAGAGAAGGGCTTCCTATGTAGGGAGGTGACGCAAGTAACTCCACTGGGGTACTGACCAAGTTCGCTGGCAATGGAGCCATGTGTGTGTTCCTATGTGACTCCACCGAGGTACTATCCAGGTCTGCTAGCAGTGGAGCAACACCAGGGATGAACTAAGACTCTGATGACTACACTACTTGTCCACCTATGTATCCCTCAACATCAATAGAAACAATTGTGTTGCCTTGGATTGGAATGTGTGTCAATCGACCAAGATCTTGGCAGATGCTACATCTTACAATCAAGCTAGTGTGAAACTAAGATGAGTTGAGAATTGAACAATACTTTCGAAGGTGTTAGAATTTCTTTTCACTAACAAGATCCATTCAGAGAGCTGGAGTTCTACCAGTGTGTCACCAAGTGTTATAGCGGCTACAACCACCCTCCAAAATTTTTCCTTAGCCCATTTTGGAGCCCCCCTACCAACCTTTCATAGCACCTTGTATTACTTTGTCAAGTACACAAGCTTCAATGTTTTCATGCACAAAGGTAGCCTGTTAAGCACAGCTTGATGCATTCCCCTCATAGGTTGTTCACCCGGACTTGCTGTAGCTGCACGCTATGCAGCTTCCCCATGAAAATTGCACATTTATGGAGGGCAACCAGCCTTCCCTCCAGAAATTGTGCAATTCTTTTTTGTAGCCTACTAAGCTCCAAAATTGCACAATTCTGCCAGCCAACACTCATAACAGAAATTGCGCAAATTTCCCTAGCAGGGCTGCTCAACCCAGAATTTACGCAAATCTGGCCAGCACTCAGCTACTTTGCCCAAAAATTACGCAAACCTCTTGTATAGTCAACCCAACTCCCAGGGAAGAATGCACATTTTTCTCACACAATTGAGCAGCTGCATGCATCAGCATTTCAACTGGCCAATTCCACTTGGGACCAAGGAAACTTGACTTGCATGCATGCATGAATTGCTCTTCCAGGAATAGAAAAAGGCAACATGCAAAGGCATCCCATGATTCACGGAGCTACTTTTAGCAGTTGGAGGTTACATGCAAAGTTGTTTTAGAAGTTTCCCTCCAAGTGTCACTTTTTCTTAGATTTGTGGCATGTGCGTTATGAGCCCAAACTTATTTATTCAACACATCAAAACTCATTCTTTCACATTGATCTTGGAACTCTGACATCCCACAACACATCTAGGACTCTTTGACACATCCGACTCAACTATTAATGGGTAAGTAGCCTCAACTTGTCTTTCTTAGCATTTCTGTCGCTTTTTGTGTATTCGCTTGTGTGAGTGTTGTTTTCTTGATTTATTTGAGGGCTTTTTGTCATTTACATGTATACTAGCTTTTGCTATCTATGTTTCAGTTTTCATTGCTATCACATGCATGAAACTGTTTTGCACGAACATTCACCCAACCGGTGCACTGCTTCACCCACATGCATGTTGATTTGTTTGTTGAATATTTCGTTCATGTTTTGCATGCACTACCAATCACTTCTTCTATCACTTAGTGTCTCCATGAATTCACTGTCTGATCTACTTTCAGTTGCTCATCGACGAGTCGGTCCAGCCTTAGCGCAGACTCTGCCTTCACTGAGACTGCATTATGCAATTTGGGGAAGGAAGGATCTGACTTCCCCTCTAGAAATGTGCATTTTTTCCCAACACTGGCCTCCAGGACTATTTTTCGCATTTCTGGAGGACAATGATTGCTGGTCCAGGAAATTGTGCAATTCAGTCCCTAGGTCTACAATCGTTCCTAGCTGGAATTGCGCATTGTGCAATCCTAGCAGCCAGCAGCCAACAACCAGTCTGGATTGCAAATTGCATAGATCTAGTAGCCAGTCCTACCTCCTAGATAGCCCAGACTTCCTTTCTATAGTTCTGGCATCCAGTCACCCAGTTTCCTAGAAGAAATTATGCAATCTTGCTCATCAGTTTCTTAGGTATGTGCTGTGTCATTCCCCAGAATTTACTTTTTTTTCGCTGATAGATTTCTTGCCATGCATGTTGCTTGTTTCCAGATATTTCAAGTGTTCATCTGTCTCAATGGCTTCCAAGAGAACAAGATCTTAGAACTGATGGAAATACAGCTAGAGCAAAAGTTGAGAAAATGTCCTCTACTTTGCCGATCTATGAAGATATGAAGTTGTATCTAGACAATGACATCAAATTGAAGTGGTAGGATGTCAATAAACCATTTGTAGGCACTTTTGGGGAACACCTTGAAGACCGTCAGGTGTACATGAACATAACCAGTCCGGCTTGTACCGGATTGCATGTAGATATCCCGTGTTCCCATGCGTAGAAATGACACTCTGGATCATCTCTCACACTGATCCCGAGATGATGAACTTGAGCAGTGTCAGTGGGATGAAGCTTGCGACCTTATGCGAACATGATTATGATGAGATGTATTAGATTTCAAAGCTCGTGAATGTCATGGAGACTCCATTCAGCTTACCAAACAACAGTGCTAACTCCAGAGACATTCTGAAGGATTGGGTAAAGGAGCTAGCTCGTTTCAGGATGATACCCAACCAAGTCTACAAGACAAAGATAATGAGGAAGGCGTACCAATACCTGATCATATCTTCTTGTAAACTATATGGCCAAGCAAGCACAAAAACCTTTCCACATAGTTGGGTAGTTGCACTGGACCAAGTGGCTAGAGAAGGAAAACAATTTAACTGGTCCAACATACTGGCTCATTAGCTGAAGGAGCAAGTAACAAAGCCTCGGCAGTCACTTGGAGGTATGCATGCAAATTTTGACATGTCCACCTACATCTTAGATGCAGTCTATGCCCAACATGAGTTCCCTAGCTTGTAGTGGGCATGGTCACCGACAGAAACTACTGTGAACACATATTTCAAGTTGTTGTTGAAATGCAGCTTCAAAGGAGTAATCACATGACTATCCAATCATTTTGTCATCCCTATGTACAATATGATATTTGGACAGGATCCACCATACATGTCAATGGAAGCAATGGAGGCATTGATATGCATTGCAAATTGGTATGCCTCACCATCCAACACTTTCATCCAAATGTTCAGTGCGGAGAAGCCTCTGCATGTTCTACCAAAGTTTGCCTTTGATTTACTTGTCATGCAAGAAGTAGCATATCACATCTCAGCAGGATTGACAACTAGATTACAATGGAAGAATAAGGCACCTTGGCCCACTCTTCCATTGTGTAATTTGGTTATATGAGATCCAGAGTATCAAGCAAGAAGATGTTAACGCAGAACTAATGTAGAAGTACCCATTCAACCTCTAAAGCTACAATTCGTATGACCCACATCGCATTGTGAAGGATCACTAAACGAGATTTTAGTTCAACTAGATCTACGGGGCATTTCATTGGGCCAAGGAGGACCCATGGAGATATTGTTATAGTTTCTCCAGACCCAATGAACCAGTTGGATTCGTTGTGGAGTGATTATCAAAGCAGCGTGAAGCAGCATCACGGACAACACCAGTAGTAGCAACAGTGGCAACAGAGCGAAGAATACCAATGCATGACAAAGGGAAGAGGAATATTTTTTATCGCATGGAGGAGAAGCAAAGCTGCAAGTTTCGAGCAGATCCACTTGTAGAGAAAGTAGCTATGGTTATAGAGGCAAAGAGGTAGTAGCACGACAGGAGAATCATGTGAAGGAAGAAGGCCAAGAAAAGAATGGAAGAAGCAGAGAAGGAGTTGCATGAGCTAAGGGAGCAACTCTGAAAGGAACAAGAGTTGCACAAACAGGAGAGGGAAGTGCAACAACAATAGATATAGTAGGGGGTGCAACATGTGCCAACAGATGAAGCAACATCCGTACAAGTAGTTGATTCATATGAGCAGTTGCCATCAAGCGAATGGGGTGAACCATCACAGGGGCAAGACTTTTCTCATGAGATAGAACACGTACTTCAACAGTTGGATGCAGACATGGAGTAGTAGGAGTTGGAACAAGATACCAACCTCATGCCTCACCACAAAGAGGTCAACTTACCTGCTTCAATGCATCCATAACAAGAGAAAGTCTCATATGACCAAGGAGGCACAAGATCCTTGGTGATCAGCGGGAAGAAGAGATGCACAACATCTCATTTGACGAATCCCAACATAGAGTTGTGCAGCCTCGTAGAGTGTCAACTCTGGAGGATCAAAATTCACCTGCGCAAGTTTAAGAATGAGTGATCGTGACTAATGTGTGAAAACATCTAGCTGTCTTGGCTAATGCAACCAGAGTACATGCCAAAGCCACTAGCTCAAGTGTTCATTTCCTAATAATTGAGAATGAGCGAATGGAAAAGGAACTACAAACAACCAAGCAAGGAGGAGACTTGGTGACAATGTCTTCTCGATATAAACTAAAGAAGGCAATACTAGATGAGGTATTGTCTCTTGACACAGTCATGCAAGCATTGTACTCCAAGTTTGGTACCATGCACAAGGCAGTCATTCATCTCAACGGATGGCAGCAGCGATGTGCTAGAAGAGCACGCATCTTGACAAACGTGCATGCTGTTGTTGATGACATGCAAACATGGACGATGAAGTACAAGGGAGCCCCACTTCACTTGCCTAAAATGATGAGGGTCAATGCGGCTGAGCTGAAAGCACGTATCGGGAGACAGATCCAGAACTATGAAGAGCTCCCACAACTGATCACTAGCATACAGGTTTCCCATGCATGAGTATTCAAGAGCATGGATGTTATGGTGCACACACATGCAATCCCATCACTTGGGACTCTCACCCAGATGAAGACCAAGAAGTAGGTGCGACTAGAGCTTGACTCGTACTTCGACAAGTTGATGTGCATCACCACCAGCCCAGACTTGTGTAAGAGTGTAGACATCATGCACAAGCATGTTTCTGGTCTGTCCACATTAAATACAATGATGTGCATGCTTTTAGACGAGTTGGACAGAGGAGCCCGAGCAGTGTACCCGAATGCTATGGAGGCGAAGGTCGGGTTTCAAACGGATGTCAGGGCAGAACACACTGACACTATCAGAGACTATAGAGCTTGGCATCAATATGTTACTGTTGATTAGCATGAGGATGTTGAGCAGTTGAACTTCTATAGTTGTCTAAGTCAGAGTGATGTCTAGTTTGGCTTGCTCAAGCCATTGTGTTCACATTGGTACATTTGCACTGTAATGTTGAGTCATGTAAAGTGTAATTCAAGTGTCAATAGTGAATGTAATAGTCATAGAGTAGGGGAAGAGTCATGAGGGTAGTTGAACAGTCACAAAGGGGAATTTCAGGGTCCACCCCACGCTTTGCTATAAATAGTCCCTCATAACTCATTGTATAGGCTTTTGGTCAGCCAAGCTCCTGATAAGACTCTCTTAGAAAAAGCTTGGACAATATTGTAATGCACCTTGGCTTCTCCACTGCATGGAGGTAGTTCCTCTCTTTGGGGGAGCAGCTGGATGTGGCTGTAACATTTCACTATTGGGGCTAGTAGGTTTACATGGATGTATTGTATGATTGGCACTTACACTTCTTTATATAATAAGAGCCAACACATTTTCATGCATATGGTGTTATTATAGTTGGATTGTTTTGGTTGCTTAACAATATATGTTGTTTAACTTACGTAGTTGTGTATGAACTGCTTCGTATGCCATTATATGAATCTTGTTGCAGATGTGTTGTTGGTTTAACCATCACTTTGGATTGCTGACTAATCTTCTTTCCATCTTGTGATGCATCTTCTCTCGTGTGTTCCCTTCTTAGCTGAGTACTGCTACAAGTTGCCAAGGGGTGCACTCATCTCACCCCTCATGTGTTATAACCTCTCATTCACCTTCCTTGACTCATTGCAGCAGTCACACCCTTGCTACTTATAGAGTTATCTTACTTTCCTCTGTGTGACATCACGGTCAAGGCATTACCTTATGACCCACTGTTGGGACTTCTACACCAAATGGTATGAGGTCTAATTGGGAATTCTTACCAGGGAGATTTCCTTGACATGTTGGCGGGTCCAACACTATCAACACTTAGGTACATAGGTGTATTTCTAGATAGAAGTATTTTCATAAAATTCCCTATTGTTCAATCTTTATACTATAGGTTGATGTTAGGCCCTAGAGTACAACAACTTGATTATTTTGTGTGGTCCTAATATTTGGCCAAATGGTATGATTGGTCTCCAATTCGTATGTTGTTTAAGATGAAAATCCTATAAGTAAAAAAAAATGGAGGAGAATATAAGAATAATTTTCTATGGAGATGCTAGAAAGTTTCTACAATTAATAACTAGTGGTTGGTTATTATAGTGGTGAAATATGAATTGAAGTAATATTGTTTGATGTCGAGTGTGAGTAGTAGATATTTCTTCGTTGTAATTATGAGTTTACAATAGGGAGGACATAATGATGTTCTAGACATAACAAAGATTTTTCGGAATTTCATCCAAAAGCAAGCAATGATATTCCTTGTTGTAGCAATGGATATTGGTTGGAGATGGACAAACAAGTTACATCTTTTATTTTACTGAATCAAAACCAGGACCATATGGAAAGATGAATGACATCTTATATTTGGAGGAACTTTATCATAGTATGAGTATATTATGTATATTCATCAGTGATTTTTTTAAGCTTAATATTAGCTAGAGTTGGTACTTGGAAGGAGTATTGTAATAGCATGTGATATTATAAAAGCTTGTACTTATTTCCTCCATGATATGGAGCATGTAAATAGTATGTAACCATACCTATCTATTATTATGTAAAGGGAATATCATTGTATGGCTCTTGTAAGAAGGCATACCCATTATCCATGTGCCCTTCATGATCTCGATAACTTGTTTAATATAGTGCACAACCTTTGATAGAGTATGGTCCATGTGTGAGTGGAATTCTCTATGAGTGGATTGTGTTGGTTGTAAACTCTAGGGGGGCTGATAGACCTAAAAACTTGAATTTTCATATACATTTAGCTAGATTTCATTGAGAAGATGAATAAGCCATGTAATCGAAGGATATTTTAGTGGGTTGGCAGTTTCAATAGTTAGGTACCATGTATTTTGGTGGATTTCCACTCCTTTATGTGGATGCTGACAATTTGGTAATGTATACATGATTGATGATTGAGACACAAATTCCAAGTTGGATCATATATATACTTTATTTATTGAGAGTGGCTTTGATTTATTGAACCAATGGAAGATGAGGATGAAGACTTACTAACAAAGATAATGACATGTCCAACTCACTAAGGGTGAAAGTTGGGATTATCAACTCCTACCTATCATATAAAATATTATATAATGCTTATGAGCATACATCAAAAGTTTGTTGTTTGTTAATGTATTGATAATTATTATGTAGAGTTGATATAACTTGTGTATTCTTCTTATGTGTTTTTAGGAGGTTGTTGGATCATGGCTTGATAAAAAAAATTGGTCAACAAGATTTTTAAATTTAGTGCATAATGGAAATTTACTCAAGAAGTTTTTAATGTGCCAAGATAGCATGTCTACCTCAAAACAAACTCTTATTTATTTATATATGTATTATTACATTGTTAAATAAATTGAACGCACACAATTTTGGTGTAAAAAATATGTGTACTCTCTCTTTGTTTAGATTAAAATTTCAATGATTAAAATATTTTTAGTTTTTTTAAAATATATATCAAATTAAAAAGAAAAATTAATCTTACATGAATTTCATTCTATCACATGCATTCGTAGGACATTTATGCATCAGTACTTATGAAAACTCGTGAAAAGGGAACTCTATGGTTAAGTATATCACAATCGAGACAATTTTCCTCATTACTGCTCAAACAACCCATGTTAGGAGAAATAAATGGGAAACAATTGGGGTAGGCCCACAATCCACATGGATCCATATGTTTATCAAGTAGGTTCACTTTAACATATTGATGTCACTTTTAGACATGGTGTACCAATTACCCTCTATAGAATAAAGATTAAAAATTTAACCACCTATACATTTTAATTTTGTTTTATCTGGATGAGAAAAGAGCAAAATATCATGCATGAAAAATAGTATGTAGGTCTCTCGGTCATGAAAGAGATGTGTGGATGAAAAGTAGCACAAGAAAACACAAGTGCAAGTGATATATGGTTGTTTCTAACGATGGAAAGGCCAAAAGTAGAGGTGATATGTACATTGTTTTCACCTACAACATCTCCTCCATCTAATCTTACCAACTTTCCTTTGCACCTTTGGATAGAATTGCTTTCCTTTCCACCTTTAAATACAATCACTAATTTTAATTAGTTAAAAGATTAAAAAAGTGAATAATAATTTTTTTTACATTCAATAAATCACATTAAGAGAAAAAATATTTATATCCTATTAATAGGAAAAATATGTATATCCCATTAATAAGTAAAAGCATCCCTTTATCTTTCATTTTTAATGAACTATCTCACTTTTTGAAATCTTCACATCTTTGACCCAATTCATGAAAAGTGACCATTTTTTCCCTCGTCTTACCTACTTTCAAACCCTTTGTTTATGAAGTTATAGTTTTTCTCTATCGTGCATTTCCTTTTTATCTTAACCTAAAAACTGAAAATCCTCACTCTATATTCACCCTATTGAACTAGTCTCGCATTTGATTGTAGAGGAGCCCAACAGAGCAAGCACACCTTCTTTGTGTCCCCAACAACAAAGATGATGCATGTGCTGGTGTTCAGAACACCCACACTGTCGAGTAAGTAGAAGCAATCCGATCTCCCTCCTGCAAGTCCTTCGACTCCTACAGTCACGGGTTCAACTGCCCTGGCTAGGAAGGTGATGTGAGTGTACTATGATGAGAAGGGAAAGTTTAGAATGGACTCGAGGCATCACAACTTTTCATCTAGTAATGTCGTTTCTGTCTGTGGCCAAGCGCGTCAAGGGAAGAGCTTCATTTTGATTCAGGTTCATGGAGAAAATGCTCTATGGAAGATATTTGTTTTCTGTTAGGGAAGACATAGTAATATTTTTTTTATTAAATTCTTTGATCCTTTGATGGCATGTTGCACTAGTGTTTTATATTGTATATTTTCTCAAATTAAAGCTTGGAGTAATTATAGGGGTGGAATAGCTTCGAAATTCTTTTCATTTTGATCTCAATTTCATAAATTAGAGAAAGCTCACAAATTTATTATAGTGGACATGACCTCCAGGTTAAGAAAGATATCAGTTCAATGAATTGTAATTAAGGATAGTTGCGAAATTTTGTGGTGACTATCCATGAAAACGTTAAACAACTAGGCCTTGTATAGCAAAGGAGAGAAATTTTAACATATGCAAATAGCCAAAACTGGTCAATGGAGCAAGAACATTCAATGCCTATTATTACATTTAGGTTGAATACCTAACCTAAAGAATCAGTTAAATACTAAAAGAAACTCTTAAAAATTTGCTACATGGCACTTCCAATTTCTATCTGAATTTAAAAGTTGAGCAATTTGATTTTAGGGTTCTTTCTATATATCTGCACAAATGAAATTTACAAACAAGTAGAGGAGTACTAGAATGTAACTCTGTCTGGGCTTGGAAATTGTGAGATTCAAGTGCCTTGGAAAGGGGCTTGTGGTCAAATCGTTAATTGGCCAATTGGTATGTTATATGATCCCATTCTCACTGCTAAATTATTGGGGGCTCTCGAGCAAGTTGCGTTGTTATATGCTTGCATGCCTAGATCATTAATTCCCATTGGCTCTATAGATTTGAAAAGGTTTTCTTCAGATATGTTGTCATTTTTGCAAGAACGTATTTTCCTTGGAGGATCTATAAATCATAGATGATTCAAGGCAAAGTTATTAGAACTAGCTAGTCTAGAACAGATTCATAGCAGGTTGGTCCTGAACAAGTTTCTCTACTAGAATTGTAGGCTAGTTTCAACCATGTGATTTCCATTTGGGACAACCGTCATTTGGTCAGGACCACGTGCCCCATGTGCAGGAAAAATAAGAGGGGAAACAAGAAAAAAAAGGAAAAATGGGTGCCTCCTCCAAACCCTAATTTATTGGCATTTAATGAAAACCCACCCTCTAGTTTTGCTAACACATTTCTCATTCATCATTTAATAAAATTTGCATGTTCATTTTTTTAGTCGAGATGTTTTTCAACCTAGTTTTTTGGCTAGCCTCGGTATGTTCTAATTCGGAAAACTTTGATTCAAGGAATGCTTTTTTTGAGCCAAATATGAGATGATTTAGAGCCTCATATTCTCATTTTTTTTGGATGTATTTGAGTATGAGAATTGGTTTTTTCTTTCAAATATGTTACAAAAGTATCCATCTCTTGTTGGAACTTGGGACTATATTAATGTTTTTTCATCTAAAATGTGTTTTGAAAGAACATTGAGGAGACAAAACCTAGAAATTTGTAGATGGATTTTGTATATCTTGACCATATTAGTAGTTATCACTTATAGATGATAGACCTTATAGGCCATATCTAGGCCTAGTTTCACTAGGTTGATTGCTTCTTTCATTTGGATACTTCATCCAGTGATATAGAGGACATTAGGTCAGTGAGACAGTGCACACCCACCTAATTTCTTGGGAGATGTCCCACTTACACATAGTCATAAAGGTGTATGTTCCCCAGTTTGTTGCAATGCATAGATGTCTCACGTTTCAGAGCAAGTGGTCAGTTTCCCATCACTAAATTTTTCTCTTTGGCCTCAGATGTTAGGAGAGCTTCACCTGTTTGTTCCTAGGCTCTTCTTAGGATCACCCAACTAAGATTTATCATTCCATGGCATTACACAGAGGGAAATATTAGATATTGCATTGGTACATTCACAATTATTGTTGATGACAGACATTTTTTCTTTCACCTCTACATGTACTTCTATTTCAAGCACATTGTAGTATCTTTCCCTCGATGTACGTTTACCCCTTCTCACTCATCACTTTTATCTTTATTTTCAATTGTATTTCTTTTCTTTTGGCACTTATTGTGACTTGTTTACTCTAGTCCTGTTGACCTATTTTAGTGATTTGTGAACGTTAGTAAAATTATCAATGATCATGTCTTATCTTCCTCTCTAAGAGTGTCTTTTCCTTTTCCCTCTTCTTTCTCTTCATTTGCATAATCATTCTTCTTATTTGAAATTCCTTATAAGGTTAGCTTCTTTTTTTGTACCACAACTTCATAATTTCTTTTGCAATTTAAAATAAAAAGATACCAACGGTTCCAACTACAAGGCCCCAAGAATAATGGCTAAATGTTTCATATTAAAATGCAAAACATATTTGTCCATAATGATTTTTAAATCTTCATACACTTGAGCCTTCTCACCATATGGCATATGCATGTGTTTTCTTTATGATATTTGTTTTCTCTTTTATATGTCTTGGAAATAAACATTGACAAAGTTATATATGATGCTTGGATCTATAGGGATAATAGTGGTCTCATTTTGACTACGTACCTGCAATATGGGAGATTCTGTGGCTGGAAATAAAAAAGTTGTACTCTTCCATTTTTTGGTTTCCTCTCCCATCTATCCAAGAATTTTCGGCTTTCCAGATTATCCCCAAATGAGTTTTTGATTTTTCAATCCTACCTAACCATTTCTTTGCTTCATCCTTCAGGAATAGAGATAATATGAAGAATGAACAAATTGATTCTTCCAAATATTTATTAATTTCTCTCTAGGGTCTATGCCATATCCATCTCCATAAGACCAAAAATCTATAGATGGATTTCATATACCTTGATCATGTTAGTAGCTTAAGATTTTGCTCAAAGCCCTTGCAGAAAAATGAGCAGGAATCAAGTTGACATGAATTGCCATTAAAGGTTAATGTAATAATGCCTTTTACCATGCTCTTGATCTGAGGTTGGGATTGGTTTGGATAATAATGTGCTTGTTGGCTTAGTGGGTCCTGACCCAGGTTCAGAGTTAGTTGTGACAAACAAAACCCTATGCTACTGGCCCT
This sequence comes from Pinus tabuliformis, assembly GCA_031772625.1. NCBI lineage: Eukaryota > Viridiplantae > Streptophyta > Pinopsida > Pinales > Pinaceae > Pinus > Pinus tabuliformis. Next base: position 481,866,117 of record CM062813.1, read on the forward strand.
TTCAACATCAACCCATGTAGCGTGGATTGAAGTCTCACCTGAAGTAGTATGGGGGGATGCTGGAACCAAGTTTCCGCACTCAGAGATCAGTGTGATGTCCTTTTTATGTCCTAGATCTACCTCTGTGCAGATCTCTAAGCCCTTAGGGTTTGGCATTGTAGTTTCCTTCAAATGGCCTTAAGACCTCCGTGAAGGTCTACGATCGGCTTCTATAGACCTTTAATGGATAGGTCATCTACTTACATGCATCATAGACTAGCCTTAGATCGGAATCCACACAGATTTTCTTAAGTGCTTAATAAACTTAACAAAAAGTATTATAACCTTCATGTAAATACTTAACATGCATTGTGTTCAATTAAAAAGACTTATCCAGTAGATTCATGCATCAATACATCATTAATTCATAAAGACATGATCTCATCACAACATATATCGCAACATAAAAAACATAATTAAACAGATAAAACATATGAATTTATCCAACAGTCGCCTTTATTGATATTCAGTATAAGGTTACAGACTCAAAACTTCCCTGGGCACTTAGCTGCAAGGGTCCGGGCACATAGCTGCGGACACTACTCTAGGCCTCTGCGCACTCAGCTATAGAGCCTTTTCTTCCTCTAAGACTTACTTCTCCGCGCTAACTCTCTAAGACTCCATTCATCGTACCCATAGACAAATCATAGATCTCCTTAGACTCCCTAAGACACACCTATTTATACAATCCAATGGTCCACAAACCAAGTGTAGATCTCAAAAACGACTCAATCTTTACATAAATGAAGGTAAAAACCTTTTTTACTCCTATCTACCTACGCGTCCACATCCACAATTCATAGAGACTTTACATTTTTTTATATCAAAATTTACATCAAAACTTGGGCTTTTAACCCAAAATTGACCTAGGGGACCCCAACCCGATAGTGCTAAAGATTATTTCTTCCAAGAATTTAGGAAATGATAGTTATCATCAATATATACTACCTTGAATTGCATGTGAGATATTATTAGAGTGGCATTAACCCTAAGTTTCACAAGTTTCTAGAATGGGGGAACAAGGGGACTCAGCTAGAGGATGGATAGAAGGGACTCCATTTTAAAGAAATCCAAAAACTATTCAAAATGTACAAAAATGCTTTATTGGAATTCTACATATCATACATGAATGATGAAGCAAAAACTTACATTTTTTTATGAACTAAATACCATTTCCATTCTTGATTTGCAAGTCACTTGAATCTCCAATCCAGAAAGATGCAACCAAACAACAGTCTTCAAATTAGGAAAGTTGCTCCAAACAACACACTTTTTGCATCCAGAAAACACTATGTCTACCTCCAGGAGATGTAAAGAAGAAAAACACACTGTATTCCTTAAAACGATACACTTTCTTCCTTTAAATAATGTTGTCTCAACTCCCAATGAGACTTGTCTTAGCCACAAATAACACTGTCTCAGATCTAGCAGATTTAAGAATGAATATAAATAGTGAGAATGTCTCCAAACAGCAATCTCAACTCCAAATAATAGTGTTTCATGTATAACAATCTCTCAACTCAGAGATTAAATGATGAATGAAAATAGTTGGCATAGGGGGTAGAGGTGTATTTTCCTATAAATTTTTAAGTAATGGTTTTTTTATGGTAATTTAGTTTTGATTTATTTTTATGTTGTTGGAAAATATGGGCCAAAATGGGCCCATAATTCACTAACTAAATGGACAAAAATAAGATAACAATGTTCTTTAATACAAAAGTTACTGTAAAGGTGGAGTTTCTATTAAAAGTTTCTTTGATAGTAAACATGCATGCAGTATATATTCAGAAGAACCAATCATGTATTGTATTTATTCATCCATGCCATACATAAAATACATCGTGTATTTTATTCTTACACCATCCAAGTTTAAAACAATAAGTTGGTGTTGGCAAATCCTTGATGAAAAATCCTTGTTTCCTCCTCTATAAACACTTCTTCTTCCATATCTCCATTCAAGAACACACTTTTAGTGATCAACTGTGCTACCATGGCCAACAATAATCTTATAGTGATCAACTTTGTTGTAGGAGCAGAAGTCCAAAAGTCTCTTCATAGTTTATTCCATCATGTTGTGCATATTCTTTTGAAACAAGCTTGATTTTGTACTTATCAATCGAACCATCCACTTTGAACTTTGTTCTGTACACCTATTTGCAACCTATAAAATTTTTATCCAATGGAAAATATACTAAATTTCCAAGTCTTGTTTTTCATGTAGGTCTCATACTCTGCTTTTATTGCATCTCTATCATTTTTTTTCATGAGCCTCTTCAAAAGAAAAAAGACCATGGGAGTTAACATCTTCACTCATCAATGCAAGATATACTTGATAAGGTGGTTTGGTTTCTGTTTTGTCTTCTCCATGTTGTATCTCATCTAGTTTTACATTTTGATTATTTTTATTAAATCACTTTCACTTCTTCTCTGCATTTCTTAGTTGTTCTTCTTTTCCCTTTAATTGTACCTCTTCTTCTTCATGATTTTCTTCTTCTGCATTAGTAGAGAATTTCATTCATCTTCTTGTTGTTGTTGTCTCTTATATGTGAGAGGAGTTTTGGTTTCTAGTAGTTCTTATACCTAAAAACTCCCATCTTGCAGCGAGTTGTCCACCCTTGTGGAGGCTTTCCATTAAAAAATACATTTTACAAACATGATATCCTTATCGAAATATAATATAACTTGAATTATTTTATGTCTGTGCTATGCTATAACCAATGGATACATTTTTCTCTTTTCTTCTATCTTATATTGTGTCTTATTTGGAATGTGATCATATGCCAAACAACCAAAAATTTTGAAATTTTTACTTATATCCTAATCAGGGCTCCTTAGGTATCATACTATGAACTGGGCTTTTAGGATTTCTATTCATATAAAACATTTTCATTTCAATATTCATATAACTATCTTCATAATTGATTTATTCTTCCACTCCACTACAATTTTGTTGGGGTGTGCAGGCCACTATTGTTGGTCTCCTAATGCCTTATTTGTTGCAAAAAATAATGAAATAATTCATTTCACAATTCCTCACCTTCGTGGTATCTTTGAAACACATTAATACTTATACCACTAATATTTTTCATCAATGTTTTCAAATATTTAAATGTCTTCAAAACTTGTGATTTATTTTTCAGAAAATAAATCCAAATTTTTCTTGAAAAATCATTAATAAAAGTAACAAAATATTTTACATCCCTAAGGGACTGAGTTCTCATTGGAGCACAAATATCAATGTGATTTAATTCAAGTCCCTATGTTCCTCTTGGTTTCCATATTCAAATTTAATTTGGCATTGCTTGCCAAATATGACTCACACCCCTTTCTTCTCTTTTATTTGTGGTACACCATTCACCAAATTATTCTTGGTGACCAAATCAAGGTAGAAATAATTCAGATAACTATTACTTTCATGCCAAAATTGGTTCTTGAAACTATAATTCTTGTTTCTTGCATGAAATTCTTTCAAATATGTGTATCTCATAACATACTACAGGAGGAATCCTAGAGCATAGTTTTGCATGGATCTTGCTCTTATGTAAGGCAACTAGGAAGAAGCATGTGCCATGCTCCAAGGTTTGTCATTAGCACACCAATAGGGCATAAGAAAGTTATTGGTATTTTGTGATTCCACAATCATCATAAGGCATATTATTTATGGTACAACTTCAAAGGAAAATAAGTTGGCTCACGTTTTTTGAATGAGAACCCTCAAATGAAGGTTTGAATGGTGTGATGGTTTCATGTCCTACATTCCAACAATGAACAGGTGGACACACAAGCAATCTTGGCACATGTGAAAAATTCACGCAATTAATAGTACATTGATACGATAATTATCAAGACATTCCATAACCATGTGTTTGGGTAAAAATGGAGATTTTATGGTCTAGTAAGAAGACGAATATTTTGTTTAATGTCTCCTTAGGGATAGGATACTTGTTGTCTCTCTTGTTGTACTTCCCCTTGTTGACTTCACAACTTTTATATTATAATAAAATTTTCCAGTTCTTGTTTAAAAAAAAAAACGACAATTGTGTATACCTATGGCCACAATATTATAATTCCTCTTTACCAAACATCGCTTCTTCTAGAAAATGAAAATAAAATTCTCATCTGCAACCTTGTTGACAAAAAGAGATTTTTCAAGGCAATAAAGGATATTTCTAATGATTTTATCATCGCCCCTTTAAATTCTAGTTGGTATTTCTCCTTTACCCCATACATGACATATTCTGTTATCTCCTAATATAATTATTAACTTTATTTTTACATGTATCAAATTTTGAAAAATTTCCTCCCAGTGACATGTTTGGAAGCTCCAAAATTAAGTTACGAGTGACTATAGACACTAATAAGATTCAAATTCCTTTTTTGTGAACATAAAAATATTGTCAATTCTATTTTCATTCAACTTTGTAATTTTATTACTCTGCAAAATTAATCCAATGTCTACCACCTTTGCCTTTACATCCACCTCTAGTTTTATTCCTCTCTGTTGCATCCCTTTTGAGACATTGAAAAGTGTCTAGTTATTTTTAGTCTGTTTTAGGCTCATTCAACTTCATAGTTTTATTACTCTTTGCAAAATTGCCACTATGTCTACCACCTTTTCCTTTACATTTGCCTCTAGCTTTATTCCTCTATTTTTTCAAAAGAATTCCTCTTCTATATATTATTCTTTCCACAATAATTATATATTTAGGCTTGTTGGTTTGATAATTACCTTTGGTATTTTGTAAATTGCTTATTTTCCTATAAATGTTTGTTTGGTCCTTGATCTTCATCTTTCTTCAATGATTTATCTTCTTGGATAAGCAATCCTACTACTTTTGTGAATGATGGCACTTCAATTATAGAAGAAATGCATAACAAGGTCACAAAATTATGGTACGTATATGGAGGACTGTTCAATAAAATGGTTACAAACTCCATGTCTTCCCAAGTTTATGCAATTTTTGTACATGTTGTTAATTTCTTTCAGCAATCTTTAAATTTTTCATAAAACCATAAGTTGATTTGGTGTTTCATATAATATTTGTAATTTACACTAGGTTGAATAACACAAATTTGAAGTATGTCATTTGAGGTTTCAATAGTTATGAGAAGTAGGGAAATTTTTCTCTTATCGTTGGTGGATCATTGCTCCAGCTCTTCTAGTTTTTCTCCGTTGACAATGTCACACGGAAAGAGTTGATAGTGCAGACACAACCAACCTCCCTAGAAGCCTAAGACTTTCTAGTGACAAACAAGACAAACAGGAGCAATCCTTCTCTAAATATGCATTTATACTATGAGAAATCAAGTGTTTTAGATCTTACCTGTAACCCAATGCTATTGTAGTAGTCCAGCTTCGTTGATCCGTATGAGCTCCTCCTTCTCTTCGAAACCTGCATTCACTAACAATCAAACGACCTGAATATCACATAAAATAAAACACATTTAACATATAGACCAAGGAGTATATGAAACAACTCATAAATAACAAATTGTTGAGAAGAATGGACTTATTTGTATTAAAAGGTAACAAAAGAAACCATTACAACCTGAGCCTTGGTGTTGTGCAAGTTCCTCCCAGGGTCCACAAGAGTCCTCCTTTACTCTGATCAGCTCACCCACTTCCAAATACAACAAGCAAAGATGGTAATCTCTCCTCACAAGCTTATACAAGGAAGTCCTAATTCCAGCAGCATCTACCCTTAGGAATGTTCAGCTTTCAACCTCCCCTCCCTCTGGCCCAATGCATGTATTTATAGTGCTGTAGAAGAAGTTAATCAGGTCCACCATCAATGGGATAAGCCCCTCTTTGGGTGGGTTAGCTCCCCTCTTGATGGGATAAGTTCCTCTTCTATAGGGATACATGAACCATCTGGAGGCGCTTCATACACGTCAAACAAGTTTCTAGAATGCTCTAGAAATGACCACAAGTAACTTTTTAAAGATGAAACTCGCACCTTTTGACCTTTACAGGGGTACGCACCCACCCCTTTACATACAGAGCGTACAAGTATGTAGGTATTGTGAACTTGGGTTGTGTACACGCAGGTAAGGCTGAGAGAAACTGCGTACCCAGAGATAATTGACTTTAAATGACTTTTCTCTCTTTCTTTGAGTTTGACATGGAGAGCAGAGGTATGAGGCTTGCCAAGGAGGATAGTATGACAATTGATGGAGCCATACTAACTGTAAATAGTCATGGTGACATTTTTTAGTGTAACAGACAATATGCCACAGGTCATTGTATGAAATAATCCTCTCCATCCCCTGATTCCAAGCTAGAGAAGTTCTCCCATTCAATTTATGGCAATCAAACATCAATTTTTTTTTTTAATACTAGCAATATTTCCTTGTAATTCTGGAGAAAAATATGTATTCAACATCTTATCACTCCCAACCAGATACCTTAAAAATTTCTTATTCCTCTGAAATCACCATTTTATTCCAAAAATATTATATATCTTCTCATGGTTCCAAAATTCAAGTTTTCTTATTACCCATGTTCAGATATCTTAAAATTCTATTCCTCCAGAAAATAGAGCACGACTCCTTATTCCACCTCAAAAAACATATAATTGCAGACATTCAAATTACTTATATATCCTTGTTTAAAGAGGGATTACAGAATTTGAGCCTCGAGGAAAATCATAATGTCTTTGAAAGATTGTTGCAAAATAAAATAAAAATAGTACATATTCTACTATCTTATGTTTGTGATTTTGTAAGCATATTAGTATGTTACTGCCATGATTCGTATACACTAGCTTAGTATGTTGAAATATGGTTTCTTTTCAAAGCTCATATTTCTGGCCATGCTGTAAATATTATTTATTTTGAAAAAATAATTCCATTTCTTCTTGGTCAAAATTTCATCTTGCAAAATTATGCACGCCAGCAAATAATTCTTCACTGCATATAAAACTTGTGTCTCACTCCTATTGATATAGAAACATTTTTGAGCATGGATCTGGAGCATTGACAAATTTCTAAGTTCTCTTTTTTGCTACACTATTAGTAATTTAATTCTCATTTCTTCTGAGTATATATGATGTTTTGAACATTCTATTGCCACTTGATGATGGTTTAGAGATATTGTTGAATCTGCATACCTGTGTCTGTCTGTTTTATGGGTTTGTTATTGAGTCTGTTACCATCCATATGTTTGTCTCTATCTGCCAGAAATGCTCTGATGTTGGATTTTCTACATGTTTATATGTTGGGTTAAGAGTGTACATCTATTGTGTGGGTGGGTGATCTTCTTGAAAATTTGCATCTGCCTTATCTTGGACATTTGTTTCTTTGTTTTCCAAATGTGATAGGATTTCCTTCTCCCATATCAACATCAATTTTTATTTTCCTCTGTTGTATGTGTTTCCCATGACAAAATTTACTTAGCCCTATTAAATATTAATGTGATCTCTAAGATTTGTAACTAAAGGAACTTATTTTATTCTTATTTTTTAAAATTTGGCATTATTACAATAAAGGTTGTCTTTCTGATTCAGATCATTATTGAAATTTGTTTGTTATGCATGTATCTCTGGTGTGTTAGGGAGATAAACAAAGTACTGGGTAAGGGTAAATGGCAATATCTAAAAGAGGTTTTCATTATGAAGAATATGTCAGGAATTAAGAATGGGGGATAGAATGTAAAATAATGGTATAAAAACTATGAACATTTTGTAGGCTATTCTAGAGATGAAATTTTAGGGCGGAACTGCATATTTTTGCAGGGTTGAGACACAGACCAAGCAATTGTATCACAGGTGAGTTACTTGCATTATAGCATTTTTCATTTCATTGTATTCTCATATGGGTCCCTGTCATTTCCAATATTGAGTTTTTACAATTATAGCTTGCACTTTGCTTTGTTTTAACTTTTAAGTATGTCCTCATCATATTCAACAATGTTGTATCCATATTTTATGCTCTTCCTAGAGCATGTGGCAGGTTTCCTTTCATTTCAATGTTTTTAACGGATATTATTTGAAAATACGATAAAGTATTGTAGTAGAACAATGTTATACGAGATTGATCCTAAATTATAGGTATGCTTACGTTGAGAGTGAGCAAACCTCTTTTAGAAGCAGAAAATTAGTATTTTAAGAACCCATATTGTGGCATAAGTTATTAGTTTTTTTAGTTTCTTAAATAAGTAATCTATAGATCACAAACACTTTTGAACCAATAGAGGTTGTTATCATGCAGGAAGACAATAGTTCTTTTTGTAATCCTCTTCACACAAGACCTGTTCGAAATGCATTTGGAAAGGTATTATTGTCATACTTGTATATGTTTCAATTCTTGCTTTATGTTTTATAAATCCTATTTGTAGATGCCATTCAAATTGTTAGTGTTATCAATGGGCTAGAAAGGGTTAGGCTGTGTCAACATTCAACCTAGAATAACTATTTCAAACAAACATTTGGCTGGAAGCTAGCCCTTCCAATCTAAGAGGGCTCTCTCAATATACTTAAAATTTTGACTATGATAAGCTTAAAAATTCAGATGACTAACTCTGGTTTTCTTTCTTTATGTGGTTTTATAGGTGAAGGAGAATGTGATGGCTGCCACCATTGGGCATGGAGTCAGATAAAGGAAAATCATTAACAAACAACAGTGCTTAATGGAAACTGAGGCATATTTGGCTTTAAAACTGATATCAATTAAAAATTTACAGTCATACACAACAAATGAAGGAAGTTGGAGCACTTGTCATGAATTCCAAGTAATTAGATTGCTATGAACACTAATAGAAACATAGGAACATAAAGAACATGATGAGAAAACATAAAACATAAATCCAAACACATGAGTCTCAGGTAGTAAAATATAGTTGTTGCAACATATGTATTAACTGAATTTTTTTTTTACAAAGAGTGGCTTCCTTCACATTGTCAGATTGGTTCCTTCACATTGTCGATCCCCTACCCAAAGTAAAAAAGCTATCTATTTACAGAGAAAAGATCTCTTTACATCAACCTACCACCTAGGCTAGATTCGATCCACTATCTAAGAGACTTATCCCTATTTTTCTTCCAACTAACAGAGTTCTCATAGGGATTTTCTATTTTACATAGTTTGAATTCAACTAGGACTCTACTAGATTTTAAGACTTGAACCACTTTCTGTTAATGAAGATAACTGAGCCCAACTGTTTACTGAATTTGTTGTAGTGATGATGTGTCTCATGCCATGTGCATGTTGACTTTGTTGACTTGCTGACCTGGACCTCCACCAAGTCGAATTTCAAAATTTCGGGCTAGGAAAATTTATGTAAAATAGGCCTCAAAGATAAGGTCATCTCTTCCAAACCCTGATGTCTGTGTAAAAACTGACAGACAATTTTTTATATAAGCTCGTGATGAACAAAAACCTCCTTCAAATTTCCAAAATTCCTTTTCATTTGGTCAGAAAGTGAGCCTGAAGGTGACTACTAAAACAGTCATTCCAGAATTTCTGTAGCAAATTTTGGTAGAAAATTTCAAAAACCACCCCTATGATGGCATTTTGATGCCTTTTCTGATTCTTAGGTGTTTAGTGATTTTTTTCATTAAACTCATGCTATCAAAAATCTCCCAATTGAAAATTTTGTTGGATTTTATCTCCATGGAAAGCTACCGCAATTTCGTAGCAAATTTCCTCGTTCATTATGGGGAGTTGCTATGAAATTTCTATGTATTGAATTTTTCCTTATTTTTATCCTTTCTTATCACCTTTAAAAGTCTACTACACTATCTATAATGTTGAAAAAGGTTAGTTAAGAGATATAATAAGAAAAAATGTGGATTTGATCATCTTTGACCACTTTCAATGAGTGTCCTCCTCTACAACTATAATCTTGAGGTTCTTCCTTAAAAGCTCTGCTTTGATCTTGACAATCAGTTATTCCAATAATTTGACCTTATTATGCAAATTTATGCTATCTTCTTGCAGCCAAGTATTCCTCCTGTAGGTGTGCTTTAGCATCCTGTGCAAAGGTAAATATCTCTTCACCATTTTCCTAGACTTTTTCGTCACTTCATCATAAAATTCTATTTGTTGTGCCATCTCTTTCTTGAAGTGTTCAACTTGTAATTTGTTCTCAATGAGTTCTTCCCTTGCCTCTCTTAGTTGTTCTTGTAAGACTTCTTCTTAACTTTTCTTCTGAATGGGCTCATAACGCACCACAACACCTCCTTTATACTATTTTTTGGATGCCATGCTAGCAAAACGTCGAGAGTTGCTTATAAGCTTCTTCCTCTTCACCTACAAATCAAATTAAGAACACCTAGACCACACTTAGACCACAACTAGACTCATTTTTATAGCGCAAAGCCTATTATAGTGACAACACTTGTGAACCTTTGGTAGCAACAGATGGTATAAAGTGGAAAAGGAAAGGTAAGAATGAATAAAAAGAATTTGAGGGAAGGAGAATAAAGGTATTTTATGACTCAATACAAACTTGAAATCACTAACAATCATTTAAAATAATACTATTACACAGTAATGGATTCTAGTAGTGAGACAAGTGTTAGGATGGACCGTTTTGCTACAAAATTGTGAAGAACTTTCATAGCAAATTCTTGGTTTGCTGAACTGGAGTTGTTGCACAATTTTGTAAAATTTTCAAATGAATTAATTATGAAATGATGACCTCTATAAAAATGGAATTATGACCTTTACCCTTTTATGATTGGTCCTATCTGAACTTAGATGGACTCCACATTATGACATGATGACCAAAAACCATATGATCATGAATTTTATTTTGAGAAAATTTAAAAACCCTAATTAATTTGACCAACAGACTTGAAAAACTATTCTTAGGTGTTATCATCGTGTTGGTGGTGCTAGACTCGCCGACATGTCAGGGGATCTCCCCAGTAATAAGTCCCAACTAAACTTCAGACCGTTTGGTGTAGGAGTCCCAGCAGTGGGACGTACGGTATCTCCTTGACCGTGGTTGTGCCTAGAGGCAAGTAAGATGTCCCTATTGGTAGAAAGGTTGTGACATATGTAGAAACTCAAGGAAGGTGCATGAATGGTTCTAACACACGGAGGGTGAGGTGAGTGTGCCCCTTGAAACCCTATGAAAGCATAGAGTTAAGAAGGGAACACACAAGCAAAGATGCATCACAAACTGCAAGGCAAGTAAGCTAGCAATCCAAAGTGATCGTTAAGCCAACAACAAATTTTAGTAAGATTCATACATATTTATACATAAGAGTCCATACGTGCATCCGTAAGAAAAAAAATACATTTATCATTAGAGTAAACAAGTTAGCTGAAATACAATAACAACATATGCATGAAATGTGTTGTCTTTTTTATATTAAGAAGTGAACGTTCCAATCATGCAATACAACCATGACCAACCACTAGTCCCGATAGTTGAACATTATAGTCACTACCACCTCCTCCTCCAAAGATATATACTAGCTCTACACTGTGGAGAAGCCAAGGCTTGTTACAATACTCTCCAAGCTTTCTCTAAAATACTCATATTGGAAGATTGGCTAACCAAAAACCTCTACAATGGGTTATGAGGGACTATTTATAGAAAGGGTGGCATGACCCTTGACATTCCCCTTTGTGACCATTCATCTACCCTCATGACTCTTCAACTACTCTATGACTGTTACATTCAACTATCGACACTTGAAATTCCACTTGACAAGACATTACATACAAACTGCACATGTACCCATGTGAGAAAAAATGGCTTGAGAAAGCCATGCAAGATATCACTAACACTCAGACCGTTGTGGTGAGACCAACTCTTTGACATCCTCGTGATGGTCGATGGTGTTGAACTGATGCCAAGCTTGGTCGTCCGTGATGGTGTCTGTGCGCTCAATGGGGACATCCTGCTGAAAGTGAACTCTTGCCTCAGTTGCATGCAGGTACACTGATATGGATACTTTGTCAAACTCGTCTAAGAACACATGGATCATCGTCTTGAGTGCAGATGGAACAACAACATATTGATGCATAGTGTTGGTGCTAATCTCTGAGTGTGTGATGGTGACCATGTGCATCAAATTTTCAAAATACATGTTCATCTCCAATTAGACTTGCTTCTTGTTTTCACCTCGGTGAGTGTGCCAGATTGGTGGGATCACATGCATGTTCACAATGGCATCCATTCCCCTAAACACCTTTGCATGCGATCGACATAATTGCTCACCCTGTCTTCTCCATGCCAGCTATTGGATGGGTTCATAAACTGTATGGGTGCAATCTCATCAGTCTATGCATGTTGCACCTCATGTTGTGCATGTACCACTGCAACTCCTTCTCTTGTCTATGAAGCTCCTGTTCTTCCTTGAGTTTTTGCTTGAGCACCTACAACCCCTACTCTTTTTCTCTCTCTTCCTTCGCATGATCCTCTTGTCATGTCGTCACCTCATAGCGTCAAACTCAAAATCTGCTTTCATCACGAGTGGATCTACTTGAGCTTCAACTTTGTTCCGCCTCTACACTGTCAACTACCTTCCTATTAGATTTGTCACATGCAGGTGTTCTACCTTCTTCTATTGTTGATGGTGTTTCTTGTTGTCATGTTGTTACCATTTCATCTTGATATCCTTGTCCATGAAAAGCTTGATGTCTTCATAGATAGGCAAGTTCATAGACACTTGATTGACTGCATCCCCAGTTGTGCTCTGAACGGTGTCTTTGACTCTGCTCTCTTGGAAGCCATTGTAATTGTGCTAATGAGAGGCAGAATAACACATGTGATACCTGGAGACATAACGACACTCATGACAAGCAATCTGTTAGTTGAAAACCAAAACAATCTGAAGGACTAACATGAAACATACCTGTGTGATTGTCTATGAAGATTGCGCAATTTTCACTGAGAGGGTGGGAGATTGACTATCAAAACTGCGTCAAGCACATTCCAGGCTATCAAGAGGCTGATTGACTACTAGAACTACGTAATGCACAACCCAAACTAGCCTTCTGAGGACTGACACTGTGCAATGCGCAATTTCAGTTAGTAGTGGCATGCAAACTAGCAAACTGCATTCTGTAGTTTCTGGGGCCAATAAGGCACTACCTTTTAGAATTGTGCAATGCAAGTGTGAAGGTCAGTGCTAGGCCAGACTTGTGCAGCTTCTGGAGGGAAGGCAGAGCCTTCACTTCCAGAAATGCATAATGATAGCTGGGAAAAGGCGAGATCCGAGTTAAGGCAACCTTGACTCACCAACAGGCATCTAAAAACATGAGAAGTCTGAATGCATGGTGATACTGAGTGAAAACAAGAGTGAATGACAATTCATGCAAACAGTAAGTGCAGGATTTGTAAAACAGGAAAAAATGCATGTGTGTGAAATGGATTGATGCAACGATGACCGTTGGTGCAAAAATAGTGTCATGCATGCAACAACAGTGAGATGCGAACAAACACTAAAATGATGCTTCTACAAGATAACATACATTGAAAAAACAACAAGATCTCATTGAAATCAAGCAGAAAACACTCACACAAATCGAAACACAAAAAGTGATAGAAACACAACGCAAGACATGAAAAGAAGATTTACCCTGAAACATCTACGCTGAAAGTGCCGAAGACTTCTCGATGAAATTTGGGATGTCAGAGTTGTAAGATCGATGTTTCCTAGTTCATAAGTTTTGATAAGATCAACGTCATGGCGTGCATGCCGCAAATCTAGGAAAGAGCGATAATTGGCTGGAGGTTTCTAAAACGATCTTTACATGTAACCTCCAGCTGCTAAGAATAGATCCCTAAGTCTAGGGATTCCTTTTTCATGTTGCCTTTTGCTATTTCAGGAAGAGCAGCCGGCATGCATGAAAATCATTTTTGCTCGGTCCCGGAGGGGACCAATTGACCTGAAGGCACATGCAGTAGTCTACAAGCCTGGGAGAGGGATTTGCATAGTTTTTGGGCTGAACAAAACTGGCTGTCCCAGAGGGATTGCACAATTTCTTAGAGGAACAGGTGACTGTTTCCCAGGATTGCGCAAGTCCTAAGTTGAGCAGTTGTCATGGGATGAATTACACAATTTTTCAGTGGAAGCTTGATTGGTAGCATTGCACAATTCTTAAGCTCAGTAGGTTGGCCAACTGATTTACGCAATTCCTAGAGGGAAGGATGGCTCCCCTCCAAAATTGCGTAATTTTCTTGGGGAGCTGCTTGGTCAGTACATGGTCTAAGTCCAAAAAGATAGCTTGTGAGGGGAGAGAATAAAACTAACATGCACAAGCTAGCAAGCTCCTAAAAAACCAATGAAGCCTATGTACTTGACAGTGCAAGACATGCTACTAGGATTGCTAGTAGGGAGGCTCCAAAATAAAGCTAAGGAAAAATTTTGGAGGGTGGTTGTAGTCACTACAACACTTGGAGAAACACTGGTAGAACTATGTCTCTCTGAATGGACCTTGTTCATGAAAAGCAAGTCTAACACCTCCGGGAGTATTGTTCAATTCTCTATTCGTCATGGTTTCCACACTTGCTTGATTGTAAGATGGAGTATCTACCAAGCTCTTGGTCAGTTTACACACATTCCAAAGCCAAGCCAACATAGTTGTTTTGATTAGGGATGAGAGGTATATTGGTGCACAAGTAGTATGGTCATCATAGTTTTAGTTTCATCTCTGGTGTTGCTCTGCTGCTAGAAGGTCTGAAGAGTACCCCGATGGAGTCACACAGGAACACAAGCATCGCTCCACTGCCAGCGAGCCTCGTCAGTACCCCAGCGAAATTAATTGCATCACCTCTCTATGCAGGAAGCCTTTATCTTCTTTCGCCTTATTCATTTTTCATTTTTGAAATTTTTAATGTTTCCTTCTTTTCATTTTTCATTTTCCGTAACTGTGCATAGCAGTTATTCATTTCAGAGGTGGAAGAGGGATCTCGACTTATTAAGAGCAGAAGAGGTTGTTCCTTCAAAGAAGTATTTTATATATACCTCTGACGTTCTTGTTAAGGTTTCGCCCCTCACCTTACTCTACTTGATTGAGCTGACAAGGATTAACCCAAAAACAACCAACTAGAGTAGATTACACTAGTTAGCATGCAAGTGTTGTGTTTCCACCAAGGTTCACTTCTAACAGTACGTATTTTCCATTAGCATATCATGGACCAAAGATAACAAGTTCTTCATACAGAGGTAGGACGACAGATAATCAAGTATTGATAACTACACAAGTCCTCTTGTACTTTTCCTTGCTTGATTCAAGATTTGAACACGGTCCATGCGAAACTAACCTGTGAACATAAAAAATCAAACAAACTAGAAAACAAAGAAAAAAATAGAAGTAAATGTGTAAGCGAAGCAGGTAAGAAAACAAGCAAGAAAACAAACAAACATGGAAAGTGAGTAAGCAAACATGCATGCAAGAAAACAAACCAAAAGCAAACACTACTTCTACTCCTAAGCTAATGGTGCATGGGTCTACTCACGTGAAGTGATACTTCTAATGCAACCACCCGCCCATTGGTCGACCCATGTTGGTGAAGGCATGTTTCTTTAACAAGACAGTTGTGTGAACCAGCAAAGAAGAAAGATATAACAATGAATACAAACAAATTCCGAGTTTAAAAGCATCCACAGAAAAAAAGTGAGTGAAAGCACATGAAATGTACTTTGTGGACTTTCCATGGTGTTGTGCTATAGTTTGTGCAGATGTTAAGTGTATGCGTTCCTTTGACTGTGACATGCAAGCAAACGTGATAAAGGTAGACCACTTATGTTGAGAAAGTGTGCTTGTTGTGTAATATTCATCCAATGCATGAGCGATGGGATAGTGTAGTTCAAGTGGAGGAAGCATAATCTGTTTATGGGATTGATCTTCAATGCATATAAATGAGTGATGTGGAGCCTCGGGTGTTTCAACAATTTCATGATCGGAAGTGAAACCAACCTCAGGACAACGAGGGCCTGACATAACCACCAACTCAGGCTAAAGTGTCTCGACATTCTGCGGAGTTTTGAATTTGTCGACATATAGATCAACGTAGACTAGTGTATTAGAAATATTAACAACAGTTGAATCAATATCGTGATTGGATGAATAAATAAAGAGATCACGACAACCAAGATCAGAAAATTCAGGATCTTTGTCGGCATCCTCATGATTTGATGAATCACACAAAGGGGTAGATAGGAAGCAAGAATGTTCAACCTCTGTGTTTCCATAAAAAGAAGATGAAAAATAGAGTGGATTTTCAATGAATGATTGGTCCTCTCCATTGTCAGATGATGGGCTGACATATGGTGTGTCCTGTGAATGATCGACAATAGGTGCATTCGTGGAGGGATATACACATGGAAAATCAGGGATGGACAGATAGGGATGTTCAAGCTCCCAGTCATACTCTTCATGAATGGCAGCGCATGTTGGTTTTGCAACACCAACTCTGTTGATGGCTTGATCCTTGTTCAAAACAAGTGTAGATTCTAGAATGGAAGAACACAAGATAGTGTCATCCGGAGGATCATCCGAGTACGAAGACGGAGGTTGAGGTACAAAATACATGTGATAATCCAATGGATTCGCAAGGATTCGCAACCAAGCTTACATGAAAATTGGAAGGAGCAATTTCAGGAGGAGGTGATGGTTGAACATATGTGTGTGAATGCTCTCCCACATCACTCTGCAATGATGAAGCTATTTGATGAGGGGACGGAGGATAGTCACTTGTGATAGTGACCATGTCCATCTGTGATTGCACAAATCGATCACCGAATTATGATGAGTGGGGCTTGATCTTGAATTTCTTCTTGGGATTGAATGATTTGTTAAGACAATATTTGAATTTGTCCCAAAGATGTGGAAGTTTCATCTCGCTTTTCGGAGCTTCAAACTGTAAGTCACGGAAGCAACGCCAAAAACCCATAGGTGATTCATGTGGGTCCTTCTGTTGTTGTAACAATTTTTAGTCAAGAGGTTCTAGATCAAAATGATGGAAAGAAGATTCAATGAGATCAGAGAACTGTTCGAGTGAGTGCATGCTTCCTGGAGGTAGACTCTAGCACCATCATTGTGGGGATTCTCAAAGTGTGCATGATAGCAACAAATTGAACTCTTCTGCATAAACCTCGTCTGCATTCTCAAGGAATACATATAATTCTTCTAAGTACTCAGGCCAGGCTACTTCACCTTCACCATCATAAGTGAATTCAGACAAGATATCAAAAAACTCCCTCGTGATGTTGAGAGGTGAGACATGCGAAAGACATCGTGGAGGAACGAGTGTGATAGAATCCATGATAGATGTGAAAATGTTCAAAATAGTATGAGAGGACATAGCTTGTCATCTTCCCTCCTTCTAGAGCCAAAAATGTTGACAGTGTTGGACCTGCCAACATGTCAAGGGAACTTCCTGATAAGAAGTCCCAATTAGACCTCAGAACATTTGGCGTAGGAGTCCCAGCAGTGGGTCATACAGTATTTCCTTGACCGCAGTTGCACACAGAGGCAAGTAAGATGTCCCTGTTGGTAGCAAAGGTGTGACATATGTAGCAAGTCAAGGAAGATGCATGGACGGTTCTAACACACAGAGGATGAGGTGAGCACGCCCCTTGGAAACCTATGAATGTATAGAGTTAAGAAGGGAACACATTAGCAAAGATACATCAAAAACTGGAAGGCAAGTAAGCTATCAATCCAAAGTGATGGTTAAACCAACAACACATTTCAGTAAGATTCATACATACTTATACAAAAGAGTCCATACGTGCATGCGTAATCAAACAGATAAATATATCATTAGAGTAAACAAGTTAGCTGAAATACAATAACAACATATGCATGAAACATGTTGGCTCTATTATATTAAGAAGTGAAAGTTCCAATCATGCAATACAACCATGACCAACCACTAGTCTCGACAGTGGAACACTACAGTCACTGCCACTTTCTCCTCCAAAGAGATATACTAGCTTTGCACTATGGAGAAGCCAAGGCTCATTACAATACTGTCCAAGCTTTCTCTAAGATACTTCTATCAAAAGCTTGGTCAACCAAAAGCCTCTACCATGAGTTATGAGGGACTATTTATAGCAAAGGGTGGGGTGACCCTTGACATTCCCCTTTGTGACCGTTCATTTACCCTCATGTCTCTTCAACCACTCTATGACTGTTACATTCAACTATTGACACTTGAACTTCCACTTGACAAGATGTTAGATACAATCTGCACATGTACCCATGCGAGACAAAATGGCTTGAGTAAGACATGCAAGGCATCACTAACACTCAAATCATTGTGGTGAGACCAACTCTTTGACATCGTTGTGATGGTCAATGGTGGTGAACTGATGCCAAGCTTAGTCATCCATGATGGTGTCCGTGCCGTCAATGGTGACATCCTGCTGAAAGCGAACTGTTACCTCCCTTGCATTGGGTACACTGATATGACTCCTTTGTCCAACTCGACTGACAACATGCGCATAATCGTCTTGAGTGCAGCTAGACCAACAACATATTGGTGCATAGTGTCTGTGTTGATCTCCAAGTGTGTTCTAGCGACCATGCGCATCAACTTGTCAAAATACATGTTCAACTCCAGTCAGACTTGCTTCTTGTCTTTGCCTCAGTGAGCATACCAAATGGGTGGGATTGCATGCGTACGCATAATGAAATACATTCTCCTAAACACCTTTGCATGTGATTGACATCACTGCTCACCCTATCTTCTCCATGCCAGCTGTTGGATGGGTTCATAACCTATATGGGCACAATTTCATCAATCTATGCATGTTGTTTCTCCTAATATGCCTGTTCTCATAACAACTCCTTCTCTTATCTGTGCAACTCTTGTTCTTCCTTGAGTTGCTGCTTGAGGACCTGCAACTACTTCTCTTTTTCTCTCTTTGCCTTCCTATGATCCTCTTGTCGCACCGTCGCGGCATAGCCTCAAACTCCAAAGCTGCTTTCATCACAAGTGGATCTGTTTGAGCTTGCAACTTTGTTCCGTTTCTGCATTGTCAACAACCTTGCTCTTGCATTTGTTGCATGTAGGTGTGCCACCTTCTACTGCTGCTGACAGTTCTTCTCACTGTGATGATGTTACCATTTCATCTTGATACCCTTGTCCATGAACAACTTGATGTTTTCATGGATAGGCAAGTTCATAGACACTTGATCGACTGCATCCCTAGTTGTGCTCTGAAAGGTGTCTTCAACTCTCCTCTCCTGGAAGCCATTGTACCTGTGCTGCTGAGAGGGAGACAAACATCTATGATACCTGGAGACATAGAAACACTCATGAAAAGAAATCTGTTTGTCGAAAACCATAACAAGCTAAAGGACTGACATGCAACATACCTGTGTGACTGTCTGTGAAGATTGCATAATTTTCACCAAGAGGCTATGAGACTGACTGTCAAAAATGTGCCAAGCACAGTCCAAGTTTCCAGGAGGCTGACTGACTAATGGAACTGCGTAATTCACATCCCAACCTGCTGAGGACTAACACTGCACAATGTGAAATTTCAGTCAGCAGTGACATGCAAACCAGCAAACTGCATTGCGCAGTTTCTAGGGCCAACAAGGCATTGTCGTCCAGAATTGCACAATGCAAGCTTGGAGATTAGTGCTAGGCTAGACTTGCACAATTTCTAGAGGGAAGGTAAATCCTTCACTTCCAGAAATGTGCAATGCTAGCCGGGCAAGGCAAGGTCTAGGCTAACGCAACCTAGTCCTTTCGATGGGCAACTAAAAAAATGAGAAGACTAAATGCATATTGATATTGAGTGAAAACAAGAGTGAATGATCATTCATGCAAACAACAAGTGCAAGATTCAGAAAATGGGAAAACATGCATGCGTGTAAAATTGGTCACTACAATGGTGACTGTCGGTGAAAAAATAGTCTCATGCATACGACAACATTGAGATGCGAACAAAAACTTAAAAGGTACTTTTATAAGCTAACATACATTGAAACGACAACAAGCACTCATTGAAATCAAGCATACATCACTCACACAAAGTGAAACACAAAAAGTGATAAAAACATAGTGTAAGACATGAAAAGAATACTTACCCTGAAACCGCTAAGCTGAAAGTGCCAAAGATTCCTAGATACAATGTGGGATGTCAAAGATGTAAGATTGATGTGAGGAATGAGTTTTGTAGCATCTGCTTCATAAATTTTAATAAGATCAAGGTCATGATGCGCATGCCAGAAATATAGGAAAGAGCGCCACTTGGCGGGAGGTTTCTAAAATGATCTTTGCATGTAAATTCCACCTACTAAGAATATATCCCTAGATCTAGGGATGCCTTTTGCATATTGTATTTTGCTATTTTGGGAAGAGCAGTCCATGCATGAAAATCAGTTTTCCTTGGTTCCGAAGGGGGCCAATCGACGTGAAGGCACATGCAGCGGTCTTCAAGCCTGGGAGAGGGATTTGTGTAGTTTCTAGGCTGAGCAAAGTTGGCGATCCCAGAGGGATTGTGAAATTTTTGGGAGGAACAGGTTACTAGCTCCTAGGATTGCGTAATTCCTGGGCTAAGCAGCTGTCCTGGGATGAATTGTGCAATTTTTTAGTGGAAGTGTAGGGCTATTTTCATCAATCCTGATTGACCAAGACTGCAACCATTAATTTTCAACCCAGGGAAGGTATTGTTGTTTCAATGGAGTTTTCACTATCTGTGCTGATACACTACAACCAAGAATGAAAAATAGGAAGAAATAGTAAAGAATGTCACTGAATAAATTGCAGAAATTAAATCATTCATGCAAAAATTAAAACACTCCATAGAAATGAAATCATACTTCACAATTACCAAAACAAGGGTGTGCCACACACTAAACTAATGACTACACCAGCTGGTCAACTACCATTCTGTTTAATTAAATCAATGGAACAACAAAATATAATCTAGAACTGAAGGAGATGTATTCTACACGTTATACAACAATAGCAGAAAACCATACAACAATAAAATAAACAATAATATACAACTACTTCCACTGCTGCAGTCCCTGCTAAAGAGGAGGGCCCTTCCTCCCTAACAGGGGCACAAGAATAAATAGGAGATTAGTTAAAGAATAAAATGAGGAATAATAACAACATCATCGTAGTGCCTTCAATATTAAAAATAATAAAAAGTTACAAGATCAGAGTAACATTGCTTTTTCTATGTCGTCCTCGTACATGAGAAATTGAGTTTCTTTTATAATTATTACATACCTAAAATCAGGAATATATCAGTCATGAGAATCTCATGATTCTCATGCTGATAATAAAAATAGAAATCATTATAACCCATTTCTAAATAAAAATTATATTCAGATACATTAGTTAAGATCAAAACCATTTGGATCTGTTACTTCTAAATAAACAATTCATAACTTCCAAGAGCTGTTGTGTGGAATAGTACCCACAACTTTCCCAGCTACAATGCAACAATGTCCTGCAGTCAAATGACGGTTTGGAATGTAAAAAAAATCACTAGGTAACAACATACTTGGTGTAACAACGGTCATATTTAATAGTATGTGGTGTAACAAAAACATTTGTAACAACATACAGTGTGTAATAGCAATCTGTAACATCATACATGGTGTAATAAAAATCTGCTCTACCCTGCTCTGAAACTGATCAGCACGGCTTGTTCACTCCATAACCCCATCCTTGCAAGCAACACTTGAAAAAGAGAAGAGGATACAAAATATTTCTCCAATTCTTACCCCAGTTAGCCACAAAAAGGAATATTGTATTGTTATATTCAACAAACCATGGAAAAATAACATGAAAACGAAATAGGCTGTATAAATGAGAAAAAGGGTGATTAACAGGTGAAGTTTCATTGGCCTAGAGGGAAAGAGGATAAAAATTGGGGAAAGAAAGTATAGGAAACAAGTATAAAAACAACACCCAACATCTTCCCCCAACTAAAGAAATTTCATGACCCCATGTAGAACCTCATCTCCTCCTATTATACCCCCGATGCATGTCTTTAAAATCATAGGCACCAGTAGTGTCTTCACTAGGAGCCTTGTACCCCTGATTAGCCATCAAATGTCATGGCTAGAATTCTTCTTCATAGTCGCACAAGTGGTAATCCATCTGGTATTATTCTACTGGTAACCAAATCAGAGGAAATTTGAATCTAAGTCTGATCCAGAATGCTCTCAATGTCTGCACTACCCAAGCATATTCGTGCACCCGTGTAACAACAACCACGAAATTCTTGTGCTCAAAAGGATATCCTTATTACAACTGAACACTACAGGCCTAGGTGCACTTAAGGCACCTTGTTAGCGCTTGATTTTTAATTTGTGCATACAAATTGAGGCAAATCCCAACAATCATTTTCTATAAGTGGCTGACTGTTCCCTAACCCCCAAGGTACTCAAGAATAACTTAAACTCACATCTTAGATCATAAACCATTCCTGGTTCTTCTCTGACCCATAATATTGCCCTTTCTTCATTGGTCTCAACTGATTTCATGGCGAAATGCCATTCGATTTGGTTTCTCATAAATGAAAGGAAGGCCCACAACTGAAAATATCCCATATAGGAGAAAATACTTGCTACCATATTTGTGCTGACATATTCACACGTTATGTTATGTAAAAATAGCTCACAAAGTAAGCTTTGTTCATCGAAATCACAAGTATGAAAAATTTCAAGAAAAGTATGGCTAGAAGAACCTAAATAAGGCCTGTTCTCAAAGGCTGTCTTTAACTGAAACAAATAATAACGTTCCCAGAGGAACATTGGATATGATGGGAAAGGTCGCCTGCATCCTAACAAGTTCAAGGCAAGCTCACAAATCTTTGTCTTATCATTTGTTAGATCCAGAACCTATTGTTGTAACAACTGCATCTCTTTGTCCTTTTTCTTCATAGCTTCCTTATGTCTCCACGCTTCCCATTCTCTCTCCCACTCTTCCTTTAACCATTTCACCCCTAGTCAATCCATCATCTTTTTTTGAACCTTGAGGGAGATCATTACCTCTTGTAGAAAGAGTGCCTGCTACTTCCATTTTTGTAACTATGGTATCAACAACATTATTTCAAAATGTCATCCTTCATCAGGACCTAGTGTTCTCCCACATGCAGTAACAATTGAAGGTGTAACAGCCTCTTGAGGGTGAAACTACTCCATTTCGGTTGTTGTTTCTTGTGTAACAACAACACCATCAATGGATTTTTGTGTAACAGTTTCGTTTTCTCTCTAATCAGCTTCCGCTTCCACTGTTGGTTCTTGTGTAACAACAGTGTCATCCACAGGTTCTTGTGTATCATTTTTCCCTTGGTAAGCTTCTGTTTCCACTGCTGGTTCTTGTGTAACAACACTATCAACCACAGGTTCTTGGATATCAACTTCTTCTTCTTCCCCTTGGTTAGCTTATGTTTCCTCTGCTGGTTTTGTAACAACAGTGTTAACCAAGGGTTCCTGTGTATCATCTACCAGATTACTTTCTATGGAATTCTTTGTCTCCGCTGCTGGTTCTTTTGTAAACTCAGCGTCTTTAATGTTTTTTTGTGCATCATCTTCCCATGATTCGGTTTTTGTTTCCCTTGAGATGGTTTCCCCTTCATAGACTCTATACCCCACTGCCACTAGCTGCTTAGCAAAGGTCATGCACACAGCACCCAGAACATTTCGCTTCCTGGCCCTGTTTACAACCTTAGCCAAAGTGTCTAACCCCAGGGCACTTGCCTCTACCTTATCCTCTACTAATTGCTTCCTTAGATTTTCATTTTCTTTTTCTAAATTTTCAATTTTAAGCAGCAATGATTGGGTCTCATTCTTACCTAGTGAGGAAGGATCCTTTGGCCAATCCTGTGCTTCATCCTTCAGCTTTGCTGCCTCCTTGTTCTTCTTAGACATGGATGAGGAATTTGGGTTCCTACTAACCCTTATTCTATGTTTTGGCCACTTATCACCAATTGGCTTGTCAACTGGTCTCTTTCCAACCCTTACTGTTGAGGGCTGGGGTTGTTCCTTGTTTTCCGCCGGAGCTTCCTCAGAGGCCCTAGTTTTCTTCTTGCAGGTAGTCCTAGCCTTATTTCTCATGAATTCCTCCCAGCTCCTTCCCTAGTGACTTAGGGTGTCCAACACAATTAGCTTGACGAGGCCATGGTTTGTGACGCATGTCTCTAGATGTGCAATTGTTTTTACGGCCACGACTATATGCCTGATATTTTCTAGAAAAATGTAGGGAAGGTTTATCAGCTGTGATGTTGAAGGTGGTTTAGCAATGGGAAGTGGTAATTAAATAAGAATGTTTCCCTTCCCTCATTGGTGATATACTTGATGAGGAAAAGGGCGACATCAACCCATGGCTGGGGAAGTCACAACATGTCAATCACCCTTCCTTTCTTCACCAGCCATTCCTCCCCTTGGAGAAAATCCTCCTTCAAGGAGGGGTCATTAACTTTCTTATTAAACCACCTTTTTCCCTCTATTGGTAATGCCGTCACTCGGGAAATTACCCCTTTTTTAACCTCCATCTTTAATCCCCTGACCTCCATTTGATTCCTCTCTAAATTCTTCATGAACTACATAGCAATTGCCTCGTATGATCCTTCCAACCTTTGGAAAAAATCAAACTAGCCTGCATCTTTAAAAATTTGGCATGTATCAGGGTAGTTTTCCAAAGTCTCTATTGATCCTAGTTCATGTCAAATTTTTGCTCCACCCATCACTACACAAATCAAATGTTGTTTTCCTCACTTTTACCCCTTGAGAAGTTCTGAAGCGGTCAACACAATACTCAGCTGTTCCAGCCC
Organism: Pinus tabuliformis; assembly: GCA_031772625.1. NCBI lineage: Eukaryota > Viridiplantae > Streptophyta > Pinopsida > Pinales > Pinaceae > Pinus > Pinus tabuliformis. The sequence continues at coordinate 481,890,872 of CM062813.1, forward strand.
TACAACTATTCTCCTCCACTTCTCTCTAACCACTCTGAAGGGGGATGCAATGCTCTAGCAGTGGGTAAATGGTACGGTGACGTAGGAAAGAATTTCAAATTAGGATTTGAAATTAGAATTTGTACAACGCAATAATTTTTCCTTATTAATGCCAAGTTATGGGAGGTCTAGCTAGAGGTACAATTCCCTTTTTGGCATGATCAATCATTAAATGAAAATGCTTACAAGATCATCATGCTTTGGTTGTGGTTTTTAAATACTCAAAGGTCATGCAAAGGTCATGTCATCATGTCATTTGTCCCTCTCAAATTAAATGTGAAAACTGACCTCGACCATCAAGAGGGATATCATGTTAGATTTCCATAATTACTGAATAAAAGTGGATAACGATATTATCATTTTATGACGTACCTGGTGTGGCGTGGGGAGAAGATGTTGGTGGCGAGGTGTGATAATTTAATTATGGTGGTCATGGAAACTGCTTCCCAAATCATGGTGATGCATGTTGTGTGTCACAATAAATAATTTACTTGGATTATTTCTACAAGTCATCGGCTATTACAAATGTAACACCCAATATGACTGTTATGTATTATTGATTTCCACAAAAGATAAAAGCAAAGAAAAAAAATGTCGCATAACAACATTATTATAAAATATGCTTGAAATAACAAATGTTGTTCTAGAGTGTGTAACAGCTGCCACATAGTGGTTTTCAACTGCTATAGAAATTATCTGTCTGCGCTTGAGAAAGGTTTTCACAGCCAGATTGTTTTATTTCCTTATCTATTATGTTTTTCTTTTTTGGAAGGTGTAACAACCACCAATAGAGGTTGGTTTTCAGTCGTTACACTTATTGAAAAATTATAATTTTGGTAGGACAGGGGGGTATTCCCCTGCTCCTATAATCTGAAGATCCGAATTCGTGACAATGTTGACAAATGAATCCCTCGAAGCAGGTAAATTATATAACTGAAGATGGTTCCCATTTCCAAGAAATGGTGTCCTCGTACTGTCAATGGCAACCAAATTCATAGTCCCATTGTCAAAGACTGCATTTACCTCATAGGGACCTAGCCATCTGGTGTAGATCTTACCCTTGAAGTCCTTGATTCTTGAATCATATAAGAGAGCCCAATCTCCTTTCTGGGACTTCTTCTTCTTGATGAACCTATTATGCCACTTAGCTCTCTGCTGCTGGATAATCTCTGTTTGCTGGATAGTAGCTCGCTATTTCTCTTCCAATTCATTGAGCTAGTTCAACCTTTTCTTTTGTGCTGTAGCCAGATCCAAATTTACCTGCAATGTTGTTCTCAATGTCTTGATTTCAAACTCAATAGGGAATAAGGGTTTTTGACCATACACAAGTTTGTATGGTGAGAATCCTGTGGTATTCCTCCATGTAGTCCTGCATGCCCACGACACTTTTGGAAGTTTATCGGCCCAATTCCTATGGTGACTGGCCATGGTCTTGGTAGGGATCCCTTCAATGAGTTTGTTAGTGCTTTCCACTTGGCCATTTTCTTGTGGATGATAAGGTGTTGTGATTCTATGATGGATTTTATATTTTTCAACCAAATTTTGGATCATATGGGGTGTAAGTTGGAGCCCTCCATCTATGACTATCTCCCTGTGTATACCAAAGCAGAGAAAGATGTCTTCAAACGGGACGTCTGAAACAGCTTGCTCCATGGCTCTGGTTAGTGCTTTTGCATCAACCCATTTTGTGACATAATCGGTGCAGACCAAAATGTAGGATTTCTTTCTAGATGATGGATTACTTGGTCCCACAAAATCCAAGGCCCATTTCTTAAAAGGTTCTAAGATGATTTGAGGCTATAATGACATCTCATCTAATTGCAGTGGTTGGCCCATTCTTTGGAAACTATCACATCCTTTCACGAACTTATTAGCATCCTAAAATATTGTTGGCCAATAGTACCTTGTCGAAAGTACTTTGTATCATGTCTGCTTGTCCGTGAAGTTCCCTCCACAAGGTTCCTCGTGACAAGCCTTAAGGATGTCAAAGATATAACCCATGTGATGACCTACCATCCTTGGTGTTCCTTGAAATCATTGATGGATGACAGCATCAGTTGAAATGGAATTATTTGAATCAGTTGAAGGAACATAATTCCTAGCAGTTGAAGAAGCAATCCCAGCAGGATCAGTTCCAGTAGTTAGAGTTGCACTATGACAAGCAGTCCTAGCAGCTTCATTAGAACCAGCCTCATTCTAAAGAGCAGCTGAAGGAGCAATCCCAGTCTCATTTATAGCAACAACAGCCTAACCAATTGAACCTGAATCTCCTCCAGAGGATATCATCTTCCCTAACACAACGTCTGATATGAAAATCTAGTCTCGGGTGATAGAGATTCCCATATATCCAGGTATAGGTAGCACTCTACTATATGATCCTTCTCTTCTCCTTGGAGGACAAATATTGTGGGAACATCCCTGCGGTAAGATAATTGGCTATATCTACATACCATGGTGAGTAAGTAGAAATAGCAAAGAGATATTCATCAGGGAAAGAATCCTTAGTAGGAATGCAATTTCCATGAATAGTTAACCTAGAAAGGAGATAAACTACTACATTACCTTTTCCAGGTTTATTGATAATTGTGATATCAAATGCTTGTAACAGCAATAACTAGTTTGTAATTCTACCATTGCTAATTGTCTTATTCATTAAAAAACAAATGGAAGAGTGTTCAGTGTGTACAAATACTTGATACCCAGTGATATAATGTGGAAATTTGTTGAAGGCGTGCACTAGTGCTAAGAATTCCTTCTCAGTCACTGTGTAATTGAGCTCAACCGGAGTCAAATTCTTGCTTATGTAGTAAATAGAATCAGGTTTCCTTTCCTCCAATTGGCCCAAAACAACACCTACATCAATATCAGATGCCTCTATAGCAATGTGAAACAACATTTCCCAATTAGGTCCACGTAAAACTGGACCTGCTGATACACAACATTTCAGCTTCAAAAAGGCCTGCTTGCACTTTCCTGTCCACAAAAAGTCGAGATATTTCATGAGCAAAGAAAATAATGGTGATGCAATTTTTGAATATTTTTCTATAAACCTTTTGTAATACCCTGCATGTCCCAAGAAACTACGTACCTCTTTTTGCATCTTAGGAGTTGGATATTTTAGAATTACCTCTATTTTAGCAAAGTCTACCTTGATCCCGTTAGCAAAAATGTAGTGTACTAGCACCATCCTTTCAGTCATCATCATGTGACATTTTTCGGTGCTCAAAGAAACATTAGTTTGTAGACAACGTTCCAGAAATTTTTCTACATGAGCTAACGCTGTCCCAAAAGCATCACCATAAGGTGTAAAATCATCCATGTAGATTTCAAGTCATTCAACAAATCAGAAAAAATTCCCAGTATTGGCCTCTAAAAAGTTGTTGGCACATTGCAGATTCCAAAAGGGAGTACTTTGTATGCGAAATTTCCCCAAGGGCAAGTAAATGTTCTTTTATCCTGATCCTCTGGGGCAATTTGTATCTGGTTGTAGCCACTAAACCCATCTAGAAATGAAAAAACCTTTTTCCCAAAATGGGTGTCAAGGACTTGATCTATAAATGGTAAAGGAAAATGGTCCATTTGAGTGGCCTTATTGAGTTCTCTGTAATCCACAAAATCTCTCCACTTGCCATTCTTCTTAGGGACAATGACAAGCGGAGACACCCACTGACTATCAGATATCGGATAAATAAAGTTAGCACTCAGGAGTTTTTGTAATTCTTCCTTCACTACCTCCTTCAACGCAAGGTTCATGCAGTGGTGCAGTTGTCTAATTAGTTTGTAGCCATCTTTCAAATAAATGTGATGAGTGCACATGTTGGGATGAATCCCTTTCATATTCGTATAGTCCCATGAAAATTCCTTTTTGTATTTTTGTAATAGCTGTAACAACAGTTGGTTTTTCTCAGTAGTCAAGTTGGGGTTAATGTTCAGAAACTTTCCTGGTTCTATTTCAATTGGACTACTATCAGTATTCAAAGTGGTTCTCATTTGTTCAAAATTTATATCTTCTACCTCGTCTTCCTCCTTTTAATTTTCAATGGAAGTGACAGAAAGTGAGTTACTAATAAAACCATTAATGATATCATCTTCTATCTCATCCTTGAAATACTGGGCCTTCCCCAGAGTGAGGAGTGGTAGGGAAAGATCTAGCTTGGGCTCAAATTCATCCCACCAGGGATTATACAAATCCTTATTTTGTTTTGGGGGGTAAAGGTTAAGATTCTTTGTAGCCTAGCCATCCCAGATCACCATGGATCCAGATCTGCATCCTATAAATGCATCTGTAGTGGCCATCCAAGGTCTCCATAAGTTCAAAGGATGCCCCCCAATTTGGATTTGGGCTGTAAGATAAGAAAGTGAGTCAGATACCTCTAGGAAGCTACTATGGTTACTATGTCTTCTAACACACCCTCGAGTTTAACACGAGACTTATCTGCTAATTCAAGTACAGTAGGATTATGTTTAAGACCATGTAGCCATAGGGTGGTAAAGAGGTCCTTTGTCATCACATTAATGGCAGCCCCAAGATCAATCAATGTGTTAGTTATGGGCTGGTCATTAATGTAGACAATAATTGTAGGGTTTCCTGGATCATTATACTTGGTTAGAAGAGGCTGAGCAAACATTAATTCGGATAATTTCCCCATCACGTGTATAGTCTCAGGGTCCTTAGGCTTCCTTCCAAGATTCTTAATGCACAAATCTCATACTATTTTAGCATAAATAGGTACTTCTTTAAGAGCTTGTAGCAAAGGAATTCATACATGCAAATTTTGCAACTCCCTAAGAAAATCAAATTCGGGTTGTGAGGTCATTCCAGGTTTAGTTAATCTATGAGGATACCCAGGATTCTGTGTTATAACAGTCGAGTCGGCTACTACATGAATATCAGCCTCACCCAAGTTGGTTGTTACAAGAGTAACAATTATTCTTTGGTTGGTTATTATAGACGTAACAATTTACTTTGTATCGGCTATTACAGGTGTAAGAGCCACCTCAGGATCTACTGTACCTCCTCTAGAAATGATAGGGGAGTGATTTGGTTTAATTAGCTTACCCGACCGCAGTTGAATTTCATTAAGTCTGACGGGAGTAATAAGGTAAGTCTGGAAGGTAGTCAGAGCCTCTATGCTTTGGGCATATTTATTATTCAGGTTAGGGTTAGGTTCCATAGTTAGTTGGGGTTGCACAGGCGGTGTAGGAACACAAGTTTGGAAATGGGGCAATTGCTGTTGTTGGTGGATTGGTAATCTAGGTGGAGTTGTATTATGGGCATTCCCCCTCTAGTTTTGATTCCAAGGGTATAGTTTAGATGGAGGATATTGAATAGAGGGAGAGGGCGATCACTAGTTCCAGGGCGAAGGAAACTATGCTAGAGAAGGAGAAGAATATTGCCATGCATATTGCTGAGTATTATATGCATTTTTCCACGAATTGAAAGAAGAAAAATCATGGGACATAACTAGAGGTCGTGGCTGCCATGGTATCCTAGGAGCAATGAAATAAGAGGACTGAACTTCTTCACTCGATTCTCTAAGTATTTCTTTCAGTCTTGGAATCTTTAAACATTGACCCATAGAGTGCTCCAACTCACAAATATTACACAAGCTAATGTTGTTCATTTCACGCTCCCTCAAGGGATGTTTCTTCTGATAATTCAAATAGAACATAGCCATTGATGTATCAAATTCTCCTTGTTGTTTCTTGATCTGCACTGTCATTATTTGGGCAGATAGAGTATTGAGGATGTCAATTTTGAAATTTTCAAATAAATTCCCGATTTCTGCTTTGGTTACTTGTTGGCTTAGCGGGGCCTGACCCAAGTTCATAAGTGATTTAGCCAAGCAAATCCCGGTACTACTAGCCCTTTTGACAACAGTCCGTGGAGCGCAGACTAAGGTCTCACCCGAAGTAGTATGGGAGGGTGCTAGAACCAGGTTTCTGCACCTTGGGGATGTTTGATATGATGGAATTGGTACGCAGTCCAACATTCACACTTACTGTGCTACGCACACCAGCGAGCACCCCGCGCCCTGCGATACTGTCTTTCCGCAGTTCTAGCTGCAATGCGACCCATGTTATTTACCCAAGTCTTCCTTAATTATGCACTGTTAGCTGATTACTTAGATTATTTTCATATATAAGCATTCTGAACCATATAAGTATTTATCCAATTGTGCGCAGTAAATAAACAGAGTAAAAGTAATGCATAACAACAAAATATCGATTCAAGAATAGATGCACAAAGTAAACTTCTCTTTATTAGCTTTCAATCCTGATTATAGACTCGACTCTGTCCTACGCACTCAGTTGCAGGGGTCTGCGCACTCAACTGCAGACTCTACTAGGCCTCTGTGCACTCAACTGCAAAGCCTCTTACTACTACTACGACCTAGTACACTTCACTTCCAACTCTAAGCTCAAACCATGCCTTCGCTATTCTATCTATCATTCACTTCTTTACACTTAGAGCCTTGCTCTATTTATACAATCCCATGGTTCACAGACCATGGGTAGGCCGACACAACTTTACATTAAATTACAATATTTTACGGCGGACAGCCCTATGACTCATCCTAGACTTCACGCTCTACGCCGGCAATTCGTGGAGTCTTATAATATACTTGACCAAAACTTGGGCTCTGAGCCCCAAAAACATGTTGCAGGGGATCCCATGTCCAATATTACTCCCGTCGCCTACAGATTTTTGTATTCAAGAAGAGGCATCTTGAATTGTGCTTCTTCCCTTAGACGATCCTCTGAAGCATCTTAGACAAATCTTTACAATTTCAGTGAATGGTTCTAAGATATGTCCCATTTTCCTAGTAGGTTCAAGGTATCAAGCCAGTCATCCCTCAGTCCTCTTATAAATATGGTCTTCAAGATCTCATGATCTAAATCATTGTGTTTAAACCTTTGAAAATGATAGTGGAACCACTCTATATAGTCCTCCAGGCTCTCATCCTCCTGTTGTGTCATCCTGAATACTTCCTCTCTAAATTCCCTGGTTTTGCAATAGTCTTGATACTTTGATAAGAATGTCTCCTTCATATCGCTCCATGTTCAAATAGAAGTAGAGCCTAACCCCATGACCCATCTCAAGGCTACTCCTTTTAAAGTAGCAGAAAATAATTTCGGTTTTTGTGAATCTGAGACATAGTCATAACTCGTGCATAAGACATCAAATTCAAATAAGAAGGTATCCAGGTGTTCCACAGTCATCCCTTGAAAGGATGGTAAGGATGATAAAGGAATATTTTTCATGGGAGCCTCACCTCAGAAATCTCCAATTGGGAACTAAAAGGTGGTGATAGTAGCATCTAATTTATCATTGTTGTCATTGTTGTCCCCCATTGTTAACCCTTGTAATAATTGTTGTAACAGATGTTCTTCAAACTGTTCTTGTGATTGTCTTGTAGGTGAAATTGATGGCTCGAGCGACTTCATGGCTAGTTGTTTCATTGCACTACCTGAATCTGGATATTGATAAACCAATAGGTGCTCTCCTATTGGTCCATCAGTCCTAAAGTCTTGACTACTAGCTTCCACCTACTATTCCTGAGTTGGATGCTTAATCTTGGTAGTATTTTCACTATATTTAGAATGGTATGGCCCCGAGATAGAGGAATTAAAGGTTTCTATCCTTGTTATGGGAGTAACAGCTTTTTGTGGCCTTGTTTTCCTTGCATCCCTTTGAGAACTCGATTTTTCTTTCTCTTCCCTTGAGATCAATTCCTGGATAAATGTTTTCCTTCCCAAATCTACACTCCTTTCCCTTTTATGACCTGTTTTTCCTATGACTAATTAGATTGGGGGGTGGGGGGGTAATTTTTGTATTTCTATAATTCCTACAGCTGCACACATGGACCCTATGTGTATTGATTCACACCCTAAGTGTCTCAGTCTTCGACAATAGTGAGCACACCTAGGTATGTTAGAGTGATGTGCGGGTTCTTAACTCTCGTCTTACCACCCAGCAACTGAAGAGTTGAAGACACACTTAAAAAAACACCAAAATTCCATACCCTAAGTTCCCTTGTAATCAAAACGGTGAGTCCGCCCAGTTATGTTAGAGCGATGTGCAGGTTCTTACCTTTCATCTTACCACCCAATGATTGTGGACTATGAACACTCTATCACCAAACAAACAACTTGGTTGACTATATCGTCAACTGCCATCCCCGAAAATGAAGCCAAAACATAGTGTTGTTTTAACCAATCCTAATTGACCAAGACTGCAACCATTAATTGTCAACCTAGGGTAGGTCTTATTGTTTCAATGAAGTTTTCACTATCTGTGTCAATACACTACAACCAAGAATGAAAACTAGAAAGAAACAATAAAGAATTCTACTAAATCAATTGCAGAAATTAAATCATTCATGCATAAATTAAAATACTCCATAGAAATGAGATCACACTTCACAATTACCAAAGCAAGGGCACGCCACACACTAAACTAATGACTACACCAGCTAGTCAACTACCATTCTGTTTAACTAAACCAATGTAACAACATAATATAATCTGGAACTGAAGTAGATGTATTCTACAATTTGTACAACAATAGAAGAAAACCATAAAACAATAAAAGAAACAATAATATATAGCTACTTCTACCATTGTAGTACCTGCTAAAGAGGAGGGCCCTTCCTCCCTAGCAGGGGCGCAGGAATAAACATGAGATTAGTTAAAGAATTAGATGAGGAACAATAACAACATCACCGTAGTGCCTTCAATATTAAAAATAATTAAAAGTTACAAGATCAGAGTAATAGTGTTTTCTCTATGTCATCCCCATACATGAGAAATCGAGTTTCTTTTATAATTATTACATACCCAAAATCAGGAATAGATCAATCATGAGAATCTCACGATTCTCATGCTGATCATAAAAATAGAAATAGTTATAACCTGTTTCTAAATAAAAATTCTATTCAGATACATTGGTTAATATCACAACCATTTGGATCTGTTACTTCTAAATAAACAATTCATAACTTCCGAGAGCTATTGTGTGGAATAGTACCCATGACTTTGCCAGCTATGGTGCAACAACATCTTGCAGTCAAATGATGGTTTGGAATGTAACAAAAATCACTGGGTAACAACATCTATGGTGTAAGAATGGTCATCTTTAATAGCAGGTGGTGTAACGGTAACACCTGTAACAACATATAGTGTGTAACAACAATCTGTAACAACATACAAGGTGTAACAACAATCTGATTTACCCTACTCTAAAACTGATTAGCACGACTTGTTCACTCCATAACCTCATCCCCGCAAGAAACACCTGAAAAAGAGAAGAGGATACAAAAGACTTCTCCAATTCTTACCCTAGTTAGCCACAAAAAGGAATATTGTATCGTTATATTCAGCAAAACATGGAAAAATAACATGACGGCAAAATAAGTTGTATAAATGAGAAAAGGAGTGATTAACATGTGAATTTTCATTGTCCTGGAGCAAAAGAGGATCAAAACTAGGGAAAGAAAGTGTAGGAAATAGGTATAAAAACTACACCCAACATGAAGCTTGATAGGCAACATTGCGCAATTCTTGAACTCAGCAAGCTGGTCAACTCATTTGCGCAATTCCTTGAGGGAAGCCTAGTTCCCCTCTACAATTACGCAATTTTCTAGGGGAGCTATTGGCCAACACATGGTCTATGTCTGGAGGCACAACCTATGAGGGGAGAGAAGAAAATTGACATTCATAGGGTGGCAATCTGCTAAAACCAATGAAGCCTATGTACTTGACAGTGCAAGACATGCTGCTAGGATGGTTGGTAGGGAGGCTCCAAAACGAAGCTAAGGAAAAATTTTGGAGGGTGGTCGTAGCCGCTACAACACATGGATAACAATTAGTTTGGTGCATGATGCCCCTTCTTTCTTTACATAAAACTAGGGTATGCTTCCAACTTTATGGCTTATTTGAAAAATTCCAACAAATTTATTTTATCCTCAATTTGATGCTTATTTCAAATGGACAATAAATAAATATTCGTAGCACCACTATACTTTAAATTCCTTTGACAAGTATTTGGATATTTTTAACATGATGTCACTTGCTTGACACATTTATTTTGGGTTATACTACTTCGTAGATGATCTATAAACTGCCATGGATATTCCACTGGGCACATTGTTACAACCTAAGTCACCATGTTCGACGAACAAAATCCTTAAAGTTTCAAGTTCATAGAACTTTAACATCTTCCAAATTTATTTATTTTAGTTCACCGAACATTAAATAAAACACAAACATGAACCTGAGTTGAACTTGAACGTGAATTCAAACATAAATAACATAAAAAATAGACTTAAAGTTTATTAAATTTGACTTCATGTTCAGGTAAATATGAGTAGTTGATAATTGAAAAAAATCAAAATCAAAACCCTATATGTACACTATTGTTAGTCTCACAGCCTCTCACTCCACTCTTGACCTCTTCATCCACACACCTCTCTCGACCTTGGTGTCCTGATAGGCACACCCGCACAAGAACGAAAAATGTGTTATCCAAGTTGACATAGCGTGCAACTGTGATTCTTAGAAATGAAAATCCAACCAATGCACAACCCTCTGTGCTATTTTTTGTTTTTAATTCAACCAATGTATGTCTAGATACAATGCATTGTTATGCATGTGGGAACACACAAAGAGTTGAAAGATCACCCCATCTTTGTCCTGGCTACAAAATGTACCTAGCTTATCTGGGTGTAATGAAGGTTTTGGTGATCTAAACTTTATTATATTTGGTCACAGATGCACAGGAAGACAAATTGTTTAGAAGTATGGTATTTGTGATATATGACCTAAAGCCTTTATTAATAGAGACGTACAACCTCAATTATTTATATTGCATTGACATCTCAATTTTGCCTCACCTTGTATTAAACAATGTCACGAGGCTAGAAGAAATGACCAACTATCTAGACTTATTGATTAAATATAATCATATCTTTATAATTTATGAGTTGAATACATCTTCCTGAAAATAAATTAAGAATGGGAAATTCTTTATTTTGAGCCCTTAAATGAAACATGGTGATGAAGATAGGAGAAAAGCTCTAAAGAATTGTCATTCAAGATGTTCTAGCTAATGTTTTTGTGTTTATGGATATACCTGAGCTTGCAAATGTTCAAGTGCACTAGACCTAGTCTTAATTTTATTTCTTTCGAAGTTCATTTTCAATGTGCCCAGTGCACTATTTTTATTTAATGCAATGTTTACTCTAGTTTGTTGAACTTAATGCCAAAATTTTAAGTGTCAAACTATATTAGAGCTTCAAATTCACTGAACTCAAACACAAACATGAACATGAATGTAGTGACTTAGCATAGAATTACATAGATGCAATTGGGGATCTTGCAAGTGGGGGTATTCAAGTTATATCAACAAATATTGGGTGATACCCTCTTGGAGTTTTTTTTGGACTGGTTTTGAAATTGCACAGGGGAAGGAATCCAACCATGTAGAAAATGAATGTTGGAAATAAAGAGAAGTAGCAATATGTAAGGTGACAATTTGAACCAACCAAGGTTTCATTTCCAGAGATGTTGGTTTTTATGAAGGGGATTTTAGTACAATAACTTCGTATTAACATGCATGGCAGATAAGAGTGTCATATTCTATTAAATTATTTGTTCTTAAACATGGCCATTTGAATTTGTGAATCAACCACCAAATTTTCCATTACTTATCTCATCACTCTTATTCTAAATTAGATTGCTTGAGTGCAATTCCTGTAATTTACATTGCTTGATGCAACAACCATGAAACTTGATAGAATGTAGTACTTGATATTTAGTATTTACAAAAGTTACTACTTTCTTGAACAGATGTCAAATTTTAAAATTTGATTTAGCATTGCCTGATTTACATGTGAAAAGCATTTTAGTGCTAAATGAAATAAAATATCTTCCCTCTGAATTCAAATTGGGACCACCTTTTATAAGGTTACACAATTGTTGTAAACTCTATGGCCAATCCTAGTTAACATGTACAACTTCATATATGGGTCAAAATGTGGAGAGGGATCCTCAATTAGGGTAACCTCTGAATTGGAAGACACAAGTTGCTTTTTTACATTACGGTACATGTTTTTTATTCAAATCGATGAGTTTTGAAAATTTTGTATCCTAGTGTAAAGCACAGTCACAAGGCATGGGCCCAGGAAACATTGGGAGAAGTTTAAAAAAGAATACTGATTTGGATTCCCCAAAAGAAAATTGGCATAAAACTCCACAATTAAAATAAATTTGGAAATAGTGGCTTGCCTGGTTGGAAAAAGTGAGTTTCTTATTGCCCATATTAGTGTTGAAGCCTCTTTGATGACAAAATTGCATTTGTGCTTAAGGATCAAAAAACACAAAAGACAATGGATGGTTTTAGATGCAATTTCTAAGCATACTTTGGTAAAATAAATGCCCCTTGTAGAAAATCCTGTAGATTCACAAGCTAATGAAATTTGCTAAAGCAAGCGACAAGAATCTACTTCTACTCTTTACAGCAGAAGCCCATGAACATCAAGCAAAAAATAATCAATAGAGGAAGAGAATCAAATACATATAACACAATAAATATCTAGGGAAAGCCACAAGTCAAAACCCCACTATCTGTATTGTATTAATCCGGATAATAAAAAGATGAAATTACAATGCTTGTTCTCTCAAGAACAATCCCAACACTCAGTGAAATCAATATCCAACTCATAAGCAAGCTCAAATCCAAAGCTTAGCCAATTCACCAACAATCCAACTCCTTATTTCCTTATGCAATCCCTAGGAGGATTAGCCTTGTATTTAAATGGAAATCAAGGCTTCCAAATGCAATCCCTCAAGGGTCAATTCTTGAATGCATGCAGTGTCAGTGCAACTCAGAAAAATCTAAAAGAAATAGCAGACTATCCCTGCACTCTAGTCTCAACTAGGTCTTTCTTAGAATAGACGTGCATGAGTTTCCGATGAGGGAATATTTAGTTAACTGGAGTAGCACTAGTTGAGTGCACTAATGCATCAACTGACAGTTAACTCACTATTAGTTCCTCAAACAATTTGGAACTAATTTAACTAGACTTAACTCAATAAACTAAGTTAACTAATTACCACTCATACTTAATTCATCCTGGACCCCTATGATATAGGGAGAACATATACATGACTTCAGAAAGACTTCCAACTCGAAATTCCTAAGCTAATTAAGTTTAATAAACTTAATGAACTATTTACAAGTTGCTATGAGAATATAATTTTATTTTAACTCACAATTTAATTCAAGGACAAATTAAACTAGAATTTTTTGTTGGCATTTCTCAACACTCCCTCTCAACAAGAAAGGGATTATTAGCTACCCCGATCTTATCTCTGTGAAATTCAAATTTACATCTTTATAATTCCTTTGTCAAGATGTCAACATCTTGCTACTCTGTGGGAATGTAATCTAACAACATGATCTGCCTCAACACACAATCTATGAGATGATGATATCGAATATCAATATTCTTCGACCGATCATGAAAAAATGGAATTTTAGAGAGTTTGATACAACTCTGATGAGAAAAATAAATCACTGTAGGATCCATCTGCTGAAAAAACAAACCAACCAAGATCTTCCTCATCCAGATAGTCTCACATGTTTCCTGACTTGTAGCAATGTACTCTTCCTCTGCCGAACTGAGTGCAACCAATCTTTGTTTCCTGTTGTACCAAGAAGCTTCCATTGACCCAATACTAAATATCCCTCCTGATGTGCTCTTCCTGTTGGATGGACTCCCTGCCCAATCTACATCGGTGAAGCCTTGAAGCTTCACTCCCTCTACACGTCTGTACCATAACCTAGATTGAGTAGTGCCTCTGAGGTATCTAAACACATGATTTGCCTCTTTCCAATACAGCTTGGTAGGCCTAACCATCACTTGACTAAGCTGGTTAATTGCATAGCACATATCCAGTTGTGTGTTCACCAAGTACATGAGTGAACCCACAAGTTGCCTGTAAATAATAGCTTCCACTACTTCCCCTAAAGTAGTATCCTCCTTCCTCCAGTTACCAGATAGAGGAGTCTCCATTGGTTTACTTCTCTCCATGTGAAATCTCCTAAGTATATTGTTGGCATACTTTCCTTGAGATACAAACAACTCCCCATCTCTTTGCCTTACCTCCATGCCAAGAAAGTAATGCATGAGCCCCATGTCCTTCATCTCAAACTCTCTTTCAAGGTCATCCTTGCAAGATTTGATGAGCTTCTCAACACCAGTTAGTATGAGATCATCTACATAAAGTACAATGATCAACAACTTACCTTCCACCACTATGTGATACAGGTTTTCATCCGCTTCACTCTTCGTGAAGCCCAACCCAGTGAAGTAGTTATCTATCCCGATGTACCAAGCACGAGGTGCTTGATTCAGCCCATACAATGCTCTCTTGAGTCAAAATACATGCGATTCATGGTCCAAGGTTTAGAAACCATTAGGTTTCTCTATGTACACCTATGATGGATCTTCCAACCCATATGTGTTGATAGAGCCAAAATAGATCTGATTGATGAGTACCTTGAAATAAGAGAAAAGGTCTCATCATAGTTAATACCCTCTACCTGTGAAAAGCCACGGACCACAAATCTGGCCTTATGCTTCTCCACACTACCATCTGCAGCTTTCTTTACCTTGTAAAGCCAACAAGATCTCACAACTGACTTGTCCTACGATCTTAGGACCACATCCCAAACACCGTTTCAAACTATGGAGTCATACTCCTCCACCATCGCTTCAACCCAAACTGATTGTTGCACTGCTTCCTGAAAAGAAGATGGCTTTTTCAGAACACATGCACCCATAAGTGCCATGTATCCAATGTACCTCTCTGGTGACCTCCTCTATTTGCGCTGAGAAGTGGGTGCTCCCACATTCTCCCTTGCACCATCCAACAATCTGTCAACCTCTCTAGTGCGTTTTCTTCCCTCTCTAGAAGATTTTTCTTGAGGGGATGTATCCACTCCTTGAACCTCTACATGTGGCTGCTCCAAATCAATTTGAGGCCCCTAAACCTTAGGAGCTAAAAGCTCCTCATCTACATGTAGTTCAAGCTCCCTCTCAAGGGAAACTTGGATGGCCTTCTCCTCATCAAATCTGATATCCTTGTGAACTTCTGTCATCCGGCTGGTCGACATGTACACTCGATAGTGTTGGGGAGTATTAGTGTACCCCATAAAGATCTTCAACTTTTTTTTTGGCTCAAGCTTCTTATTTGAATCTTCCGTCACATGGCAATAAAATGATGACCCAATAATCTTGAAGTGAACAACATCAAGCCTCTTACTGGAATAAGCCTCCTCTAGTGTCTTCATCTCAATATATAATGTGGGCTATGGTTATGAACATAAACCATTATGTTACATGCCTCAGCCCACAAGTGTAGTGGTAGGCCCTGGTCATGAAACATCACCCTTTCTTCCCCTACTATGCTCCTATTCTTCCTCTCTGCAACCCCATTCTATTGAGGGTTATGGGGTGCTGTCAATTCTCGTTTAATCCCTTCCACTACACAGAAGTTCTTAAACTCATTGGAGACATAATCACATTGTTATCACTTCGTAGAGATTTAACCTTCTTGCCATACTCTTTCTCTACCAATGATTTGAACTCACAAAACTTTGTGAAAGTTTGATCCTTTTTCTGCATAAAAAATACCTAGAATTTATGAGAATAGTCATCAACAAATATAACATAATACCTATGTTTGGATGTGGACGCTCTCGAGAATGGTCCACACACATCTGAATGGACTCTCTCCATAATAGAATCTGCTCGACTGTCTTTGTCTCCAAAGGAAGACTTGGTGTATTTTCCCAAAGTACAACCCTTGCATGTATCAACTTGCTCAAGTGTACCTTTGGGAAGGCAGATAGAGATTTTCTACAATATATACAAAGCCCGTTGATGCAAGTGGTGCAATCGCCTATGCCACAACTCAGTGACATCATCTTAAAATATTTTCCGCTTTTGAACTCAAAGCAACACAATCCTCTACCTCCAATTTATAGAGATTTTGAACTCGAATTCCTATCTTCTTTACTTGACCCGTGGCTATGTGTCGAAGGAACTCCTTTCCTTTCAAGAAGATCACACCATAGCCTCTATCCTCAAGCATGGAAATGGATACAAAATTTTTCGTCGGTCTGGGTACATGCATAACATCCTTCAAGGTGAGTGGAGCCCCATTCTCCCTCTGAAAAGTAATAGTGCCTAATCTAGTAACACTATACTTACCATCGTCACCCATCTCGGTATGCATCTTGAGATATTTCTTCTCCAATTCATTGAATAAATCTTTGTCACCATTCATGTGGAAAGAAGCTCCACTATCTAAGTACTAGACACTTCCCATCATTGAAGACACCATGCATGAAATAAGGATAAAGTCCAATTCAAATTCGGAGGCCAAAGCCTTACCCACCACTCCTCCTGAGGACTTCTCCTTGGACTTCTTCAATGGACAATTTGTAGAAAAGTGACCCATATTGTGACAATGAAAGCATTTAAATTTCGTCATGTCCTTCTTCTTACCTCCATGGTAAGAATCTGATTTAGAAAGGGAAATTTACCTTTCCCCTTCCTTGCCTTAATCACTAAGGCATAGTTCTCTTCATCACCAATATTTGATGAAGAGCCATCCCTGGAGTTCCTCATGATCTCATCTGACATCAAATCTGACCATAGTCGTTCCCAATCTAGCTGGTTATCCTGACCATTAACAGATTCCTAATAACTATGCCAACTCTTTAGGAGTCCAAGAAGAGAAAGTCTCACCATATCCTCATCAACAACCATGATTCCAACACTTCCAAGTTCATCCTAACATTGGGTGAACTTGTTCAAGTATTTCAAAATCGTCTCGGCTTTCTCCCTCTCAATTTTAGGAATTTTATTCTTCCGTGCCAACTTCCTTTGATCACTGCTATTCTGATACAAGTCCATCAATGTTTTCCACATACAGTGCAGGGTTTTCTTTCAATGGAGACTTGAGACAATATGATCTCAAACTCCCTCAAGGATTATCTGCCTTGCCTTCACCACACACTTCTTCCACTTGACCAAGTTCTGTGCATTAGTAGTTGCTAGCTTAGGAACTTCCTGTTCAACAAATTCCTTCAAGCCATTGTCCTCCAGCACAAACTCCATCATATCCCTCCAGGCTACGAAACTTGAGTTGCCTTCCAAGGCATACTCAAGCCTCAACCCATAGAATGGCATCTATCGATCTTGAAGTATGTATTGCAAATTTGACTTTCACCTGTAACCTAGAAACTCAAAACTTCGAAATCTCCTCTAGTATGATGTTCTCAGCTCCGATACCATGTAGAAAATCCTGTAGATTCACAAGCTAATGCAATTTTCTAAATCAAGAGACAAGAATATATTTGTACTCTTTACAACAGAAGTCCATAAACATTGAGAAAATAATAATCAATAGAGGAAGATAATTAAATACACATAACACAATAAATATCCAGGGAAAGCCACAACTCAAAACCCCACTATCTGTATTGTATTAATCTGGAAAATCAAGATGAAATTGCAATGCTTTTTCTCTCGAGAAGAGTCCCAATACTCAGTAAAATCAATCTCCAACTCATAAGAAACCTCAAGACCAAATATTAGCCAATTCACCAGCTCTCCAAGTCCATATTTCCTTGCACAATTCCTAGGATGATTAGCCCTGTATTTAAAGGGAAATCAAGGCTTCCAAAACTTCGCAATCCATCAAGGGTCAATCCGATGCTCAGAGAGAAAGTTATGATGATTTTCCCTAGGTCACCTATTTGGAATGTAATTCAGGAGTCTGCAAAAGGACCAACTTCCTCAAATCATATCTCTGCAAATTCAGCGCGAAAAGCTCTGGAATTTGGACCCGAGGTTCAATGCAATTTTGTCTCAAATGTTTTTTTTTTTTTTCGCTTCTGAAACATCCCAAAAAAAAGTTATAGCGAAAATTCCGCGATGATGTATTTGGAGCAGCAAAACCCTAGAATCCAAATCTCTGATACCAAATGTTATGAAACTAGCTCACAAAAATATAGAAAAGATAGATCAACGCCTTAGAATTCAGCCTCTTCAAGGGGGAAACCTCCTTTACATTACATAAATGAACAATTCTTGGATGATTCAAATGACAAAACCTCCTTTCTATATATAGGAGCCTAAGGGGTCACAATATAACCAAGCCGACCTAACAATAATAATATAAAAGCACAAAAATAACAATAGAGGGATTTTATGGGGCATAGTAATAACAATATGGGGACAATAGGGGCACAACAATATTAATAAGGGATACAACTACAATATTAATGGGGGCATCACTAGTATTATAGGGACCTAACAATAGCCATTGGGATTTAAACATGTACTTCATTATTCATAATTGCATAATATATACTAATTATTTTTTACTTTTTGGCATGCAAAGCAGTCTTTTAGAGGCATATTTTTATGTTGTCACAATAGATTTACATGATTCGCAATGTGAGAAATCATTCTTTGGTGTAATTGCAGATTTTAGGTTTGATAATTATAGGTAATTTATAGGTTATAAATGTCTTCAAAGTTCACATTTAATTAAGTATTCAAGTGGGAATATTGAGTATTTTATATGTAAGTATTTTCCCTCCACCCACTTTTCATAACTTCCATAACCATTAGGTGGAGACTTGTAGTTTTGATGCTATTTTACTTGTTAGGTAAATGTTTTCCAAGGCTTTACAAAATTTTATTATATATCGGAAGTTTATAACTTACAATTTATAAAGTTTCAAGATCTAATTTTTCAAAATCTAATTCTTTAAAGAGTGATAGCTCAATGGAAGAACACCTTCTTTACAAGTAGGAGGTTGGTGGTTCAATTCTATCATGCCCTAATATTCTTATGGAATGATGATGATCAAATTTTGGCGATGAAGGCTTTTTTTACCATCACCAATGAGATTAGGGTGATATGTTTTGACCCTCACCAAAATATGAAATGGTTATTGGGAATAATACAGAGAGGGGGGGGGGGGGTTTAGTATCTACAAATCAATAACTTTTTCCATTTCATAATCAAATTTATATATGTTACTTCAGTGAATGGAACTCGTATGTGCACACAATGGTTCTGAAGGCAACCAACATATATCCAATGAAGTTATGATTCAATTAATTCATCATATGTTGATCTTTGATCAGTGCATCATTACTTTATTAAACATTAAATGGTCACCATGTACAGTAATGACAGAATAAATCATCACACATAAGAAACACACATGGACACCAATATTTAAGGTGGAAACCCAATGCGGGAGAAAAACCACCTATTTTTGTTGTCTTTGCCTTATTTTTAATATAAATAATAACTTGTTTACAATATTGTACTGGTGCAGACTTATACCAGTACGCAGACACCCACCTATAGAAGGCTACAACCTTCTTTTGTTCTCCAACTTCTACTAGAAGGGAGATACAACCCCTATCTCTTGTACTAGCCGATATGTTTACCAGTACGTAGGCACTGGCCTACAAAAGGCTCCAACCTTCACTCGTTCGCCAACTGCTACTGGAAGGGAGCTCCAACCCCTGATCTAATCACCAGCCAATACTGGGAGGAAGATTTGACTTACTCATTAAAGGCTCCAACACTCAGTATTCTCCATGGATCACGTTTCGTAAATTTTCATACTAGATACTCCTGGTACACAAAAACACAATATGAAGGCCACGTTTCATCAAATTTTCATACTAGACCAATCAATAACATTGAAGCTCAAAATCAATCACCACTATAATATAACTATCAAACACAATCTTCATCAACTAAAAACTGAAACTCAATCATCAATCTGTCATATAATTGAAACCTAATCATCACTTTCCAAATAACCCAATCATTGAAAAAATTACTGAACCTCTCACCCAACCAAATCAAACAATCACTGAACCTCTCACACAACTAAATCAAACAATCATTGAACCTCTGATACAACTGAACAAACCATTCATTCAAAGTCCAATTAATCGATACTTAATAAAAATACAACCAATCAACTAGAATAATCAGATCACAGTATCTAGAACACATATCAGAACCCAGAACATTGCATCAATAACTTGAACCAACTATAATCTCAAAAATCATGTGTCAGAATGTGTACGCTACTTCAATGAAGCCATCCTGCATGTATACGCTACTTACTTTAACCCAACCTGCATATACCTTTAAAAATACTAAATCATAAAATTTCTGAATCAAAATTGTACCAATCAATGACATTTTGAAGATCTACTATCATATTATAGAGTTATAAATAGATAGTAGCAAGGATCACCCTTCTTTCTCAATAAATCAATCAACCAGACTCAATCCCCTTATACAATCAATTTCAATTTCAGATCTAATGAAGACACCATTGAAAAACAACAATAAAACAACAACACTGATCAGATAGACCAATCATCCCTGAACATCAAGATTTTCTTCTGCATACACTACCTGGTAGTGCCGAACTAGCGTGTATACATTCCTTCACCAAGGCAAACCAACGTATAGATATGCAAATAAAAACTTATACCTTCGTAGCCATTACAGACTTCAAATTTACCCATATCATAACATTTAAAGGAAAAAACATTTGTTAGCACTCAGATCTAGCCTATCCATTAGCAGTTCACATAATGATAAGTCATTATGATCCTGATCCATCATTAGATCTCATCCATCATAAAAACACACAGGTGCATACTTAGTCCAGATCGAGCAAAGCATCTGAAACCCATAACATGCATATTTTCTTTTGATCTAAGACTTCATAATATATTCATTACTTGTGCACTTAGCCATTTGATCTTCTCCTCCTTATATAGTTTTAGCATTTCTTAATACCTCGGACCGAAAAAAAACTTAGAACCTGTGGTATTCGTGGATGGGATCAAGTAACCGTTATTTCGCTCAATATTGTGGGTTAATACCATGGTATGGACCCTTGGTATTCTTTCTCCTTAATTTCCTTAATTTTCCATCCCATACGTGCTTTTCCTCTTTTGAAAGTGTGTGCATACATATACACTCTTTTTTCACAGTAAACGCACTTGTATATACTCTTTTTTTATAGTGAACTCGCGTATACAACTTAATAAGCCTGAAAACACTTTTTTCGTCAATTTCTTGATTCTGATCTGTAGTCCTTTGTTCCATCATCCTATTCTTTTGTGCCTGTAAAAATTTCTTATTTCCCACCTTGGTTTTCAGTTTCACCTTATTTCTCCAAAATAGTTAAATGCCCATTCCCATATACATACATTCAACAACTGGAAAATAAATTTTGTTGAAAACACAAATTCTGGAAATTTTACAGAATGCTGGAAAATGCAGAAATATAAAAATCATCACATACAAACAACCATTCAACACATTTAAACACAGTGATTTTTGGTCAAGGTGACCCTGGAAAAACCCCCTACAACTCTTGGGGAAAACCAGTTCGAAAGCTCCTTCTTATTTCTGGAAAATGCTTTTTACAGTGAGAAATATTCAGCGAAAAATCAGCAAGCAAACTTTTACAACTTATCTCGTTTTCCATGCCTCACAACTAACTAGAAAAACTTGCAAACAGCAAAACGGAATAGCAATAAATGTTGTACAGCCTCCTCAATTTTTGTGCCCAAATTTCAGCCTTAAATGTTGTTGTACGGCCTCCCTAGAAAAGTGTGCAAGCTTCCATAAATACGCTATACAGATTTCCTCTATTTGCGTGTAGAAAAATTAGCAATACAGTTGTACGGATTTTCCTCGATTTGTGTGCCAAGGTATAGCCACTTGTTGTACGGATTTATGCTCCTCGATTTCTGTGCACTTGCTGTATGGATTTCTAGAAAATCGTGCCCAATATCTGCCTTTCACTCTGTGCTAACTCAGCTGTATGGATTTGCTAAAACGCTGCCTTAGAATGTGTGCCAAGCTGCTGCCTCCTTCTCCTACCTGTCTAAGAATCTCCCTTTCTCTCTTGCTCTCCTTCTCTCAATCTTCTCATGAATGAATGAATGACCTTTTCCTCCTTTTCCTCCTTTAATCTAACCCTAAGTGACTTTTGGGGAATCTCTAAATCCAATGGCTGAAATAGATTGAGATCTAGGGCTGAGATTAAATGCTCATTTAAATCTCACTTTCTATTTTTTAATTCACCCCACTTTAATAAAGACCCACTTAGTCATTTATTTCCAAAGTCACTTTTCCTTTCTAATTTTACATTGACTTTATTAAAGTCACTTTAAAATTAGACTTTAGTAACTTTATCACTTAAAGTCACTTTTAAATTAGATTTGACTTTATAAAAATTATAAAGTCACTTTAGGAGAAAAATTAAATTCTTTTGGACACCTTTCCCTAGGCCAAAGATCAAAGCCTTTGGGAACCACCTGTCCTCCGGTACCAAATTTCAACACTCCCTCTTACCGAGGAAGGTGTTCCTCACCACACCCATCTTGTCTCTAAAGTAGACATGCTTGCCCCGTGCTAAGGCTTTGGTAAGAATATCTGCAACCTGCTCATCAGTGGGAATATAATCAAGCTTCACAACTCCCTTCTAAACATAGTCTCTGATGAAATGATATTTGATCCTGATATGCTTTGACCTGTCATGAAATACTGGATTCTCCGTGAGTTTAATGTAACTTTAATTATCACAGTAAATCACTGAAGGTCTCAACGGCTGACCAAATAAGCCAAACAAAATCTTGCAAATCCAGATGGCCTCACAACTAGCTAGACTGGCTGCCATATACTCTGCTTCCATTGAACTCAATGCTACTGACTCCTGCTTCCGGCTGAACCATGACACTACTGCCGAACCCAACCCAAAACAGCACCCTGAAGTACTCTTCCTATCAGAAGCACAACCTGCCCAATCAGAATCAGTATAACCTACCAATCTCACTCCATCCCCTTGCCTATAGTCCAGACCATAATCCACTGTCCCCTGCAAGTACCGCAAAATGTGTTTTGCAGCCACCCAGTGAACCTTCCTAGGCTCACACATAAACTGACTCATCGTGTTGACTGTAAAACAAATATCTACTCTAGTGTTGACCAAATACATCAAGGAACCAATCAGCTGCCTGTACAATGTGGGATCCACCAACTCGGAATCTGAAGCATGAAGCTTCTTCCAGTTGGTGATCATCAGTGTCGACATGGGTTTACAATCCTCCATGTGGAATCTGCCAAGGATGCTCACAATACGCTTCCCCTGCCCTAGAAAGAAATGCCCCTCCTCTTTCCACACCTCCAAACACAAAAAGTAATGCATCAAGCCGATGTCCTTCATCTCAAACTCCACTGCAAGATCTCTCTTGTAGTTCTCTATGAGTCTTTCTGCACCTGTAATGACCAAGTCATCCACATACATCACCAGAATGAGAGGCTCCTCACCTATCACAATATAGTAAAGGTTTGGATCTACCTCACTCTTTGTGAAACCCATCCCCTGCAAGTATGTATCTATCCTGGAGTACCAAGCTCTAGGAGCTTGCTTCAGGCCATAAAGGGCCTTCTTCAGTCTGCACACATGGGACTCCTTCCCATGCACTTCAAAGCCCTGTGGCTGCTCAATGTACACCTCCACCTGTATGAAGCCATTGAGAAATGCAGTCTTCACATCCATCTGGTGGATCTTCCAACCCATCTCTGCTGCCATTGATATAATGGAGCGGATCGAAGTATATCGAGCCACGGGAGAGAAGGTCTCCTCATAATCAACTCCCTCTACCTAGGAGAACCCTCTAGCCACAAACCTCATTTTGAATTTCTCAATGTTGCCATCTACAACATGCTTTACCTTGTAAATCCATCTGGAAGTAACCACGGATTTGCCCTCGGGCCTCGGCACCACCTCCCAAACATCATTCTTCATGATAGAAGAATACTCCTCCTGCATGGCCTCTCTCCAGACCTACTGGCTAGATGCCTCCTCATAGCTAGAAGGCTCAGAGTCAAGGATGCTGGTAGCCATTGCCATATAGCTACAAAACCTCTCAAGTTGTCTACTCTCTTTGACCAGCCTCTTAGGCTCGGCAACAGATGTGGCATCTCTTAAGGTGTCCTGAAGCCACTTGGGCTTCCTCTTCCCTGAGCATACTTCTCCCATTGGAGAATGAAACTCCTTCTCATCATCATCATCAAGAGCCTGAACTCCTGACTGTCTGTGTGTTGTCCTCCTGCCTGCACCTGAACCTGTAGAAGCTAAGGTACCGTGTGAACTGTCCATCAGTGGACTCCCTAGTGAACTGCTCTATGAACTGCTCTACATGTTGCCCGGAGCACCACCCCTCTGGCTCGGCGAGCCACTGCACACTGACATACCTGAAATCCTCATAGATGTACCTTTGAATCCTCCTGATCCCTGCCCACTGGATCCCTGCGACTAACTCAACTGCTGCTGAGGGTCTGGCTGATCCAGATACTCTAACTCCCGTGATCTCCTAAAGGCCCTGTCCTCCTCGAACTTCACATCCCGCCTGACAACAACTTTCCTCTGTGCAGGAATGTAAATCCAAAAGGCCTTTGAGGTCTCACTGTAGCCCACAAAGATACCCTTCTCTGTGGTGGGCTCTAGTTTTGTCCTCTTCTCCTTGGGTATGTAGGAGTATGTAATGCACCCAAAGATACGAAGATGACCAATATCAGGCTTCTTCCTAGAAAAAGCCTCCTCTAGATTCATGTGCCCAAAGGCACGATGCGGACTCCTGTTCTGCAAATAAATAGTTGTGTTGTAGGCCTCTGCCCACAAGAACAATGGCAACCCCTGAACATGTAACATGGCTTTGGTAGCCCCTCCGATGGATTTGTTCTTCCTCTCCGCAACCCCGTTCTGCTGGGGCTTGTAAGGAACAGTGAACTCCCTCCTAATGCCTGCCTCTGCATAATAGTCAACCAACTCTCCAAGGGTGTACTCTCCTCCATTGTTCGACCTCAGGGACTTGATCTTCCGACTTGTCTGTGTCTCCACAAGAGCTCTAAACTCCTGAAACCGCTTGAAGACCTCACTCTTGGTCTTCAAGAAATAAATCCAAGTCCTCCTGGAGTGATCATCAATGAATTAAACATAGTACTCATATCCACTCAAGGAAACATGAGACGTCCAACCGCTCACATCGGAATGAATCAAATCAAGTATCCCAGTCGCTCTACTATCACTGCTGGGAAAAGGGGATTTGGCAAACTTGCCCATCGGACATCCTTTGCAAGTATCAAAGTGATCAGTGCTGAAATCTGGCACACCTGTAGTGATCTCCCGCAAGGTCCTCAAGGCTCCATGATACATATGCCCCATCCTGCGGTGCCAAATCTCACACAGCTCAGAACTGCTAGCTCTGCTATCGGTACTACTCCTCAATGCCAAAAGGGGCTGGAATGCAAACTTGTACACCTTTGCATGGCGTACACTTATCACTCTAGCTAAATCAGCTGGAATGCCCCTGGGATACATCAACACCTATCCTCCCCTGAACAGTACCTCATATCCTCTGTCCTCCAAAGCTGAGACAGATATGAGGTTCTTCCTCATCCCTGGCACATAAAGAACATTTGACACCTTCAAGGGAGGTTTGGACTCCCTCTGAAATGTCAGTGTCCCCACACCGACTGCTCTAACAACTCTGTCATCACCAAGTATTACCTCTATATCAGTGCCACTCTCTGAAAGCTCTGAGAAGTACTCACGAACTCCTGTCATGTGACATGAAGCCCCACTGTCCACATACCAGATACCCGAAGATGCTCCACTAATAGAGGGAAAAGCATGCTCCCTCTGAACCTGTGTGGCAGGTGATCCTGCGCTAGAGGACTCATATGCAATGAACGCAAACTACCAGTCAAAACGATTTGTAAAGTCCTCAACCTCTGCTGAAACTGCCATGCTATGGTTCTTCCCCTTCTTCTTCTTCTTCTCCGGACACACAACTGCATTGTGTCCCATATTTTGACAATTCCAACACTTCACCTTGGAATAGTCCTTCTGTGTGTTATTGTGTTTACCTTTACCTTTGCCTTTGCCCCCACCATGGCTTATGGAAGCCTGCTTCTTCCCTTTTCCTTTCTTGCCTGCTGCCAACAGTGCTACATCCTCATCCTGCTCAACTGGCTTGGCTGCCCCACGCTGACCTTTCCTGATCTCTATCTGAATGCAATCATCCCAAAACCTCTCCCATGTGGGAAGGGTCTCACATGCACAAACCCCATCAGCAAAGTTCATCCATGAATGGGGGAGGCCATTCACTGCAATCCGCACCAAATCAGTGGGTGGAATGACCTCTCCAACTGTTGCCAACTCATCTCTCACATTAGTAATCTTTGTGAGATATCCAGCTGCACTATCATTACCCATCTTAATGGTCTTCAACTTCTCCTTTAGGACCATTTTCTAGTTCTCATTGGTACTCCGGTAGAGATTGGACAATGCTGTCCACATCTCATGGGCATTTCTCTTTCCTCTTACATGAGGCATGCAATGGTCTTTGACTCCGTCTAGAATTAGTCTCTTACCCTTGTTGTTCTTTTTATTATAATCATCCAATTGAGTGGCATCAGTAGGCACAACAACAAGGTTCTGTGTGGTATGCACCATGATGTCCCAAACTTCTGCCTCCTCAAAGATACTCTGCATTCTCTCCTTCCAAACACTGTAATTGGAATGCCCATCCAACCTATCCTCCACCCTCAATCCCAATAACATCCTGCTGTCCTAAAACTGAAAAATAGCACTGTTGTAGTAAGAATAAAACTATTGTTTGTGAAAAATCAGTTTGTTGGAATTTTTTGAGTGAAAAATCAGCTGGTTGTAATTTTCCTCCTTGCTGTCCCAAATTGCACTTCAGCACTCAAGCTCCGATACCATGTAAAAATTTCTCATTTCCCACCCCGGTTTTCAGTTTCACCTTATTTCTCCAAAATAGTTAAATGCCCATTCCCATATCCATACATTCAACAACTGGAAAATAAATTTTGCTGAAAACACAAATTCTGGAAATTTTACAGAATGTTGGAAAATGCAGAAATATAAAAATCAACACATACAAACAGCCATTCAACACATTTAAACACAATGATTTTTGGTCAAGGTGACCTTGGAAAAACCCTCTACAACTCTTGGGGAAAACCAGTTCGAAAGCTCCTTCTTATTTCTGGAAAATGCTTTTTACAGTGAGAAATATTCAGCAAAAAATCAGCAAGAAAACTTTTACAACTTGTCTCACTTTCCGTGCCTCATAGCCAACTGGAAAAACTTGCAAACAAAAAAACAGAACAACAATAAATATTGTACGGCCTCCTCGATTTTTGTGCCCAAATTTTAGCCTTAAATGCTGTTGTATGACCTTCCTAGAAAAGCATGCAAGCTGCCATAAATACGCTGTACGGATTTCCTCGATTTGCGTGCAGAAAAACCAACAATACAACTGTATGGATTTTCCTTGATTTGTGTGCCAAGGTACAACCACTTACTGTACAGATTTCTGCTCCTCGATTTCTGTGCACTTGCTGTACGGATTTTTTAAAAATCGTGCCCAATATCTGTCTTTCACTGTGTGCTAACTCATCTGTACGGATTTGCTAAAATGCTACCTTGGAATGTGTGCCAAGCTGCTGCCTCCTTCTCCTCCCTGTCCATAAATCTCCCTTGCTCTCTTTCTCTCCTTCTCTCAATCTGCTCATGAAAGAATGAATGACCTTTTCCTCCTTTAATCTAACCCTCAATGACTTTTTGGGAATCCCTAAATCCAATGGCTGAAATAGATTGAGATCTAGGGCTGAGATTAAATGCTCATTTAAATCTCACTTTCTATTTTTTATTTCACTCCACTTTAATGAAGACCCACTTAGTCATTTATTTCCAAAGTCACTTTTCCTTTCTAATTTTACATTGACTTTATTAAAGTCACTTTAAAATTAGACTTTAGTAACTTTATCACCTAAAGTCACTCTTAAATTAGATTTGACTTTATAAAAATTATAAAGTCACTTTAGGAGAAAAATTAAATTCTTTTGGACACTTTTCCCTAGGCCAAAGATCAAAGCCTTAGGGAACCACCTGTCCTCCGGTACCAAATTTCAACAGTGCCATGACTTTGTTACCTTTGAATAGACCTATTATAATGTGATTTTTCATTGTATATTACTTTTGAACTGATTCCTTTGAACTGCCCTAATTTTGTCACATATGTAAACACAACTGCCACATTCTATCACATCCTGATTATACTTTTATCAATTAGTTCATTCATCAAAGAATAATTGTTACCAAGGACAACACACACTAACAATTTCCCTGTATCAAACCTTTGACCATTATTTTGTTCCATCATTTTGTCACCTCTGATCTGTCATGTAGATTCATCTAGTTATTATATACTTGTTTTTCTACAAGTGGGTTGCCATCAACTACAACACATGCATCATAATTCCAACAATGGTGATGGTCAATGAATGCCACCATATATATGTGCATCAATAGTGATGACCAAGAAAAGTCCATCACCATAAATCATTGTTCATATGAAATGGTGATGGCCACTATTTGTCATTATAATCATTATTAGTGACGGACCTTGAATGTCACCACAACACCTATACGTCTAGTCATGTGGCCTTTGGTGACTTTCAATTTTTGGTGACAAAGGCTCTTTTGATCATCACCAATGAACTTATGGTGACATTTTTCAACCCTCACCAAAAGACGAAATGGCGATGGTCAACAAACGCTGCCATATATATGCATCAATAATGACGACCATGAAAGGTACATTGAAATAAATCATTGTTGTTCATATGAATTGGTGACGGTCACTATCCGTCATTATAATTATTATTTTTGATGGACCTTGCATGTTACTACAACACCTATATTTTTTGTGACAGCACCTTTGGTGACATTCAGTTTTTTAGTGACAGAGGCTAAGGTCTGTCACCATTGCTCATATGAAATGGCGACGGTCACTATCTAGCATTATAAATCATTATTGGTGATGAACCTTGAATTTCACCACAACACCTATACTTTTGGCAACGCCACCTTTGGTAACGTTAAATTTTCGCTGACAGAGGCTCTTTTGATTGTCACCAATGAGCTTATGGTGACATTTTTTGACCCCCACCAATGTCTTTTTTTTAGTAGTGTAGTAATCTCAAATCAGATTTCGAGTGCATGATCTAGAGAATTCATAAGGTTGTTTGTTATATTGAAGATGGTGACAAAATTGTTGGATTGGTGGGGGACAACATGCCTTGATATAAATCATGGTTTCTAGCTCCTCCTTAACCACATTCTTAGTCTGTGTGACCAACTCATTCCATATTTACCCAATTTTACAAGCTCTCTAGGTAAACATGAGCTGAGAGTTACTATGATGTGAACGAACATCCAAGTTCGAGTTATGGGAATGGGGTCTACTAACCAAAAACTTATTGAAACTTCTTAGGGATACCAAACCACCCAAGTGTTAGAAAAAAAGCACTGGGAATCAAACCCTAAGCTAGAACTTATTTTTAACTAAGCTTATAGCTCGATAATACGCATAAGCCACGATGAGTATGACTGAAAATTAAAAGCTCTAGCTACTCGCATAGGTCTCCCTCCATGTGAATGTAGCTGAAATTTTCTAGATCCATGCATGCAACTGTAAAATCAGTGCCACAATTTTAGGGCTAGCCTATAGGCCACTATCTAGAACATCCTTGAATGCTCTAGAATAAAGTCTAAGGTGATGACAAGTCTATGTTGTTGAAAAATCTAGGGCATAACAATTAGGTGATTTCTCTTCTAATGATAACTTCTTCTGAATGAATTTTAATACTTTAGATTAGGATATTCTCCTTAGTTAGATTATTATAGTATTATTCTTCATCAAACAACTACCAAAGCATAAACAATAAAGAGACAAGAGACAGAATATAGGCAATCAACCAGGGTCAAAATATCTCCAACTTGATAGGAAAACAAAAATGAATTCTTCTTCTCATAGAGACTTCAATTGACGAATACCAAGACCAAGACCCTTGAACTATTTACCTCTCCAAGACCAAGTCATAAGGCTTTATCCTCTTCCTTCTGAAAATGATAGTCAAACAATTGACTTCTCCCTCCTTCTTGGCTATCCTTGAGACCTCAACTTCTTAGATCAAACCTACAACTTTTTCAGCCTCTTTAGAAACACTAGTTGCAGCATGTGTGAGAGATATATGGTGAAGTGACCCCTTAATCTGCTTCGCTTGGGCTAAATGATTTTCTCCATTAACTCAATTTGATTAACCAACTTGTCTTCTTCTTGATTCGACTTCTATTTTAGTAGTGAATACTTCAGCCTTTTTTTGCAGTATGTAGTACTCATTTTCCTTGCATGTGTGAAGGTGATTACCCTAAAATAATGCAAAAATACTTCGAATTAATTTTCTCTTTCCTTCACTGGATGAGAGGCTTCCTTCTTTTCCTTCTTTGCACTTCTTTTCGATTTCAGATGTTTGACCAAATTGTTCTCCAATCGATGCCAAGTTGCCCTATATATAATCGGTTTCCCATCAAAAGTAAGATGACTTGAGCCATGGGGTAGGCCGACTTGTCATTCTGGAAACTTCTTTATTTATTTCAAAGGCCAACATGAAGGAGGGCTTGTGACAAGTTCTTGGATGGTAATTAACATAATCAAAATTACTTTTCACAATGTGTAACATTTCTTCAATACATGACAATGGCTCCCTAGACTTTATGAGTTGATGACCAACCCTAAACGTTCATAATGGGGGCCTCATCTAAAATAAAATTCCTTGATCATGAAACTAGTGAGTCAAGAATCAAAAATAATTTTATTTTCTTCTTTACATCAATTACATAAAATCATAATTACATATGTCATTATCAAGACCAAACCTAGTTACACCTTTCAACGCTCCCTCTTAATTAGGGCGGTATTCATAATCCATACAAGATACTTGGACATTCTGAATCTGAATAATTATCATAAGAAGAGTCGGATTGGCAACCCATCTGTATAAAATTATATCAACCAACATTATCACATAGCAAGGCCTTGACTAAAATCTCTATCTCTCCACAAGGTCAGAGCTCAATTTTGGTGATAACAATGATGTATAGACACCCTCATCATTTTCTCTCTTAGAACATACCCCACTCAGATTCTCTTGGCATATGTTTTACCAGGACTATTCTTATCATGGACTCCAAATCCTCAAAGAATATTGGTCCTTTATGACTACTCTTATCTTGGATACCCTAAATCATCCTCAAAGAGCATCAGATTCCAGATCTTTACCTAATCCTCCATTTTGTCTTCCTAAGTGAAGACAAGAATGATGTGTCTACCTTTCCATCTTAATTAGGGAGGATATACCTATTCCAATGAAGGAATGTACTCATTCTTATGGAAGGAATGTACCTAAGCTCCCTCTTGGCTTAGGAATTTTCTTCCAGGTTTCTACCAAGTTAGAATCTTTCTTCCAGACTCCCTCTTAATTAGGGACCTACAACATCTCTTTAGGTGGAGATGATGAGACAACCAATTTCTTGAAGAACTCCTCTTGACGATGTCATGAACTTCTTTTCTTTATTCAAGAGTCTTCATGTTTTGGGTATTCTTTGTAGGGAACACACCATCCAACACTTTCATTCATCAGTCATTCATGGCATTATTCCTTTCATCGGAAAGTGATCCATCAGTTCTTATCTGACCTTCCTTCATGCCATGTTTCCTTAAGGATCTTTCACCCTCCTACATGGACATCAGTGGTGGAACATATCCATAGATCTTCCCTTAGTAGCCCTAGATAATCCCTTCCATATACCATTCGAAAAAAAGGAATGAAAATTAAATCAAATTACCTTTATGATGGTATTTCATAATGACATATTCTAGTTCGCATCAGCATCCTGCGTACATATTGACACATCTCCAAAAGATATATATTTTCAAGGGTGTATTTTTTTTTTCAGACTTCATCAAAGTCTTCATTTCTTTCATGGAGATATCCTAGTCAAATCTCCTAGTGTTCAGATGTTGAATTCTTTTTTCCATAGTTGCATATTTCATGATCTCTTCCTTTATTTCTTCACACATTTACTTCTAGGAACTTCTAGTCATAGTTCCTCCAATTTTTTCAACCACCTCATATTTCATATGAGGACATATTATGTTTAGTTCATCTAGACAATGTGTGACTTATGCCTTCCTACATCTTTCAAAGGAGGAGATCATTTCTTTTGATGATTCTCTCGAGATAGAGCATTTCTCCATGTTACCTACAACCATATGACATCACTCTACAAATATCAAACATAAGCATACATACCTCATTTTCCTTTGGGCCATTTAGACTTACTTCAACAACTTCCTTGATTGAAATAAATTCAATTCCTTGATCATATTTACCTCTTTTTTCATCATACCATCATCCCATGAATTCCCACAAGTTGGAATTATTGATGAAACAATTGCTTCCTTTTGATTTATAAACGTTCTAATGAACATTCCAATAGAGGATCTTGAGTGTCATCACCCTGCAGATGTTTCCTTTTGACTGATGTATGATGAGCTTTGTGCTAGATTATTTTTTGTTCCTTTTCCCATAAGTTCCACTTATGCTTCTAATGAGGTTACCAAGAGCTATATCCTTCCATACACTTCTATTTCAACCATATTTCATGCTTTTATATGATGATGTCACAAGCTCTTTCTTTTCTTGCTTCTATGATTCCATGACGCATCCTATAATTTTCCTTAGTGACTCATGATAGCCATATCTTATGACAAAAAACTTAAAAACAAGAACTTGAAAAGAACTAGGTGAGGAAGACTGTCTCAATCATAGTAAAGATATTTTACTTCCTCTTTATTAGACTTCTTCTTTTCAAATTCCTCCACTTCTTTGATGATATGGGCTTATTTTCTACCTCTTATGTAATTGTCCTTCTGGACCTTAGGACAATCTCTTTTGTAATGCCCATATTCTTGGAATCCACAGCATTGAACCTTAGATAGGTTCTTCTTCTTTTTTTGAGGACCAAATTTCCCAGACTTTCCTCTTCTCTTTATCGTAGCAGCATATGTTTGATTTTTCTCACTTGATCCCACATCAATTTTAGCCTTCATCCGGGTTTCTTCAATCTTTCATAGTTACCGTAGATCCTAGGATGGAGTAGATTATTTATTCCCATCAATGTTATAAGTAAAGTTACCCCATTCCTCTGGTAGTGCATTTACTACTACAATGGTCATCTCCTTGTTAGACATTATTTCTCCCAAATCTTGAAGTTGATCCCTTATCTCAGGTATCCTCATAAATTATGAGGTTATTCATTCTTCTTTCGATATCCTTAGCTTGTAGAGTTCTTTACTTAGAGAGATAACTTCTCCTACAATGCCTACAAAAAACAACTCTACCAATTAGTCATACGTTTCTTTTGAGGTGTCGATTTTATATACATAAGGAATGATGGGATCCTTGATGGATTCTTATGAGAATCCTTTAAGCCCTCACTTCCCCCTTCATAAAATTTGCAAGTTCTTGAGAATCCTCCTTTGATGGTTTGACGATAAAGCCTTTGACATGATCCATCACCTCATTTTCAATGAGATTCAGATCTATCCTCTTCTTCCATGCAAGATAGTTTGAAGCCCCAACCAATTTTTTTCTTTCCTTGCAAAAATAGATTTTGATAGATTCAGACATAAATATACTTACCTAGAAAGATGCGTCTTCCATCTATTTCCTCCTTGAATTTTGATGATGATATAGTTAATAGAGATCTTCTCCTTGATGAATATAGTTCTCTTCAACAATGATACTTAACCCTACAAAGAGGGAGATTACTTCAGATCCTTTGATGGTGGTGTCATTGTTGATGATGATCAATTATGACTACTTAATGATTCTTAGATGATCTTCTACAATGGTAAGGTCCTTGCTTCAATGAGAGGAGGTTTCCTTAAAGCCTCCAAAGAGGATGAAAATGTCCTTGATCTTGTTTCTATAGTAAGGAACTTTATTTATAAGTCCCTTCATCTTGAGTAGGGTCTTCGTGGTCTTTTTAATGAATTGAGGATCCAAAGACTTTTGTTGGTGTAGACTTATTCTTTGGTCTAGGGTTTTAATAATTCTTTGTAGATATTGACTTCAAGATGATCTTCTTAGATTTTCTTTGATGTATTTCTCAATATTTGATCCTTTAGTGTCACTGGATAATTTTCCCTTCCTTGACTTTGTCACCTTAGCTCTGAAAGCATGTCGAGAAATCTAGGGCATAGCAATTAGGTGATTTATCTTCTAATGATAACTGCTTGTGAATGCTTTTTAATGCTTTAGATTAGGATTTTATCTTTAGCTAGATTATTATATTATTCTTCTTCATCAAATAGCTACCAAAGCATAAACAATAAAGAGATAAGAGACATAAAATATAGGCGATCAGCCAGGGCTAAAACCTCTCCAACTTGAGAGTAAAACCCAAACAAATTCTTCTTCTTATAGAGACTTCAATTGATGAATACCAAAACCAAGACACTTGACCTATTTACCTCTCCAAGACCAAGTCACAAGGATTTCTCCTCTTCCTTCCAACAACTATAGTCAAACTGCTGACTTCTCCCTCCCTCTTGGCTATCCTTCAAATCTCGACTTCTTAGATCTGACCTACAACTTTTTTGGCCTCCTTACAAACCCTAGTTGCAGCATGTGTGAGATATATATGGTGAACTGAACACTTAATCTCCTTTAACTTGGCTTGATGAACCAACTTGTCATCTTCTTAATTCCACTTCTATTATAGCATTGAAGATTTTGAACTTTTTCTGTAGCAGGCGATACTCCTTTTCCTCACACGTGTGAAATTGATTACCCTAAAATGATCCAAAAATACTTTGACTTACTTTTCTATTTCCTTCACTAGATGAGAGGCTTCCTTATTTTCCTTCTTCACACTTCTTTTTTATTTCAAATGATTGACTGAATTATTCTCAAAGTGAGGTTGAGATGCCCTATATATATTTTTTTTAGCATCAAAAGTAAGTCGACTTGAGCCATGGGGTAGGCCAACTTGTCATTCTAGAAACTTATTTATTTCTTTCAAAGGATGACATGAGGGAGGGACTATGACAAGGTATTGGAGGTTAATTAACATAATCAAAATGAATTTTTACAATGTGTAACATGTCTTCAATACATTACAATGACTCCCTAGACTTAATGACTTAATGTCAAACCCTAAAGCTTCAAAATGGGAGCATTAACTAAAATAAAATTCCTTGATCATGAAACCCATGAGTTAAGCATCACAAATAATTTTATTTTATTCTTTACATCAATCACATAAAATCATAATTACATATGTCATTATTAATACTGAACCTAGTTACACTTTTTAACATATGAGATAACTACTAAGGCTGGTTCTTGATCAAAAGTTGTCAAACACATGGGAAACTTTCTTCAAACACATGGTAAACGTAGTAACTACAGGTCATGAATGCATATTTGTTTAAAGTTTCCTTAACTTCATCAAGGAATCATCAATAAGGCTCAATTCCCTCTGAAACTAGTTGCAACAACACTTGTTAGCCCATGCATTCATATAACCATTCACGAACTTATTGAATCATAAGAAAGATTCATAAAAAGAGCACATCATTTAACCAGACCTATAATTAGCATGTAACCAGAAAGAATCCATGACAAATCAATCTTAAAATCAAAACAATAACCAATACATGTGCTCATTGATCACAATAAGAAAATAACTCATATTAACATACGCAAATGCTAACCAAGTTAGGGACTTCCTTGTACCACCCGACGATAGATTGGGCTGAACAAAATCTCTCTTTCAGCTAATCACCCTTGCGCCATATTCCAAGCATGAATGTGGGATCATATGGATTAAACTAAAATAGAACCAGACAGGACTTCCAGAGGCCATACCACCTCAACCCTCAAGCATAGTTATTTCACCTAAACTGGTCTGGAAATTAGAGAAACCAAATAAGATTTGATGCCTCCAACTTTATTCACCATATCTAGAGAAATTTTCTTTTCTCCGCCCATTCCTCAAGATTTATAGGAGAAAGACTATCTCCACCCTTAACCCTTGGGAAATTTCCTGAGACCACCTCACCAGAATCCATAGTCTACCGACCATCTAAAGCTTCAACCAAAACAAGGCACCCACAAGATTGTGGCTATCAAGGAAATGGAAAGGAAAAGATGAAACCATTCTTAATCTAGGGAAATCCCATGCCAATGACAACAAAGAAACCAAATAACAATATGCATGTACCATGCATACAAACCTTAGAAAATAAATCACACATGCAACCTATAATCTGCATTGTCCTCCTATTGTAGTTGTTCTTCCAACCTTTCCTTATGCTCCCTTGCTTTCCTTTTCTTGCTTGCTTATGTCTAAGTGATTATCTTCTTTTTTCTTAGAGCTCTATTTCCGAAAGTGATCAAAGCTAGAACTAAGCAAAATGTTGTGAACTATTTCTCTGATTCTTTTTAATCATTGATGTCTAGTATCTTCCTTTCCTTTTATTTCTCTTCATTTTACCTCATTTTTCTCTATAATCCCCTTTGCATGCATATTTGTGTCTCTTCATCTTCCTTTTTCTTCCTATTTTCATTTATTTCTTATATTAAATTTTCATTTATTATCCCTTTGCCTTTGACAATGTTTTTTCCAATTTCTATAGCCAATAATAAACCACAATTGATGCCCACTATAATGATTTCCCCTCCATTCAACTTGGAATACATGTCCCATGACCTTGGTTTAATTTATTTACATAGAAAATTAAGCCGAGGTTGTTACAAGCCCCTCCCCCTCGGGGGAACACCGTCCTCAGTGTTCTATGACACTTATGACCGATAAAAGATACTGTCTCTGGAGCTATATAACACAAATCAATGTAGTATTTACAATGAAAATTGCTAAAAAGATGACAAACATACTGCTTATTGGATATTTATAATACAACTCGATGTGGTATTTACAATGACACACACACACACACACACACACACACACATATATATATATATCTCAAAACTTCATTTGCTTCAACCGACAAATAAAGAAGGATATCATGCCCACATTTGATCATGCATATTCCATGTAGCTTCATCAAGCCCAAAGTGTTTCCACTACACTTTAACCTGCTCTATTGCTCGGTTCTGGATCATGACTTGCTTCCATTGCAATATTCATTATGGCTTTCGTTGGAACTCTCCCTCTAGTTCCACCTGCAATATAGACAAATTAATCACATGATAAATATCCTGCACATATCTCTTAAGCAATGAAACATGGAAAACACAATGGAATTTCACTATTGGCGATAGTCTAAGTAAGTGTGCCACTCGTTCAATCCTCTCAAGAATCTTAAAAGGCTCACAGTATTGAGGTTCCAATTTGGCACATGACCCAATCCTCAAGGAGCTCCTCTTGGGCTTGATAAGCAAGTGCACATGCTCCCCAACCTAAAAGTCCTTGATTTATCTATGTTGATCTAAATAACTCTTCTGTCTTCCTTATGATGCCTTCAAATTCCTTTTAATAACATGCATCTCATGCTCCATCTCAACTAACATATCTAGTCCAATCAACACCTTGTTCATTGGATCACTCCAACTAATAGGAGTATTATAACTCTGCCCATATAGAGTCTCAAATGGACTCATCTACAAGGATTCTTAATGCCCATTATTATAAGAAAACACCACCAGTGGAAGATACTCTTCCCATTTCCTCTACTGATGCATGAGATACATCCTCAGCATATCCTCAAGGATCCTGCTAGTCTTTTCTGTTTCTCCATCTACCTATGGATGCTAATTTGTGTTGAAGGCTATGTAGAAATTCTTATTGTAGATCAATAGATTATGCAATATACTAAAACACAATACAAGATCTACTTCTACAACACTTTGCGAAAGCTTAATCGAATTGACTAGGATCAAGAGAACACATATAACTGAGAATGAGAAATCAATCACACATAACACAGAAGAAATATCACGAGGAAAGCCTTAGCCTAAAGCCCCAACTCTGTATTAACATACAAGTGGAAATCTTGTTTTAGTTACAAAAAGAATCATCTCTCAAGCTATCTTGCTCTCTCTGAAATAAAACAATACAGCTCACAGACTGAATAGACACTGTATATGTCCTCCTCAATCCCTCCAAGCCTCCTATTTCCATGTGCAATTTTTCTTGGGGTCCAATGATGTCACATGTGTGAATTGGCCTCATCACACTCACTAAACCTGAAGAAGTAATTTCACAATCCTCAAGGAAGGAATTCCTTCTACATGCAAGGAATATTCACAATGGAATATTCTAGCAACTAATAGTACACTGCCCCTCCATCTGATCTCAACTGGGTCTCTATCTGAACTGACATGCATGAGTTATTTATGAGAGAATCATCAGTTATCTAAAGTGCAATAGTTACATGCATGCAAACATTAACTAACTAAACTTACATTAATTCAACAAACTGTTTGAATTAATCTAACTGGACCTGACTCAATTAACTAAGTCAACTAATTACAACTCAATATTACAACTCATCCTTATCTTTTTAACTGATGGATAAATTCCTCAATTAATGGAGAAACTGTTTCATGTCCCCACATAGACTTCAAGTTTGATTTTCCTTAACTAATTAATTCAAGATGAATTAATTAATTATTCTACAAATTGCTGCTAAGATCAAATTCGAATTTTACTTCACTATTTTAGTTTAGGGACTGACTAAAATAGGAAGGTATCCCAAAATTCTATTTATAGAATGCTAATTTTAGCACTTACATTTTCCCATCCATTGTTGCTAAGATCAACACTGCCTGAAATGCTATTTATAGCAATGCTATTTTTAGCAATTCTATTTTTAGCATTTCTTGTTGCTATTTTCAACACTCCCAACAAGAAAGGGATTATCAGTAACCCTAATCCTGTCTCTGTGGAACTCGAACTTGCATCTTGACAATGCCTTAGTCAAGATATCTGCATCCTGTTCCTCAGTCGAAACATACAACAACAACATGATCCTCTTGACCACACAATCTCGACAATGGTGATACCGGATATCTATGTGCTTGGACCTGTCATGAAAAACTGGATTCTCCGAGTGTTTGATATAACTCTA
The DNA here is from genome assembly GCA_031772625.1 of Pinus tabuliformis. Classification (NCBI taxonomy): domain Eukaryota; kingdom Viridiplantae; phylum Streptophyta; class Pinopsida; order Pinales; family Pinaceae; genus Pinus; species Pinus tabuliformis. The sequence goes on from CM062813.1 coordinate 481,930,156, forward strand.
GTTATCGTAGTAGATCACTGTAGGATCCATCATCTGACCAAAAAATCCCACTATAATCTTTCGCATCCAAATGGCCTCACATGCAGCATGACTAGTAACCATGTATTCAGCCTCTGCTGAGATAAGTGCAATTGATCTCTATTTCCTGCTGTACCAGGAAACTGCAGCTGAACCAAGGTTGAAGATTCCTCAAGAAGTGCTCTTCTGGTCTGATGGACTCCCTGCCCAATCCACATCTGTGAAGCCCTAAAGCTTCACTCCCTTTGTCCATTTGTACCACAATCTGAACTGAGATGTGCCTATGAGGTATCTCAGCACATGCTTCGCTGCCTTCCAAAACAGCTTGGTAGGCTAAACCATAGCTTGACACAGCTAGTTCACCGCAAAAGCATAAGTTGGTTCGTGTGTTCACCATATACATAAGTGAACCCACCAGCTGTCAATAAACAGTAGCAGCTACTACCTCACCTAAAGTAGCATCCTCCTTCCTCCAGTTCCCAGCTAGAGGATTCTGCATGGGCTTGCACTTCTCCATGTGGAAGCACCTAAGTATCTCATTGGTATACTTGCCTTGAGATACAAATACTTCCCCATATTTCTGCCACACCCCCATGCCTAGAAAGTAGTACATAAGGCCCATGTCCTTCATCTCGAACTCTCTTGCAAGGTCCTCCTTGCAAGACTGTATCAACTAATCATCACCTGTCAAAATCAGATCATCGACATAAAGAAAAATGATCAGTGGTTTACCTTCTAAGGTAAAGGTTCACATCTGCTTCACTCTTGGTGAAGCCCGAACCGGTGAAATAGCTGTCAATCCTGGTGTACCAAGCATGGGGTGCTTGCTTCAGCCCATACAAAGCCCTCTTGAGTTTTCACACATGTGACTCATGATCGAAGGTTTCGAAACCTTCTGGCTGCTCAATGTACACCTCCTCCTCAATATTCCCATTGAGGAATGTTGTCTTCACATCTATCTGGTGGATTTTCCACCCCATCTGAGCCGATAGTGCCAACATCAATCTAATCAATGAGTACCTTGCTGTAGGAGAAAAATTCTCATCATAGTCAATCCCCTCGACCTGTGAGCAACCCTGGGCAACAAACCTTGCCTTATGTTTCTTGACACTGCCATCAGCTAACTGCTTTACCTTGTAAATCCATTTGGAGCTTACCTCTCACTTGCCTTGAGGCCTTGGGACAACATCTCACACATTGTTACGAATGATAGAGTCGTACTCCTCTACCATTCCATCAACCCAGACTGATTGCTGCACTGCCTCCTAGAATGAAGAAGGTTTAGTATCTACACACTCCCCAACCAGGGCCATGTACGTAGTGTACTGCTCGGGTGACCTCCTCTATCTGCGCTAAGAAGATGGTTGTCCCACATTCTCCCGCACATCCAACATCAACCTGTCAGCTTCCCTTGAGAATTTCCACCCATCTTTGGAAGTATCAGCATGAGTGGATGCCTCCACTCCCGGATCCTCTGCATGTGGCTGCTCTGCATCAATCTAAAGCTCCTCATCCTTAGGAACTGAAAGTTCCTCATCTACATGCAACTTGAGCTCCATCTAAAGTGATAATCACATGGCTTTCTGCTCATTGAACTTTAGATCCTTGCATACCACAGTCCTCTGAGTGGAAGGAAGGTACACCCGATAGTTGTGGGGTGTATCTGTGTACCCCACAAGTATTCCCAACTTAGTTGTTGGGTCTAGATTCTTCCGGGCATCTTTGGCCACATGATAATAAACTGATGATCCAAGGATTCAGAAGTGATTTACATCAGGTCGCTTCTCGAAATAGGCCTCCATAGGTTTATTCATCCCAAGTATACGGTGCAGGCTTTTGTTCTACAAGTATAATGTTGTATTGCATGCCTTAGCCGACAAATGTAGTGGTAGGCTTTGGTCATGCAAAATTGCTCGAGCTGCTCCCACAATTGATCTATTCTTCCTTTCGGCCACCCCATTCTGTTGTGGGTTATGGGATGCCGTCAGTTCCCATTTAATACCTTCTACAGCACAGAAGTCTTTAAATTGTTGAGAGACATACTCTCCACCATTGTCGCTACGCAAGGCTTTTATTTTCTTTCTTGATTCTTTCTATGCCAAGGCTTTAAACTCACAAAACCTCAAGAAGGTCTGATCCTTCTTTTGCATAAAGTAGATCCAGCATCTACGAGAAAAATCATCAATAAAAATAACATAGTACCTTTGTTTAGCGGTGGAGGCTATAGAGAAGGGTCCGCAAACATCTGAGTGAACTTGCTCTAGGATTGCTCCAGCTCTACTATCTCAGTTAGGAAAGGAAGATTTCGCATACTTACCCAAGGTACAACCTTTGCATGTAGTCGTCTACTCAAGTTTTCCCTTGGGTAATCTGGTAGAAATATGCTGCATGATCTTCAGGGCTCCATGGTGAAAGTGGCCCAGTCTTCTATGCCATAGCTCACCAATATCTTGGCTTTGCACCATCTCAGCTTTGGAACTCAAAGTAGAATAGTTGTCTACCTCTAGTTTGTAGAGATTCTTGACTCGAATCCCTATTCGCTTTGTCTGTACAATACCGATATGCCTTAAGAATAACTTTCCTTGACTAAAGACTACATCATAGCCTTTATCTTCTAGCATAGCGATAGACACAAGATTCTTCTTCAGACCTGGTACATACTTTACATCAGACAGGGTGAGGGGAGCTCCATGCTCCCTCTAAAACACAACCGTACCTTCACCTGAAACACGGTACTTTCCATCAATGCCCATCCTGATCTGCATCTGTAGATCCTTCTCCTCCAAGGTACTGAAAATATTCTTGTCACCTGACATGTGGAATGAAGCTCCACTGTCCAGGTACCACACACATCCCACCATGGATGAAACCATGCATGTGATAAGAGAGAAATCCAGTTCAAACTGTGAGGCCAGTGCCTCACCATTAGATCCCTTTGATGAACCCTTCTTGGATTTCTTTTGTGGACAATTTGTAGCATAATGGCCCACTTCATGACAATGAAAGCATTGCACTTTTGATTTGTCAATCTTCTTCCCACCATGAAAAGAACCGGATTTGGGATGGGATGCCTTCCCTTTCCCTTTCCTCATCTTACTTGCTAAGGCTAGATTTTCCTCATCATCTTGCTTCGATGAGGATCCATCTCTGGTGGTTCTTCTTATTTCCTCCTGCATCAAATCCGAGCAAAGTCGTTCCCAATCTGGCAGTTTTTCTGTCCCATTAACTAAGTCTTGGTAGCTATGCCAGCTCTTAGGGTGACCGAGGAGTGCAAGACTCACCATGTCATCATCAGCGGTCATGAGCCCTACACTTCCAAGCTCATCCCTGCAGGTGGTGAGCTTATTCAGATATGCAGATATCAAGTTGCCCTTTTCACACTTGATCTTATAAAGCTTATCTTTCAGCACCATCTTCCTCTAATCGTTGTTGTTCTGATATAAATATTTCAATGTTTTCCACATTGAAAACGCAGTCTCCTTCCCATGGAGGCTCGAGACAATGTGGTCTTGAACTCCCTCCAAGAGGATTCTCCCTGCTCTAGCCACACATTTCTTCCATTCCACCAGTTGAGTAGCATCAGTCAGCTTGGGGACTTCTTGATCAATGAAGTCCTTTAGACCGTTATCGTCTAATACTGCCTCCATGTGATTCTTCCAGGCTATATAATTCGAGCTGCCATCAAGGGCATACTCGAGTCTTAAACCATTGAATGCCATAGGTGAAATAGAGATGTGATAAGAACTCGATTTCTATATTCAGGAACCAAACTTCGAACTTCTCCTTCTTGTATACTATTCTTCGCCTTGATCACCTTTGCTCTGATACCATGTATAAATTCCCACTGTAGATCAACAGATTATGCAATATACTAAAACAGAATACAATATCTACTTCTACAACAATTTGTGGAAGCTTAATCGAATTGATCAAGATCAAGAGAACACATATAACTGAGAATGAGAAATCAATCACACATAACGCAAAAGAAATATCACAGGGAAAGCCTCAACGTAAAACCCCAACTTTGTATTATCATACAAGTGGAAATCTTGTTCAAGTTACAAAAAGAATTAGCTCCCAAGCTATCTTGCTCTCTCTGCAATCAAACAATACAGCTCATAGACTGAATAGACACTATATATGTCCTCCTCAAGCCCTCCAAGCCTCCTATTTCCTTGCACAATTTTTCTTGGGGTCCAATGATGTCACATGTGTGAATTGGCCTCATCACACTCACTAAACCTGAAGAAGTAACTACGCAAACCTCAAGGAAATAATTCCTTCTGCATGTAAGGAATATTCACAATGGAATATTCTAGCAACTAATAATACACTGCCCCTTCATTTGATCTCAACTGGTTCTTTGTCTGAGCTAACTTGCATGAGTTATTTATGAGAGAATCATCAGTTATCTGAAGTGCAGTAGTTACATGCATGCAAGCATTAACTAACTAAACTTACATTAATTCAACAAACTGTTTGAATTAATCTAATTGGACTTGACTCAGTTAACTAAGTCAACTAATTACAACTCAATATTACAACTCATCCTTGTCCCTTTAACTGATGGATAAATTCCTCAATTAATGGAGAAACTGTTTCATGTCCCCACATAGACTTCAAGTTTGATTTTCCTTAACTAATTAACTCAATATGAATTAATTAATTATTTTACAAACTGCTGCTAAGATCAAATTCGAATCTTAGTTCACTATTTTATTTTAGGGACTAACTAAAATAGGAAGTTATCTAGAAATTCTATTTATAGAATGTTATTTTTAGCACTTCCATTTTTCCATCCATTTTTGCTAAGATCAACACTGGCTGAACTGATATTTATAACAGTGCTATTTTTAGAAATTCTATTTTTAGCATTTTTTGTTGCTATTTTCAATAGGCTAAATATATCCCCAAGCCTACAAATAGCACCTTCCGAAACCTAGAAGTGAACTTTGCTTCTCTATCTAATACAATCTTCTTGGGAACTCCATGCAACCTCATTATCAACTTGATGAAGGAGCTACCTCACTAGCTGAATTAGTAGACTTCAATGTGATGAAGTGAGCTACCTTCCTCAAGATATAAACCACAACCATGATGGAATCATGTTGTCTCGATGTACTTGGAAATCCTGTAATGAAGTCGATGGAAATGACCTCCCATTTCCATTCTGGAATCAAAATAGGTTGTCGTGGACTAGCTGGATTCTTGCATTCAACTCTCGCCTAATAATAGTCCAAGCACCTTGCAAAAAACTCAACCACTTCTTTCTTCAAGTTCATCCAATAGTATAACTTTTTAATAGATGTCAAAGCCTTATGGTATCCTAGGTGGCTTGAATATGGCTTAACACTAAAATCCCTCAAGATAATATTCTTCAATCACTACTGTTTGGCACATAAATCTTGCTCCAGAATCTAACCAAATCATCTACCATGAGATGATACTCCTCATCCCTATCACCTTCACGTTGTTGCTACAATCTCTACTTTAGCTTCTAGTAGTTTTCATCATGCTTCCCTACATGTAAAATCCAATCCTAGAAATATGTCCCATAAGATCTCACAATTGAAATATGATTCACTTGCACTCTCTTACTGAGAGAATTTGCAACATTGTTCTCTTTTCCTTTCATGTACATGATCTCAATGTAAAACTCACTAAGAGTAGCCAAAAATCTAGCTTGCCTAGAATTCAGATCAGGTCGGTCAAGCAAGTACTTTAGTCTACTGTGATCACTCATCAAGATGAACTTGTTTCCAACAAGATAATGTCTCCACACGCATAATTGATGGCTTCCAACTCAAGATCATGAGTAACATAGTTCTACTCATTCTCATTCAACTTCCTTGATTCATATAAAACCACCTACCCTTCCTGCATCAGGACTTCACCAAGTCCTTCATTACATGTATCCGTACAAATCACAAACTCCTTTTAGTATTTGCAATATTCAAAACTCGAGTATTTGTAAAAAACTACTTCAAATTCTCAAAACTAGTTGCACACTCCTCAGCTCATTCAAACGTATTCCATTTCCTCTACAAGGATGTGATAGGATATCTAATCTTAGAGAAGTTCATGATGAACCTCCTATAATAACTTACCAGTCCCATGAATGATCTGACCTCTTCCACATTCTTCAGAGTTGGACACTCGATGATAACCATAATCTTGTCTAGATCCACTACTATCCCTTCACTGGAAATAACATGCCCCAAGTAATGTATCTGAGTCTGAAATAAATTGCACTTGTTGAGATTGGAATATAACTTATTTTCTCTCAATAATCGTAATGTTGTTGCCACGTGCTCTTCATGCTTCTCTTCTTTCTTTGAATTTACCAATATGTCATCAACAAATACTATCAAAACTTTGTCCAAATAAGGGTGCAAGACAATGTTCATCAAAAACATGAAGGTGGTTGTAGCATTGGTAACACCAAAAGAAACCACCACAAAATCATAGTTCTCATACCTTGTACGAAATGAAATATTTTATATGTCTTCTTCTTTGATGCACACCTAATGATAACTTGATCTCAAATCAATCTTCGAAAACAATGCAGCTCCCTTCAGTTGATCAAACAAATCATCAATCCATATAAATGGATACCTATTTGTTATCCATGAAAATACCTCCTCATCAACTCAGAGGAGAATACTATTCTTTTGGTTGAAATACACCCGTTTTTCTAGCCTATATAAGACTATGACACAAGTTATGTACCATGAGGACAATGTTATCCTAATCTATAACACTTTGTCCCCTTCATCTAATTTGTGTTACCAATTCTCACTTAGTCACAAGGAAAAAAGATCGAGTTAACTAAATTGTGACACTTTTGTTCACTTTCAGAAACTCATATAGTGGGATGTGATCTCTTTATCCTCATCTTTAGCTTTTTCCTAAACAAGAAATCACACAAAAGTGGGAAAGAGCCATAAATCACGGGGAATATTTTTCCCAAAGATAAAAGCATCTAAAAAGCAGACAAAATAATTTTTAAATGAGGAAACATTATTCACCCAAAATATTTTTCCCAAACTGAACTAAGGAGGAATAATAAAAATCTCCATAGCCTCCACTTCCTATATATTGGAGCCTTGGACATTGAGAAAGGGATGGTAGTTATTGTATTGTTACATTGCTAACATCTCACTTGAGAGGGAGAGTTTTGGAGCTAGGAGATGGAAGAGGTGCTGCTGCAACTACATCTGATGGTTTTAACTTTCGCTCAGCGTCTTGATTAATATATATTGGTTGTTCTTGCTTCCATATACTATTTTTCTTTGTTTACTTAATATTGTATCTAACTAATGAATGTTTGGAAGTTTGGTTTGTTCTGATGCATTCAATTAGTATTACTTGTTTCTAATTGTTTTGATTAATAATATTATTATGTTATGAATAGTTTGTTTGTTATTTTTTATGTGTAGGGCCAAGCTTTGGATCTAGATAGGAGTGCTTCCTAGCTACACTAAAAACTCCAACATACATGAATGCGAGGACTCACATGCTTATCTTCCACTTCTCTTATCAATTTATTCGTTCTTGCATCACTGAAAGAATCAAACCTTGGAACAATATTTCCCTTATTCGATTTTCCCAAAGTTTCTGGGAGAACCTGAGAGGGTTTTATTTTCATATAACTAAGCATAAAATCCTACTGTAGAATTGGCCACTCTATCCCAATTCTGTGGATTCTAGTGTTGGATAGTTTGTTTGTGGTCTGATCTTAGGGTCTGCAACTGTGAAATTTCTCTAGTTGATTTCTTGCATGGTCATTTTTATTTTTAAAGAATAACTTAATTGCATTTGATTTTGGAGAAAAGAAAAATGATTTCTTTAGCTTTCTGTCATTTTTTAGCTCAGTATGTTCTATTATATATGGTTTTTTTGTTAGATCATTGTATGCATGCATTTCTTTGCTTATGTTTCGACTACATTAGGATTTTTGGTTTTGGAAATGGTGCATAGTTACTCTCTCTCTCTCTATAAGAACTCTTATTCATCGAATGGAAATCTAAAAAAATTTCTCTTGCATGGTTTAATTCAGAGTCTCACTAAATTCTATATGTCAACACCCCATCCGGAGACGTTAATCATGTTCACATAAAATAAATCACATAAAAAAGGTAATCAACAACTCTTTTTCTAAAATACACACATATTAGTTTAAGCTAGAGTCTTGGGATAGGTTATTGTGAGTAAATTGCCCAAGAATTTGAAACCGAGACTAGTTTCATTAATGAGAGTAAAATCGTACTACACTCACATCATCCGGGACTACTCCTCTTACAAGTGAGCTAAGCACGAGATAACATCGGAGTGTAAGAGAAGGTAGCTGACCTTTGATTGCATTTCAGTGGGTATTTTGTGTACTAGGGATCCCCTCGGGGATATCGGAATCGAGTCGGGGACTCAGGATTCCTACCCACACAACGTATTGTCTACGACTGTGACCCTCTCGATGGTGTCTGTGATTTGAGGTGAACTTAGTGGCTAGAATTTTAGGGATGAACAAAAGGTGACTAGCTGGGTTGACCTGGTACCTAAAAAGATTAACCTACTACTATTTTGTTTTTTGGGAGGGTTCTCATCTTCAAAAGAGTGATTTTCCCCTTCTTACTGAGGTTTGGGTGAAGCTTAAGAGTAATCGTAACTGTACATTTGGTTGGCTCTATCTTATAGCCCTTCGATATTAGGTTCATCGCCAGCTAGTTGTGGCTATCAGACATATTTATGTCCCCTAGTTGCTTGCTGATTTCCTTTAGTACTTTTGATTTTTTAGGTGTGTGTTGTTTTGTTACTGAGACTTATATGTACATCAATTAATAAAGTTTGTAAAATATATTCACCGTGGCTAATCTAGGTTCTCATTATCTATCTTGATACCTACATGGCCTTCCTCCACTTTCCGTGGAGGAATTTCTGTGTGAATCAGATTCCCTCACCACTAAAGGGAGAAAATCTCAAGTTTCAAACCCTAAATCACATCCATACTGACCCGACGTCTATTATATCTGAGAACCCTTCTACTAATGGTCTAGTACCTCCTTGTAATCCTACACTTGTAGATCCTCTTGGGCATATCTTGATTTAGGCAGCATGCTTACCTTTAGTATATTTGTTTGTTTCCCTATTGAAAATACAACTAACTGTTGTTGAGTAATGGTCTTTTCTGGACACCTTTTCTCCACCACCATTCAACCTGCTTGTGTCAAGTTCCACACATGTTGTGAGTTATCTTAATGTACAACATATGGTTCATCAAGGAACCTCAACTACACCTATTTAGGGTAGTGATCAAAATTGTGTTTCGTCCATTGCCATTACTCCTTTCATGTTAGCTCCTAGTGTTCCTAGTATGACAACCTTCAATAACTCATTTGTTTGGAATCCATTGATTAGTTAAGCCCCCCACCACTACAGAGTGGGGGAAATTGTTGGCTTAATGGGGCCTGACCCAAGTTCAGAGTTAATTTAGCCAAACAAATCTTGATACTACTAGCCCATTCGGCAATAGTCTGCGGAGCGTGGATTGAGGTCCTAGCCGAAGTAGTATGGGAGGGTGCTAGAACCAGGTTTCCGCACCCTAGAGATGTCTGAGGAGTTCAACTGGTTCGTGGTTTGACCCTGTGTGTAGGTTTCTTCGCACACATTCCCGTACCTCGTAGCCCAATATACTACCTTTGTGCAGCCCTACCCAGGGACTTAATGCCACGCTTCTGCATTATTACCCAAGACCTTACTGGTATTCCAATGTTAGTTGATTATTTTAGCCTACTTGCGTGCTTTAAGTTATACTTAACATCATAAATAATTCATATAGGTGTGCGCAATAAATAAATAGTATACACATAATTATAATAAAAATTCTCTTTATTAATTCATTTTGTGGTTACAGACTCGACTTTGCCCTATGTACTCAGCTGTAGGGGTCCGCGCACTTAGTTGCGGACTACTAGGCCTCTACGCACTTAGCTGCAGAGCCTTCTCCTACTCTACAACCCAAAGACACACTTTACACTTCGAATCAATCACTTCGACTCTTCTTCTTACTTTTCTCTCCTACTTAGAGCCTCGCTCTATTTATACAATACCATGGTCTGCAGATTATGGGTATGTCTATCCAGCCGACATTACATTACAAAACTAGGGCGAACAACCCTGTGACTCTATCATACTTTTGTGCCTCGCGCTTGCAATTCGTGGAGCTTTACAACAATATTCGGTCAAAACTTGGGATTTGAGCCACAAAACATGCCTTGGGGGGATTCCATGCCCAACATGCCCCCAACACAGACATATTGACTCATCCTCGAGTCACTCTGTTGGTGTAGCGATCTTTGCATAGAGTCCTGCCAACTATTCTTGAACTGTGCGGAGGTCAGCAGCGCACTGAGCTGCTGCTTGTTGGATCTACTACATACATTATTTCGAGACCTCTGTGTTGGGAGTGCTTCTCTTCATCAATGTGTGTATCCCCTGTATGTGTGCAAGCTTGCCTTCGATGTCTATCATGATGGTGAAGGCCTCGTGAATCCAAGGTTGGACACGCACTTTTAGGACTGCTTCGTATGTCGTGTCGTGTCCACTGGCTCCTTCAGTGCTTTAGCCTGCTGCATCCACACAAGCCTCTGGGTGAGGACCACCATCTACACAGTTCCTCGTACATTATCATACTTCTGTTGGAGTTCTCGCGCTTCTATTTCTAAGCGCTGGATGTTGGGGTCCTCCTTCAGAGTTGTGAGGACCTCAAGTGATTCTTCCAACATGCTGGTGCAGTCTTGCACTACATCTCTGATTTCCTCCAATCCCGTTCTGATAGCATTATTGCATTGTTCTCTGACTTCTGGGGGAGGGGATGGTTGCACGTTTAACCATAGCTCGACGATCTGAAGATTCAACTCTATCTAAATCTTTGTCATTTCCTCCCTGGCCTCATGGACCCCTGCTTCTAACCTGTGGGTCCACACCTTCATTGGTATATCTGCTAGGACGGCTAGCTCCGGGACGCTTTGGCAAGCGTCATCTATCACCTGTACCAGCTGCTGATTTTGCGACACCAATTTGTCATGCTACAAGCTTAGTTGCTCCATATTTATTTTCTTCTCACTGAGGACTTGGAGCGCGCGACCCTCCCTAGCTCACAGTTCTGCAGTTATCCCATCCTACAACACATATAATGTTTTGCGCAGGAGGGCAGTTAGATTAACATCAAGACCTTTCAATGCACTAACTTAAGGCATGTTGACCTTATTTGATGTCACTAGTGCTCCTTCCAGCAGCACTATTGTGTTTTTCATCCATGTGCACAACATCTGCTCTGTTGCCATGGATCCGACTGCGAGGTTGGTTGAAAGGGTACCAAACTGTGGGGGGCGCTCCTATATTTCCTACAACTATGCTCTGAGGGCCCCCAACACAGTCTGGTTCTCCTACATGAAATCTTGGAGAGCCTCATTAGTGACATCACGCACCGTCTCACTAATGTCATGCAGATCACCATCGATTAGGGTGATCAGGTCAATGGACAATTTTGAGGCCTTGACCTTCTTCTACGACCCTAGTCGCTCTATTGGGTGTTGGTGCTTTAGCTGTGTTGACGCAGTTCGTGGGTCTGCACCTCCTTCTTCTATTTCTGCTTCCTCTACTTCCTGTCCCTACAAAGGCGTTGTTTGGCCCTTGCCTGCCTTCGTCGTTGCTTCCTATGCTGTTGCTACTACTACAACCTTTTCCTACTCAGCTACATTATGTGCCGCATCCTGCGCTGCCCACACTTCTACTGTCATTTTTTCCTTCCTTCGTTTTTCGGCCAACTGTGTGATGTGTAGCTTGGCCTTGTCTTTCTTCTTTTACACTGTCGATTTCTCAATTTCTATGATGTCTAGGGCACACCATTCTGGTGGCCATGCCTCCAGGACATTGAAAATGGCATCATCAATGGATACAAAGGGTAGCTTTGTCCACTATTTATTCGGGTCCTTGCATGCCCTGATATATATGTTATGCATGTCTGCCTTAAATTATACAAAACTCTGTAGACTGTTGTAAACTGTGGGTGACAACCGCGGCTTCTGGTTGATCCACATTCTGAGGTTCATCTCCATGAACACCCAAAAGATCTTGTTGTCAGATATTTTTTTAGCATCCTTAGTGGCCTAGAGCGAAGCGTACTTCGCGCCTCTAGTAAATATCTGTCAATTATGGGGAATTGACTATCCTCTGACAATTCCCTAGCTACGAGCATAATGGATAGCAATAGCCATGTATAGTGGAACGCTTTTCCCTATTCCTGGGCTTCGCGGCAATTCTCTAAAAATTTCGTGCAGAGGAATTCAGACCAGTTAAACTGGACCCCCTCCGTGCACTACTCGGCCAGTGCGACCACCACCGCAGGTACCTCATCTGCGCGGCACTTGCACATAACGTTTCTTGCCAGGATTTGGGTTGACACGCACACTACCTTTTCCTTGATGTTGGAGATGGTGTAGCCCCTCTTCTTCTTTTCCAGCTTGTACTTTTTCTTCATGGCCTCCGCGATGGCCAAATCACTGCTCTTCCCTTCCAATATGGTCGTGGGGTCCTCTCCTTTATATGGAAGCCAGGAGACGTGATGAATCAAGTTTTCCGTGATGGGGATGGGATCCTCCAGCCATATACCCCCATCATGCACCAGGAAGAGCAGCTGCCTGATGATGAAAATGGTTATTGGGGCGTGGTGGAAATGCGGCACGTAGAGTAGGTTCAGTAGCCCAGCCTTTCCCACTTCATGCAACCACTTCCGTGTCTCTAAAGCTGTCACCCTCCCCCGTTGTGTTCTTCTTCATGAGGTTCCCAGCGTCAAGGTGAGGGAACTTCTCGTGGTCAGCGAGGTCACAATCTTTGAATTTTAGGCTCGACACGTGGCCCAGGTGCATGCCTTCAAACATAATGCCATCTGGGAGGAGTGGGGTTTGGAGCAAGCTCTTAGTCTCGTCCAGGTCCTTGGGCACTTTGGCCTTCCCTTTCCATGGGGGGACATAGGCGGGCAGTTTTGTCACAAAGTGCGTAGGCTGAGTATCCACCTTCACGCCTTCATCTTCTTCTATTGTAATGATAAGATCCTGCAAATCTTCTTCTTCTTCATCTGTTTCTATAGTGACAACTTTCCCCTTCTCCTCCATCGACAGTTTGTTGCGCAGCGGGTTCTATGGGGACATGCGTACGAGATTCATTGCTTGTTTGTCCTTCTTGGGTCTTGGCATGCATGGTGATTTTGGGAGTTCTGCCATAATCTCGGTGCCTTCTCGAACATCGCCCAAAGTTAGGGCCTGCACGGCCTCTTCGGTGGTCACTTCTGCTATCTCCAGACCATCCTTAGTTGTTGCCATTGTGTCTGTGTAGCAATCTATCACTCACGAATGTAAGGGCTTAATCAACGCTCGACTCACAACAATCAGGGTTCTGCTTGACTGCACAATTCACAAATGACCAAGTGTTGTTTGCTGGGCATGCCTTTGTATTTTATAGTGCTTTTGGAATTTGAATTCGACCATTCCCCCCAAATCCACACAATTAATGCTCCCTTGGTGACAAATTTTCCCAGATTTGGCCCATAAATCATGTCTTAAATGCCTACCGCTCGCTTCATTTGGCCTCAAGTCAAGCCTCCCATCATGAATAGTGAATTCAAAGGTCACTTTCTGGCCAACCCGCACAGCAGCTCAGCCCACCGTGCGCGGTCGCAGACCTTGTGACTCTTTTTTTCTGTGTGCATCTCCAATATCGTGCATCTCCCAGGAAAAATAGTTTATAATCCCACACTCCCTTCCAACTTCCTAGAGCACTAAGACTATCCTTCCCTTGGCTAGTCAGGTGGTCGCACCACCCATGAAAAGATTGATCCGATCATTCATCATGTTGCCTAGAGAATCTCTACCTTTTACCATTATGGTTGGCATCGCATACTTTATTACTTGTAACATGCTACCCTAGTCATTGTACTTAGCAATATGCGGACCAAGCCAAGGCATCAGACTGATCAATTCACGGCAATAGAATTTAATCCTGTCATTGTGAACACATGCACCCTGCCTTACCATTTTGGTCTTTTTCTCGAGAAAATATTTCTTTATTTCATCCTCCATCTTCTTAACTTCTGCGTCCATCAAAGCGCTTTTCTTCCTTAACCATACCCTTTCTTCTTCAAGTTTGTGGAGTCTAAGGTTTCCCTATTGGATTTCTTCCTCAAGTCCCATGCATTATGTTTCTTGTGGCTATGTGATCCCTTCTTTCTAGGCTTCGTGAATAATCATATCTACTAGTGCTACCATGCGCGGACTAGGCTTTGCATGCTTCATGGGGATTACAGCATTTGCTTCATACTTTAGCTTCAAAGGTGCCCACGTGGTCAGGGTTTTTCACATGGTCCTATAAGCCCAGAGAACTATTGGTACATGCAGGTCCCAGTTAGTTCGTTTCACATGGTGGACCATGTTCAGTGCTTCATTTGCTTTGTCAAAAGCTTTTGCATGAATATGCTTCTACATACTTGGTCTTATCATACTTCCTGGTCCCAACTGGATGGGTCATTCACATCATTATCTTGCCCACTCCTGCTTGTCGGTCGTGTTTTCTATCGCATGGATGGTGTGCATCCATGCGGGCTGCGCACCATACGCCCGTACCCATCTGGAAAGGTGGGTACGCGGGCTGTTTTGTCTGTCATACTCGGCTTTCATCTGCATCTGAGGCTTTCTAAATTGCATGCGCATCATCCTTCTACATTCACGTCAGTCCTCAAAACTTATTTGATGCGCACCCCACCATATTGTAGGCGTAGTGCGCAGTACCCATTTTAGAGCATCAAAATGTTGTTGTTCAGGTACTTCTCTTCAAATTTGTTCAAGAAATCATCCACCTCGGTCAACTCATCATACATAGGTAGATCTCTCACCTCTATTGCCACATAGTACAGTGACCTTGTCATCATGTTACAGTTGAGCATGGTTACCTCGTGTAACTAGTTCTACCATCGTTCTATTTCCTCATCTGAATATGAGGTGCAGGAGATTTCGCGCTCCCACGAGAGTTTGCCATCCGCTGTTGGACTTAACCAGTCCTGGTCCCGCACTGTTATCTTGTAGATATAGTTTAGATTGTCATCGCTATCATAGTCACGCACTGGCTCTGTGTAGCACGATCCTTTCGCAGGGTCTAAAGGTACCACTACGCGCAGTGACTTTTTCTCGAAAATCATCTTGCACTTCTTTAGATTCATCACTCCATCAATGTCAGTGGCCCAATCTATTCCTGGTAGTGCGGGATAGGGATTACTGTCATCAACAATCTCTATCACTTTGAAATCTTCCAGCACACTCGCACCTTCGATATCTACTATTATTCCCTACAATATTCCCATAGGTAGGATCTTTTGTTGGTTTGCCATTCACAATTGAATAGGAGACCATTGTAGTGTAGCCCTACCCATGCACTCCCACATCTACTTTGGCAGGACGTTCATGTCCGATCCTAGAACCAAAATCACTTGATCCATTTCATGTTCCCTGATCTATGCAGTCGATCTCATCTCTCTTCATGTTCGCGTTGTGTGCTTCTCGAGATTCCAGACTATGCGTGGTTCTCCTAGCGTGGTTCTAGCACATCTAGTGATGAGTTCTTGCAGCCCCTTCACAACTTTGTTGTTGTGCAGCAGCTTCATGCATGTCTCCAAAAATGTAGTGAGCATTTATGGGTGTTACAGAACCATTTGGGCACATCAACCCAATCTACAGATTAGTACTATTAGGGCCCGTCAAACCCTAATTCAGTTGTTACATGCCCTAAAGAAGTCAACCATCATAATGGCTAGCTTCCCAAGAAGTTTCATGACTAAAATCATCCAAAAACTACCTCTAAGATGATCAGCGCAAGTAGGCCTTCATTAGGGTGTGCTGCAATGCAAACCATACATTGATAGGGTGCTATGTAGCGCACTTGGTCCCTCTTTGGCCTGCATTGGGCAAATTTGAGCAAATTTCCATGAGGGTTTGAAAGATTCTTTATCCATTGGATGTCTCTAGAAGTTTCTCAAGGCTGTCTATTCCTTTGAGCTCGTATTTGGATGAGGAATGGAGTTAAGGAACATCAATTCCTTATCCCTTCCTCCATGGAAAGAAATTCTAAGTTTGGGAGGGAATTCACTATCACCATTTATGGCATAACTTCCTTCATTCACCTATAAAAAGACCACTCCTTCAAGTGATCAGGGGCTGGAAATTATTGAATTATAGGGAGATGCTGTTAGTATGAGACTTGAGTTGATTTCAAGTATTGTAATGATGTCAAAATGTCTTGCTTGTTATGAGGAGAGGATGGGATTGAATTGGAGGAGTGATGATGAAACGAGCAATGGGTTGTAACTCTTCCTTTTACTAATAAAGTGTTCAATGATTTTTCCATATGCTTGTGTTATTCATTTATTCTTTCATATGTGTGTCATGTACTAGATTCCATGCTATGTTTAATCAATAGATCATTATCATATGCTTTGACTGGTTTTTGTCTTTTGTCTGTGTGTAGGTACTCTTCAAGCAGATTAAGTACAAAGAGGAGTGATAGAATCAGTCAAGGGAGATAAGGAATAAGCGAAGGCCACAAGTAGGCTTCTTTCCCTTTTATTTAATCTATTGATCATAGGAAAAGTAGATAACTCTTTAAATTGTTGTTCTAGACTTAGCTACTAGTCTAGGGGTTTAAGCGTTTATCCATAGACACTAAAACTTCCCAAAACAATGGGTCCATTTCTAGTTCTAGTTTGTCTTTACATCTTGAAGTGGAGGACTCTGTGAAGCTCTCCTTAGCTTCCATGAATGCCTCCTTAGCACGCTCTAAATCAAATTATGGTTCCTTTGTTGGAGCCTTGCGAACCCAGGCGCTCTCTTCGGGCTGCTTTCCTTTGTCATCTCTTGTCATGATACCACTCCAGAGCACAATATTTTCATTCGGGTCTTCCTTGAGTGGCTCAAACCTCATCATTTTCAGGTTCTGAGTCAGGGGAAGTTGGAGTGCTCGTTTATCGCTGAACCTCACTAACACAGTGGGACAGTCCTCCGTCTCATGATCAAACTAGGTACAATATAAGCATGATGGTCTCGTTGGATTTGTACAATCGCGGGCATAATACCCTGGCCCTCCACAATTATAACATATCAGTTGTCTGCAACCTCTTCCTGGTCCCATTCCACCTCGACCTCATCCGCGCCCCTGAAATCTAGTGTGCGCCATCCCTGCATTTTGATCGAGGGCTAGTGTTTTGTTCTGGACTCTGTAGGTAGGAGTTCGATCCATCATCAGTTCATAACTTCTATAGGTGTAATCATCGTGACCTAATAACCTACAGAAATTACAGAACAACTGCTCAGAATTATGTGTATACTTTTGTAATAGATGGCAGTTATCTGTAACATGCTTGCCTCCTATCTGATAAATTACGCACCATAATGCAGGTGTCATGCTCAGTCTTGCTTGTGCCTCTAGTCTCAATGGCATTGGTCCTCCTCCCACCAGGTAGTTCGCAAAGACTGGACAATGGTCCTTGTCATATCCCTGGCCTTTTCATTTTACGCATCATACCTCCTCACGCGCTTCAGGACGAACCATCCTATCTTGTTTCTAACTCTGCATTTCAAGGCACAAGTTTTTCAACTGCGCGTGGATCTGTTGAACTCCCAGGTTAGGATCTTGGATTAGGGCCCCGTGCAGTCTCATCATGATCTCCAAGGCCTCGGCTTGAGTGGTTAGCTTCTGCTATGACAACGCGTTCCTTATATGCAACGTTAGCGATGCTACAAACCATGCGCAGTGTTGCCACAGGGGCTTTACTCAATGAACCTATGACATATCGCGTGCGTTCGTGGCATACTAAACAATACCCCTAATTTGACTACATATTGCAAAATACCTCTAAAAATCACATTAATTAACCCCCTAACAATATGAATCCAATACACCTTCCCAATTTAAAAACCCCCTACTTTCACTTGATATTGTAGGTACCCATTTTTTCATTAACATTTTTTATACCCCTTTACGTTTTTTTATTAACTTTCAGCTTCATTTTTTATACGTGTTAGTATAAAAACCCTTTACCCACTATATATCCCACAATATATTATGTCATTTTTTCCTTAATATCTATCCCCCAATATGAACCCACGTGTTATGCTATTACTCCCCTAGTGAAGCCCCCGTGGGTGTTGCCCATCCGTTAAGAACATATTGGCTTCACGAATTGTACACTTCAGTCTCTGATCCAGATCCCAGGGGGTCTCGCCTGGAAGCATCGCGATTTATTTAAATCCAATGATTGACTGTGTCTCTGATTTTGGCTTGCTAAATTCCTTGTTTAGCATAGCTTGGATATCCACGATTCTGGCATTCAGATTGTTGTTGGAATGCTTAATGTACCAAGTCAGTGCGTGATCCTGCAAATCACTGACCAGCGTTGCTTTCCTTATATTTTCATCCATGACTCCTTGTGCTTCCCATATCGCTTTTACCACGAACCAAAACTGGTCCAGATCTTCATTCCCTACTCCCTTGAACATCGACAACTTTATCACACTTGCCATATTTAACTGTGGTGGTGGTGGAGTTGGTGTGGGCGAAGACGGGGGTGAAGATGGTGACACTGCCAGTGGCATAGGTGGGAGAGGTATGTGCAGAACTCACTCCTTTATCAAACTAATTTCACTTCTTGGTGAAACCTTCGCGAGTTCTTCCTCACTTTCTTGTGGAGGTGAAATCAAGGGGTTAGTTTCTAGTCCTGCGCTACCTTTGTTTCTATAGATCCTCCCACTTCGTGTAGCCCCAAACATCAATTTATTTTCATAAATCGATTTTCACACAGTAGCATTTTAATCCAAGTGTTCAAAGATTTAACGTACTGTTGTGGTCACCAACAACCCCCCTCTTTGTTTGATATTAGCAATAACACCAAGCAAAGGGGGACCCTTAGCTAAAAATCCAAAAATATTTTTATCAAAATTTTTGTATTTTAATTCCCTAAAGCTAGATCGCATCGCGAGGAGAGAGTGAAGCGTTTCCTATGCGCATAAATAAGCTGCGAAGAAGCGACGCGAAATTCATCGCATCGCATATATTGAAAGCGACCTTAAATGAAAAATCTGAAGGAATCGCTGACGGCCGATATGCGACGTCGCATATCGCAACATCGCATAAGCAGTACACAGTGATTGAATGAAAAACGCGATCTTGCGATCTGCGATCCTGCGATTTGCGATCTGCGATGAATGAGACTATCAATTCCTGCGATGACACCTCTTGACATCACAATCCTCGATACTGCGATGCGAATCGCAGAAACCACTCATCGCAAGATTTCCTCGACATAGTCTGTAAACCCAAAATTGAGCGCGCACCTTAAGGGAAATTAATGATTGTACGCCTGAGTATCCAAGAATGATTGTGTCGCGTTTTTCGAAGAGTCAAGTCATTATGAGTGTCATAATTATGCATTCATTAGAACTTAATGCTTTCATGTCAATCTTTTCGTCATTCTTCTTTTCCTTTGCGTAAACTGTAAGGCAGCGACTAATATAAATCAATATGCAGGAAACATCTAAGGAGAAGGGGAAAGCGCCAATACTAGGAGAACAGAGAGGAGATGCCTTCGCAAATGGTTGCCGCATGCAGCAGGACCACGGATTCCAGAGTATCACTCAACAGATACTGATGGAAATAGACTATCCAAGACTCAGAGTCAAAGGCGCACAAAAGCAGCATGTTTGCAAAAGATCCTGAAGCTCAGACTGGGTAAAGCAAAAAGAAAAATGCTAAAGAAGGAAGACGCTCCAGAAAAGCCTAGAACAAAGAACGGAAGCAAGTTTCAATACAGAAGATTATTCAGGCAACGAAATCCCTAACTCATTGAGTCATTCGCATGGCCGGAAACCGAAATAGCAACAGCACAATCAGTTTGAAAGAAATCTGGGTTACACTAAGTATACACACAGCGAATACACCCAGCCAGAGAAAGATTTTCAAAAATATCTCCTAGTTTGTCAGAAAGAGGTGCCAACTCTTGTTATTTCTACTTTTATCGCTCGAACGAAAGGAAAAGACAACCAGCCGACTCTTTCCAGGCGAACGTTGCACTGGTTACAGCACTAAGGAGCAGATACAGAAACGGTTAGAAATTAGATTCAATTTTTAGAAATAAATTTGTTTTAGTAAAAGGGCGGTCATTTGAAGTCGTTTCCTAAATTTGTGTAATTAAGATTAATTAGTTAGTAGTATTTAACCCTTCTCATGGCATTTGGAGAAGGGTCCGGAAATTTGTCAAAAAACTTGTCCTCAGAACATGCACTTTTGCACCCTCGGAGGGGGTTTTTGATGAATGGATGGATCAAGATTTATTTATGTTTGCATTTTAATGTCTGCTACTGATGTTGCACTTTTGTACTCTTAGTAGATATTAGAACAAGTAGAGATAAATCGTTATTGCTTGAAGTTTATGAGTGAAATCAGTCATAAATGGTACTTTTATCTCTTGACCAATTTCTGCTCATATTCTTAGAGTGATATGCAGCTGAGTTGTTTGTATGTTAATGTATGAATGTGTGGGTTACCATTTGGCACTTTTGTACGGTGGAGTCATTTATTTGTGCTTGACATATGAATAACTTATTATGCGATATGCTGTTCACAACTGTTTTGTCTAACATTTTATGCAAATGGTTTATCTTAATTGATTTCTATTCTTATGATAGCTGAATGATCTTTATTACCAGTTATTGTTCAAAATCTTTTTAGATCGCATAATAGAGGAAATCTACCCCGGGTTAGCGTAGATTAGATGTGTTGTTTTTTGTTAGATTACAATAGCATAGAGTCAGTTTAGAAGTTAGAATTAAATTAGCTTAAAAATACTTCTAGATCAGCATCATCAAACTCTACACACACACACACCCCTTAGATTGGGAAACTGGTCCCATTATCCCCAGTCGGACCCGCTATACCAAACAGACAAGGAGCTGCCAACCAA
The DNA here is from genome assembly GCA_031772625.1 of Pinus tabuliformis. Taxonomy (NCBI): domain Eukaryota; kingdom Viridiplantae; phylum Streptophyta; class Pinopsida; order Pinales; family Pinaceae; genus Pinus; species Pinus tabuliformis. Next base: position 481,951,232 of record CM062813.1, read on the forward strand.
GTTCCGGACCGGGTGGGTATCCCCCTTGTTGTCGACCCGATTTCCGGGCCCTCAACACGTACTTACCTTGCGGTCCTTTGAGGAAGCGTTGTTTTGCCTCGCTATAGCTAACTAAAGTATCTACCATGAACTTGGTCATAAATCCTCCTATAATTCGATCGAGCCAATGATATACATCACGCATGATTTTATCTTCAGATGCTTCTAGTCTGCGCACCAACTCTGGAGTCCACACAATAGGTTTGTCAAGCCTATACCTCCCTTGACTGTCTGCTAGCTTCGTGATCCACTCGTACAACTTAGAAGGGAAGGATGCAAAGAAAATTTCGTGGATTTCCATATATAAGTAGCAATCTAACCACTCTTCCTTTGATAATTGCGAATTCTTGTTTTCCTACGCCATGAACTAATGAATCCTTCTATCCAACCACTCTTCAATTCCTTTCTTTGTTGGATTCCAGTGATATGACATCAGACATCTCTATGGAGATCCTGGTCCTGGCAACGGAACGATTTGTTGGCTTAATGGGGCCTGACCTAGGTTTAGAGTTAATTTAGCCAAACAAATCCCAGTACTACTGGCCCTTTCGGCAACAGTTCGCAGAACGCAGACTGAGGTCTCACCTGAAGTAGTATGGGAGGGTGCTAGAACCAAGTTTCTGAACCCTGAAGATGTCTGAGGAGCTCAACTGGTTCGTTGTTTGACCCTGCACGCAGGTTGCTTCACGCACTTTCCCGTACCTCGTAGTCAGATATACTACCTTCGCACAGCCCTACCCAGGGGCTTAACTCCATGCTTCTGCATTATTACCCAAGACCTTACTGGTATTCCAATGTTAGTTGATTATTTTAGCTTACTTGCGTGCTTTAAGTTATACTTAACAACATAAATCATTCATACAGGTGCGCGCAGTAAATAAACAGTGTACTTGCAAATTATATCAATCATTCATTAACCCAAGAACAGATACACAGAATTATAATAAAACTTCTCTTTATTAATTCCTTCTGCGGTTACAGACTCGACTTCACCCTGCACACTCAGCTGCAGGGGTCCACACACTCAACTGCAGACTACTAGGCCTCTGCGCACTTAGCTGCAGAGCCTTCTCCTACTCTACAACCCAAAGACACACTTTACACTTGGACTCTTCTTCTTACTTTTTTCTCCTACTTAGAGCCTCGCTCTATTTATACAATCCCATGTTCTGCAGACCATGGGTAGGTCTATCCAGCCAACATTACATTACAAAACTAGGGCAGAAAAGCCTGTGACTCTATCATACTTTTGCGCCCCGCTCCCTAAATTCGTGGAGATTTACATCAACATGTTCCTTCTTATCAACTTCGACACATTATCTAGGAATTCAATCAAGAAACACCATAGTACCATAGATCTTGCAGTCCTCAGTGGTAGGTTTATGTGTTTGATTGGGGGTTTTCATTGTTTTCTCCCACTTTAATGATTATACGAGTGTTAAACTTCAAATCATTATTCATACTCGCTAGATTGTATTGAGCATCTTGGAGACCATCATCCTTATTAGTGGCCATCCTCACATCTATTAATGGTTTTCATCATTGACTGTAATCAGATGAATTCTCTCATGTTCGACATCAACTCATTATTCACATGTGTAGAATTATGCTTTTTTTGTGATGGTGACGAAGGCCATGGGATGAGGCTTACATCACTCAGCCTTTTTCCCTCTCCCAAGATGCATATTTTATTTCTAGGGACATCTTATCCCATTCTCATTACACTGCAAAAAAACTCCACATTATACTTACTGGTGGACATGATCTCCCATCTTCTACATCGATCCACAATGTATTTTTATAGCTACTCAGCATGGGAATGCCTGAATTAAGACATAATTTATATGTTACATATTTTTTTATGTTTTTTGCAGACCTCCTTCCATTACGACGCTTTGAAACTCTCTCTCCTTGGTTGTTTTATAAAGTATTTCAGCCATCGTCTTCTTCTCTAACCACACACTTTAGGGGGCATCTGTTATCCATGAGTATACCTCCTCATCAACTCATAGGATAATATTATTCCTTTAGTTGAAATACAACCATTTTTCTAGCCTATATAAGACTATAACACGAGTTATGTACCATGATGACAACATTATCCTAGTCTAGAACATTTTTTCCCCTTCATCAAACTTGTGTTACCAAATTTTCACTTTGTCACAATGAAAATAATTCAAGTTAACTAGATTGTGACACTCTTGTTCACTTTCGAAAACTCATATGGTAGAATGTGATCTCTTTATCCTTGTCTTTAGCTTTTTCCTAAACAATAAAATCACACAAAAGCAGGAAAGAGCCATAAAGCACGGGAATTATGTTTCCTAAGCATAAATGCATATAAAAATCAAATAAAAGAATTTTTAAATGAGGAAACATTATTCACACAAAATATTTTGCCGAAATTGAACTAAGCAGGAATATTGGAAATCTTCATAACCTCCACTTCCTATATATTGGAACCTTGGAAATTGAGAAAGGGATGGGAATTATTGTGTTGTTACGTTGTTGAGATCTCACTTGAGAGGGAGAGTTTTGGAGCTAGCAGTAGGAGGAGGTGCTACTGCAACTACATTTGATTAATATAGATTAATCAACTCCTTGATTAATATATATTGGTTGTTCTTGCTTCCATATATTGTTGTTCATTATTTATTGATTGTATCTAACTAATAAACGTTTGGAAGTTTGGTTTGTTATAATGAATTTAGTTATGTATAGTTGTTTCTAATGGTTTTGGTTGATAATATTATAATGTAGTGAATAGTTTGTTTGTTCTTTCTTATGTGAAGGGCCAATCTGTGGAGCTTGCCGGGAGTGCTTTCCATCTACAATAAAAACTCCAACATGAATGCATGCGAGGAATCACAGGCTTATCCTCCACTTCTCTTATAAATATTTTCCTTACTTCTTGCATTACTAAAAGAATCAAATCTTGGAACAATCTTTCCATTATTCGGTCTTTCCTAGGTTTCCAGGAGAACCTAAGAGGGTTTTATGTTCATATAATTGAGCATAAAACCGAGACTACTAGCTTTATTTTTCATTATGTTCCTTTCAATGTTACAATACATATTTATACATGCCAAAGCATCCAATACCATGGAACGAAAAACCATCGCGTCCAAAACCATGGACTGAAAACCATAGGTAGGCTCGCCCAAACTAATATAGGGTCTAAAAAGAGTCAGATTTCTGGCCAATGCATGAATATGTAGAACACCCAGAAGTGTTCTAACCCTTCCACCTTGCAACTTCAACATTACTTTTCCACGACCAACAATTCTAGCCTTCCTGTCATCCCCCAAGAAGACATCACCACCATCATATTTCTCATACTCGCAGAACCTCTCTCTATGGGGAGTGAAGTGAAAGGATGCACCTAAGTCAATCAACCATGCCTCATGATCTACATGTGTACTTGAAGAAGCCAAGTACACATCCCCACCTTCATCTAAGGTGGTTTTCGCCTCTGCAGAAGGAGCATCATTAGGTCCCTTTCCTTTGTCAGGAGATTTAGATTTACAGTCCCTTTTGTAGTGCCCTTCCTTTCCGCATTTCTAGCACACCACCTTTACAGGTTTTCCTGGAGATTTAGATCTCCCACTCGATGACTTATTTTTGTTTCTGTTCTGGGACTGTCCTCGTACAGACAAGGCATCACCATTCTGGCCCTCCATGTTTTTTTGTCTCATCTCCTCTGTCAGCAAGGATGAGACTATTTCATCAAACTGTAAGGTAGTTGCATTGCTACCTATTGCAATAACCATACTATCCCACGAATATGGTGGAGAACACAACAAACTGATGCACTTATATTCATATGAAATTTTAATATCAACAGATAATAACTGACTTACCACAGTTTTAAATGCGTTCAGATGCTCTGTCACCGAGTCTCCATCTTTCATCCTCAGGCTATACAGCTTTTTCCGTATGAATAGTTTATTCACCAGAGACTTAGATTGGTAAAAAGTCCCTAACTTGTCCCACAAATCCTTTGACGTAGCTTCCCCTGATACATTCAGTAATACTGAATCTAAGACACACAATTGTATTGTGCTCTTAGCCTTCTGATCCAACTTCTTCCATTCTTCATCGAACACTCCTGTTGGTTTAGTACCTGGATCTACCGCGATCCACTGATATTTATCTACCGCAATCCACTGATCTTGATTTGGCAGTGAACCATCATAAAAAAATATCAATGTTCTTTGGTGGCACAATTGTACTAGCCAGATCCTAACTAACTAACATTGAGTCTCTGAAAAAAATATTTACATAAAGTATAAAATATCAAAGTGTAATGATCAACACAATCAACAATATCTTTAACTATGATAGGTAGGTTAAGGAGAAATAATTTTTGGGTTGATGATATAGACCACAAGAGGATTGATGAACTACTCACAACTTTGACGCAACATAGGAGTTGGCAAAGGAGCATGAAAGAATCACTGATATGAAATATTGAGATTTGTGAGCCCTGAATAGTTCATCCTAGGGCAGAACAAGGCCTTCACCAATCCTAGCAGCTAAAAAACCCTTCTCAGATAATTAACCACGGTTTTACTTTTAAGGGTGGAAATCTTCTCATGAGAGGAATATTCCTTCCTCTTGACCTCAACTATCATCTAACTGTATTGTTCCCATGGGACCAACATTCCCACAAAATACTAGCAGCTAGGCAACCCTGCTCTAACTGTCTCATCAAATGTAGAGTTGAAGGCAGACACAACTTTCAACACTATGTTTAGGCATTCTTTAGCTTTGGCTCTGGCCTCCTCCTTCTGAACTACTTTGGAGATCTCCATGATAGCTTACACTATATCCACCACATCTATGACCCTCAACTCACTGAGTGTCTTTTCATTTACAAACTGGATGAATTTCTTGGAATTTGGGAATTCTTTTCACCTTCTTCCTTGGAAACTAGGATGAATAACTCATAGTCCTTGATCACAATCTTCTTCTCATCCATCAAAGTTATGCACTCCTAGTTATTTTTCATCTATGCTATAATTTCATCCCAGACTAGTTAATTAGCTTGCAGGAGGGACATATTTCCTTTCAATTTTCCTTTGAGCTTAACAATGTCCTAATTAGCTTCTTTCAGGTTATTACTAATTAGATCTGCACTAGTCCTATCTCTCTCAAGCTACTTTTATTTTTGTGACAGGGCTCACTCGACCATGTCTAAGTCCTTCTGTAGCTTCTTTAGTTTCCCTTTCGAGAGATGGAGCTCAGTGAGTGTCTTTGTAAGTTTTTATATGGGGTTGAGGGTTTTGAGGCACCAACACTACACAGAAATGAGTATGTATTCTTAGCTGAAGTTTTGCTACCTGTTTCTTAAGGGCCACCACCTCATTGTTTCTGTCTATCATCTCTTTTTCCATGATCTCTTTCTCTTCCTCCACATGTGCAAGTTCCTTGGATTGCACATGCTTGTTGGATGGTATCTTTAGCTTGTGTCTCAACTCTTGAACCTATGCTTGTGATCATTGAATAAGGGCCTCAATTGCAGTATTATCCTCTGGATTCACCCCTAGTTTCATAATCAACTCCTTTAAGTTATAATTCTTCATGTGAAAAGCTATGGAGTTATCTCTTTCTTGATTTAATCTCGTTGCAACCTTCCCCAATAGTTTCCCATCCTTTCTTATGGTTATTGCATTTCGATTAAGCTCAATGTAAATCATCTCTCCCACTTGCCTATGGAAGTTGATTTTATCAGGCAAAGGGACACTTTCCAAGTCTAAGGAGACATACAGGGCCTTGAACTGGGAGGCTGATGATAGTGATGATTCTAGTGGGTGATGGAATGATAATCTCATTTGATTTCTCTCCAAGTTCATAGCAACCAAAAGTCTGGTCTAGTATGGCACTGAATGTGATGCCATTTGCTACTGCATCTTCTCCCTTATTTTCGTGTTCCTTTATTCAATGGTCTTTCGAGTAGGCCAACTAGGCTCAGTTATGGTTGTACTTCCTGTTGAACTTAGAATAGCTACCTATGAGGATGATGAAGCAACAATTTTTAATGGCTCTTCCAAAGTCACCTGGAAGCCCGGTTGGTCTAGTTTTGTCTCTCCCAACCTAGTCTTGATTTATTCTTCTTCTATCTCTTGGGTCTTGGAATTTTTTTTGGTGTGTACATCTTCCATTTCTACATCCCCTATCTCATCAACGGTGCTTTTTTGCAACTTGTCCTTTGTTGTTGGAGTCTCGACCTCCATATCTATGTTAATAGGCCATGAATCAAGGTTAGCCTTCCATTCAAGCTCAAGCCTATATTCGTGCTCATAAGTTGAAGCTTTTATGCTTTCCCTTTTCTTTGCAATGACCCCATGAGGATCATAATGCCAAACATATCCCATATCAAAATTCATTTGTTTCAGTAATTCCTCAGCTGCCAGGAAGGCATGTCTAGAGTTAACAATAAAAGGCCATATAGGCTTACCCAACTTGAACATGTATCCATTTTTGGTAGGGACAAAGTCAACCTGGTCCACATTAAGAATTTACCTAATGAACTTAGAGGAAAATATCCTCATAGGTATAAATACATTTAATTGGTAAGGAGGAAGCTCACACCCATAGACCCAAATCTTTGTGTAATCCTCAAATAGATAACAGTCTCCCACCCTAGTGTCATTTCTTAATTGAAGGATTTATTTTTGTTGAGGGAGGATCCTTGGAGGGGAAACATTATGAATAATTCTATTGGAAATGGCCATGTAGGAGGAAATGAACTATGAATAGCCATCGTTATCTGGATTCCTCCTAATAGTAACGTCCCGCTGAAAAACATACTTCCTTTGTTTGTTTGGGGCCGTCAAACTGAGACCTAGGAATTCAAACTCCTCCACATGGGTGTACAGAAACAGATAGAACAACAAAGAATAACACTTAAAGTATGAGGCAGTCAAAAATTTGCATAATTGAGATTTTATGGACTCAACCAAGTAAGCAGGTATGTCAAATAGATAACCTGGCGGCAACATCTCCCTAAGAAACCCTAAGTATGCTTTTTTGGCCATATTGACATTGTCATGTCCTAAAACTTGAGTAATCATAGACATGATAGGTTTCACATACACATAAAATATATTTATTGGGAAACTATTAGCAATGGGAAAGGATTGTAAGCCAAGGGCTAAGACTATTTGTAGAAAACATTGCTATTCAACAGATGGAAGGGTAGTATAATTATAGACCAGAGTGGTTTCTATGAATTGTTTGGGTTCAGGGGAGCTTGGGTAAATCAGAGCCTTTTGGATTAACTTTGGGGTCACGTCTAGAATTTTCGCTCTAGTGGGGGAAACAAAACAATTATTTCCTTCTATATAAGCTACAGTAAGACACGAACTCAGGGAAGTGGTTTACAAAATGGGAGATATGATAACACAACCCTGAGTAAACTACACTAAGAGGGCCCTCTCCTCTAACTTGGTGGCCATATATGTCAAACATGAGATCCTATAGGAGGTCAGAGAAAATGGGGTATGAAATTTGTGCCTCATTTTCCATGAGAATTTTTACATTAGAGGAGGGTTTGGCTTCCCAAGATTTGGGGGCCTTGGGGGTTGCTTTCTTCATGTTTTAACCAATATTCAAATAATTTGCAAGTGGAGGGGACCAATTGGTTACCTAGTTATCTTGGTGACAGTTGAAAACGACATTGGAGGTGAGTTTTGGACTAGTTGAGTAATCGAACAACGTTACAAAGCAGACAAATGGTGGGAGGAGTTTTCACTGGGAAAGCGAAACAAAATTTAAAAAAATTGGAGTGGAAAGTGTTTGTATAGGTGGAGAGGGGGCAATTCTCCTCTGACATGGGATGATGTCATGGGGGGGGGGTATGTGGCGGAAGGGAATTGGGTGGGGTAGGATAATTTATCGCTTACCTTTTAATTTGATTGCCCAGTTGAAAATGGTGTTGGCGTACTTATGACGTGGTGGGTGGTCCCCACCATCCTCTTGTGGGTAGAATAAAAGAAAGTCAGGTTCAACCATTTTACCCCATATAATCAATCTAGGTCATTGGATTGGTGGGCCTGCCCTTTTGACTTTTCAACTACAGGTGGTAGCGCCAGTTTATCGCCCACGCAAGTTACACCCCCCCCCCCCCCCCCCCCCCAAAAAAAGAAAAATGCTTATGGAGGCTAGTTAGGCAAAGATGGATGGTGATCGGCCCCTAAAGCTACTCGAACTTTTAATGAAAAGGAATTCCTATGCTAATTTCCTCTTTTAATCCATCTTGCTTACTTGGTGGAGGGTTCCATGGGTGTTTTTTTTAACATTAGAGCTTCTTTCATGGTGCCAGGGCTTTACAATTTCTCCCATCATTGATTTTATTACTTTTTAAGCCAGAAGTCTTGAATTCAACCTCTTAGCCCTCTTACAAAAGTGATGAATGGAAATAATATCTTCATTGGGCCCAAAGTGCTTCCACTGTAGTTTAACTTTCTCGGTTACTCTGTTCCAGAGCATGAGTTGTTTCCTCTACAATATGCATTAAGGTTTCAGTTGCAATTCTTCATTTGGTTCCACCTACAATACAAACCAATCAATAACATGATCAACATATTTCACATATCTTTTAAGAAATGAAACATGGAAAACATCATGGAATTTCATTTTTGGATTTAGTGCAAGTATGTAGGCCACTGGTCCAATCCTCTCGAGGATCTTCAAAGGCCCACAATACTGAGGTACCAAATTTGCACATGGCCATATCCTTAAGGTGCTCTTCATGGGCTTGATGTGTAACTATACATGCTCCCCAACTTGAAACTCCTTAAATGACCTTTTCCGATCTGCATAACTCTTCTACCTATCTATGTTGCCTTTAGATTATACTTGATCACCTACATTTCCTGTTCCATCTCTACCAACATGTCCAGTCCAATAAGTACATTCTTCATTGGATCACTCCAGCTAATGGCAGTATTAAAAATCAGCCCATAGAGTGCCTCAAATGGACTCATATTCAAAGATTTCTTATACCCATTATTGTAAGCAAACTTAACCAACGGAAGATACTCCTCCTACCTCCTCTATTGGTGCATGACATACATCCTCACCATGTCCTCCAATATCCTATTAACCCTTTCTGTCTGTCCATCTGTCTGCAGATGATAAGTTGAACTGAAGGCCAAATTTGTACCTGAACCTACAAAGATCTCCTTCCAAAACTTAGAATTTAACTTGGAATCTATGTCCATCACAATCCTCTTTGGAACACCATCCAACCTAACTATCTCTGTCATGAAGACTTGTGCTACCTCACTAGATGAATAAGTAGTCTTCACTAGAATGAATTGATATAGCTTGCTCAACCTATCAACTAAAACCATGCTAGAATCATGATGCTTCGATGTCCTCGACAAACTTGTGATGAAATATATGGAAATGACCTCCCGTTTTGACTCTGAAATCAAAATTGTCTCCAGTAAACTAGTTGGATGCTTACACTCAACTTTCACCTGTTGACAATCCATGCATCTAGAACAAACTATACCAATTATTTATTTAGATTCAGATAGCAGTAGAACTCTTTCATAGTTGTAAATGTCTTTTGGTATCCTGGGTGACTTAAATATGGCTTGACATGAAACTCCCACAAGATAAGATTCTTGAGCTCATTGTCATATGACACATATATCCTATCCCTAAATCTCACCAAGCCATCTGCAGTGAGATGATAATCCACATCTTGTTCACCTGTACCCTACTATAACTTGTGCTTAAGTTGTTGATACCTATCATCCTACTGTCTTGCCTATAAGATATGATTTTGTAAATCTATCCCATAAGAGCTCACAACTGCAACATGATTTACCTGCACTCTCGTACTAAGAGAATCTGCAACCGTGTTCTCCTTTCCTTTAATGTATCTAATATAAAATTCAAACGCACTTATTGTAGCCAACCATCTAGCTTTCCTAGCATTCAGATTCGATAGGTCAAACAAGTACCTAAACCCAATGTGATCGCTCATTAATACAAACCTCCTACTAAGAAGATAATGTCTCTACATCTTCAATACATGAATGATCGTTGCCAATTCAAGATCATGTGTCACATAGTTTTGTTCGTGCTCATTCAATTTCCTTGACTCATATCACATCACCTATCCCTCCTACATCAAGAACTAACCAAGTCCTCTCTTGCAAACATTTGTGCACACCGTGAACTCTTTATCTAGATTTTCAATCTTTAGAACTGGAGCATTTGTCAAGAACTACTTTAATTTCTCAAAACTTGATGCACATTCTTCTGTCCATTGAATTTTCTTCCCTTTCCTCTACAATGATGCAATAGGATAGGAAATCGATGAGAAGTTCCTAATCAACCTTCTGTAGTAACCTGCTAACCCCATGAATGATCTAATCTCATCCACATTTCTAGGATATTCCCATTCCATGATAGCTTTTACCTTTTCTAGATCCACTATTACGCCCTCCTTGGAAACAACATGTCCCAAGTAATGTATCTTTGTCTAAAAGAAGCTACATTTACTAAGTTGGGCATACAATTGATGCTCTCTCAAGAGTCTTAACCCTTCTACCAAGTGTTCTGAATGCTCTTCCTCATTATTGGAATATATCAATATGTCATCCATGAATACAATCAAAAACTTGTCTAGATAAGGACACAATATGCTATTCATCAAAAACATGAAAGTATGTGGAGCAATAGTCAAACTGAAAGGAACCACAACAAACTCATATTGCCCATATCTGGCCTAGAAATAAGTCTTGTAGATATCCTCTTCTTTGATGCATATCTAATGATATCTTGATCTCATATCAATCTTTGAGAACATCACTACTACCTTCAATTCATCAAACAAGTCATTGATCCTTAGCAATGGATACGTGTTCTTGATCGTCACCTTGTTCAACTGCCTTTATTCAATGCACAATCTGAGAGTACCATCCTTCTTCTTCACGGACAATACCAATGCACCCCAAGGCAATACACTTGGCCTAATGTATCTCTTGTCAAGCATTTCCTTCAACTGCAAACTTAAATTCCACCAACTTTGGAGTGCTCATCCTGTAATGTGCTTTTGATGTTGGTGTTTCTCCCAGTACCAATTCAATAGAAAAGTCTACTTCCTTGTGGGGAGGAAACTCTACAACCTCTACTAGAATACATCCTGAAACTGCTATAATACAGGGTACCTCTTGAGAAGTTCCACATCCTCAACATCCTTACTGTTGTCACTAGAAATATGAACTATAAACAATACACAGTCCTTCCTATGGCTATGCTTAGCCTGCATATATGTAACCATCCTCACTGATCTAGACTTCTTCTTTCCCTACAAGATTAGCTTTTCCCCATTATCATCTAGACACTCAATAACCTTTTCATAACAATATACTTTGGTTCTATGGAGGTACAACCAATGCATACCCAAAATCATACTATATGATCCCATTAAGCGTACGATCCCATTAAGCTAAAATGCATAAGCTCTTACCTAATGATGAACTCCCTTCTTAGTACTTGTGGCCAACTACACCAACCAAGACTCTGCATGCACTTCTTTTCTCAAATGACACTTATCCACTAGGTTAGGATTAATATAACTATAATTAGATCTAGGTTCAATCCAAATAGAAACAACTCGACTACAAATCTTACCTTCCATATCAATAATGAATGTCTCTTTATCTTCCTACCTATTTTCCACAACTGCATAAATCTGAGGAATGTTATGATCAATATCACCAACTATCTGCACCTCCTAAGCACTGTAGATATGATGCCTCCCACCCTACTACAATGGACAATCCTTATTGTGATGATATTTGCCAAAAATCCAACATTGGAATGGTCCCCTACCATCACCTATATTCTGTTGCTCTCCAAGCTGAGACTCATGTCCCTTCTCGACTGCATTAAACTTCTTGCAAGGAGAAAAATTTTCTTTCTCACCAGCATCTTGAGATCTTACCCACTATGGTGTCCACTTCCCTTTAACTTTCTCATTCCCTTTCAATTCATGCCTAGGCTTAGCTTTATGCTTTGATTACTCATAACAGTGCTTCAATTTCCTAATGGCTTCCTCTCATGACTAAGGCTCATCAAACTCAATCTGGTCTCTATATGTTGTTGATAACCCATTGACGAACCTTTGAACCTTTTCTTTCTCATCCTTGAGGTAAGACATATACCTCAATAGCTCTAGGAACCTACTACTATACTCATCATCTTTCATAGAACCCATTTGTAGCTCATAAAACTCCTTAGTTTTGTCATCATCAGATAGGAAATCCTTCTTGAAGCATCTCTCAAAATCATCTCAAATCAACTCTTATTCTCGAATTCCTTTGATATCATTCACATCTTCCCACCAAATATATACTTTCCCTTTAAGACTAAAGGTAGATATGTTGGCTTTCATGTTCACTAAATAGTTATGAAATCTAAAAAATTTCTCCATCCCAAGCAACCATCCCTCTGCATCTTCTGACTTCTTCATCTATCCATCAAATTTCAAAGGCTTGAATTTCTTGAACTCCTCAGGCAAGTACTCATTCCTCCTATAAGGATGATGGTGGTGGTGATGGTAATGATGTCTCATGGATGCGGAACTAGAATGCTACCCATACATAGCAGTCCTCCTGTCAAGTGTATGCAATGGTATGCCACCTCTGACTATGTCCCCTCTATCCAACCTATATATTAAGTGATACTTTCTACCAGATGCCCCATTAGTCTTCTCTTTTTGTTCTTGACTAATCCTCAACTGTCCCTATCTCAGGAAGTTTGAAAAACTATAAAGGATCATTTCATTAACACATTCTTTCTTTTCTTAAGCCCTTTCAAGTTTTTCCTGAGCCTCAACCAACTTGACATTTTCTTCGTTGAAACTTATGATCTTTTCCCTCAAATGCCTCAATGTGTCTACTATATTAGGAGAGTACTCATATCCTTGCTACCCAACTGATCTGTAAGGAGAATCACTTGAACTGTAGTCCGCCATTTTGCTCGTCATCTTTGATTCTCTTCTTCATGAAAGCATGCCATGCCAAATAAACCAAATAGATACCATAACCAAAAATCATACCTCAATGACTTTCAGGGGAGGTTTATCCCATCTACAAAATCACTCCAAATTACCACAATACATGTGTAATCATTATCCTATGAATATTCCAACATCATCCATGAAAATACCAACTGAATACCATGACCTTAAGCATGAAAACCATAACAATGACAATGCATGCATAACCACATGCATCTTTCCCATCCAATCCAAGTATTTGAACCATGCTTGGATACCACTCTATAACACCACTTCCCACATTTATGCACTTTCACCAACCTTATAAGGTAAACATGAGGAGAGGGATACTATAATATGCCTCAACCTCCTATTTACAATTAAATAAGTGGAATCGACAACTTGAAACTTTAATGACTTCCCTCAAGTGCTATAGGACCCCTAGGAACTAAACAACCACTCCAGGTGCCCAGACCTGAGAAAACTTTCCTTTTCAGTGATATGAAGTCCTAGTTGCTTGCATAACAAGGCAAGTCAGTGACTATAACCCTCAAGTAACATGGATGACCCTACCCCCCAGTGACTTTAGACTAAATGACTCAATTCTGTGCATGCGACCCCAAGATATACTCCACTTTTTCAGGGCTAGGATCAAAACCTTTGCCCAGAACTTAAGGGAACTTCTAGAAGTGATAAATGAAAAAAGGAAAAATATTTTAATACAAAACTTAGATAAGGACTTGACCTAACCAAGTCTAACCATGACAATCATTCTGTTAAACACATAGTGAACATGCAATCTACGGGTCATGAATGCATATCCAAACATAGAGATGTGGAACTTATATGTGAATCATCAAGAAGTTCTAATTCCCTCTCACAATAGTTTCAATAACATCTATTAGTTCATTCATTAAATAACCAATAATTTATCAATCAAAGATGATAAGAGCGATAACTTGAATTTATCATAAAACCATTCTTATAATGAGCATATAACCAGAATAATAACAATGATAGAACAACCATTAAAGCTACATCATAACAAGTGTAATTACTCATGAAATGCAATATGAAATTAGGTCTTATTAACATATGCAAAATCCAACCAAGTTAGGGACTTCCACATACCACTCGACTATAGATTGGGCTGAACCAAATATTGTTTTTCAGCCAACTACCCCAGTGCCATATTCCAAGCATGTATGTGGGATCTCATGGGATAAACCAACCAATAAGAAACCAAGGAATACAAAGGTTAAACAATCTCCACCCCCACATTATTGTGATCTCACCTAAACCGGTCCTGATATCACAAAACCAAACCAAGCTTGGATTCCTTAGAATTCCTTCACCATCCCTTGAGGAATTTTCCTGTCTCCACCCATATTTCAAGGTATTCCCGAAGAAAAGATCTTATTTTCTTGAGACCACCTCACCTAGATCTAAAACCTTACTGCAATCTGAAACTAAATGAACAATGAATCCCATCACATCATGGCTATCCAGAAATGGCAAGGGAAGTTTGAAACCACTATCAAACCTGACAAATACCATGCCAATGACAACAAATAAACCAAATACACACATGCATGTACCATGCATGCCAAAACCAGCTAGAAAATCATACATGCAACTTGTTATTTGCAAGTATTTTCGTTAAAACTACTTGATCCAACTTTTCCATGATTGATCCTTGTGTTCCTCTTCTTTCTTTGCTTTCCTTTGCTTACTTGTGTGCCTTCTCCTCTTGGGGTTCTTCTCCTCTCTGAAACCAATTGCAACACTGAACTGACAAGAAGCTAATAAAAGCTATCAACTGGTCCTCAAAAGCCTTTTTATCATTAAGTCCTCTAATTTCTTCGTTTTCCTCTATTTTCCTTCAATTTACTCCTCACATGAAACCTGTGACCTCTCACCTTCCTTTTCTCCTAATTTCCTTTATTTCATAATTGAATTGCTAATACTGTTTTTCTCCTTTCCAAAGCCTTTATGAATGCCTTCACCAGTTTCCCTTAGCCATAATAAACAACAAGGGATGCCCACTAGTATGTTGTGCCCAACATTAAGCTTGGAATACGTGTCCCATAACCTTGGTCTTATTTTTCCTTTATTAACCTTATTATATGAACTTTTAACCCAGGTTGTTACATGTCTACATTTTATCTTAAACTAATTAGTATAAATGCAATCTAATATGAACTAGAAATTATTATAAAGAATTATGCATAATTTGACAGTAAGAGTCAATTTTTTTGTATATATATGTCCCTAGTCTGTGTCATGCAGGTTGTGTACCCTCTAAGTCTCACGAATGGCATCACGATACATACATGTATATGTCAAAAACCATTCAAATGGTAAACTCGCGAGAAATTCATTCTCATATAAGGGAATTGGTGGGTCACGAGGAAATGGTGGTGATATCCTAATCTATCCATCCAATGCAACATGTGCACTGGCCAATGACATCTACATGCTGTCTATAATAATCTCCCTGGTCTCACCACTCAGTTGCGATAACTCCTCTAGAGCTGTCAGTCATACCAAGCTCTGAGACGGTAGTGGAAAGAATATTAGAGGTTTTAGTACATGACCAAGGTCCCTATGAGCCTCATCGCACTCATAGGTATGTCCGAAGCCAGGTCCATAAAAATGAAATCCAATATCAATGTAATCCAACCCCGTATGTAACACAAACTCTGCATATAAATTCTTGGAAAAATAAATGGTGACATGGTCATGGTGGGGGAACTAGACCTAAGATCCAATTAATCTATCAAACAAAAAAGGGGTTGCATCAATATTCCTAGATTATTTTAGTGGAATCATACCTCTATGTCTAGTAGGGTGATCCAGAGGGATGTCAAACAACTCCCCATGAACACCAATGTCCTTGGTGGCCTCTTTCACCACCTCCCAAGTATCTCGGCCTCTAACCTCATAACCCCAATCCTCTATATGCACTATACGATGTGGCTATGTGGGTCTGGCCTTCAACAGGTCTCGATCAACCTATTGATGTTATCCAGCATCAAAGATAATGCAAGATGAGTCTGTGAATTGGAAGGGATGTTACATATCTCTTTTGTGATCCGTGTATGATGGGTTGTAACATCCTCCAATATGATATGAGTTGTAGCATCATCCCATGAACGAATCAATGTTGCACTTTGATCCTCAACTTTGGCTTGCTGAGGGCCTGCAAATCATAAACATAAAAAAACATATATAATTAACAAACTAGAAGCATACTGACATATACATTAAATTCAAACACATTATTTGAGGGAAATTTAAAATTAAATATAATTTCATGACATAAACACAAAGTTTATAGAGGATTTTAAAAAGTAGGAGGTGTACCTAAAATAGGAGAAAAAGGTCCACTAGAGGAAGCATGATCATCAATAGAGAAAAAAACACTACTTATGAAACCCCAACTGGTGTCATAACCAGGATCTATGAGTGGAACATGAACTCTCGATGGGATATGTGATATATCATGAGCTTGACCACGTATAATAGAATCCCTCACACTGTGATGGCCTGTAGTTGGGGCACATATATGGGATGCCTTAGCATATTGCATATAATACATATAATACATATAAAATAATAATAATAATTTTTTACTAAAGTATTACACATAATACAAAACTATTACATATAATACATATAAACTAATCCAAGAAACAAATTGTTGACTTAGATAGAATGTTGACAAAAAAACTATTCCTAAACTTAAGCAAAATATCTAGCCTCAAGTCCTAAACTTTAGATTCTTTTTTTGATAATTTATCAACCAAAGTATTGAGTTCCATGTAAACACAATTAGAAGAAGTGATCAAATCTACCTTCACACTAATTCTCATTTCTAAATAATTCATTTTATTCATAGCACATAAATATGTAAATATATATGTAAAAAATCGAAATAAATCTATTTACAAAACTAGTAAACTTTCATGCCAGCCAAATACTCCAATAGAATTTAAGTTCTTAATATTTGACTTTGACACATGACATGTACTAGGTGCAAGCACATGAAGATAATGTTTATTGTACAACACACTACATAATGAAACAATATGGTACAAACCAGCCTAGATCCATCTTAACTCTGGATCTACAGTGCCGAGAGGGATCAAAGTATCTCAAGAAATTTGATCCCTCTTGACACTTGGTAGATCTGGAATTATGATGGATCTAGGATGGTTCAATTATGAGTTATAATTATAAATATAATTATTAATTTTATGTTTTTTATTTTATTTTGACCAAGCCAAATGTTAACTATTACAACATCTCTACCATACTGGGATCAAATGTTTACATAGGACTTAAGTTTACTTATGAACCTCAAATATAAAGAAATTTCTTAATTAAAAGTGGATCCGCGGAGAGGAAATATTGGATAAAATGTAGTATTATAGTATTATATTTTACCCAATATTTATTACTACTCCCACCAAGTAACAAGTGGCCAGGGGTGGGGTGAATTACCAATTAAAATGTAATATTATTACATTTTACTCAATATTACCCCCTCACTGATGTTAATTTTACAGTTGAGTTTGTTTACATTTAAACTTCAAATACAAATAAAAATTACAATAGAAAGTGGACCAATTGAGGGGAAATATTGGGTAAAATATAATATTATAATATTATATTTTACCCAATATTTCTCACAAGCTAGTAAAAAGTGGATGAAGGTAGGCATAAATATTAGATAAAATGTAATAATTACATTTTACCTAATATTTCTCCCACCTCCTCCCCTCACCCCAGTGCACTTTCCTAGTTAAGCTTTCATTTCTAAACTTACCATCCTACATCTATCCATTCTCTATTTCTATAGCACATTATTACACATAAAGTAAGAGAATATATTACATATATTATATTAAAGTGATTATCAAAGAGGCCATTAAAATGAAGAAACAACTATGTTTTGTACTTTATGCAATTTTGTTTAACCTTAAACTTTTAAAAACACCTTTTCAATCACCCAATAGCCTCTAAGATGGTCTAAATCTTCTACCCATATATACACATTATGTATTCATCTGTTCAACGACATAAATAAAACACACAAAATGAGGGCCACGCAACATATCCATACAAATGCAAAGTGCTAACATATCCATAAAAAGATTTTATATTTACATGCTACATGGATTCAACACCATGATTTTCTACAACTATTTATGTATCTAAATATAAAAAGAAACTAAGATGGATCTAGGCCAGTTTAATTTCCCTTATATTCCACATGAATAGCATGGGTCAATACCATGGATCATTTTTATTTTTTTTGTTATTAACTTTTATAGGGTTAGTTTATTTTATTTTCATTGAGTTAAACTATTTACATTGTATT
This sequence comes from Pinus tabuliformis, assembly GCA_031772625.1. Taxonomy (NCBI): domain Eukaryota; kingdom Viridiplantae; phylum Streptophyta; class Pinopsida; order Pinales; family Pinaceae; genus Pinus; species Pinus tabuliformis. Next base: position 481,969,684 of record CM062813.1, read on the forward strand.
AAGTTGCATTAAGTTACACATCTCTACCATATTTTATTTTTTCCTAGTCAAAATGTTTATTACCTTAATGTTACACATCTCTAGCATCCTTGGCTAGAGAGCACTTCTCAACCCAATAGAAAATCACTAGTTTTATTAAAAAAATAAAATTATTTTATTATATTTCAAAATAAAAATAGTGTATTCAAAATCTAGAGTCCAACGACGTTAAATTAACTATTTTACTTTAATTATTTCACCTTTTCTCATTCCATCTCGCACTGCCTGATAAAATCAATGTTGGATTTCTATTTTGTTTATATATAATAACTATATCGATTTTTAATTAGGGTTGATATTGACACTAGATTAAATTTATTAAATGTTAAATGTTAAACATTTAAGATTGACACCTACCCCATACTAGGTTGTAGAAAAGAGTCTAAATGCTTTTATTCACTAGAACAAATGCAATTTTCATGATGGATTTAATGTACCTATCAATAATGCATTGTTGAAACATTAACATATATATATATATAGTTATGCTATGTTAAATGTTATAGTTATATTATGTTATAGTTATGTACGATACATGTTACAATATGTTATGTTATGCTACTATACATATACATATACATATACATATACATATACACATACATAGATATATATATATATAGTAAATAACAATTATTTTTTTTAGATTTTTAACTTTAAATATTAATATTTTATTTTTATAACTAGAATCATACTATAGCTATTATTTAAAAATTATTTAAAATATAAATTAACTTAAATTTAAAATAATAAAATAAAATAAAATTTCTTATGTTATAAATAGAGGTTCACCATGAGTAACCATATTTATCATGTTAATCTCAAGCTCCTAATTTACTTTTTTATTGGTTACAGTTTCCTTGTTTTTTGTTTTGGAGTTTTTTGGTGTATATTTTCTATTAAATTTGTTAGAAATTTAAAATTCAATTTAAATAACAAAAAAATAAAAATAAAAATGAAAATTTATTTCACAAATTCCTAAAGAAAAAATTTAAAACCTAAAATAATTAGAAAAAAATGTTTTTACCATTCAAAACCAAAAAATATGCATGTAATAAACAAAACATTGCATGTAAGAAAAAAAATTTAAACCTAAATAGGGTTTTTATTTATGGTTTTCTAGGTTGGCTTTGTGGTTTTCAAGGTTGTTTTGAAGGGTTTTTTTTAATGGTTTTCTTGGTTTATTTTGTGATTTTCTAAGTTCTTTTGTAGGTTTTTTTTTGTGGTTTTCATGGTTGTTGTATGGTTTTATTTATTTATTTATAAATTAATAGGTTTTCATGGTTTTGGTACATGGTTGTTTTCTTTAAATTAATTTGTTTAATTTTGCAAAAAAAATAAATAAGAAAGACAAGAAAGATAGAATACCTACCTTTATTTGAGCCTCTAGGACATTGGCAAGGCTGATTTGAATTTTCCATGCTTCAATTTCTTGATCGATCTCCAATACTCTCAGTCAATCTATAGCCACGCTCTCAATCGAGCTTTGAAATTACCTACAATCTGTGCAAATGGTGCACGTAGACCTTGGGAGCAATATTTAATAAAAAAATGGCTCAATAGAGCCTTAAAGCTCGATAAAACCATAATTCTCCATCAAGCTCTTTAGCTCGATCAAGGGTTTGTTTTTAACCCTCGATCGAGCTACTTTATTAGCGTCTAAGGAGCTTGATCAAGCACTTAAAAAAGGCTCGATCGAATGCTTAAATGGCTCGATCAAGTCATCATTTTTTCCACCCAAACACACCCTCTCTCGCCAAAAAGTGTAACCCAACTCCATGCTTTCACCCTGAATGATTGATGTATTCATGGGCTAACAAGTGTTGTTGCAACTACCTTGAGAGGGCATCAGAATCTCTTGATGATTCTCTGATATAGTTTAGAATTTTATGATTACATATCCACCCATGAGCTGTAGCTTCTATGTTTATCATATGTTTGACAAAATTTCTATCATTTATTAGGCATGTCTAGGTCAAGATCTTACTCAAGTTTTGAATGGTTGGAATCATTATCATCTTAGTTATGTTTCTAGAAATTCATAAATAGTTCTAGGCAGTGGTCTAAAGGCTAGCCTGAAAAAGTGGCATAGATCTCACTACTGCATGCACAAAATTGTGGATTTTGGGTCATAACCGCATGGAGACAAGCTTGTGGGTGTAATTATAGCCTCCTAGCAACATAGATGATGTGTTATCAGTGTAATGATGGATTTAAGCTAAATAAAATGAGTTCGATCTTAGGGATTGACCACCTGGGGTGGCTATTAGGTTCTTGAGTGGCCTGTAGTCTATGAGAGATTTCAGTATGTGTTCCAATTTGTAGGCCCCACATTCATAACTAGAACATGGATGTTGAGTCATATCATAGTGACACTCAGCTCATGCTTACCTTGGAGATCTTGTAGAAGTCGGTAAGTGTGGGAGGAAGCATTACAGGGTGGTATCAGAGAAAGGTTGAAAAATTGGACCTCAGGGTAAAAGTAGATCATCATACAAGTTTATATGTTTGGCATGAAGGAATGATGGTTAATTTTTGTTATATGCATTGAGTTTATATGTATTCTTGTCATTTTATTGTTGTTGTGGTTACATGAATGATAGATGCTAGTTAATTAGTGTGGTCATATGCACGTGCATTGGTTAGTCATGCATGATAATTAACTTGTTGTTATATGCATTATGGTTAAGTTATTTATATTATTATATATCATGCTAATCTAGACTGAGTTTTGCAAATGTAATGGCCTCCCTTGAGATACATTGAGGTATGATTTTGATTATGTATTTTATTTAGTTATTTAACATGGTATGTTTGTAGGAAATAGAAGATTAGAGATGAAGAGCATAATAGTTGAGTTCAGTTCAATTGGCTCTTCAAACAGGACGAAAGAGACATTGGTCACATGGGAGATATTTGTTGAGCAATAAGGAGAGGGACATTCTCATGGTTTGGAAGATGAGAAGTTTGAAGGCAAGAATTGTGATTTGCAAGGTAGATAACGAGCAGTTGATTCAGGCACAAGAAAGGCTTTCTAGAGCTCTAGAAAAGAAAGTTGAGGTTAATCTAATGATTCTTTAGAGCCCTTCAGATTTTCAAAAGAAGAGACAATTGGGAATCCATAATGAGAACTGGCAGAAAGAAACATAATGGTGTAGATGGAAGTAGGTCTAGGAAGGGGCACAAAATAGATAGGGATGATACAGTGAGAGGTGGAAGATCGCTAGATACACCTAATCCCTAGCTTCCATGGATTATATCTCTGAAGCATAATGAAATAGACTTGAAACTTTGAACACCTATATGATAATAATTTTCCTTCATATTCTTAACATTTAGATATTTAATACTTCATAGAAAGAAAAAAAGTTATAGAATAAAAGCCAGCATATCTTCACTAAAGGAAAAAAACATCCTAGAATTATGCTATTTTTGAACCAATGTTCCACAAATGATTTAAGAATAGAAAGAATAAGAAACTATATTCTTTGGCAATGATAAGAAGTAAATTGGTTATAATCCACGTCAAGGGGGAAACCTCCTTTATATGAATCTAACACACAAAATAGGATTCCAATACAAATTAATACTTTATTATAAATATGAGATAAAGTAATATCATGTAAACTATCACGAGACAACCTAAGCGTAAATAATAAACTAATAATGAATGATTATTAGGTCATTAACAAAAGGGTTATAGTGTCTTGGATAAATGCTTTCTCTAGGAGAAGACAATGGAAACAAGAAGAAAATGTGTAAATTGTTGAATGATCATAGATTCATGGATTGCATTATAGCTAGAGATTGTCAAAATATAGACTTCACAATTGTTTAAATGTTCATTTTCCATTTTGGGTTTCTAGGGTAAACGTAGTTTCTTTATGCTGTGAATTTTTCTCTAGTTGTGTTAAATGTTTTGTATAAGTAACTAGTATTCTTATCTAAGTTGAACATGTTCCCTATAGTTGTATGTATTATTCCAACATAGAAATACTCAATGTATTTTTTTCAATGTCACATATTTCATTTCCCTATTAATGCTATTTAAAATTCCACATCTATATAATAATACTCTTCATGCACTCTATCTTAATGTCATATCAATGGTTTTCACAATTCCTTTGTTGCATTTATGTAGGCAAACTTCTATTTATATCATTAAATTCTAGTGAATTCATATCCATAAAGCATGTTTTCTACTTGATGTAGCATTAATAATCTAATAAGACCATGCACATCACTGTTAAAAATATACACTGGCCTAGATCCATCTTAACCCTAGATCTATCGAATACTGAGAGGGATCAAATATTTCAAGGTGCAAACCTCTTTCTTGAATGCAAAACTTGAGGAAATGTTTGCACCTCGAAAGATTTGATACCTTCCCATTCTTGATAGATCTGAGATTAATATGGATCTAGGCTGGTTTCATTTGTGCGTCGTCACAACTATTTTGTTGAACATCTAATTATTCCTATAATTTTAAGTATGCTAAATATGTATAAGAATAATCTAGTCATTTCAATTTTGAATTGTCTCATTTACATCAATTGGTTAGTGTTGGTTTTAACCCTATGCATAAATTACCTGCGAATGAATTATTAAAAACAAAAAATATACAATGGTGAGAAACACAAAAAAATACACAAAGATTCTCCCTTTGATCCCAAAACTGGGACTACTAGATTGATTTTTCATTATATTCCTTTCAATGTTACAATATATATATTTACATGCCGAAGCATTCATAAAACCCAATCCGTCAACCATGGATTAGAACATAATTGTAGTTCCCTTGACTAGATCTATAAAATACCATGGGCAGAAAACCATCATCCCCAAAACCATGTGTGAAACCCATGCAAAAAACCATTGGTAGGTCCACCCACCTAATATAGGGTCCAAAAAAAAAACGGGTTGTTGCCCCGGACCTCGCCCGACAAGGGGGGTTGTTTCCCCCCATTGAACCGGTGAAATGAAGGGGGGGCCAGGGAAAATTTTAAGGATGAAAGTTTATCTTAAAGTTTAGAAACCTTGGTGAATCTTAATGGTCCCTAATATGCAAATTGTAAAATTTGTACTGATATTTTTGTATAAATATTTAGATTTCCAATGATTTTATATTAGTCGATATAATATTTTGGAAAATTTTAAGGTAAAATAATGGTGTACTATAAAATTTTGGGAAATCATTTTAGAAAAAAAATTGGAAATTGGCAACCCTTTTTTTTTAGAAAATGAATGGAAAATTAGCCAATCTACGAATATTAGCCCCTAAAATTTTCCTTGGGGGCGGTTGGCTACCCCCCTCTGACTCCCTGACATTGCGTGTGGGGCTAGTCATAAAAATAACTCCTCTAACCCCATGACATCGCGTGTGGGGCTAGCCATGGAAATAATATAACACAAACCCAACATTCTCCCACTTGTTGTTTTCTTTCCATTGGGGGCCACAAAAGAGCTTAGTCATTGGTCCAGCCTTGCAACGCCCATTGTTTCTCTACACCAAGAGAACTTCTCAGTGCTCACATACTTTGTCAATGTATTTGCAGTATTCTTCAAAGTGTCCACCTTTACTAGCAACACCTTTTTGTCCTCAACCATATCCCTTATAAATTGATACTGAACATCAATGTGCTTTGTCTTTGAATGATAAGCAGGGTTCTTTGCCAAGAAAATTACATGTTGGTTGTCTCAGTCTATCCTTATTACTTACTATACTAACCCCATACTTGAACATAATCTCTACAACCGAAATGCTTCCTTGCTTGCATAAGTGGCTGCCATGTATTATTCCTTTGTAGTTGAAAGCGCCACTACAAACTGTCTCTTACTCATCCAACTAACTACACCTCCAAATAGGTTAAACACATACCCACTGTTCAATCTTCTCTGATCCAGATTTCCATCCAATTTGCATCAACAAAGACACGGAAGTCCAAAACTCTATCCAATCCAAGTCTTCCTTGGTAGCATAGACCATAATCACTAGTGCCACGTAAATACCTAAAAAACTACTTCATTGTTGTCCAATTCTCCTTCCCTGGTTTTGACATAAACGTGCTCAATGCTCCCACTGCATGTGCAATGTTTGGTCTAGTATAAACCATTTCATACATTAGGCTATTGACTACACTTGTGTATGGAACACGGGACATGCCCTCTTCCTCTTCTTGTGTCTTGGGACACTGTTCAACAGATAAATTTATACCTACAGGAATAGGAACCTTCATTGGTTTACTATCCTACATATTAAACCTCTGCAGTATTGTCTCAACATACTTCCTCTGGTTTAACCAGAGCTTCCCCTTTGTCTGATCTCATTTAATTTCCATGCCCAAAATATAGTTTGTAGCACCAAGATCTTACACGTCGAATTTGGAGGACAATTGGGTCTTCAATCCTTGGATAATTTCTTTGTCATTTCCAATCAGCAACATATCATCCACATACAAGACCAGATAAATAACATGATGATCAATTAATTTAAAATATACACAGTGATCCAGTTTTCTTCTGGTGGTGCTAAGTCCCCATATAAATGTATCAAATTTTTGATACCACATCCTTGGTGACTGTTTTAACCTATACAAAGACTTTTTTAACATGCATACTAGTTCATTCTTACCCTTCACTGCAAAGCCTTTAGGTTGCTTCATGTAGATCTCTTTTCCTAGATCCCCGTTAAGAAATGTTGTCTACACATCCATTTTTTCTACCTCAAAATCAAAAGCAGCAACAACAAATAAAAGTAATCTAATAGAAGCTACCTTGGCAACAGGAAAAAAAATATCACCAATATCGATTCACAACACCTAGGAATAACCTTTTTCTACCAAACGAGCTTCGTATTTCTCCACCTTAGCTTTTGTATTCATATTCTTCTTAAACACCAGTTTCTACTAATGGGTTTCCTTCCAGCCGACAACTTCATGAGATTCCACACCTCATTTTTGTGCAAAGATGCCATTTCATCAACCATGGCCACTTTCCAAAGTTTTGCATGCTCTGAATCTACTTCTCCCTTGACAATTCTGGGATCATCATCAATAATAGATAATAATAAAAAAATTGATTAGAAAGCAGATGGACTATACCTTTGTGGTTGCCTTCTTTCTCAAATTGATCTTCTCACAACTGGAGTTTATGGCTCTTCATCTTCTGATTCCTCTTCTGTTATAGAGTCTTATTCTTCCTCCTTTAGCTTAAACTCTATCTTCTCAGGTTTGTTTGGTAGGACTTAAAGATTACCAACGTATTTCACCTCTTTAAACCCCACATCTCAGATGTAGACAACCTTCCTTGTTTCTAGGTTCCAAAACTTGTAACCTTTTAAACCATTCCTTACCTAATAAATATGAACCTTTCAAATTTACTATCTAACTTGGTTCTTTTCTCCTTTGGAACATGTACATGTGCATCACATCAAAATACCCTCAGATGTGAAAGAGAGGATTTCTTACCAGTCCATATCTCATGTAGAGACTTATTCTCCAACACTGATGAAGGTGATCTATTAACCAGGTAACATGCAGTCTCCATCGTCTCTACCCAGATTTCCTATCATAACCTGGAACCACTAAGCATGCTTCTTGCCTTTCCCATCAACGTCTTGTTCATTCATTCTGAAACTCCATTTTACTGAGGTGTGTATGGAGTAGTATTCTATTTTGATATACCACACTTCTTACATAACTCTTCAAATTCCTACTTGTAGAACACTCCACTGTTATCTATCCTCAACAACTTTATCTTCTTCTCTATTTTATTTTCCACCAAAGCCTTAAATTCTTTAAACCTATCAAAGACTTGAGATTTCTTCCTTATGAAATATATCCTTGTATTCCTTGAGAATTCATCTATGAATGATACATAGTACACAGACTTACCTAGTGATGGAACTGACATAGGTCCAAACACATCATTATGCACAAGCTCCAATATCCCTTTTCCCCTCTTAGCACCAGAGGGGAAACTTACCCGATTTTTCTTCCATATACACAATGTTCACAGAAATCGAAATCTAAAGAGAAGTTAGACATATCTTCTACCATACCATTACCATGAAGTATTCGAAGGCCCTTCTCTCCAACATGTCCAAGCCTTTGATGTGATAGCATGGTCTTTTCTCCAGGGACCACAAGGTTTTCTGCTCTACTTTTAGGAACCACAAAACTATTGCACCCATCAATAACAATGCTACACAAAATATTGTAAAGAGTTCCAATCCGAACTCCCCACATCAATACCAGTGCTCCTCGAATGATCTTGTAGGTATCTTCCTCAAACACTATTTTTACACCTGCATCATCCATATTGCTTATAGAAATCAAATTTTGGGTCAATGTAGGAATATTCAAAACACCCTGAAGCGTTCTAACCCTTCCACCTTGCAATTTCATCTTGAATTTTCCATGTACAACAATTCTAGCCTTCCTGCCATCCCATAAGAATAAATCACAACCATCATATTTCTCATACTCACATAACCACTCCCTATGGGGACTAAAGTGAAAGGATGAACCTAAGTCAATCAACCATGCCTCATGATCTACATATGTACTTGAAGAAGAAGCCAATTACACATCCCCACCTTCATTTGAGGTCGTTTTCACCTATGAAGAAGGAGCATTATCATCTCCCTTTCCTTTCTTAGAAGCTTTAGATCTACATTCCTTTTCGAAGTTCCATTCCTTTCCACATTTCTAGCACACCTTTACATGTTTTCACAGAAATTTAGATCTCCATCTAGATTCATATCTCCCACTCGAGGACTTATTTTTGTTTCTGTTATGGGACCATCCTCGTACAGAAAAGGAATCACCATTTTGGATCTCCATATTTCTCCATCTCATCTCCTCCAACAACAAGGATGAGACTATTTCATCAAACCACAAGGTAGTTGTATTGCTACCTATTGCAACAACTAGAATATCCCACTAATTTGGTAGAGAACACAAAAAAATGATGCACTTATCTTGATCTGAAATTTTAATATCAACATATAACAACTGTCTTACCATAGTATTAAAGGTGTTCAAATGCTCTGTCATCAAGTCTCCATCCTTCATCCTCAGGTTATACAAATTTTCCATAGGAACAATTTATTCACTAGAGACATAGAATGGTACAAAGTCCCTAACTTGTCCCTCAAATACTTCACCAAAGCTTCCCCTGATACATTCAACAATACTACATCTGAGATACACAACCGTATTGTGCTCTTTATCCAACTTCTTCCAGTATTGATTGGACATTGTCGTTGGTTTAGTACCTGAATCTACCACGATCCACTGATCTTTATCCACCAACAAATGCTCCATCTTGAATTTCCACAAATCAAAACTTTGACCATTAAATTTCTTGACCTTTATCTTTTCACTTCTTGCCATCTTCTTTCACCACAACAATCGATCCCGTAGATCTCCCACTAAAAGGGGTCTACCATAGGCCTGAGAAAGACCCCTCAATAGCAAAGGCATTCCCTTGAATCCAAAACAACTCTCATACCAAATGTACGTTTTAACCCTATACAAAAAATTACCTGAAAACGAATTCTTAAAAACAAAAAATATACAATGTCAAGAAACACAAAAAAATATACAGATATTTTCCCCTAGATCCCAAAACTGGGCTACCAGATTGATTTTTCATTATATTCCTTTCAATGTTACAATACGTATATATACATGTCGAAGCATTCATAAAAACCAATCCATCAACCATGGATTAGAACATAACCATAGTTCCCTTGACCAAATATAAAAAATACCATGGGTAGAAAACCATCATGCCCAACACCATGTGTGAAACCCATTCACAAAACCATAGGTAGGTCTGCCCACCTAATATGGGGTCCAAAAAAAAAAATCTCGGGGCGTTTCCCTGGACCCCATGCAGGGGAGCATCTTCCCTCCCCTTTGACCCCTCAACATCACACGTGGGGCTAGTCATGAAAAGAATATAACACACACCCAATAGTTAGGATGATAAAGATTGTTAATAACTTGAATGATGAAAATTGATGAAATGCAAATTTTGAATGCAACATGACAATGTAATAGTGTTGAATGATAGAAAAAGTGAATACTAAAAATGTGTTCAATTACAAATAGTCTTCATTGTGATCAATCTCAAACTATTTTCTGCTACTATTTTTATTGTCACACCTATTAATTTTGCCATATTTTTATATCGATGATATGAAAAGTGAAATTAAAATTGTATATCATTCAAATATTTAACTCGATTTATTGTTGTAAACATCATACTTGATCTCTCTTTCTCTCCAATATTAATAGTATTTTTCTCCAAACTCAATCATTGTGACTTATGGAGTGTTAAACCTCAAATAAGTTTCAATAGTAGTTGTTTTCTATTACCTCGTTTGAAGGAAAAGTGAGGAACAATGTTGAATAATGGTAAGTGAGAATAATAAGAATGTAGTTAATTAGAAATATTTTATAGTTTCAAGAAGAAAATATTTCAGGTAATTACACATTTTATCTAAGATGAAAATTCAATGTAACCACCCTTCCCTATCTACCCAATTCCACCATCCTGCCAGGGTAAACATGAGAGGAGGAGTTGATGGAAACCAGGATAATACTAAGGCGGGGGGGACTAAATCAATATTGTAGCAATTTTACTAATTCAATATTTATTTGTTACATTAAGTGAGAACAATAACATAGTAAAGAGAAATTTCAGCAATAAATATTACAAACAATCACCTCAACAATCAATGGAACATTCAAGGAACAAATAACTTCAAACACTGCTTCTCCATTTTATTCATAGGCCAAGCTGCAACTTTCAAATACAATGTTTTAGCTACAACCAGTGGGAAGTTACAACTTCCAAATTTATCAGCTGAAACTAAATGTAGCTATTGTTGGCTAGATTGGGCCTGACCCATGTTCGTGTTATCTACGCCAACCAACAAAACCCTAACTGCTGGCCCTTTCAGCAACAACCTGTGTAGCGCAAGCTGCAGTCTCATCCAAAGCAGTATTGGGGGATGATAGAACCAAGTTTCTGCATTGAGAGGCCTGTGTGATAGGTTTATGAAGTCCTTATGGCTCAGATCTACCTTCGCGCACCCTTAACCCTTCCAAACAAACAAGTACTCTTAATTCACTTAAACAACTTCTAGATCTTCATGAAGGGTTATATTCATTCATAACATGCATAATATTATAGATCTACTATTTTCACGCAACAAATAAGAATTAATTCATGTAAATCATAACACAGAGCGAAGATACATAAACTTGTAGAAGTAAGAAAGAAGACACATATGCATAAATTTATTTTCCCTACACACTCAGCTACAAGGGCCTGTGCATTGAGCCTGTGGACTTTTCAAGGCCTTCGCACACTCAGCTGCTGGATCCTTCCCATTTCACATAAGTACAAGAAGCAAACCTTTTCCTACCTTAGCCTTTTTCCCAATACAATGATTCTTCAACAAAAGTTACTTCTCTAGACTCGCTATGACTCATCTATATATAGTATTTTGCTTACAATACCATGGTCCACAAACCATGGGTAGTTCTCAAAACTCTCTATCACTTACCCACCTAAGGGACTAAAGCTCCTTTTTCTCATACTAGATTCATGCTCTGCTTCCATATTTCCTAGAGACTTTACATGCTTACAAAAAAATACAAAATTTGACTCAAACTTGACTCCAGCGACCCTATCCCAATAGGCCCCCAACACAAATTAGGTGACCTGCCATCAAGTCACTCAACTGGCACAACAATCTTGGCTTGGAGTTCATGGAACTCCATCTTCAACTTCTGCAAGTCATGAGTACCCTACACCGCTGACTATTGTACTTCTTCGACCAGGTGCTTTGTAGTAGGGCCAGAGTGAGACGGCTTGCTTTCTCTATCCATGGTCGTGTCCTGGCCCTCAAGATGGCCTCTTTACATTGCAATTCTTCAATCACTTTATGCAACTATTATCATTCCTTAATCGAGCAAAGTGCTGGATGGGTGCCAAAGTGCGCACAATTGACCTGATTTCGTCAAACTACTGTTGCTTCTCCCTTATATCTATACCAATATTCTGCAGAGTGGGGTCCTCCTACAAAGATGTCTAAGGTTCCATGGCCTATTCAAAGGGATATGTGCAGTCCTTAACTGCTATGTCCAAAGTGGGCATTCCCAATTTAATTGCTACTCCCGGACTTCTGGCAGAGTAGTCGGTTGCAACTTCAACTGCAACTCTGAGATCTGCAGTTGAAGTTCAAATCAAAATCGACAAATTTCATCATTTAATTCCCTAACTGCTGAAACCAACTTCCAAATCTTTGTTGTTGACTCTGTTTCTTTAAGAATGTTGAGTTCTATCAGCGTATTACATGCCTATGTAATGACTGCCTCCAAGTTTTGGCTACACGTGGCAATTTTCTTCCTCCACTGTCATCACCTGTGCCTTTTCTATGAATATCTACTCATCGTTGGTTTTCACTTTGTTGATTACTAGCAGTGCGCACTTCTCCCTGACCCTTAACTCATCGGATACTCCTTGATGTAATTCATGGAGGGTTTGAATAGGAAGTGTCATGAGATTGACACCCAAGTCCTTGAGCTATGACAACTTAGTGTTCCCTTCCTCTGACTATGCACACAAGGATCCCGCTGGCAATGGAATGACTCTGAGATCTAGCGTCTGATGAGTATGCAACACAGTCATGCTCACTTCTTACAGGCTCGCTTGAATCTCGCTGGCTTGGCTAGCGCTCGCTTGCATTCATCTCGTATGAATCTACAGGTCACATAGATCCTTCTGCACATTCCCCAGCACCTATTGGTACTGATATTCAAACTACGTCCAAAGTTCTGTCATGATTTCATAGACCTTATCTTCAATTTCATGCAAGTCCCCCTTAGTGAGGACCATTGGATCAATGTGTGTGCTTGTCATATTTTTGCCTCTTTCTAGGTCTAGAATTTGTCTCCTTAGGCTGTTTAATTACTCTAAATGGAGTGCTCTACTCCTCGCCCTCACCTCCTTCAACATCAAACTCCCCTTTGTCCTTAATGCGACCAGAATCAGACTCATCAACATCGATAATGGTCTCCTTAGCAACGCACTCTTTCTCAGCAACTACCTTAGTGGCAGCCACCTTGGAAGCATCTTCCTTCTTCTGTTGTGCAACGTTCTCTCGAGATGCAACCTGCTCAACCTCTTTCTGCGTTTGCACTGCTGTGGTTTGGATGGAGGAACTCTCCCTAGCCTTATTTGTACCCTCGTCGATATCTGATGGGTGCAACCACTCTCCTGATTATTTCCTCACAATCTCATGTACATCGGCCTCACCTGCCATGTACGATAGCTTGTACCATGTCTTCTTCAAATCCCTTCTCACGTGAATAAACACTTTTCTAAAATCCACCTTGAACTCTACATAAGCTTCCAGCTGTTCAAATATAGTTGATGATAGCCTCGGCCTCTGGATGATCATTGCGCAAAGATACATATCTATCAACACCCAAAACATCTTCATCTCCATGACTCTCATATGGTCCTTTGTGGCCCAAAGTGAATCAAACTTCGCGGCTTCTGGTAAGTCAACATCCTGTGGAGGGAATTGAATGCCTTCTGGCAACCTCCATGTGATGAGGGAAATCAACAACAATAGCCAGACATAATGGAATGTCTTTCCTTCATCCTATGCTTCGCGACAATTTATCAAAAAATCTTTACAGAGGTATTGTGCCCAGTTTTACTGCACTCCCTTAGCACATTGGGCAACAAGTGAAATTATTGGCATTGGAACCTTATCTGCGTGACACTTCCTCATGATCTCGAAGGCCAAGATCTATGCGGAAAACTGTACTTCCTTGTCTGTAATAGATTGGATGGAATATCCACACAACTTCTTCACTAAGCCAAACTCACTCTTCATTTGGTCTGCGAGCTACTTTTCTTTGGTTTTACCTCCAAATGCCTCGGTTGGATCTACCCCTTGATAGGGAAACATTGTAATGCAGTGGATCAACATGTCCATAATGGGGATGGCTTCTCCCAACCAGAGACACCCATCATGTACTAGGGTAAGAAATGGTCACACATAGACCGTGTTGATGATTGTTTTGCTTAAATTTGGCACGCACAACATGTTCAACAATCTTGCCTTCTAAACCCCTGTGACCCATTTCATTGGCTCCAGTCACGTTATGTTGGTCTCTTCATAATAGATCTTTTCCAAATACTTATTCGACACAATCTAGGGCAATTTCTCATGATATTCCAGATCCCAATTTTCCATCTTAAGTGGTGGAATGTTCCCTAATAGCGCGCCTTCAAACACCACCTTCTCCGGTAGCAGTGGTGTAGAAACCATGAACTTTGCAGTATTTGGGTCCTTTGGTACCTTCGATTTACCTTTTCGTAGTGGGGTATACTTTGGGAGCCGAGTTATAGGCTCACCCTCTTCAGCATCTAACTCCTTAATGCCTCTATGAAGATCTTCTTCATCAAGATCCAGGGGTTCATGCAATTGTTTTTACTTGTCCATTTCCCCTTTTGGTGAATCTCAATGGGGTTTTTCCTTGGTGACTTCCTCATCGTAATTGACCGTGGTTTATTTTGTTTTCTCTTAGAAGCAGAGGGCTTAGGCCTAGGTGACCTCGGGGTCATAGGTATAGTGGGTGTTTCTTCTATTACCTGTGCAACTTTAGGGGTTGCGGCTTTAGAACTTGTGGCTTCTGCGGGGTTAGTGGTCATCATTCTCTCAAATATGATCTCTCGGTGCTAATTAGGTAACCTGGCAAATTCTGGTTTGGCTAAAATGACTTCCCAGATCTTCTCAGACATAAAGTAATCTCTCTACCAGCAAAGATTAAGGCAAATTCTCTAAAAGAAAAGTGTTCTAACATTGGCCATCCTGCCATATTTATAGGCAAATTTGAATTCAAATCCAACCATTCCATCCAAATTTCTATCATAAATGCATTGGCAAATTTCCAAAGATGTTCACCATAAATGTAGCCTCCCCTCTCCTCCTAATGGAAAATTTACCATCCAATCATCTATAGTGCATCCAACGGCTATTTTGTGACCCTGCTACATGACACCAATCCCCATGGTGTAGCTCTCTTGGTGCAACTCCTCCTGGAGCCCTTCTCGCTTCCTCATGCAACCCCCTTACTTTGTTTTTCCACTTCTCATGCACTGTAGTTTAGAGTCTTGTACTTCCTTGCAGTTGCTCGAAGTACTAAGACTATCTGAGCTAAACTGTGTCACCATCTGGAAGGTGGGAAACTTAATATGTCGATCATGCAAGGCCTTCTTGTGCTCCTTTTGCAGCGATTGGTGAAATCCTGCTAAAAACTAGTCTTCTTCTAATTCTAGCAACTACGTGAGGTGTTACTCCATAGTATCGCGATCTGCCATATCAGTCAATGCTGCAACCCATAGACTCGGAAAAATATACTCCATGGGCATCACAACCTCTATCCCATAGACCAATATGAACGGATTTTGGTCTGTCAACCTTTTACACGTCATCCTATATTGCCATAGGACTGCTAGAATGCGTACATCCTAATCATTCCTTTTCATAATGCACACCTTCATCAGTGTGCTCTCAAGGATCTTATTGAAAGCTTCAACTGTACCATTAGACTGTGGATGATAGGGCGTACTCTTCTAATGATAAACCTGGAATTCTTCGAGCATCGTTGTAATTGTTTCATTTAAGAAATGCATACCCCTATTGTTCATCCGTATCTTAGGACATCCAAACCACATCAAGACAAACTCAAAGAGGAACTTAGCAGCTATAGTATCACTACAATCTTTGACAAGTTGTGCCTCTTCCCATCTCGTCAAATACTCAGTCACAATAATAATGTACCGTGCACGTGTCTTTTTCCCTAGTGATTGTACCAGACTAACACAGTCAATTGCCTATTTTTCAAACACCTGCAAAGAAATTTGCGGGTTTAAGGGTAGTTCGTCCCTCCGCGATGGTTTCCCCATCCTCTAACAAGCATCACATGCCCTGCAATATGCCTTAAAATCCTTATGCACCGTTGGCCACCACAACCCTCTGTGCATAATCTTTTGTCTGATTTCTTTGCCTACATAGTGTCCTCCAGCCACTCCCCCATGTGATTCAGTGAGAATGCTAGATCGTTCAAACTCTGGAACATATTAGCATAGTATTTCATCGAAGCCCATCTTATACAAGTGTCTAGTGATCACAGAAAAATCAGCTCCGCAGACCACCAATTCCTTTTTCTTCTGTGTAGAATATCCCTCCGGGGTGGTTCCAGTAGTTAAGAACTGAATTATATCTACAAATTGATCGTCTACGACATGTACAACACAGAGTTGTGCATCCGGTAACCCTTCCTTCAAGCTAGTGGGTTCTTCTCCTGTCTCAATTATGGACAAGTGGTCCAGTCCCACATTCAATCATATGGACTTCACAAGTACCTTAAAATCATATTCTTGAAAAAGAAATAACTACCTATAGATATTCCCCCCAACACAGGCTTGTTGACCAAGTACTTGAGATCATAGTGATATGTGTGCATTTTGAATTGTGTGCCTAACAGGTAACGTCGAAACTTTTGCAACGTGTATACCATTGCCAACCCTTCACGCTCTATAGTTGATTAGTTCTTCTCCACCTTTGATAATTTCCTGCTTGCGAAGGCTATAGGATGATCAATCTCACCTTCACCTAGTTGGGTCAAGACTGCACCCAACACAATACAGGAGGCATCCACATGAACATGAAACTCTTTCTTCCAATCTGGGAACACCAAAATGGGCGCATTCACCATCTTTTCCTTCAACACATCCAGACTTTGCTAACACTCTTCATCCCAGCAGAAATTCACATCCTTGTTCAGTAATTTCTCCATTGGCGCAGTTATCTTCGCATAAGCTTTGATAAACTTCCTATAATATCCGGTGTGGCCCAGTGTTGCACATAGTTGGATTACATTGTTTGGAGCTTCTAAATTGATAATAACATCTATCTTCGCAGGGTTTAGCATTAATCCCAGATTACATACCACCTAGCCTAGCAAGATCCCATAAGGCACACAAAAGCTACATTTCTTAAAATTCAGGGAAATCTAGTATCTGCGATAAGTATCCAACTTAAGGCGTAGACTTGCAACATGGTGTGTTACCAACCCAAACATAATCCAGTCATCAAAATATAATTCTAAGAATTTATGGATGAATTCTTTAAACGTTGTAAATACGACCCTTGAGAAGATCGTGGGCACATTCTACAGCCCAAATGGCATCACTGTGTATTGGAAGCATCCCCACTCTGTCACCAAGGTGGTCTTGCTATGATCTTTTGGTGTGATATTAATCTGATGGTACCCCTTTAACCCATCAGTGAATGAATAGGCTTCCTGTCATCCAACATTCTCTAAAACTTCATCTGTAAATGGTGTTGGAAATAGGTCATGAACGCATGCATCATTTACCTTTCTCAGATCTACGCATATCTTGATTTCACCTTGTTATGTCTTTTCTTGAACAACCATAGGGCTCACCCACTTAGACTCTTCTACTGGCTCAATGATTCTAGCCTCCAGCATTTTGTCCAGCTCTTTGCACACCTTCTCCTTATACTTGGGATTTAGATGCTAGGGTCTCTGTTTCATGGGCTTCGCATCAGGCTTTAGAGTGATCTTCATTACACCTAGATCTCCTACTATTCCCTTTAGATCCAAGAACTTGGTAGGAAACAAGTCCTAATATTTGCGCAATAGTTCCACAACTTTATCAACTGTATCTTCATCCCACTAATCACCTATCTTTGCAAACTTAGGTTATGCGTCGGATCCAATGTTTAATTGCCTAGTCTTCAAAGGTTATTTTATATTAGGGTTCGCTTCCTTGGGGCCTTCAACCTCGCATTGTTCCTCGATTTCTAGAATGTTGATATTTCTTGGATCCTCTTCTTCTTTGGTAGTCACGTTGTAGCATTCCAGCGCATGGCGTAGTGATGTATTCCATTCTGGTTAAACCCATTCTACTAGCTCCTCAATCATCCTAAGGATTGTGGCCTTAATTTTTTGGAGTGCTTCATCAATGCACATAAATCCATCTTTAAAATTCAAAGTTAATAAGAAAATTTCCCGCGGGATATACCACTTGGCCATCCCATGGCGTACCTCTGTTTCTAAGTACCAATTCATCGGAATAGTATCTAGGGTGTGACAAAATATATGTACCCATTCTGGTTGAGGTTCTTCTCCCCAAGATTTAGTCCATCACGCCAAGTGCTCACGTGGATCATCCCTTCTGTTGTATTTTTCAATCATGCGGGTATTGGCGTACCCAAATCTCAGCTTCATCATTTGCCTGTATTCTTTCCAGTCAACGAATCTACCCTTATGCATACCCCACCAACAGGAAGGAATAGCACACAATGCTAGACCTAGTGCCTGGAATCAATTATCTTTTGGCACCTCCCTTTCAAACTTATCCAAAAATAAACTAACATGATCTAAGCCATCATAGTGAGGAAGATTTCTTACCTCTGTGGATACGCACCAAAGAAATTTTGTCATCATATTGCAACATAGCATAGAAACTTCGTGCAACCAATGCTTGAGTTCTTCATCTGAATATGACGTACAAGAATTATCTCTATCCCGTGATTCACCCATTTGCAGTGGTATTGATCCAATCTTTTTCACACACAGTAATCTTGTCTATTTGACCCAAATCGTCTTTCTCTTCATAGTCATGAATTGGTTCAGTGTAGCACACTCCTTTAGTGGGATCCAGTGGTACAATAACTTTAAGTGCCTTCTTTTCAAATGTCATCCTTCACTTCTTCAGGTTAATTACCACATCCATGTCGAAGGCCCAATCAATACCTAAGACCGTAGTGTAAGGATTGTTGTCATCGACTATTTCAATTACTTCAAAATTGGCTGGAGCGCTCACTCCCTCATTATCTATTGTTACCCCATAGAGGTGTCCAATAGGAATGATATTTTGTTGATTAGCCATGTGTATCTATATAGGATACCATTGTAGCGCAGGTCTCCCCATCCTTTCCCATGTCTGCTTTGGAAGCAAGTTCACATTAGATCCCAGGTCCAATATGACTTGATCCATTTCATACTCTCCCTTCTCTGCGGGTAGCCTCATTTCATGCTCTACCCGATTCTTATGTTTATCCAATTCCTCACAGCGTGTTATTCTAGAGGAGTCTTGATTTTACCTGTACAGTTGTCAATTAGCTCTTGGAGCCCTTCCACCACCTTCCTATCCCACAACAACTTCATATAGGTTTTCAAAAAGAGTAGCCAATAACGAGGGATCCACGTCTTGCGCTTCATTGTTCTCAGCCAATTTTTCTTGATTCCTGAATGTAGAAGCCTCAGCAAAGTTCTTCTTGGCCTCTATAAAAGTTTCTTTAACCTTGTTAAGAACAAATCTGACCTCTTTTTCGGTAGCCTTACACATCCAGTCTTCAATTTCTGGCTTCTTTCCTTTATCCTCTCTCGTTGAAATACCACTTCGTGTAATGATATTGGTGTTATGGTCCTCTTTGAGAGGCTCTGCCCTCATCATGTGTATGTTTTGCATGGCATGTTGTGTCTTTTTCTCCTGCATCTTTTCTATTAGCACTGGGCATTCTTCTATCGCATGATCAAACTTTCTACAATATTGATGGGATGGATGCGTTGGGTTCTGACAGTCATGCACAAAAGGACCAGCTTCTCCATAGTTATAACAAATGATTTGTCCACGCCCTCTACCAGCCCCTCGTCTTCCTCTTCCATGCCCCTGGAATCCTCTGCGCGTTGCGCCTACACCCTAATCCTGAGGCCAATTTTATGCCTGCATTTTATACGTAGGGGTCCACTCCATAATTAATTCGTAGCTTCGATAGTTTCACTCATCATGCCCAACCAATTTATAGAAGGTACAAAACAATTGTTTCAGTGTCTGTACAAACTTTCGCAAGAGGTGACAATGGTCAGTTGCATGCTTTCCAACTACCTGGAAGATAGTGCACAATACGGGTATTCCTGCACCTGGTCCCGCAATGTTTTTAGGCTTAAAAGTAATAGGGCCTCCTCTAATCAGGTAATTCTAGTAATCAGGGTAGTGATCCTTATCACGTCCCTTTTCTTTACATTTGATGCACCATACTTAAGCATGGACCTCAGGCTTGGATTCCTTTCCTGTTTTTAAGCTCTGTAACTCCATGTGTAGGCTTGCAAACAGTGATTGAATCTGTTGTACTCCAACATTCATATCCTGCACTGGTGAGGCTTCCTACCTCATTGTGATATCCACACCGTTTTCTTGCATTCCTATCTTATGTTGTAATAATGGTAATCTTAGATGGGGAAGGAGAGACGTGATGTACCAATCCCTATGCTGAGAATCTATGATAGACATATTAGCCTGTTGGATCAAGAACTTTAGCCTCTGATCAAAGTCCCACGTGGGTCCATTTACCCTTTGTTGTATTTCCTTAAATTATGTTATAGACTGCACACCTGGGACTTATGATTTTTAAACACATTGTTCAATGCCTGCTGAGTCTCTGCCATCATCAAGCTGTTCTGTCTGTACAGAACTTGATATACCAAGTCAACGCCCTATCCTGCAACAATGTGACTAGCTATTGGGATGGGGTCCCTAGGGGTAGAATGGAATTAATTAGTTATTTTTGTCACAATTTTTTTAAAAGATGTAAAGTATCCATGATATATGGAAGTAGAGCATGTAGATGAATAAGAGTTGAAGGGGCTTAGCCCCTTGTTTAAAGTAAAGTATTGAGTCAGTTTTGAGATTCACCCATGGTCTGTGGACCATGCCATTGTATGGAAAAGTCTATAAATAGTCGAGTCCTAGCGAGTCTTAGGACAAGTTTTGATAGAGAAGTGGGATCATTGAAGAGTTCTGGGAAGGAGCTAAGGCAGGAAGGATTTGCTTCCTGCACTTAGGTAGAAAAGGGAAGGCTCTGTAGCTGAGTGCGCAGAGGCCTGGGTAGGGTCCGCAGGTAAGTGTGTGGTGTAACTATGTGCACAATATAGTTTGAGTCTGTAATCATTGAATTGAAGATCAATAAAGACATTTTTCCAAATAATTACTGAGTATTTCCGTTTGCATCTGTTTATGTTATATGTTTTCGATGAATGAAATGTTTTATGAAATAATGATTGAATGTTATGTGAATTTGTTGAATCTATCTTAATCATGTATGAAATGAATGCCTAGCCACTTCCACATAGTTTCAGATCATTTGTCTTATGTTTTCTAATGAATAAAGTAGATCTACGTGAACACCAATCAAGGGTTATTTCTTGATGCATGTAAGTAGGTAAATCAACTGTTAAGGTTTCGCAAGGACTGATCATCGACCTTCGCAAAGGTCTGAAGGCCACTTTACTGAGTTGCAGTGACGTGCCCTAGAAGTTTATTGATCTGCATGGAGGCAGATCCAAGGCACTGGAAGACATCACACTAGTCTCTAGATACAAAAACTTGGTTCTTTCATCCCCCCATACTACTTCGGGTGAGACTGCAACCTGTGCTACGCGAGTTGTTACCGAAAGGGCCAGTAGTGTAGGGTTTTTTTGGTTGGAACAACTAACTCTAAACCTGGGTTAGGACCCCCCTAAGCCAACACCAGCTACTCTTTCTTCATATTATCATGAGTAATCTATTGTGTTGTCCATACAGCATCTACAAAGAACCAAAATTATTTAGGGTCTTCAATCCCCACACCCTTAAACATAGGCATCTTCATTGTGTTTTCCATGTTAAATGTTTTATACGGAGGTGAAGGTGTAGCTATATACGATGGAGGTGGAGGCAAAGGTGGAGTGGATGGATGAGGTATCCCCACAATACCCTAACTTACCAACTATAGCACACTTCGGGTTGTACCCAAAATAGTTCCTTCATCATCATTAGAAGAAGATCCTAACAACAGACTATATTCAAAGCATGATTCTCAATTTATTCTGAAGGATTTTCCACTTCGCGTAGTCCCAAACATCAAGGTAATGGTATAAATTGTTCTTCACACTGTTGGGTTGTGTTATATTCTTTCCATGTAGTTAATAGGGGGTTTGAAGGGCACCCGTAACCCCACTTTATGGGGTCCGGGGCAGCGCCCCGAAAATTTTGGTTTTGGACCATATGTTAGGTTGGGCGGACCCACCTATGGTTTTGTGCATGATTTTCGCACATGTTTTTTGGACGCAATGGTTTTCGGTCCATGGTATTGGACGCGATGGTTTTCAGTCCATGGTATTGGATGCTTCAGCATGTATAAATATGTATTGTAACATTGAAAGGAACATAATGAAAAATCAAGCTGGTAGTCCCGGTTTTGGGATCCAGGGAAAAATCTCTATGCATATGTGTTTTATGGGTTATGCTCTCGCATTGTTTATTTTCTTTGTTTAAGAATTCGTATGCAGGTAATTTCTGTACAGGGTTAAAACCTACATTTGGTATCAGAGCTGTTTTGGCTTCAAGGGGACGCCTTTGTTGCTGAGGGGTTTCGCTCGGGCCTGTGGTAGACCCTGTTCAGTGGGAGATCTGCAAGATCGATTCTGGTGGTGAAAGAAGATGGCGAGCAGTGGAAAGATAGAGATTGAGAAGTTCAATGGTCAGAATTTTGAGTTGTGGAAACTCAAGATGGAGGATCTGTTGGTGGATAAAGATCAGTGGATTGCGGTAGATCCGGGTACTAAACCATTGAGAGTGACCGATGAAGAATGGAAGAAGTTGGATCGGAAGGAAAAGAGCACAATACGATTGTGTGTCTCGGATTCAGTATTGCTGGATATATCAGGGGAAGCTACGACAAAGGCTTTGTGGGTCAAGTTAGGGACTTTGTACCAATCTAAGTCTCTGGTGAATAAACTGTTCCTACGGAAAAAGCTGTATAACCTGAGGATGAAAGATGGAGACTCGGTGACAGGGCATCTGAATGCGTTTAATACTGTGGTAAGTCATTTATTATCTGTTGATATTAAAATTTCAGACGAAGATAAGTGCATCAGTCTGTTGTGTTCTCTACCAGATTCATGGGATAGTCTGGTTATTGCAATAGGTAGCAATGCAACTGCTTTGCAGTTTGATGAAATAGTCTCAGCTTTGCTGACGGAGGAGATGAGATGGAAAAATATGGACAACCAGAATGGTGATGCCTTGTCTATACGAGGACGGTCCCCGAACAGAAACAAAAATAAGTCATCGAGTGGGAGATCTAAATCTAGAGGGAGATCTAAATCTCCAGGAAAACCTACAAAGGTGGTGTGTTGGAAATGCGGAAAGGAAGGGCACTTTAGAAGTGATTGTAAATCTAAAGCTCCTGATAAAGGAAAGGGATCTGATGATGCTCCTACTGCAGAGGCGAAAACCAACTCAGATGAAGGTGGGGATGTGTACTTGGCTTCTTCAAGTACACATGTAGATCATGAGGCATGGTTGATTGACTCAGGTGCATCCTTTCACTTCACTCCCCATAGAGAGTGGTTCTGGGAGTATGAGAAATACGATGGTGCTGATGTCTTCTTAGGAGATGATAGGAAGGCTAGAATCATTGGTTGGGGAAAAGTAAAGTTGAAGCTGCAAGGTGGAAGGGTTAGAACACTTCCGGGTGTTCTACATATTCCTGCATTGGCCAGAAATCTGATTTCTGTAAGCAAGTTGGATGATGCAGGTGTAAAGACGGTGTTCGAGAAAGATACCTGCAAGATGGTTCGAGGAGAACTGATATTAATGTGGGAAGTTCAGATTAGAACTCTGTACAAGCTGTAAGGTAGCACTGTTGTTGATGGGTGCAATAGTTCTATGGTTCCTGAAAATGGAGTAGAGAATCTAATGGTCTCTGGAGAGAAGACCATGTTGTGGCATCAAAGGCTTGGACATATTGGAGAGAAGGGCCTTCGAATACTTCATGGTAAAGGTATGGTAGAAGGTATGAATAATAGCTCTCTGGATTTTGATTTCTGTGAAAATTGTGTATATGGGAAGCAGAATCGGGTGAGTTTCCCCTCTGGTGGTAAGAGGACGAAACAGATATTAGAACTTGTGCACAGTGATGTGTTTGGACCTGTGAAGGTTCCATCACTGGGTAAGTCTGTATACTATGTATCATTCATAGATGACTTCTCAAGGAATACATGGATATATTTTCTTAAGAAGAAATCTGAAGTCTTTGACAGGTTTAAAGAATTTAAGGCTCTGGTGGAAAATCAAACAGAGAAGAAGATAAAGGTGCTGAGGACAGATAATGGTGGAGAATTTTGCAGCAAGGAATTTGAAGAATTTTGTAAGAAGTGTGGTATAGCATGGCAGAAGACTACTCCATATACACCTCAGCAAAATGGAGTCGCAGAAAGAATGAACAAGACGTTGATGGAAAGGGCAAGAAGCATGCTCAGTGGTGCCGGGTTAGGACAGGAATTCAGGGCAGAGGCGGTGGATACTGCATGTTACCTGATCAACAGATCACCTTCATCAGCATTGGAGGATAAGACTCCACAAGAAGTATGGACTGGTAAGAAACCCTCTCTTTCACACCTAAGGGTATTTCGATGTGATGCATATGTACATGTTCCAAAGGAGAAACGAACCAAGTTGGATAGTAAATCTGAAAAGAGCATCTTTATTGGGTATAAGGATGGTTTAAAGGGTTATAAGCTTTGGAACCCAGTCACACGGAAGGTTGTGTACAGCCGAGATGTGTTGTTCAGAGAGGTAAAAGATGTTATTCAACATGAAGTCCAACCAAAGGAACCTGAGAAGATAGAGTTTGAGCCAAAGGAGGAAGAATCAGACTCTGCAGCAGAGGAGGAATCAGAAGATGAAGAGCCACAAACTCCGGCTGTGAGAAGATCAGTTAGAGAAAGAAGGTAGCCAGAAAGGTATATTCCATCTGCTTTCAGTTCAAATTTTGCTTTGTCTGTTACTGATAATGATCCCAGAGCTGTGAAGGAAGCAGTGGATTCAGAGGATGGAAAACTCTGGAAAGAGGCCATGGTCGATGAAATGGCATCTTTGCACAAAAATGAGGCATGGGATATGGTGGAGTTGCCGGCTGGAAGGAAACCCATTGGCAAAAAATGGGTGTTCAAGAAGAAGACAAATGCAGAAGGAAAGGTGGAGAAATACAAAGCTCGGTTGGTAGCAAAAGGTTATTCCCAGGTGCCGGGAATTGATTTTGGTGATATTTTTTCTCCTGTTGCCAAGGTAACTTCTATTAGATTACTTTTATCTGTTGCTGCTGCTTTTGATTTTGAGGTAGAACAGATGGATGTGAAGACAGCATTTCTTCATGGGGATTTAGAAGAGGAAATCTACATGAAGCAACCTGAAGGCTTTGCGGTGAAGGGTAAGAAAGAACTGGTATGCAAGTTAAAGAAGTCTCTGTATGGGTTAAAACAGTCACCAAGGATGTGGTATCAGAAATTTGATACATTTATACGGGGACTTGGCTTCACCAGAAGCAAAGCAGATCATTGTGTATATTTTAAATTAATTGGTGACCGTATTATTTATCTGGTCTTGTATGTGGATGATATGTTGCTGGTTGGAAATGACAAAGAAATTATCCAGGATTTGAAGACCCAATTGTCCTCCAAATTCGACATGAAAGATCTTGGTGCTGCAAACTATATTTTGGGCATGGAAATTAAAAGAGATCGGTCAAAGAGGAAGCTCTGGTTAAACTAGAGGAAGTATGTCGAGACAATACTCTAGAGGTTTAATATGCAGGATAGTAAACCGGTGAAGGTTCCTATTCCTGTAGGTGTGAGGTTATCTGCTAAACAGTGTCCCAAGACACAAGAAGAGGAAGAGGACATGTCCCGTGTTCCATATGCAAGTGCAGTGGGTAGCCTGATGTATGCAATGGTCTATACTAGACCAGACATTGCACATGCAGTGGGAGTATTGAGCAGGTTTATGTCAAAACCTGGGAAGGAGCACTGGACAGCAGTGAAGCGGGTTTTCAGGTATTTGCGTGGCACTAGTGATTATGGTTTGTGCTACCAAGGAAGACTAGGATTGGACAGAGTGTTGGATATTCATGGCTTTATTGATGCAGACTGTGCTAGAGATCTGGATCAGAGAAGATCTACAAGTGGGTATGTGTTTAACCTATTTGGAGGTGCAGTCAGTTGGATGAGTAAGAAACAATCTATAGTGGCACTATCAACTACAGAGGCAGAATACATGGCAGCCACTCATGCAAGCAAGGAAGCAGTTTGGTTGCAGAGATTGTGTTCAAGTATGGGGTTAGTACAGGGAGCTATAAGAATAGACTGTGACAGCCAAAGTGCAATTTTCTTGGCAAAGAACCCTGCTTATCATTCAAAGACAAAACACATTGATGTTCAGTATCACTTTGTGAGGGATATGATAGAAGACAGAAAGGTGTTGCTGGTAAAGGTGGACACTTTGAAGAATACTGCAGATGCATTGACAAAATCTATGAGCTCTGAGAAATTCTCTTGGTGTAGAGAAGCAATGGGAATCTCAGGGCTGAAAAAATGACTAAGCTCTCCTGTGGCCCCCTGTGGAAAGAAAACAACAAGTGGGAGATTGTTGGGTTGTGTTATATTCTTTCCACGTAGTTAATAGGGGGTTTGAAGGGCACCCGTAACCCCACTTTATGGGGTCCGGGGCAGGGCCCCGGAAAATTTTGGTTTTGGACCATATGTTAGGTTGGGCGGACCCACCTATGGTTTTGTGCATGATTTTCGCACATGTTTTTTGGACGCGATGGTTTTCAGTCCATGGTATTGGACGCGATGGTTTTCGGTCCATGGTATTGGATGCTTTGGCATGTATAAATATGTATTGTAACATTGAAAGGAACATAATGAAAAATCAAGCTGGTAGTCCCGGTTTTGGGATCCAGGGAAAAATCTCTGTGCATATGTGTTTTATGGGTTATGCTCTCGCATTGTTTATTTTCTTTGTTTAAGAATTCGTATGCAGGTAATTTCTGTACAGGGTGAAGGTGTAGCTATATACGGTGGAGGTGGAGGCAAAGGTGGAGTGGATGGATGAGGTATCCCCACAATACCCTAACTTACCAACTATAGCACACTTCAGGTTGTACCCAAAATAGTTCCTTCATCATCATTAGAAGAAGATCCTAACAACAGACTGTATTCAAAGCCTGATTCTCAATTTATTCTGAAGGATTTTCCACTTCGCGTAGTCCCAAACATCAAGGTAATGGTATAAATTGTTCTTCACACAACATCTTAATTCAAGTTTTCAGATATTTTAAGTACTCACCTCTTGGGCCTTTTAAGAACTTGTGCTCTGCTTCACTATAACTGATGGTCATATTGGTCGCGAGCTAAGTGATGAATCCTCCTAAGATATGATCAATCTAGTGATCAACGGCTCAGGAAATGTTATTTTCTAAAGCCTCCAAGCGCTTAACCAGTTATTGGGTTCACACAATAGGGCCATCAAGCCTCCACATACCCTGGCTATCCACTAACCTGGATAGCCACTCGTGTAATTCGCAAGGAGAGAAACATAAGAAGGCTTCAAACTCATTTGTGTACATGTATCTATTCAGCCATTATTCCTTGGATAACCATGGGTTTTTGTTCTCCTGAGCCGCAAATGCATAAAACTTTTGATCCATCCACTTTTCAGTTTCTTTCTTAGTGGGGAAATACTTATTCGACATCACACATTCCTCAGACAGATCCCAATCCTAGAAATGGAATCCTTTGTTGGCTAGATGGGGCTTGACCCAAGCTCAGCATTATCTAGGCCAACCAACAAAACCCTAACTATTGGCCCTTTCGGAAATAGCCTGCATAGAGGAGGTTATAGTCTCACTCGAAGCAATGTTGGGGTATGACAAAAATAGGTTTCTACACCCAGAGGCATGTTTAATAGGTTTATGCGGTCCTTATGGCTCATATCTACCTTCGCTCACCCTTAACCCTTTCGAACAGACAATTAATGTAAATGCACTTAAACAACTTCTAGATCTTTGTGAAGGGTTATATTCATTCATAACATCCATAAATATTATAGATATATTATTTTCATCCAACAAATAAGCATTAATTAATGTAAATTATAACACGAAGAAAAGATACATAAACTTGCAGGAGTAAGAAACAAGACACAGATGCATCAGAATTGGCTCAAAATTGTCTTTATTAAGTAGAATCATTCAAGTACACAATTATTTTCCCTGACCACTCAGCTACAGGGTCCTGCGCACTCAACCTGTGGACTTAACAAGGTCTTCACGCACTCAACTGCAGGAGCCTTCCCCTTTTACCTACGTACAGAAAACAAACCTATCTTGCCTTAGCCTTTTGCCCAATACAATGATTCTTCTCCAAAAGTTACTTCTCTAGACTCCCTATGACTTATCTATATATAAAATTTTTCTTACAATACCATGGTCCGCGAACTATGGGCAGGTCTCAAAACTCTCTATCACTTGCCCACCTAAGGGACTAAAGCTCCTTTTGCTCATACTAGCTTCACGCTCTGCTTCCATATTTCATGGACACTTTACATGCTTACAAAATATGATTACAAAATTTAACCAAAATTTGACTCAAACTTGACCCCACGGACCCTATCCCAACAGCGATAACCCCAACTATTCTGTAGCACCCATTGGAAACAGTGTTAACCCCTGATCAACAAACTACATCTCTCTTTAACACTCACTATTCCATTTTTCATCCATTTTCACAATAGGATGAATGATTCCCTTCTCTCCTTTTAAAACAAACAATTTATCTCAATCACATCTGACAAACACCTACAACAATCACAATACCAACACCTCCCTGCTCCATAAGCTCTGTCTAAAAAACAATTGTATATATTTGGCTTGATTAGGCTTTCTTATATAAAATTTTTGTTTGATATTTTTTCCTTCTTTCTATTTTCTTTTACTACTACATGCTTCATTATTTTTTACTTTGGTATGTTTATTTCAGTCCTCTGCACTTGTTCACCAATTTATCAGACCTTATCTAACGTTTTTTGCTATTTAAACTAATTGTATTTGCATGTTTTAGCTAATCTGGAGATTTTACAGGTTTTAGTACTGCTTCGCTATCTTTTTCCACTCTTCAATTTTGGCTTAACTTCCAAAAACTGCAATTAAACTAGGAGTTCCGTTGTTCTTTCTTTTAGCCCCTTTCCTCTCGACACTTTACCTATTTTTCTTCCATAAGACTGGGTCTCTATGACCATGGACTTATGCTAGGTGCTAAGCCCTTTTGAGTCCTGTCAGGAACCTTTTCTTCTTTTGTTAATGATTCTGCATCGTTGGTCACACCTCTATGCAAGGTGACCAAGGACCAACCCAAAGGCTAGTGCTTACTTGTGTCAAGAGCCTCCGCGGATTTGTCTAATTGTTGTTCCCGTGATCTTTACCTATGGCATAGAGTCAAGTGTGGGTTCTTAGCCCGTAACTCCCTTCCTCCTAACGCATTGAATTTGTGTACCGTTATGAACATTCCCGGGTCAAACCTCTAAGTTGATGTGTTCGTGGGGATCGCCCATTGCCCATTTCATTTTTTTTCACTCTATCTCAGTGGCCTGGTGCCTTCTTCCTGGCACTTCTACAAAATGCATAAAATTGAATATTTCAGGCTCTTTTCCTATAGACTGCATTTTTTAATGGGGTCCTCCCAACACTTTTTTGATTGGCTGACAATCTATTAAATTGCAAATGTGTCCTGGCAATCCTCTCCTGACACTTTCCCTATGCACCTTTTTATTAACTATCAGGTTCATACCTCTGGGATGATGTCATTCTCACATCACCAATGACACCTAATGCCTCCAGAGTGGTGACATGTGTCACTTGGAAATGGGCATTTTGGGTGCCCAAAAATCTCAAATATACCTACCATGTGTCCTCCCTTTATTGGTTGATGCTGACGTCACTATCCACGGCTATTTGGTTCAATCACAAGATGCCACCTGTCCTCTTGGCGGAGAGAGAAAATTTCCTTCGATACCTTGTTTTGTGATGATTTCCTTTGTTATTTCATTTTTCTGTAAACTGTCAAGTTCAATCCCTTTGTCTTTGACACCACTCCTGTGCAAATTGTGGTTTTGGGAGGAGTGTCCCCATATTAGCTCTTCATCATTGATTTGTGAGATAAAATGTGCAGGAAACCATTTCCTTGACCACAAAGGTTGTCAAAATGGTTGTCCCAAATTCTCTAAAAAATTTGGCACATGGCCGAGCCCTTTCCTCCTGGCACATGGTCATGTGTGCCATACATAGTCTTCTAGGCTACATCCTCGAGGCCAACCTATACAGTGGGCTCCATTTCTTTCTCCACATTAGACAATGATTAGCGATTTTTTCTCGGTGAGCACAACCCATTTGCTTAGACTTGGAAGTTCTTAGCGAACCTATGGGATGAACCCACTAGGGTACCACCAACAAGTGGGCTCCACTTGCTCGGTCCCCATTTGACATCTTGTCGTTGCTGTGTCCCAACTCTTTCCTATCGGTCACTTAGACTTAGGAACCAAAGCATTTTACTGGGATGTATCTGCTGAGTGGGCTCTGCCTATGGTCCAACCCAGTGCTACCACATTTTCCCAAGGCTATCTCTTAGAGGCTCTGCCAATCTTGGTGCTAAGTTTGGAATTTAAGCCAACCTTGGCTATGAGCCAAAGACTCCAACCACTTTTAACTTTGTTATGAAGGGCTTGGGGTCACCAAAATTTATGGCTCTCTCTTTTAATCGAAAAGGCCTTTCTAGGACTTCCATCTATTGTTGGAAATTGCTTTTAGAGCTCCATCCATATAGGTGGTTTCCATCTTCATTTGAGATGGTCTGGTGCTCCAAAACTAGCTCCAAAGCCACTACAATAATTCAGTTTTTTTCCCTTCATGTGTGCCTAGAACCTACTCCTTGAGGTATTTATTTGACACCTGTGCCTCCTACTACCACCTACCTTCATTGTTTCCATCACCCTTTTTCCATCAATGACAACATATCTCAACAATACCCCCCTTTGGCATTGATGGCAACACCAAAATCAAACAAAATGCCTTTTTATATTCTAGAAAGACCCTTAGCAAAACATGAGTTCTTCTCCCCCTGAGATAAACTTTTGTTGTTGTAGTAATGTTGATGATCTTGTTTTTATGCTTGTTATGCTAGCTCTCGTTTTATTACCATCTTTCACGCCCTATTTTTCTTATGACTAGATCACTCCTCCTTTGACATCAATGTCAAATCAATGTCAAAAGAAACCATCATGCTCCCCCTATTACCATACTATGTATGTCATGTTGATCCTCGTGGACATAGAAGCTTCACAAATAAAGGTTGAAAAATATACTATATGCCTTGCTTCCTCTTGGAGGAGGAGTTAGTGAAGGGAGGAAAAAGGAATGACCCCCAATCTTTGCCTCAAGTACTCAAATTGTGCTCTAGGGAGTGGATCTATAAATATATCAACAAATTGCTCTTTTGTGGGAACATACTCGAGCTTCACAATCTTGGTTGCAACTTGATCCTTCAAGAAATGATACTTGATGGGGATATGCTTGTTCTTAGAGTGAAATACTAGATTCTTTAACATGGTGATTGCACTTGTGTTGTAAAAAATAATGGAGATTCGACTTATCAGAAAATACTTGTACATCATGCAAATTTTTCTTCATCCACAAAAGTTGAGTACAACAAGATGTTGTTGTAATATATTCCACTATAGTTGTAGATAAGGAAATATAAGCTTGCTTCTTGCTCAACCATGAGACTAGAAAGTCTCCAAGAAACAAAGCACCACTACTTGTGCTCTTTCTATCATCCACATCACCTACCTAATCAACACCAGTAAAAATAGTAAATGAAAAATATTTACCTCTTGGGTACCACAATCCATAGTCCATTGTTGCTTTGAGATATCTGAGAATTATTTTGGTTGCAAGGAGATGACTTTGTTTAGGAGTTGTTTGAAATCTTCCAACTATTGCAACAACTTGCATGATGTATGGCCTTGAAGTTATCAAATACAAAAGGCTGCCAATGATGTATCTATATAAGTTATGGTCCATTTCTAGAGATTTATCCATCCTATAAGCTTGCAACCTGTCACCCTTGGAGTCTTCACTAAAGAGAATTCTTCCATGCCAAATTTCTTTACCACTTCCTTGAGATACATTCCTTGAGAAATAGAAATTCCTTTAGGGGTCTACGCTATCTACAATCTGTTGAGGGTGTTGGACCCACCAACAAGTCAAGGGGATCTCGCCAGTAAGAAGTCCCAATTAGACCTCAGACTGTTTGGTGTAGGAGTCCCAGCAGTGAGTCGTAAGGTAATTCCTTGACCGCGATGTCGCACAGAGGCAAGTAGAATAACTCTATCAACAGCAAGGGTGTTACTGATGCAGTGAGTCAAGGAAGGTGTATTAGAAGTTCCAACACTTCGAAAGGGGAAGGAGGTGAAGGTGAGTTCCAAGTTGAAAGGGATCAATCCCAACTCAGCCAGGAACACACAACACAAAGGGTATGCATAACTTCCCATGGAGCTATCCACTTGGATGCGGTAGTCACATCATACAAGGTAAGATAAAATGTACAACACTCATGGATGAGTCTGGGATGAGTGTAACGGTTGTTATAGCAAGGTTCAAGTGAAAAGTCTGTATGGTGTCCAACAGAGCAGTCAACACAAACAGTGACAACATTAACAACATATGCAACACATTAATAACAAGATTCATATAATTGCATGCGAATCAGTTCATGCAAAAGTAAATAATTTAAACAACACATATCATTAAAGTAACCGGAGCAGTCCAACTACAATAACAACATATGCATGAAAATGTGTTGGCTCTTATTATATAAATAAGTGTAAGTCACAATCATACAATACGTCCATGTAAACCTACTAGCCCCAACAATGGAACGTTACAGCCACATCCACCTACTCCTCCAAATAGATGTACTAGCTCCATGCAGTGGAGAAGCCAAGGCGCATTACAACACTATCCAAGCCTTCTTCAAAATAGTCTTAGTAGAAGCTTGGTTGACCAAAAGCCTTTACAATGAGTTATGAGGGACTATTTATAGCAAAGGGTGGGGTGACCCTTAACATTCCCCTTTGTGATAGTTCAACTACCCTCATGACTCTTTGCCTACTCTATGACTGTTACATCCAACTATTGACACTTAACTTGCACTTGACATGACTCAACATTACAATGCACATGTACTCATGTGAGACAACATGGCTTGAGAAATCCTTGCAAGACGTGACTGACACTCGATCCACTGTGGTGAGACCAACTCTTTGACATGCTTGTGATGGTGAAGGTGGTGCATTGATGCCAAGCTTGGTCATCTGTGATGGTGTGCATGAACCTCATGGTGACATCTTGAAGAAAACTCTTCCCTCCATGGCAATCGATGCATTCGTTCAGCCCCTTCAGCCCCTTCATCCAACTCGTCTGCTAACATGTGCATGGTCTTCTTGGGTACAGTTGAACTGGAAACACATTGATGCATAGTTTCCGTTTTGATCTTCAAGTGTGTGTTGGTGGTCATGCGCATCAACCTGCTGATGTACATGTTCAACCCCAGTTGGACTTGCTTCTTGTCTTTGCCTTGGTGAGTGTGTTGAATGGATTGGATTGCATGAATGTGCTCAACGATATGCATGTTGTTGAATCCCTTGCATGTGATCAAAAGAAATGGTCACCATGCCTGCTCTTTGTCAGTTGTTGGGATGGATCCTTAACCTGTACGGGCACAGTTTCCTCTATGAGTGCATGTTGCACCCACCACTGTTCCTATTCCTATTGCAACTCATTCGTCTGTCTGTGCAACTTCATGTTCTTCCTAAGTTGCTACTTCAACACATGCAACTCCTTCTTTGTTCCATCTTTTGCTTTCGTGCGATCTTCATGGCACACCGTCACTTCATAGCCAGAGTCTCCAAAGTTTCTTTCATTATCAGTGGATTTGCTTGATCTTGCAACTTTGTTCTGCCTCTCTGTTTTCAACAACCCACCTCTTGCATTCACTGCATTCGCTGCATTTGGTATGCTTCCTTCAGCTTTTGTTCATGATGTTGCTCGCTATGATTCTATTTTTTGATTTCCTTGTCTACGAACAACTTGATGTATTCGTAAGTAGGCAAGCTCATAGAAACTTGATCGACTACATCTCCAGGTATGCTTTGAACTATCTTCGAATCTGGTGTCTTGGAAACCATTGTACCTATACTGCTAAGAGGCAGATGAACACTTGGGATACCTGGAGACATGGAAACACTCATGGCAAGCAGTCGATTAGTCAAACACCAAAATGAACATGAGAACTGACTTGCAACATACCTGCATGAATGATGATGAAGGTTGCGCAATTTCGACCAGGAGGCCAGGAGACCGACTACCAAGACTGCACAAGGCATAGTTTGGGTTGTCGGGAGACTAACTGAATGTTGTAATTGCACAATGCACAATCCAATCTGGCTGCTGACTGCTGGGATTATGCAATGCGTAATTCTAGCTGGGAAGGACTACTGGCCTAGGGACAAATTTGTGCAATTTCTTGGGCCAAGCAGACACTATCCTCTAGAAATTCTCAAAACAATCCTGGAGGCCAGTGTTGGGCAGGAATGTGCAAATCTGGAGAGGAAGGTGAGCCTTCCTTTCCTAGGTTGCACAATGCAGCCTTGGTGAAGGCGGAGCCCAAGCCAAGGTTGGCACAACTCGCCGACGGGTAACTGAAAGAAAGTAAGTCAGTGAATGAATGGAAACACTAAGTGATAGTAGAAGAGATTAATAATCCATGCAAAACATGAATAAAAGATTCAGCAAACAGATCAACATGCATGTGGGTGAGGCAGTTCTCCGGTTGGGTGAAGTTCCATGCAAAACAGGTTCATGCATGCGACAACAGTGAGATAGCAATGAAAAATGAAACAGAGCTAGGACAAGCTAGTATACATGTAAAGGACAGCAAGTGTTAAAATAAATCAAGCAAATAATACTCCCATAATAGAAAACACGAAAGGCGACAGAAATGTAGCACAAGGCATGGGAAGCGGGCTTACCCCAAAACAGTTGAGTTGAATGTGTTGACTGCTCCTAGATGTGATGTGTGATGTCAGATCTGCAAGCTTGATGTGAGGAATGAGCTCTGTAGCTTCCGATTGATGAGTTTTGATAACATCGAGGTTGTGACGTGCATGCCATGAATCTAGGGGAAGCGACATTTGGTTGGAGGTTTCCAAATTTCTCCTTGCATGTAACGTCTAACTGCTAAATATATATCCCTGAAACAAGGGATTCCTTTTCATGCTACCTTGGGAGAAGCAACCGATGCATGCAAGTCTGTCTTGCTCAATCCCGGAGGGAACTGGTCAACTCAGCTACACATGCAAGAGACTACTCGACTGTTTGAGAAAAATGTGCATTTCTGGCTGGGAGCTGGGCTGGCTACTAGGAGATTTGAACAATTTTTGGGTATAGCAGTTGACTGTTGCCTAGATTTGTGAAAATCCTGGGCTGAATAACCTGCTGCTGGAAAAATTTACACAAATCCTACTGGGAGGGTTGGTTGGCTATTTTTCCTCCAGAAATGCGCAATTTTCAAGGGAAAGTTGCTCAGCTTGTAGTTGGACCAAGTCCGGGTGAGTAGCTTGTGAGGGGAATGGATCAACTAGGATCAATAGGCTGCGTTTGTGCAACGAAAACAATAAAGCTTGAGTACTTGACAAAGCAGGACAAAGTGTTATGTAAGGTTGGTATGGAGGCTCCAAAATAGGTTAAGGAAAAATTTTGGAGGGTGGTTGTAGCTGCTACAACACAATCGAATGAAATATCATAGTTATCCAAGCATGGACATCTCGTATTTTTCCTCCATATCAACTGCAAATTCATTATTCAACAAATATGAATTACTTGCAAAGATGATATCATCAACATATACCACCACTGCCATGTGTTTTTCATCCTTTTCTTTTACATAGAGATTGTTGTGAGCAACTCCTCTTTTGAATCCACACTTAATCATGTATCTTTATAGCTTGGAATACCAAGCTTTAGGGGTTTTCTTGAGGCCATACAATGCCTTCTTAAGTCTGAAAACATAATCTGGTTACTCTGTCAGCTAAAAGCTTTTGACTGCTCTATGTAAAATTCCTCTTGTAGCTCTCCATTAAGAAAAACAGATTTACATCCATTTGATAGATTTTTAATTTTTTAAAACACACAAATGTGAAAATAATTCTTATTTCTTCTAATCTAGAAACAGGAAAAAAAGTTTCGTCATAGTCTAATCCTTCTATTTGAGCATATCCTTTGCACTTCTCCACGATCATTCAATTTACCTTGAATACCCACTTTGTTCCAATGACATTCTTGTTTGCAAGTCTTGGAACAAGTTCCCAAGTACAATTTTCTCTATCTGGTCCAATTCTTCATTCGTGGCCTTTAGCTAATGTTGATATTGACTAGATTGAACAATATTCTTTAGTTCCTCCATGCACACTAGTGCAATATGTGCCTCTATGAGGGAATCTTGCAACCTCCTTCTTATCTACACTCCAGAATTTAATTCACCAACAATATGATCAACTCGAAGGTTTTTTTGTACATACCTTGGGGGATCTCTGGCTTAATGACTAGATGGATGTTACTAAATTTCTCCTACATTGGCCTCATCATTCTCATCACCAATGCTTATTGGTTCATCAATGCTGCCTTGTTTGAGTTGTTTCACTTCTTGATCATCGTGCTCATATTCCTTTACATCAATGCAATCAATGATTCTCTTATTGAATTTATTGTAACATCTGTAAACCTTCTCATTATGTGAATAACCCATAAAAATTTCTTCATCTGCTCTAGAATCAAATTTGCCAAGTTCTTCATCATTTTTCTTAATGTAGCATCTGCTGCCAGAAATTTAGAAGTGTTTGACTGTTGAAGGTCTACCACACCACAACTCATATGGATTTTTTTTACTGTTGGGTCAAAAATTATATTTTTTGAGGATGATGACAACTATGTGAATAACCTCTAACCAAAACCTTTGTTGAACATTTTTTTCTATCATTATTTCTCTCGCTAACTGCTACACTGACCTGTCTTCTCTCTCTACAACACCATTTTTCTAAGGAGTCTCTATTATGGTAAATTATCTCTTGATTCCATTTGTCTTAAAGAATTCATCAAATTCCTTTGAAGTGAAATCACCTCCATTATATGACCTAATTCTTTTTATTTTTCAATTGGTTTCATTCTTAGTCATAGATTTGAATTCTTTAAACTTCTCAAAAGCCTTAGATTTCTCTCTGAGAAAGGAAACCCACATCATCCTATTGAAATCATCAATTATTAGCATAAAATATAGCTTGCCTATGGTTGACTTAGTTCTTTATGGTCCACATAAATCCATGTGTACTAGTTGCAATGACTTTTCCGAAGAATTTTTCTTTGGGCCTTGAAAGGAACTCGAGATTTCTTTCCCAATTTGCATGATTTATATATAATTTTATCTAGTTTTGAAAGCTTGGGAAAGTCCTTGATAATATTTTTCTTTCTCAAGTTGATAATATTATCAAAGGTCAGGTCTCCAAGCCTTTTGTGTCATAACCAACTCTCATATATCTTGGTTAAACAATACTATTTTGTCTTCTCCTTCAACACATAGACATTGTTGTTTTTTCTTACAGCCTCAACGACTATCTCACCTATGCCTTTGGACTTGATTTGACAATTTTTTGCTTTAGAAACCACATCATACCCTTGATCACACATTTGATACACACTTCGCAGATTATGTTTCATCCCATAAACATATAAACCATTGTCGACTTTACTTTGGCCATTGTATAGACTAACCACTCCATTTCCAATTATTTTTCCCTGAGCGTTGTTGCCAAAGGTCACATTACCTTTGTTGACAGGTTTACAACTTAGGAACTTTCTTCTATCTCCTACCATGTGCCTGGAACAATCAATTTCCACATACCAATGGCTCCCACCCTTATGAGCATACAAGACAATGTCACATTGCTTTGTTTTTCCTTTTTCTTTCCATACTCTCAACTTTTGTCCAATTTTCCCAATTATTGGCTCTATTTTCTTTTGCTTCTCTTTTGAATTCTTCTCTTAGATCTGAGTTGTCTGTAAGACAGATTAACTCTGCAGTTTGCTTATTTGTGTCCATAATTGGTGTATGTAAAACAACACCCTAGGAAGATAGCCCTATTCCTTAATGATTTCCTTCTGTGCTGAGTATAATTTTGGGTAGTTCGAATAGCATGGAAAAAATTCTCCTTTTTCCAATATTTTGACTTTTCTCGGTATGCTCGTTGTATTTTAGCTTCTGCATGGACTCTTATTTTATTGGGGGAGAAAAGGTAATTCCCTTTTTACCTTTTAATTCAATTGCTACGCTAGACTTGGCTTCATAGCCTAGACCAGTTCGATTTGAGGAGGATCACTATGCTTCTAATATCTCAATGAGATCTTCAATCCCTTTTGGAAAATTTTGACTGAAACTAAGTTGTGTTTTGCCCTTTTCAATCTCCTTCCTTAATAACACAATTTCACCTTCTAGCTTCTCACACATTTTATCTTTTTAATCAACTGTTGGTTCAAGGTTTATTTGATTTTCTTACTTTCTTCTAACTACAAAAGTAATGGCTCAACAACCTCAACCTTTTCTTTTATCAATGATTTTTTCTAGGTTTTGTTTTTCTTTGTCAGCCTCTCTATTTCCTCAAGTGCACTTACCAATTCTCCTTCAAGTTCAACTTCTCCTTCATCATCATCAGATTTAATAGCCTCAAATTGCAGATTTCCAATGTCCATCAACATGAATTCCTTAGATCTCCCTTCATCTTTGTCCTCATATGAGGATTGGTTGGGCTCACTTTCAGAGGAGCTCTCATCTTGATCTTATAAACCCTTCGACTTAGCCTCCTTTCTGTCCTTTTGAAACTTTTTAATTTTTTCTTTAGGATCATAACCATTTTTCTTCTTTTCATGACACTTTGATGCATAATGACAAACTTGGCCACAATTAAAACATTTAAAAGGAAACTTACCTTTATACTTGCTTGATCCTCACTTGAGACTTCATATTGTTAGCTTCTTCTTCATCTAGTTCACAACATGTGTCAACATGCTCATCCTTGCAGTTCTTTTATGCTTTGAAGGTTGATTCTTTGGCTATGGAATTTCCTTTAGAAATCCTCATCTCATAGGTAGTGAGTATTCCGAGTTGATCTAGAGTGGGAGTGTTCATATTTTCCATTTCTTCAATGGCTGACACCTTGGGATTGAACCTCTCAGGAAGATATCTCAACACTTTTTGAACCACCACTTCTTCGTCTAGCTTCTTGTCAAGCCCTCTAATGGTGGTCACAACTTCGTAAACTCTTTGAAAATACTTTGTAATATCTTCATCATCATGCATGCTCAATGATTCAAATTTTATCCTAAAACTTTGTATTTTATCTTTATTTACATTGTTGTCTCCTTCATAACAGCTGCTCATCTTCTCCCAAATTGTTTTAGAATATTTGAAATCCATCACATTGACAAGTTATTATTTAGGTAGGCCAGCAAGTAGGGCATGCATTTCTTTAGCATTTCACGTGAAATCCAACTTTTTATCTCTGGTAACCAATATTGGAGGTCTTTTATATTCTTCTTCCACAATATCCCACACATTAGATCCAAGTGATTGAATGTAGGTATTCATTCTTACTTTCCAAAAAACATACTTTGTTCCATTAAACATAGGTGCCTTATTAATAAAGCCTCCTTCTTAGTTTTCCTTGGTCTTTGATCTTTCTTCCAGCTCTTAGACTAATAAGAAGTAAACTTTCTTTGATACCAATTGTTGGAAACCATGACAATACTAAGGGGGGGGGGTGGGTTGAATTAGTATTCTAGCAATTTTACCAATTCAAAATTTCTTTTTACTTTGTGTGAGAATAATAAGATAGTGAATATAACTTTCAGCAATAAATATGACAAACAATTACTTCAACAATTTATGTAGCATTCAAGGAACAAATAAATTCAAACATTGCTTCTCCATTTTATTCATAGGGCTAGCTACAACTTGTGAATATAATGTTTTACTACAACCATTAGGAAGCTACAAGTCCGAAATTTAGAAGATGCAACTGAATGGAGCTACAACCCCAACCATTATCCAACACCCAATGGAAGGAGAACCAACCCATGATTAGCAAGCTACAACTTGATTTGACACTCATTGTTCCCTTTTTCATCCATTTTCATAATAGCACTAATGATTGCCTTCTCTCCTTTTAAAACAAACAATTTATCTCAGTCACCTCTCACAAAAACCTATAGCAACCATTATACCAACACCTCGTTGTGCCATAAGCTCTGTCCCAAAAAACTTTGTATATATTATGCTTGATTAGGCCTACTTATATAGAATTCTTGCTTGATATTATTTCCTTGTTTATGTTTTATTTGACTATTGCATGCTTCCTTATTTTTTCCTTTGACATATTTATTTCAGTCCTCTACACTTGTTCACCAAGTTCTCATACCTTAATCAACCTTTTCTGCTAGTTAAACTATGTTTATTTGCATATTTTAGCTAATTTGGAGTTTTTACAGGTTTTAGCATTGCTTCACTATCTTTATCCGTTGTTCAATTTTGTTTTAACTACCAAAAACTGCACTTAAACTAGAAATTTTTTGGTTCTACCTTTTAGTCACTTTTCTCTCTGCCCTCTACCTATTTTTCCACCATAATACTGGGTCTTTGTGACCACTAGATTAGGCCCTAGGCACTAAGCTCTTTTGAGTCCTGTTGGGAGACTTTTCTTCTTTTGTTAATGATTTTGCACTATTGGTCAAGACTCTACATGAGGGGACCAAGGACTATCACAAATGCCAATACTCAACTATTCAAAGATAGTTTGCAGCTCTTTCTAAGTGTCATGTGCATGGTCTTTACGTATGGCATAGAGCCAAGTACAGGTGCTTAGCCTATAGCTCCCTTCCTCTTGATGCAATGAGTTTATGTACCATTATGAACCCACCGAGGTCAAACCTTTAGGTTGACATGTTTGTGGTGACCTCCTGGTGCCTATTTCATTGGTTTCTGCTCTACCTCTGTGGCTCAGTGCCTTCTACTTGGCACCACCACAAAATGCATAAAATTGAACCTTTTGGGCTCTTGTCGTGCAGGATGAGCTATCTCATGGGGTTCTCCTGACACCTTTCTAATTGACTGCCAATATGCCAACTTGCCAATGTGTCCTGGAAATCCTCTCCCAATACTCCCTTTGTAAATTTTTATTAAACATTGGGGTTGTACCTCTAGGAAGATGTAATGCTGACATCATCAAGGATACCTGGTGTCTCTGGAGTGGTGACACACATCACTTAGAAATTGACCCCTTGGGTGCCCAAAAATGTGGAATCTAGCTGCCAATGTCCTCCCCTTATTGGATAATGTTGACATCACTACCCTCTATTGTCTGGGCCAATTACAAGCTGCCAGCTATCCTCTTGGAGGAGAGAGAAAAAGTCCTCCGAGGATTTCTTTTGTGAGCATTTCCTTTATTATTTCATTTTTTGAAAATCATAAGTTCCATGCCCTTTGTCTTCGACACCACTCCTGAGTGGATTGTGGTTTCGGCAGAAGTGTCCCAGGAGTAGCTCTCTGCATCAATATGCACGATCATTTGTGTAGGAAACCACTTTCACGACCACAAATCCCATCAAAAGGGCTGTCTCCAGTGCCCTCAAAAAGTTGGCACGTGGCACAACCCTTTCCTCCTAGTGCTTAGCCTTGTGTGCCCTACACAATCTTTCAGGCTACCTCCTCCAGGCCATCCTATATTTTTGGCTCCACTGCTCGCTCGTCATTGGACAACACTTAGTTGTCATGTCCTAGTGACTACCATCTGGTTGCTTAGACTTAGGTGTTCTTAGCCAACCTCTGGTGTGAACATGCAGGGGTTCCCCATAGGGTGGGCTCCACCTTCTCGGTCCACATTGGACAGTGTGTAGTTGTCGTGTGCGACTCTTTCCTCCCATTCACTTAGACTTGGGCACCAAAACATTCTTTCGGGATGTATCCACTGGGTGGGCTCTATTGTACAAAATCATGTAGATTTACAATCTAGTGCAATTTGCTAAAGCAAAAGACAAGAATCTACTTTTACTCTTTACAGCGGAAGCTAATAAACATCGAGCTAACAATAATCAATAAAGGAAGATAATCAAAGGCACATAACACAATAAATATCTAGGGAAAGACAAAACTCAAAACCCCACTACCTATTTTGTATTAATCCAGAAAATCAAGATGAAATTACAAAGCTTGTTGTCTTTATAACAATCCCAGAACTCACCAAATTCAATCTCCAACTCATAAGCAAGCTCAAGGCCAAAGCTTAGCCTCTTCAAAAGCTCTCCAAGTCTCTATTCCAATGTGTAATTCCTATGAAGGGTAGCTTGTTTTAAATAGAAATAAAGCCTCTAAAAATAGGGCAATCCCTCAAGGATCAGTTCCTGATTGCATGCACTATTAGTGCAACTCAGAAAAATATAAAACAAATAGTACATTGTCCATGCACTCTAGTCTCAACTGGGTCTTTCTCATAATCGACATGCATGAGTTTTTGATGAGTAAATATTCTATTAACTAGAGTAGCAATGGTGGATTTCATTAGTGTCACCACTAACGTTTAACTCACTATTAGTTCTCTCAATCAATTTGAGAACTAATTTAAGTAATCTGACCC
The DNA here is from genome assembly GCA_031772625.1 of Pinus tabuliformis. NCBI lineage: Eukaryota > Viridiplantae > Streptophyta > Pinopsida > Pinales > Pinaceae > Pinus > Pinus tabuliformis. The sequence continues at coordinate 482,012,518 of CM062813.1, forward strand.
ATGAAACTAAGTCTTCTATTTTACAACTCACAATTAACTCACACTGGAATCCTACAAAGTAGGGAGAACATATACATGACTTCTAAAAGACTTCCAACTTTAATTTCCTAAGTTAATTAAGTTTAATAAACTTAATTTAACTATTTTAAGTTTCTATGGAAATAGAATTCGAATTTAATTCACAGTTTAATTCAAGGAAAAATTAAACTAGAATTTGTTGTTGCCATTTCACAACACTCCCTCTAAACAAGAAAGGGATTATCAACTACCCCGATCCTGACTCTGTGAAACTCGAATTTACATCTTGACAATTCCTTTGTCAATATGTCAGCATCTTCCTCCTCCATGGGAATGTAATCTAACAACATGATCCACCTCAATACATAATCTCTGAGATGATGCTACTGGATATAAATATGCTTGGACCGATCATGAAAGACTAGATTTTTAGAGAGTTTGATACAACTCTGATTATCACAATAAATCACCGTCGGATCCATCTGCTAACCAAACAAGCCAATCTAGATAGCCTCACATGCTGCCTGAATTGCATCCATGAACTCTGCCTCTGCTGAATTGAGTGCAATCGATCTCTGTTTCCTACTGTACCAAGAAACTGTCATTGACCCAATACTAAATATCCCTCCTGATGTTCTATTTCTAACGAATGGACTCCCTGCCCAATCTACATTGATGAAGCCTTGAAGCTTCACTCCCTCTGACCATCTATACCATAACCCAAACTGAGTAGTGCCTCTGATGTATCTCAACACATGCTTTGTTTCCTTCCAATATAGCTTGGTAGGCCTAACCATCATTTGACTAATTTGGTTAACTGCATAGTGCATATCTAGTCGTGTGTTCACCAAGTACATGAGTGAACCCATAAGCTTACTGTAAACAGTAGCTTCCACTAATTCCCCTGAAGTAGCATCCTCCTTCCTCCTGTTACCAGCTAGATGAGTCTCCATGGGTTTACTGCTCTCCATAATGAATCTCCTGAGTATCTCATTGGAATACTTTCCCTGAGATACAAACAACTCCCCATCTCCCTGCCATACCTCCATTCCAAGAAAGTAATGCATGAGCCCCATGTCCTTCATCTCAAACTCTCTTGCAATGCACTCCTTGCAATTTTTGATGAGATTCTCATCACCTATCAGTATGACATCATCTACATAAAGTACAATGATCAACCACTTACCTTTCACAACTATGTGATATAGGTTTGCATCTACTTCACTCTTCATGAAGCCCAACCTAGTGAAGTAGCTATCTATCCTGGTGTACCAAGCACGAGGTGCTCGCTTCAACCCATACAATGCTCTCTTGAGTCAGAAAACATGCAACTCACGTTCCAAGGTTTCAAAACCTTTAGGATGCTCTATGTACACCTCTTCCTCAATCATGTCATTGAGGAAGGTAGTCTTCACATCCATTTGATGGATCTTCCAACCCATCTGTGCTAATAGTGCCAAAATAGATATGATTAACAATTACCTTGCAATAGGAGAAAACGTCTCATCATAGTAAATCCCCTCTACCTATGAAAATCCATGGGCCATAAATTTGGCCTTTCTCCACGCTACCATATGCGCCTTTCTTTACCTTGTAAAGCCAACAGGAGCTCATAATTGACTTGTTCTCTAGTCTCGAGACCACATCCCAAACACTATTTTGAACTATGGAGTCTTACTCCTCCACCATCGCATCAACCCAAACTGGTCGTTGCACTGCTTCCTGAAAGGAAGATGGATCTATCACAACACATACACCCATAAGTGCCATGTATCCATTGTACCTCTCTAGTGACCTCCTTTGTCTGCACTAAGAAGAGCGTGCTCCCACATTCTCCTATGCATCATCCAACAATCTATTAGCCTCTCTAGTGCGCTTTCTTCCCTATCTAAAAGACTCTGCCTAAGTGGACGTATCTACTCTCTGTGTTGGGTTGTGTTATATTCTTTCCACGACTAGCCCACGTAGTTAACTTGAGGGTTAAAAGGGGGGGAGAGACCCCCTTCGTTGTGCTTATTGTGTAGTGGGGGGAGTCACAAGGTATTTGAGGGGTGCAGGTAACCCCACTCTATGGGGTCTAGGGCAGCACCCTGGAAAATTTTGGTTTTGGACCCTATGTTAGGTTCGGCGGACCTACCTATGGTTTTTTGGATGATTTTCGCACATGGTTTTGGACGTGATGGTTTTCGGTCCATGGTATTAGATGCTTTGACATGTATAAATATGTATTGTAACATTGAAAGGATCATAATGAAAAATCAAGCTGGTATTCCCAGTTTTGGGATCCAGGGGAAAATCTTTGTGTATATGTGTTTTATGTGTTATGCTCTTGCATTGTTTATTTTCTATGTTTTAGAATCTGTATGCAGGTAATTTCTGTACAGGGTTAAAACCTACATTTGGTATCAGAGTTGTTTTGGCTTCAAGGGGATGCCTTTGTTGCTGAGGGGTTTTCGCTATGGCCTGTGGTAGACCTTGTTCAGTGGGAGATCTGTGAGATCGATTCTGGTTGTGAAAGAAGATGGCAAGCAGTGGAAAGATAGAGATCGATAAATTTAATGGTCAAAGTTTTGAGTTGTGGAAACTCAAGATGGAGGATTTGTTGGTGGATAAATGTCAGTGGATCATGGTAGATACAGGCACTAAAACCAATGGGAGTGTCTGATGAATAATGGAAGAAGTTGGATTGGAAGGAAAAGAGCACAATACGATTGTGTCTCTCAGATTTAGTATTGCTGAATGTATCAGTGGAAGCTATGGCGAAGGCTTTATGGGACAAGTTAGGGACTTTGTACCAATCTAAGTATTTGGTGAATAAACTGTTCCTATGGAAAAAGTTGTATAACTTAAGGATGAAAGATGGAGACTCGGTGACAGAGCATCTAAATGCATTTAATATTGTGTTAAGTCAGTTATTATCTGTTGATATTAAAATTTCAGATGAAGATAAGTGCATCCGTTTGTTTTGTTCTCTACCAGATTCATGGGATAGTCTAGTTATTACAATAGGTAGCAATGCAACTTCCTTACAGTTTGATGAAATAGTATCATCCTTGCTGACGAAGGAAATGAGACGGAAAAATATGGAGAGCCAGAATGGTGATGCCTTGTCTATACAAGGACAGTCCCAGAACAGAAACAAAAATAAGTCATCGAGTGGGAGGTCTAAATCTAGAGGAAGACCTAAATCTCCAGGAAAACTTGTAAAGGTGGTATGGTAGAAATGCAGAAAGGAAGGGCACTACAAAAGGGACTATAAATCTAAAGCTCCTGATAAAGGAAAGGGATCTGATGATGCTCCTTCTGCAGAGGTGAAAACCACCTTAGATGAAGGTGGAGATGTCTACTTGGCTTCTTCAAGTACAAATGTAGATCGTGAGGCATGGTTGATTGACTCAGGTGCATCCTTTCACTTCACTCCCCATAGAGAGTGGTTCTAAGAGTATGGGAAATATGATGGTGGTGATGTCTTCTTGGGGGATGACAGGAAGGCTAGAATCGTTGGTCATGGAAAAGTAAAGTTGAAGTTGCAAGGTGGAAGGGTTAGAACACTTTCGGGTGTTCTACATATTCCTGCATTGGCCAGAAATCTGATTTCTGTAAGCAAGTTGGATGATGCAGGTGTAAAAAATAGTGTTCGAGAAGGATACCTGCAAGATGGTTCGGGGAGCACTGGTATTGATGCGAGGAGTTCATATTGGAACTCTATACAAGCTGCAAGGTAGCACTATTGTTGATGGGTGCAACAGCTCTATGGTTCCTAAAATTGGAGCAGAAAATCTAGTGGTCTCTGGAGAGAAGACCATGCCATGGCATCAAAGGCTTGGACATATTGGAGAGAAGGGCCTTCGAATACTTCATGGTAAAGGTATGGTAGAAGATATGAGTAATAGCTCCCTGGATTTTGATTTCTGTGAAAATTGTGTATATGGGAAGCAGAATCGGGTGAGTTTCCCCTCTGGTGGTAAGAGGGCGAAATAGATATTAGAGCTTGTGCACATTGATGTGTTTGGACCTGTGAAGGTTCCATCACTGGGTAAATCTGTGTACTATGTATCATTTATAGATGACTTCTCAAGGAATACATGGATATATTTCCTTAAGAAGAAATCTGAAGTCTTTGACAAGTTTAAAGAAATTAAGGCTCTGGTGGAAAATGAGACAAAGAAGAAGATAAAGGTGTTGAGGACAGATAATGTTGGAGATTTTTGCAGTAAGGAATTTGAATAATTATGTAAGAAGTGTAGTATAGCACGGCAGAAGACTACTCCATATACACCTTAGCAAAATGGAGTTGCAAAAAGAATGAACAAGACATTGATGGAAAGAGCAAGAAGCATGCTCAGTGGTGCTGAGTTAGGACAGGAATTCTGGGCAGAGGCGGTGGAGACAACATGTTACCTAGTCAATAGATCACCTTCATTAGCATTGGAGAATAAGACTCGACAAGAGGTATGGACTGGTAAGAAGCCCTCTCTTTCACATCTGAGGGTATTTCGATGTGATGCATATGTACATGTTCTAAAGGATAAATAGACCAAGTTGGATAGTAAATTTGAAAAGTGCATCTTTATTGGGTATAAGGATGGTTTAAAGGGTTATAACCTTTGGAACCCAGTAACAAGGAAGGTTGTGTACAGCCGAGATGTGGTGTTCAAAGAGGTAAAAGATGTTATTAAATATGAATTCCAATCAAAGGAACCTGAGAAGATAGAGTTTGAGCTAAAGGAGGAAGAATCAGACTCTACAACGGAGGGGGAATCAGAAGATGAAGAGCCACAAACTCTGGGTGTGAGAAGATCAGTTCGAGAAAGAAGGCAACTAGAAATGTATAGTCCATCTGCTTTTTGTTAAAATTTTTCTTTATCTATTACTGATGATGATCCCAGCACTGTGAAGGAAGCAGTAGATTCATAGGATGGAAAACTCTGGAAAGAGGCCATGGTTGATGAAATGGCATCTTTGCACAAAAATGAGGCTTGGGATCTGCTGGAGTTGTTGGCTGGAAGGAAACCCATTGGCAGAAAATGGGTGTTCAAGAAGAAGACAAATGGAGAAGGAAAGGTGGAGAAATACAAAGCTCGGTTGGTAGCAAAAGGTTATTCCCAAGTGTCGAGAATTGATTTTGGTGATATTTTTTCTCCTGTTGCCAAGGTAACTTCTATTAGATTACTTTTATCTGTTGTTGTTGCTTTTGATTTTGAGGTAGAACGGATGGATCTGAAGACAACATTTCTTCACGGGGATCTGGAAGAGGAGATCTACATGAAGCAACCTGAAGGCTTTGTGGTGAATGGTAAGAAAGAACTGGTATGCAAGTTAAAGAAGTCTCTATATGGGTTAAAACAGTCACCAAGGATGTGGTATTAGAAATTTGATACATTTATAAGGGGACTTGGCTTTGCCAGAAGCAAAGCAGATCACTGTGTGTATTTTAAATTAATTGGTGACTGTGTTATTTATCTGGTCTTGTATGTGGATGATATGTTGCTAGTTGGAAATGACAAAGAAATTATCCAGGATTTGAAGACCCATTTGTCCTCCAAATTCGACATGAAAGATCTTGGTGCTACAAACACTATTTTGGGCATGGAAATTAAAAGAGATCGGACAAAGAGGAAGCTCTGGATAAACCAGAGGAAGTATATCGAAACAATATTGCACAGAGGTTTAATATGCAGGATAGTAAACTAGTGAAGGTTCCTATTCCTGTAGGTGTATGGTTATCCACTGAACAGTGTCTCAAGACACAAGAAGAGGAAGAGGACATGTCCCGTGTTCCATATGCAAGTGCAGTCAGTAGCCTGATGTACGCGATGGTCTGTACTAGACTAGATATTGCACATGCAGTGGGAGTATTGAGCAGGTTTATGTCAAAACCAGGGAAGGAGCACTGGACAACAGTGAAGTGGGTTTTCAGGTATTTGTTTGGCACTAGTGATTATGGTTTGTGCTACCAAGGAAGACTAGGATTGGACATAGTGTTGGATATTCGTGGCTTTGTTGATGCAGACTGGGCTGGAGATCTGGATCAAAGAAGATCTATAAGTGGGTATGTGTTTAACCTGTTTGGAGGTGCAGTTAGTTGGATGAGTAAGAAACAATGTGTAGTGGCACTATCAACTACAAAGGCAGAATACATGGCAGCCACTCATGCAAGCAAGGAAGCCATTTGGTTGCAAAGATTGTGTTCAAATATGGGGTTAGTACAAGGAGCTATAAGGATAGACTGTGACAACCAAAGTGCAAATTTCTTGGCAAAGGACCCTACATATCATTCAAAGACAAAGCACATTGATGTTCAGTATCACTTTGTAAGGGATATGATAGAAGAAAAAAAAGTGTTGTTGATAAAGGTGGACACTTTGAAGAATACTGCAGATGCATTGAGAAAATCTGTGAGCTCTGAGAAGTTCTCTTGGTGTAGAGAAACAACGGGCATTGCAAGGCTGGATAAATGACTAAGCTCTCTTGTGGCCCCTTGTGGAAAGAAAACAAAAAGTGAGAGAATGTTGGGTTGTGTTATATTGTTTCCACGACTATCCCACATAGTTAACTGGGGGGTTAGAAGGGGGGCGGAGCCCCCCCTCGTTACGCTGATTGCATAGAGGGGGGATTCACAAGGGGTTTGAGGGGTGTAGGTAACACCACTCTATGGGGTTCGGGGTAGCACCCTGTAAAATTTTGGTTTTGGACCCTATGTTAGTTTGGGCAGACCTACCTATGGTTTTGTGCATGATTTTTGCACATGGTTTTGGATGCTATGGTTTTTGGTCCATAATATTGGATGCTTCGACATGTATAAATATGTATTGTAACATTGAAAGGATCACAACGAAAAATCAATCCAGTAGTCCCGGTTTTGGGATCCAGGGGAAAATCTCTATGTATATGTGTTTTATGTGTTATGCCCTCACATTGTTTATTTTCTGTGTTTTAGAATTCGTATGCAGGTAATTTCTGTACAGGGTTAAAACCTACACTCTAAACCTCTGCATGTGACTGCTCCACATCAATTTGAGGCCCCTCAACCTTAGGATCTAAAATCTCTTCATTTGCATGTAGCTCAAGCTCCCTCTCAAGGGAAACTCGCATGGACTTCTCCTCACTGAATCTGATATCCCTATAAACCACTCTCATCTGACTAGTTGGCATGGATCCATGATAGTTGTGGGGTGTATCAGTGTACCCCACAAAGATCCCTAACTCTGCTGTTGGCTTAAGATTCTTCCATGCATCTTTGGTCACATGGCAATAAACTAATGGCCCAAAATTCCTAAAGTGACCAACATCTAGACTCTTACCAGAATAATCCTCCTCTGGTGTCTTCATCTCAAGTATCCAATGTGGGCTACGGTTCTGAACATAAACCATTGTGTTGCATGCCTCAGCCAACAAGTGTAGTGGTAGGCCCTGATCATGCAACATTTCTCTTGCTTCCCCTACTATGATCTTGTTCTTCCTCTCGGAAACCCCATTCTGTTGAGGGTTATGGGGTGTCGTCAACTCTCTTTTAATCCCTACCGTTGCACAGAAGTTATTAAACTCATTGGAGACATACTCACCACCCTTATCACTTCGTAGAGCTTTAACCTTCTTTCTAGACTCTTTCTCTACCAATGCTTTGAATTCACAAAACTTTTTGAAATTTTGATCCTTTTTTGGCACAAAAAATGCCCAGCATTTACGAGAATAGTCATCAACAAATATAACATAATACCTGTTTTTGGTCGTGGATGTTGTCAGGAATGGTCCACGCACATCTAAATGGAATCTCTCCAGAATAGACTCTGCTCGACTGTCTCTATCTCCAAAGGAAGACTTGGTATATTTTACCAAAGTACAACCCTTGCATGTATCAACTTGCTCAAGCATACCTTTGGGAAGGCCGGTAGAGATTTTTTGCAATATATTCAATGCCCCATGATGCAAGTGGCCCAACCACCTGTGCCACAACTCACCGACGTCTGGGCTCAACATATTTTTCTTCTTTTGAACTCAAGGTAGCACAATCCTCTACCTCTATCTTATAGGGATTTTCAACTCAAATCCCTATCTTCTCTACTTGACCTGTGGCTATGTGTTGAAGGAATGCCTCTCCTTTCAAAAATATCACATCATATCCTTTATCCTCAAGCATGGAAATGAATACCAAGTTCTTCATCAGTCTAGATCATAACATTGTTCAAGGTGAGCGGAGCCACATTCTACCTCTAAAAAGTAATAGTGCGCACACTAGTAACACTATACTTACCATCATCACCCATCTTGATATGAATCTTGAGATATTTCTCCTCCAGTTCACTGAATAACTCTTTGTCGTCAATAATGTGGAAGGAAGCTCCACTATCTAAGTACCAGACACTTCTGATCATTGAAGTCACCATGCATGCAATGAGGGAAAATTCCAATTCGAATTGGGAGGCCAAAGACTCACCCGCCACTCCTCCTAAGGACTTCTCCTTCAACTTCTTGAATGTAAAATTTGTAGCAAAGTGTCCCATCTTGTGACAATCAAAGCATTTAACTTTCATCATGTCCTTCTTCTTACCTCCATGATAAGAATATGATTTGGAATTGGAAAGTTTACCTTTCCCCTTCCTCGCCTTAATCGCTAAGGCACAGTTCTCTTCATCATCAGTCTTTGATGAAGATCCATCCCTGGTGTTCCTCATGATCTCATCCTACATCAAATCTAACCATAGTCGTTCCCAATCTGGAAGCTTCTCCCAACCATTAACAGAGTCTTGATAACTATTCCAACTCTTTGGGAGTTCAAGAAGAGAAAGGCTCATGATATCCTCCTTGAAAACCATGATTCCAACACTTCTAAGTTCATCCCGACTTTGAGTGAACTGGTCAAGTAATTTGGAATCTTCTCGCCTTTCTCCATCTTGATTTTATGAATTTTATCCTTTAGTGCCAACTTCCTTTGATCATTGTTATTTTGATACAAGTCCGTCAATGTTTTCCACATAGCATGTGGGGTTTCCTTTCCATGGATACTCGAGACAATATGATCTCAAACTCCCTCAAGGATTATATTCCTTGCCTTCACCACACACTTCTTCCACTTGAACAAGTTTTCTGCATCAGTAGTTGTTGGCTTGGGAATTTCTTATTCAACAAATTCCTTCAAGCCATTGTCCTCTAGCACAACCTCCATCCTTTCCCTCTAGGCTATAAAATTTGAGTTTCCTTTCAAGGCATACTCTAGCTTCAACCCATGGAATGCCATCTACCGATCTTGAAGTATGTATTACAAATTTGACTTTCACCTATAACCCAGAAACTCAAAACTTTGAAATCCCCTCTAGAGAGCTTATTTTAAATCAGTGATATCTCCCTCATCTGAACTTCGATTCATCCGATTTGTTTTTTGAATTTGGGCATATTTTCCCAAGGAATCTAGATCTGCAATTTGTTTCTAAAAATTTTGCACAAAAATTCTCAGATATGCTATGAAAACTCTCAGCCCAAAAACCAATCTTCCCCTGATACCATGTAGAAAATCATGTATACACAAGCTAATGCAATTTGCTAAATCAAGATACAAGAATCTACTTCTACTCTTTACAGCAGAAGCTCATAAACATAGAGAAAACAATAATCAATAGAGGAAGATAATCAAAGGCACATAACACAATAAATATCTAGGGAAAGACATAGCTAAAAACCCCACTATCTGTTTTGTATTAATCCAAAAATTCAAGATGAAATTACAATGCTTGTTCTCTCTAAAACAATCCCGCACTCAGCAAATTAAGTCTCCAACTCATAAGCAAGCTCAAGGGCAAAGCTTATCCTCTTCACAAGCTCTCCAAGACTCTATTCTAATGTGTAATTCCTATGAAGGATAGCTTGTATTTAAAGAGAAATAAAGCCTCTAAAAATAGCGCAATCCCTCAAGGATCAGTTCTTGATTGCATGCAATATCAGTGAAACTCAGAAAAATCTAAATAAAATAGTACACTGCCCCTGCACTCTAGCCTCAACTGGGTCTCTCTCAGAATCAACATGCATGAGTTTCTGATGAGTAAATATTTAGTTAACTAGAGTAGCACTGGTTGAGTTCATTAGTGTCACCACTCACAGTTAACTCATTATTAGTTCTCTCAATCAATTTGAGAACTAATTTAACTGAGCTGACTCATGAAACTAAGTCTTCTATTTTACAACTTATAATTAACTCACACTAGACTCCTACAAAGTAGGGAGAACATATACATGATTCAAGAAGAATTTCAATTCAAATTTCCTAAGTTAAGTAAATTTAATAAACTTAATTTAACTATTTTAAGTTGCTATGAGAATAGAATTCGAATTTAATTCACAGTTTAATTCAAGGACAAATTAAACTGGAATTTCTTGTTTCCATTTCTCAACATCGATCTATGGCCTAACTCGTTGCTGCCACATCTTCTTGCAGCTCTTTCTTAGAGGCTCCACTAGTATTAGCATTGAGTTTGGAATTTAAGCCAACTTTGACTATGCACCAAAGACTCCAGCCACTTTTAATTTTGCTTAAAGGCCTTGGGGTCACCAAACTTTGACTAGCTCTATCTTTTAATCTAAGATTCCTTTTCAGGACTTCCATATACCATTGGAAAGATATTGCAAATATCTATCCATAAAATTGTTTTCCATATTCAAATGAGATGGTCTATTGCTCCAAAACTGGATCCAAATCCACTTCATTGATTTTGATTTTTTTCCCTTCTTATGTGGATTGAACCTGCTCCTTAAGGTATCTATTTGACAATGGTGCCTCCTGCTGTAACCTGTCATCATTGTTTCCATCACCCTATTTCCATAAATGACAAAATATCTCAATAGGAGATACTATGTTATAACTCAAACTCTTAGATCACATTAAGGAAATGGAGTTAATAAGATGAAACCTTACTAACCTTCCTTAAGAGCTACAAGACCTAGAGGAGAAAAAAAACCACTCCAAGTGCCCAACCCTTGAGCTAACTTGATTTTTTAGTCACTTTCTTAAAAATACAAGTTAGGTACTTTGACCCTCCAGTTGCATGGATAACCCTGCTTCCTAGTGACTGTAGTCTAAATTTCCCAATTCTACGTATGCGACCCCAAAATCTGAGCTACTTTTTCAGGGCTAGTATCTAGACTTATGCCCTAAACTTGATAGAATTTTCCAAAATGATGAATTACATAAGGACAAAGCAAATAGTGCAAAAATTAGTCAATTTTTTTACCTAACCAGGTGTTGACAATGCTAGACCCGCCAACATGTCAGTGGATCTCCCCAGTAAGAAATCCCAATTAGACCTCAAACCAATTGTTGTAGGAGTCCTAGAAGTGGGTCGCACAGTATCGCCTTGACCGCGGTTTCGTATAGAGGCAAGTAAGATGTCCCTGTTAGTAGCAAGGGTTTGACGACTGCGGAAAGTCAAGGAAGGTGCATGAACGGTTATAACACATGGACAGTGGGGTGAGTGTGCCCCTTCGAAACCTATAATAGTACGTGGCTTGAAAGGGAACACATGAGTGAAGATACATCACAAACTGGAAAGAAAGTTAGTGAGCAATCTAAAGTGATGGTTAAACCAATTAGCACATTTCAGTAAGATTCATACATACTTATATAGAATAGTCCATACATGCATGCGTAAGGAAACAAATACGTATATCATTTAGAGTAAACAAGATAGTTGGAATACAATATGAAATATGCATGAAACGTGTTACCTTTGTTATATTAAGAAGATAAGTTCCATTTATGCAATACATCCATGTCCAACTACTAGTTCTGATAGCAGAACATTACAGATAACCACCTGCTCCTCCAAAGAGATATACTAGCTCTGTACAATGGAGAAGCCAAGGCTCATTACAATATTATCCAAGCTTTCTCTATGATAATCCTATTGGAAGCTTGGCTCACCAAAAGCCTCTACAATGAGTTATGAGGGACTATATATAACAAAGGGTGGGGTGACCCTTGACATTCCCCTTTGTGACCGTTCATCTATCCTCATGACTCTTCAACTTCTCTATGACTGTTATATTCAACTATCGACACTTGAACTTCCACTTGACAAGACGTTACATACAATATGCACATGTACCCATGTGAGACAAAATAGCTTGAGAAAGCCATGCAAGACATCACTAACACTTGAAATGTTATGGTGAGACTGACTCTTTGACATCCTTGTGATGGTCGATGGTGGCGAACTGACGCCAAGCTTTTTCTTCCATGATGGTGTCCGTGTGCTTAATGGTGACATCATGTTGAAAGAAAACACTTGCGTCCGTTGCATCCGGGTACACTAGTATGGCTCCTCCATCCAACTCGTCTGCTAGCATACACATGGTCATCCTCGGTGCGACTGGACCGATAGCATGCTATGGCATAGTGTCTGTGATGATCTCCAAGTGTGCATTGATGACCATGCGCATGAACTTTTTGAAGTACATGTTCAACTCCAGTTAGACTTGCTTCTTATCTTCACCTCGGTGAGTGTGCCAAATGGGTGGGATCGCATGCATACACACAATGAAATCCATGTTGCTGAATTCCCTTGCATGCGATTGACAACACTGCTCACATTTTCTGCTCCATGCCAGCTGTTGGATGGATCTATAACTTGTGTGGGCATAGTTTCATCCGTTTATGCATATTGCACCCCCTGTTGTATCTGTTCCTGCTACAACTCATTCTCTCGTCTATGCAGCTCTAGTTCTTCATTGAGTTTTTGCTTCAGCACATGGAACTCCTTATTTTTTTCTTTTTCTGCCTTCAGGTGATCTTCGTGTCGCGTCATCACCTCAAAGCCTCAATCTCCAAGGCTGCTTTCGTCATTAGTGGATCTACTTTGAACTTGCAGCTTTGTTTTTCCTCTATGATGTCAACAACCTTCCTCTTGCACTCACTGCATGTGGGTGTGCTACCTTCTTCTCCTGTTGATGGTGCTACTCACTGTGATGCTACTACCATATTATCTTGATGTCCTTGTCTACGAACAACTTGATGTCTTCATAGGTAGGCAAGCTCATAGACCCTTGCTTGGCTGCAACCCCCCATTATGCTCTTAAAGGTGTCCTTCAACTCTGATATCCTGAAATCCATTGTGCTTGTGCTACTGAGAGACAGACGAAAACTTGTGATGCCTAGAGACATAGCAACACTAGTGACAAGAAATCTGTCAATCAAAAACCAAAACAAACTTGAGGATTGACTGGTAACATACCTGTGTGATTGATCATGAAGGTTACGCAATTTCCATCGGGAGGTCGGGAGACTGACTGCCAAAACTGCGCAATGCATAGTTTGAGCTATCAGGAGGCTGACTAATTACTAGAACTACGTAATGCATAGTCCAACCTGGCTTGCTGAGGATGGAAACTGTGCAATGCACAATTTCAGTAAACAGTGACATGTAACCAGTGAACTGCATTACACAGTTTTTGGGGCCAATAGGGCACTGCCTCCAAGAATTTCACAATGCAAACCTGGAGGTCAGTGATGGGCTAGACTTGCACAATTTCTAGAGGGAATGTAGAGCCTGCGCTTCCAAAAATGCACAATGCTAGCCAGGCAAGGCACGGTTCGGGCCAAGGCAACCTAGACCAGCCAACGCGTGACTGAAAACACGAGAAGTCTGAATGCATGATGAGATGAGTGCAAAAAAGGGTGAATGATCATACATGCAAATAGCAAGTGTAGGATTCAGGAAATGGGAGAACATGCATGTGTGTGAAGTGAGTCGCAGCAACGATGACCATTCATGCAAAAGCAGTGTCATACATGCTACAACAGTGAGATGTGAATGAAAACTAAAAGGGTTCTCCTACAAGCTAGCATGCATCAAAATGATAGCAAGTGCTCACTGAAATCAAGAAGACAATACTCACACAAAGTGAAATACAAAAAGTGACAAAAACGCAGTGTGAGACATGAAAAGTGGGCTTACCGTGAAATAACTGAGTTGAATGTGCCAACGACTCCTAGATGCAATGTGGGATGTCAGAGCTGCAAGGTCGATGTGAGGAATGAGCTTTGCAGTGTCTAGTTGATGATTTTTGATAAAATCGAGGTTGTGATGCGCATACCACAATTCTAGGAAAAGCGACACTTAGTGAGAGGTTCCTGAAATGATCCTTGCATGTAACCTCTAGCTACTAAAAATAGATCCCTAAGTCAAGGGATGTCTTTGATGCTACCTTGCTAAAATAATTCCATGCATGCAAATCAGTTTTTCTCGGTCTTGGAGGGAACCGGTCAACCTCAAGGCACATGCATTGGTCTACGAGCCTAGGATGAAAATTTGTGTAGTTTATGGGTTGAGCAAAGATGGTTGTCCCAGAGGGATTACGCAATTTCTGAGAGGAATAGGTCACTATCTCCCACGATTATGCAATTTCTGGGCTGAGAAGCTATCCTGGGTCAGACCTCAAAATTTTCTCAAGGAATCTTGTTTGACTATATGTCACAATTTCTAAGTTGAGCTCCTGGGTTAGATCTTGCAATTTTCTCAAGGAAGCCTGTCTAATTGTATTGTGTAATTTCTGAGCCTAGTAAGCTACCTGGCTGGATTTTTGTAATTTCTACTAGCTTTTTCGTTGGCTGTCCTAGAGGGCTTGCATAATTTTTGGAAGCAGAAGGTGACTATTGCCCAGAATTTCAAAATTTTTGGGCTGAGGAGTTGTCCCAGGATGAATTGTGCAATTTTTGAGAGGAAGATTGTTAGGAAGAATTGTGCAATTCTGGAGCCTAGCTGGGTTTGCACAATTTCTGGAGGGAAGGTTGGTTCCCCTCCAGAGTTTCACAACTCCCAGAGGGAGTTGCTCAACCAACAACTGACACTAAGTCTAGAAAGCATCTTGTGAATAGGGTGGAACAAACTTGTGTGCACAAGCTGACAAGACTCTATGAAACAGTTGAAGCTAATGTGCTTGATAGTGCAAGACATGCTATTGAGGATGGTCGATAGGGAGGCTCCAAAATGAAGCTAAGGAAAAATTTTGGATGGTGTTTGTAGCTGCTACAACACTTGGCAACACACTAGTAGAACTCCAGCTCTCTGAATGGACATTGTTTGTGAAAAAAATGTTTAACACCTCCGGAAGTATTGTTCAATTCTCTAGTAGCCTTGGTTTCCACACTTTCTTGATTGTAATATGTAGAATCTGCCAAGCCCTTGGTCAATCAACACACATTCCAAGCCAAGCCAACACAATTGTTTCAATTGGGGATGAGGGGTACATTAATGCACAAGCAGTATAGTCATCAGAGTTTTAGTTTCATCTCTGGTGTTGCTCTACTACCAAAAGGGATGAACAGTACCCCGGTGGAGTCATGCAGGAACACAAGCATTGATCCACTACCAGCGAGCCTAGTCAATACCTTAGTGGAGTTACTTGCATCACCTCTTTGCATAGGAAGCCTTTCTCTTCTTTGCTTTATTCATTTTTCCTTTTTTTTGAAAATTTTCACTTTTTCATTTTTTCATTTTTAATTTTCATAATTGTGCATAGCACTTATTCATTTCAGAGGAAAAAGAGGGATCCCAACTTATTGGGAGTAGAAGAGGTTCTTCCTTAAGAGAAGTAGTTTATATATACCTCTGACATGCTTGTTATTGTTTTCCCCCTCACCTTACTCTGCTTGACTAAACTGACAAGGATTAACCCAAAAACAACTGACTAGAGTAGGTGATACTAGTTAGGGTGCAAGCGTTGTGTTTTCAGCAGGGTTCACTTCAAATAGTACAAATTTTCCATTGATGTATCATGGACTGAAGACAACAAGTTCTTACATAAGAGAGCAGACAACAGATAACCAAATGTTGATAGCTATACAAGTCCTCTTGTACTTTACCTAGCTTGTTTCAAGAGTCACACATGGTCCATGCGAAACTATCCTATGAAAAATAACAAGCAAACAAGCCAAAATGCAAATCAAGAAGCATAAGAAAATGTGAAAGCAAAGCGAGTAAGAAAAAAAAATGCAAGCAAACAAACACACAAAGAAAGAATCAAACATGCATGAAAGCAAACAACTCAAAAACCAAACACTACTCCTACACCTAAGTTAATGGTGGATGGGCCTGATCACGTGAAGTAATACTTCCAATGCAGCCACCGGCGCATTGGTTGACCCATGTTGGTGAAGGCATGGTCCACAAGAAACCCATTTGTGCAAACTAGCAAACAAGAAAGATATAACAATGAAGACAAACACACTCCATGTTTCAATGTGTCCACAGAACATAAGTGAGTGCAAGTGCATGACATGCATTCCATGGACTTGTCATGGTGTTGTATGAAACTACGTGTAGCTGTGAAGCATACGCATACTCTTGACTGTGACATCCAAGCACATGTGAGGAAGGTAGACCACTTACATTGCACAAGTGTGCTTGTTGAGTAAGATTTCTCCAATGCATGAGCGATGGGATCATGTAGTTCGAGTGGAGGAAGAGAAATCTGAGTGTTGGATTGATCTTTAATGCAAACAGATGAGTAATGAGGAGCCTCAGGTGTTTTAACAATTTCCTGATCGGAAGTGAAACCAACCTTAGGACAGCAAGGACCTAACATAACCATCAACTCAGGCTAAAGTGCCTCGGCAGTCTGTGGGGTTTTGACTTCATTGACAGATAGATCATCTTAGATCAATGTCTTAGACAGATTAAAAATAGTTCAATCAACATCGTGATTGAATGATGAGGTAAAGAGATCATGACAACCAAGATCAGAAAACTCATGATGTTGGTCAGCATCCTCATGATTTGATGAATTGCACAGAGGGGTAGATGAGAAGCAAGAATGTTTATCCTCTACATTTCCAAAAAAGATAGATGAAAAATCAAATGGATGTTCAAAGAATGATTGGTCCTCTCCATTGTCAGATGATGGACTGACATTTGTTGTGTCCTACGAATGATCAACAATGGGTGCATCCATGGACAGAGATACACATGAAAAATCTGGGATGGCCGGATCACCAAGGAGGTCAGGAGAAAACGGAGGAGTTACGGATCGATATGGATGGTCCTCTGCTGCCAATGGATGTTCAAGCTCCCAGTCATACTCTTCGTGAATGACAGTGCATGTCGGTTATGTAACACCAACTCCGTCGATGGCTTGATCCTTGTTCACAACAAATGTAGAGTCTGGAATGGAAGAACCAAAGACAGTGTCATCCAAAGGATTATCCGAGTACGAAGATAGAGGTTGAGCTAAAAGATACATGTGATAACTGAATCTATTTGCAACAAATATTGTGCGAAAATCGGAAGGAGCGATGTCAGGAGGATGTGATGCTTGAACAGATGTGTGTTCATTCTCTCCCACATCACTCTACAATGGTGGATTTGTTTGATGAGGGGATGACAGACAGTCACTTGTGACAACGACCATGCCCGTTTGTGATTGTGCAAATCCATCACCGAATTATGCTAAGCAGGGCTTGGGATTGACAAATTGGATAAGACAATATTCGTATCTTTCAATGAGATAACAGAATTTCATTTGGCTTTTTGGAGATTGTAACTGCAAAACATGGAATCACTACCAAAAATCATCAGGAGATTCTTGAGGAGCCTTCCATTGCTCTAACATTTTTTTGTTAAGAGGTTCTAGATCAAAATGATGGAAAGTATATTCAATGAGATCACATAACTACTCAAGTGATTGCACGCTATCAGGTGGTAGACTCCACCACCACTGTAGTTGGGATTCGCGAAGTGTGTATGCAAGCATCATGTTGGCCTCATTTACATAGAACTCGTCTTTAAGGAATGCATATGAAAAAAATCATGGAGGGGTGAGTGTGACAGTATCCATGACCTTAGAGCATTTGGTGTAGGATTCCTCGCAGTGGGTCATACGGTATCACCTTAACTGCGGTTTCACACAGAGGCAAGTAAGATGTCCATGTTGGTAGCAAGGGTGTGATGACTGCAGCAAGTCAAGGAAAGTGCATGAATGGTTCTAACACATGGATAGTGGGGTGAGCGTGCCACTTGGAAACCTGTAATAGGATGTGGCTTGGAAGGGAACACATGAGTGAAGATACATAACAAACAGGAAATAAAGTTAGTGAGCAATCTAAAGTGATGGTTAAACCAATTAGCACATTTCAGTAAGATTCATACATACTTATACAGAATAGTCCATACATACATGCATAAGGAAACAAATACATATATCAATTAGAGTAAACAAGATAGATGGAATACAATATGACATATGCATGAAACGTGTTGGCTCTCTTATATTAAGAAGTGTAAGTTCCATTCATACAATACATCCTTGTCCAACCACTAGTTCTAATAGTGGAATGTTACAGTCACAACCACTTGCTCCTTCAAAGAGATATACTAGCTCTGCACAGTGGAGAAGCCAAGGCTCGTTACAACACTGTCCAAGCTTTCTCTAAGATAGTCCTATTGGAAGCTTAGCTGACCAAAAGTCTCTACAATGAGTTATGAGGGACTATATATAGCAAAGGGTAGGGTGACCCTTGACATTCCCCTTTGTGACCGTTCATCTATCATCATGACTCTTCAACTATTCTATGACTGTTACATTCAAGTATCAACACTTGAACTTCCACTTGACAAGAAGTTACATACAATCTACACATGTACCCATGTGAGACAAAATGGCTTGAGCAAGCCATGCAAGACATCACTAACACTTAGACAATTATGGTAAGACCACTCTTTGACATCCTTCTCATGGTCAATGGTGGAAAAATGATGCCAAACTTGGTCATCCATGACGATGTCCATGTGCTCAATGGTGACATCCTGTTAAAAGAAAACTCTTGCCTCCATTGCATTCGTGTACACTAGTATGGCTCCTCCATCCAACTCGTTTGATAGCATGTGCATGGTCGTCCTAGATGCGACTGAACCAACAACATGTTGTGGCATAGTGTCTGTGCTGATCTCCAAGTGTGTGCTGGTGACCATGCACATGAACTTGTCGAAGTACTTGCTTCTTGTCTTTGCCCCGGTGAGTGTGCCAAATGGGTAGGATCGCATGCATGCACACAATTACATGCATGCTGCTGAATTCCATTGTATGCGATCAACAACACTTCTCACCTTGATGGATTGTAGATTTCTGTGGTTAGGTTTTTTAGTATTTTCACTCGGATATTCCACAGTTTTCATTTTTGCTTTGTCGACGTTTCGAGTCTAGACCAAGACTCATCATCAGGACTTGATTTACAAAAGAGAGAGCCAACAGTGACTACTCCATGCAAGCTACTAGGATGGATCTATAACTTGTGTGGCAATTGTTTCATCCATCTATGCATATTTTTCCCCCTGCTATACCTATTCCTGCTGCAACTCATTCTCTTGTCTATGCAGATCCAGTTCTTCCTTGAGTTGCTACTTCAGTACATGCAACTCCTTCTTTGTTTCTTTTTCTTCCTTCGCGCAATCTTTGTGTCACGCCATCACCTCATAGCCTCAATCTCCAAGGATTCTTTCGTCATGAGTGGTTCTACTTTGAACTTGTAGCTTTGCTTCGCCTCTATGTTGTCAACAACCTTCCTCTTCCACTCGCCGCATGCGGGCGTGCTACCTTCTGCTACTGCTGATGGTGCTTCTTGCTGTGACCATGTTGCCTTCTTATCTTGATGTCCTTGTATATGAAAAACTTGATGTATTCATAGGTAGGCAATCTCATAGACACTTTCTTGGTTGCAGCCCATGTTGTGCTCATAACAATGTCCTTTGACTCTGCTCTCTTAAAATCCATTGTGCTTGTGCTGCTGAGAGATAGACGAACAACTATGATGCCAAGAGA
Source organism: Pinus tabuliformis (assembly GCA_031772625.1). Classification (NCBI taxonomy): domain Eukaryota; kingdom Viridiplantae; phylum Streptophyta; class Pinopsida; order Pinales; family Pinaceae; genus Pinus; species Pinus tabuliformis. Next base: position 482,032,336 of record CM062813.1, read on the forward strand.
CATAGCAACACTTGTGACAAGAAATTTGTCAGTCAAAAAGAAAAAAAAACTTGAGGACTGACTTGCAACATACCTGTGTGATTGACCGTGAAGGTTGCGGAATTTTTGTTGAGAGGTCGGGAGATTGATTTCTAAAACTGTGCTAGGAATAGTCTGAGCTATCGGGAGGTTGACTGACTGCTAGAACTGTGTAATGCATAGTCCAACATGGCCTGCTAAGACTCAAACTACGCAATGCACAATTTAGTTAGCAGTGACATGCAACCAGCAAACTGCATTGCACAGTTTTTGGGGCTAGCTAGACAGTGCCTCCAAGAATTGTGCAATGCAATCCTGGAGGTTAGTTCTAGGCTAGACTTGTGCACTTTCTGGAGGGAAGGCAAAGCCTTCACCTCCAGAAATGCACATTGCTATCCGAGAAAGGTATGGTCCAGGCTAAGGCAACCTAAACCAGCTGACGGTGGTGATGAGATGAGTGCAAACAAGAGTGAATGATCATACATGTAAACAACAAGTGCAGGATTCAGGAAATGGGACAGCATGCATGTGTGTGAAGTGAGTCACCGCAACGGCGATTGTTCGTGCAAAAATAGTGTCATGCATGTGACAGTAGTGAGATGTGAACAAAAAATGAAACGGTGCTCCTACAAGCTAACATACATCAAAACAACAACAAGCGCTCATTGAAATCAAGCATGCAATACTCACACAAAGAAAAACACAAAAAGCGACAAAAACACAGAGCAAGACATGAAAAGCGGGCTTACCCTAAAACAATTGAGTTGAATGTGCCGACGACTCCTAGATGTAATGTGGGATGTCAAAGTTGCAAGGTCGATGTGAGGAATGAGCTCTATAGTGTCCGATTGAGGAGTTTTAATAAAATCGATGTTGTGACATGCATGCCACAAATCTAGGAAAAGCGACACTTAGTGGAGGTTTCTGAAATGATCCTTGCATGTAACCTCCATCTGCTAAAAATAAATCCCTGAATCAAAGGATGCCTTTGCATGCTACCTTAGGAAAAGCAGTCTATGCATGAAAATCAATTTTGTTCGATACAGAAGGGAACCAGTCAACCTGAAGGCATATGCATCAGTCTGCGAGCATGAGATGAAAATTTGCGCGGTTTCTGGGCTGAGCAGAGATGGTTTTCCTATAGGGATTGCACAATTTCTAAGAGGAATAGGTGACTGTTGAGCTAATTTATTAACATAAATTAACACAAGTATTTAATTATCAATCCGGGTTTGTAAAACTTGGAGGAAAGTCCACAGTATATGGATATTAGATATAGCCAAGCTTAGAAGATAAAATTTGAAGAGTTAAGAAAGTACATATTAGAAATATAAACCTATTTTAACAATTTATAATTCACTTATGTAATATGTGAGGGATGAGGCTCCTAACTTAGGAGAATCGGGTTGTCCTTCCCTGCAATACTACTTTCATGAAGAGAAATCTAAAATAACTAATTAACAATGGTTTATGATGCAGAAGATGTAAAAGAAGAGGCTCCTAACTAAGGAGGACCAGGTTTTCCTTCCTCACAATTCTACTCTATCATAATCACCATTGCTTCAAACCAGAAATGTGTAAATAACTTCAACTAAGAAAAGGAGAATGAAATTCAATTTTAGTTCAAGATCAAATAGAAGGGGAATTTAACTTAAATTCTTGTGTGTCCCTTCATATGTATATTAGAATTAAACCAATATACATTCAACAATCATCACACATTAATTCAAATAAGCAAATCTGAAACAAAACAAGTAAACAAATCTAAAGCAACTAGTTCATGAAAATTAAGCTAGTTTAACAATGAAGTGTACTTAGCTTGGAGTGGGGGCCCTCCACCCTTGCCTTGCACACTTGAGGCTGCTATCAAATGTTGAAACTTCAAGCACTCATCCACACTAATGAATAGCAAAATGAAAGTAGAACAATTTCTTCTAATTAATCTCCAATACTCAAATGTCTCAGCATGAAGTTATATCAAAATTACATATCATAAGCCTTCAAAGTCTTGGCTTAAATAGAAGATCATGAAAAAAAATGATCTAAAGTCTCTCTAACAACTATATCTATTCATATCCATCTATCTAAGTTGACTCCATCCAATCCATCACTAAAAATATGGATAATCCCATGAAATCATAAAATTGCCATATTTCCTAGGGATTTTCTAGGTGACTAGTCATGTTTGACCAGTCTTGACCGGGCCTTTTTTAGCTTGTTTTGACCAAACCAATTGGAATTACTTTAGTCCTAGTTCCCAAGCTTTTCATTCATGTATCTAGCTTGAGCCCAAGTGTCCTACAAATATTTCATCCAAATAGCCATTACAGGAATTTCTGATTCTGTCCAAAAATACTCTTAAAACCCAATTTTTGCAAAAATAACTAAAAATTGAAAAACATAATTTATTTGCTTGAATATGTATAATAAGGTCAAAATAAGGTGTATATGGATGGTATATGGTAGAAAATGATGGAAATTAAGTGGATTTTAATAAGCAAAATTTGATCAAAAACAAGGGCAAACATCTCCCCCTTACTTACTCTCAAGCATGTCTGTTATAGCTCCAAATATCACTCTTGATGTTTATGATGCTGCACTCATGGCCTAGGGCAACCCCTCCTTCCAGACCTGGTCCAAATACTTAAAAAAAAATGTTTTACTCCCTATACGCAACAATTCCCTGAGCTAAATGCTTGTGTACGCGGGTATGTGTATACCCAACCCACGTATATGTCTTAAAACACTTAAAAAAAATTAAATCTCCTTAATTTCGGGCGGAGATTGCGGGTTTACCTGCTGATCACCTATTAGTTCCCATGGCCCAACTGTTCCCAACGAATTCCCAACTAAATAACTACTCTAGGAGAAGTATAAAAGTGCTTCAATGGGAAGGCCTAAGGGAGGAGAGAATAGAGAGAAAGATCACTCTGTTAAGATTATCCCAGATCAGGTCTGAAGATCTCTGTGCTTCTAACACTTCCCCCATTATAGGAAACCCTTGTTTCCTTGAGTTATGATGTCCTTTTGTTGAGATATCTTTGAGTGAGTTATGGAAGGACCTTGTTGAAGGCTTGAGATTGGACAAATCCGGAGGATGGTTCCGCTTGGAGCCTGCGAAGGAAGACTCAGGTGAATTAATTCCTTTCTATACTTTAGTTATCTATAATAAAAGAAACACGTGTCTTGTTCCTGATATGAATCTTCTTCATGTTTATGATATCAATGTTATGATTTACAAATGAATGATTATTTCAGTTGCATAACTAACTTTCAATATGATATGAAGTTGATTTCTTTATGATGTTTAGTCCATGTACTGTTGTGCTTTCTTGAATTGATTGTTTTGTAGGTTGAAGGAGCAAAAGGAACTCCAAGAGGGTTTGGACCCTAGTTGGATCTTCCAAAATGAAGGACCCCCAGGTGCACCCCTCTTCACGTAGTTTGTTTATATTAGCATCATGGCTATGTGGAATGTATGTTTTTCTTTATAGATATCCCCCGCTCTGCTAGGGTACTAACCCAAGACCCTAGGGGACATTCTCCCTTAACAATGTCCTCATGATTGCCTCCGTCTCCTTGACCTTTTGCTTATATATGTTGACTAGCCTGCTGATGTACTTGTGGCTTTAACCCTTGAAGATGAAGCTTTCTCTTGAGCTACCCGTAAAAGGATATCTATGCCTTCATGTACTTTTTCTCCTTTCCTTTCCTCTGTTTTTCTAAAAATAAATTTCATAATTTCTCTTTGAAGTGTTGCTCTTTGTAATATTCTTCACCTATCATTGGAAAAATTATGGCTTGGGCTTTGTATTCTGGAGTGATGGGAACAAGAGTGTCTCTGATGTGTGATGAGGTTTCACCATCAACATACATATACAAAAAATTTACACTATTTCTCCTCTGATGATAAAACACCAATAAATCATTCTGGATGAGCAGCTTCAGAGAAGACAACAAATAAAACTTGAATTTTGTAATGCATTCTAACACAGGATTCATGTCCCTCTCAAATTAGCAACATCAACAACTTCACTTAAAGGAACCAATATCCATTTTCCCTCACATCTTCACTGAAAGAAGCCAACCTTGCAATGTCACACAGTCATAGAGAAAACACCAATAAAAAAAAATTAAAGCCTCTTTCACTTGTGCAGGTGGTTTTCCTCTTGTATAATTCCTCTACAAAATAACTTGTGCCAATCCCTTTTATGACTAGGCATTTACTCTCAATTTAGCCATTGTTTTACCCACGGAATCTGTAAAATAAGAGTCGAAAGAACCATAAAAATATCCCAAATAGAAATGAATTTGAGAAAACTGTCCACGTGGAGCTTAATTAGGATCGTTCTGAAGAAAACCAACGTTTTCGTTTTTCAAATTTCATTTTATTTTTCTCGGAAAAAGCAAAGAAAAATAGTGGCTTTCAAAAATCGAAATGCATTTCTAGGACTAAATAAAATTTCATGATCATTAAATTTGAAATCAATTTTTCTCTTCAAATGCTTCTCCAGTATCCTACTTACCTCTTTTTTGATGCCCTTGACAAAGAGATGAAATCAATCCTCAAAAATATGAACTTACTGCACTTTCAGAAATCAAAATTGATTTATACATTGTCTTTTCAGAACTCAAAATTCAATTATAGGAATTATTAACTCTCTCTTAAATTGAAATCAAATTATTGAAATGAACAATTTTCACAAATTTGAACAATTGTTTTCAAATTCACCTTCTTCACCTTCTCAAAAATTGAATGCTGGAGATTTACTTTAAGTTGGAGAATCAAAATGTTGAAGGTGATATTATTGGGAGACATTGAATGTTGGAGAATTCTCAAGGTAACCACTGCATGCAACATAACCACTCATTCATTCACTACCTTTTGAGAAATTGACTTTGGAAAATGAAAATCAACCTACAAGGTGATCATAATTATGCTCAGCTACATAATCTTCCTCAAAAATTGAAATCTGGAAAATAAAAATAATCCTTCTTTGCCTTAAATTTCTGTGTCTTCTCTCTTCTGTTGCAAAAAGGAGTCTGCTGCTCTGATAAAAAAAATCTCTCTGTATAAAAACATTTGACCATGTTTTTATTGCTCGATTCACAAATCAATCTCTGTTTCTCATGAAAATTCCCACTATGCATATAAATGGAATGAATTTGTTCATACAGACCATACGTGGATGATATGAATTATGCCCACTATATATATAAAAAAAAATAGGAAGAATTATGTTCTCAAAATCAAATTTGAAAATCACAAACACGAGACCATAACTATGCATGAGGAATTTGCGAGATTTCCTTATCTAGAAGTGCTTTTGTAATATCTCTGAGATATCTTTGAGTTCCTGTGTTTAGACAATGCCAATTTAATAAAAAATTGCCTTCGATATTTGCAAGGATTCTTTCATTAAATTAATGGCAAATACATGTTTAATGTTGGCAATCGCTCAGGTTGTTTAACTGAAGTTTTAGCTCCTTTTGAACATGAGACAATGCAATGCTTAACACGAGTTTTTCTCCTTGAAATCTGTTGAGGCGATCTCTTACCTTCTTTCATGGGATTTCTGGAGTGAATTGTTAGCTTAGCGTAGAGGAAATCTTGGTTGCTCTCTCCTTTAAAAATGATTCTTCTTATTCTCCATGGAATTCCTTCAATCCCTTCTTTCAATTCCATGCAATTTTCACACAATTCCTCTACTGCACAGGGTCCTTTCCCACTCAATTCCCTTCACTTTCTGGGTTTTTCTCTCTACATATTTCTCTTTCAGATAGGGTTTCTTTTTTTTTTCTTAAGCTATGGATGAATACGTAGTATTGTCCTCAATTTTGAGCTAGGTTTAGCTATGTATTGTCCTCAATACATAGGCAGTGTTCAATACTTTGAAAATGTTTTTGACTGTTTGCTTCTATGAACGCTTACTCTCTGTGTAGTGAACGTTTTTGTTGTTTATGAAACTCAATCTGAACATTTGACCAGAGTTTGAATTTTTTTACCCATGGAAAATGCTACCTATACACATTTCAATGCATATAACCCAAATCAATTTTGAAAATCAATTTTAATATGCGCCATCATATATTTCACTTGCCCCTTTTTCTTATGCATATAACTCTTTTTTAAATGTCCTTCTCCTCTTTTATGCATATTTACTTTTCATCATTTTTTAATGCTCTTTGAATTTTCATCATGCTCTTCAATTGCATAGCCTCATGCTCAATGAAATGCATTATAACTTACCTTCATATCCATTCGAAATGCCTTGTGCCCACCATTTCATACCTTTCATACCTTTGCATTTCATTGAATTATTTGCATCATTTGATTTGGCATTGCGTTGCATCATTGTTTTTTATTATGTGCTTTGGTTATGTCTCATCGAAATTCATTATTTCAATTTCTTATGACTTGTATCATTTCATAATATGCACTTTAATTTATTTTTAAAAATGACCATAGGATAGGTCATTTAAAAAAAAAAAATCAAATTAGTATTATTATGACATTAACCTTTGTATAGTATGTATAGGTCAACCAATTTTTTTTGAAGGGGAGAAACATTGAGTCCTTTATTTCTGATAAAAAATGTTTATAAAATGTTTAGGATTAATGTAATGGTATATGGAATGATGAATAGGAATGGGGTTAATGTAGGAAAGGATAATGGATAGGAATTTTGTAGGGATTATAATGAATGAAATATGATTATGATGGATAGGGTAATGAGTATAGGTATGGTAGGGTAATGAATAAAATGAGTGTAGGTATGGATATAAATGGATATAAATGAAGGTAGGATATAGGATGTAATAGAATGCATATCAAGCTAAATTAGTCTTAACAATTTCTAGAATATTTTTCAAAAATCAAAGGTTCTAAGAGCAATTTTTTTACACTTACTGTACTTGTTCTTCCATAATAGCTTGTTATCAATGCTAACTGATGATGTCCTTTGTTGGTTCGTTTTTGACTCATGATGATAGTTCTTCAAGGATATTCCTTGATGGAATGTAGACACTAGTTTCTGCATCTGATATTTAGGTCCCTTTTATATTGTCTGTGTTCAAGTCCCTAACTAATAAATGTGAATGCAGGGTCTTTATTCAGGTCCCTTATCAAACCATTGCTCAAACTATTTGCATAGTTTTATTACGAATCTCCCCCTTTGCTTATTCTAAGACTTGTCCCCACGTCTTGCTTATTCTGGAGGATGATTCTTGCAAAATCAAACTGAAGAAATGGTAAAACAAAATAGAGAATTCATATTGGCCAAACAAGATGGTTTTCCGATATGAATTCGAGTTTGTGTTGTGCTAATTTCCTAAATTTTCACAACCAAACTCTTTTATTATTTTTTATCTTTTTCTTTTTTTTTTTAATTTTTTCCTTTTCTGGATGGAGTTGGGGTGTAATGGAGTAGGGAAGTATGAAAATTTTATGAAAACGGGTTATATTGAAGTCATGATTTAGTAATAGATGGATAGATAATAAGTCTGGACTTCAATATGCATGATCACATAACTTAACATGCAACATGGATGATGGATGAAATCATGAACAATATGGCTTATGAAAGGCTTCTTTAGAAATTGATGTGACTTGACATGGTAAAAAAAACTTGACTTCTTCTTCTGATGATTAACTTCATGTCTTTTGCCTCGATCTCAATCATGTTGTAGGGTTTGTTGGTGTTGTTGGTCAATAACTAAAGACAAGCTTCAAGAGTTTGAGTTTCATTGGATGAACTCAACATCAAGTGAATTTTAACTTTTCTTTGAATTGAAAATTTGTATACATATTCTTAAGTATGAATTTAAAATTGACTTTGAAAAGTACTTTATCCTTGGAGTTCACTCCTTCATTTTTCCTATGACCTGCAAAAACATAGCACTTTCCTGCAATACAATATTAGATGATGGAGGAAGAGAGGTGTACAGTCTCTCTTCTTCAAATAAATATGTAAATCATTACAAAAATTTCTTAGAAAACAAGTCCAAATATGATATACAAACAAAATGCATTTATTTACCCCTTGGGGAATGGTGACCAACCTAAACCTCCTAGCGATATTTTGTTTACAAAATATTGGTTTTATATCCAATTCGAGTGATTCCAAATCCAAGTTGAAGTGAATTCATATGGCTTCCTCAAGGATAAATAGCTTTTCAAAATGGTTTAAAATGATATGGTAAAAATTATAAGGAGTACCATGTTTGATCGAGCTGCTTGTTAATTTTTAACTAGACCAACAGTCACTATTTGAAGTGTAACTTCTTCGATAAAGATCGGATCAATGTGATTCCACTTGGATATTAAAGTAGATTAATTTTTATCTTTCAACTAGAAACAGGTTTTGAAAATTCCTAGGCTTTATATCAGAAAATTGGTGATGAACAGGCCTAGGAGGCAGAGTTTTACTATAGCATTTTGAAGACATGCAGTCACCAAATGTGGCATAACTTTTTCATTTCACCTCCAAATGGGATGATTCAAATTTTTTCTTAAACTAGACTTGAATATATATCTCCCATATAAACAGGTTTTGAAAAGAAGATGATTTGGTATGTTAAATATGCCAATGAACAGTCATGACCTAGAATTGTCACCAGTTAGTATTTCAAGAATAACATTTTCATATGATACCTGCTTGAGGAAATTCAAATTGATTTGGAAACTAGATTCCAAGGGCTATCTTCCCTATGAATTTTAGGTAAAAATGTTTTCATTAGACACCTGAAATATAGGTTGTACTAACTCTGTCCTCAAAATTTCACTTGAGACCTAGTTTTGATTTTGATCACATTTTTATTTGTGATATAAATTGAAATTTTCAAAATAGATTTAAAAACTAGATTTCAAGAGATACCTTGTTTGAAAACATGCTTTTAAAAATGATCCTACATGGTGCCATTAAATCCTTCCAAACAAATATTGAACGATGATTTGAAGAAATATTCATGAGAGTTTGAAACAAAATTATTATGGAAGTCTTATTGTGAATTCATTCTACTTGTTTATTTATTCTATTCTATCCTATTCTATTTTAGAAAAATAATTCATTCTCTCAAGTATAAGAGAATTTCCAATGCATCCATTTTCGTAACAAGATCATAAGTAAACTCATATCCAAATTTGAAAAATATACTTTAATGAATGTTTGGACATGAAAATTTATCTGATCATAAAGATTTGATGAGAAAGAATGTTGAAAAATGGAGTAGTGTTGTGACCTAATGACTAGTTGAAACCAAGTTTTAAGATGATCTTTGTTTTCTTGGCTCTCATTAATTGTCATAGCACAAAACTCTTCTTGTGGTACTTATTCAAAGTCTTGTATGCACAAGGGATCTTGTGATATACATCCTAGAAATTCTTCAATTTCTGACTCTAATGTTTGATATTCATTGCATATGATCCATGACTCATTCACCTCCTCACAAAGATCGCTAGAAGAAAGTTCTAGATTCTTTTCCTGTGGATCATCTTCATGGATGTTTTGTTGCTCTTCTATCCTTTGACATAAAGATTCATCCCTAGTGAGCATTCTAAATTGAAGACAAGGACTTGAGAATAGTTTTGTGGTGGCATACCCTCCTTCTCTAAATGATTTCTTTAACATCATTTTTTAGATCTTGTCTTGCAAATGGATTTTGCAGTTTTTATTTTATTTTTATTTTTTTTTGGTTGGGGGTTTTGTTTTGGGAATCTACTTTTAGGATCTCTATTTCTAGGCGTAAAGGAGCATAACTAAGAGAAATGTATATTAACTAAATTTTTTATCAATTTTTTAGTGTTTTTCTTTATCTTCTATTTGACTATGCTGATAATTGCCTCCCTAGCAACGACGCCAAAATAGTGAGCTAATTTATTAACACAAATTAACATAAGTATTTAATTATCAATTCGGGTCTATAAAACTTGGAGGCAAGTCCACAGTATATGGATATCAGATGTAGCCAAGCTTAGAAGATAAATTTTGAAGAGTTAAGGAAGTACATATTACAAATATAAACCTATTTTAACAATTTATAATTCACTTATGTAATATGTGAGGGATGAGGCTCCTAACTTAGGAGAACTAGGTTGTCCTTCCCTGCAATACTACTTTCATGAAGAGAAATCTAAAAGAACTAATTAGCAATGGTTTATGATGCAAAATATGTAAAAGAAGAGGCTCCTAACTAAGGAGGACCAGGTTGTCCTTCATCACAATTCTAATCTATCATAATCACCATTGCTTCAAACCAGAAATGCATAAATAATTTCAAATAAGAAAAGGAGAATGAAATTCAGTTTTAGTTCAAGATCAAATAGAAGGGGAGTTTAACTTAAATTCCTGTGTGTCCCTTCATATGTAGATTAGAATTAAACCAATATCCATTCAGCAATCATCACACATTAATTCAAATAAGCAAATCTGAAACAAAACAAGTAACAAATCTAAAGCAACTAGTTCATGAAAATTAAGCTAGTTTAACAATGAAGTGTATTTAGCTTCGAGTGGGGGCCCTCCAACCTTGCCTTGCACACTTGAGGCTGATATCAAATGCTGAAACTTCAAGCACTCATCCACACTAATGAACAGAAAAATGAAAGTAGAACAATTTCTTCTAATTAATCTCCAATACTCAAATGTCTCAGCATAAAGTTATATCAAAATTACATATCATCAGCCTTCAAAGTCTTGGCTTAAATAGAAGATCATGAAACAAATTGATCTAAAGTCTCTCTAACAACTATATCTATTCATATCCATCTATCTAAGTCGAATCCATCCAATCCATCACTAAAAATATGGACAATCCCATGAAATCCTAAAACTGCCCTATTTCCTAGGGATTTTCTAGTTGACTAATCATGTTTGACCAGCCTTAACTGAGCTTTTTTTAGATTATTTTGACCGAACCAATTGAAATTAGTTTAGTCCTAGTTCCCAAGCTTTCCATTAATATATCTAGCTCGAGCCCAAGTGTTCTGAAAATATGTCATCCACATAGCCATTACGGGAATTTTGGATTCTGTCCAAAAATACTCTTAAAACCCAATTTTTGGAAAAACAACTAAAAATTGAAAAACATATATTTGCTTGAATATGCATAATAAGGTCAAAATAAGGTGTATATGGATGGTATATGGTAGAAAATGATGGAAATTAGGTGGATTTTAATAAGCAAAATTTGATCAAAAATGAGGGCCAACAGTGATTATCTCCCAGGATTGCACAATTTCTAGGCTGACCAGCTATTTTGGGTCAGACCATGCAATTTTCTCAAGAAAGCATGTCTGACTTTGTGTCAAAATTTCTGAGCTGAGCAGCTGTCCTGGGTCAGACCTTGCAATTTTATCAAGGAAGCCTGTCTGACTGTATTGCGCAACTGCTAAACCTAGCAGGCTGCCTATATGGATTTGCACAATTTCTAATAGTTGTTGGGTTGGATGTCCCAAAAGGATTGCACAATTTTTGGGAGTAGAAGGTGACTACTGCCCAAAATTGCACAATTTCTCGGCTGAGCAGCTCTCCTGGGATGAATTGTGCAATTTTTGAAAGGAATACTATCAGGAAGAATTGCGCAATTCTAGAGCCCAACTGGGTTTGTCAAATTTTTGGAGGGAAGGTTGGTTCCCCTCCAGAATTATGCAATTCCCAAAGGGAGCTTCTCAACCAACAACTGACACTGATTCTGTAAAGAAACTTGTGAAGGGGGTGAAACAAACTTGCATGCATAGGCTGACAGGACTATATGAAACAACTGAAGCTAATGTGCTTGATAGTGAAAGACATGATGCTAAGGATGGTCGTTAGGGAGGCTCCAAAAAAAAGCGAAGGAAAAATTTTGGACGGTGGTTGTAGCCGGTACTACACCAGGCCAGACCATGACATACATTTCATCAAATACATTGTGAACGTGTAATTTATGGGTCATAAATTCATATCTGAATATAGGGTTTTGATACTTATCTGAAAATCATCAATAAGGTATAATTCCATCTCATAATAGCTGTAGTAACATCTATTAGGTCATGAATTTAATAACCGACCATTTACTAATCAAAACATGATAAGATCCATAACTAGAATCTCTCACAAAACCATGCTTATAACCAACATATAACCAAAATAATAATAATGATATAAAATCCATCAAATCCACATAATAATGAGTACATTTACTCATAAAATACAAGAGGAAAATAGTTCTTATTAGCATATGAAAAATCCAACCAAATCAGGGACTTCCACGTACCACCTAACCATATATTGGGTTGAACCAAATCACTCTTTCATCCAATCACCCCCGCACCATATTTCAAGCATGAATATGGGATCTCAATGAATAAACCAAGAAAAAACAAACTAGGGATTTCAGAGGCCAAACCACCTCAACCCTTAACGAGTAATTCCACCTCATGATTGGACATCACTAACCATCACCAAATCAATATCCACCAAATATATCTAGGGCTCCAGAGCATTTGTTCCAATCCTAATATGGGACTAGTAACTCAACCCACAACTACCACAAGGCTCTAGAGTTTTTTTCCAACCAGGGCTCCAAGACTGGTAACTCAACCCACCAAGGGCTCCAGAGGATTTGTCCAACCAAGGCTTCCAAGACTAGTAACTCAACCCAAATTGTTCTATGGATTCCAGGGAATTTATCCAACTAAGGCTCTACGAATTAGTAACTCAACCCATAGCCATAAGTAACGTGAGCACCAATCATAACAATCAAGTGGGAAATCCACAACACCATGGCTATCCAAGAAACAAAAAGGCTACGCAAAACCACTGTTAATCTAGGAAATCCTCCATGCCAATAATAGATCATAACTAAATAACCACATGTATATACCATGCATGCCAAAACTAGCAAGGAAATCATATATGCAACTCGATACCTATAAAGAAATCCCAATATAGCTACTAAACCCACTGCCCCTTTGTGCTTTCCTGCTTTTCATTTTCCAAATCCAAATTATGCCATAATGCTCCAAGATTTTTCTAAGTGTGCAAGAGTATGAGAGAGATAATAGGAGAGAGCTCCAAGATAAAATGGACAAAATCTATGAATTGATCCTCAAAAACCTTTTTATCATTGAGGGCTCTATTTTCTTCATTTTCTTTTATTTTTCCTCACATGTAATTATGTGACCTTTCACCTTCCTTTTCTCCCATTTTCCATTATTTTCATAAATAAAATGCCAATAAATACCACTTTTCCTTTCCAAATCCTTTCCCAATTTCCATAGCCATTAATTAATCACTAGCAATCCCCATCACTATGTTTTTTCCTAACGTTCATCTTGGAATACATGTCATAAGTCCTTGGTCTTATTTTTCCTTTATTAACTTTATTACATGGATTTTTAACCGGGGTTATTACAGAACCTCCCCTTGGGGGAAATCTATCCTCGGTGTTCAATGACACCTATAATCCATAAAAACACATGTTGCTCATTGATCCCTATAACACAACCTAGTGCAACATTTACATCATATAATACTACTAAAGACATAACCAACATATCATGAACACCATACCGCTTATTGGATCTTTATAACACAACTTTATGTGGTATTTACATCATAGATATGCATATATAGACATAACCAAAACACAACATCAAAACATATACCAAAAGACATCCGCTCAACCAAGAAATAGAGAAGGATAGACTACATCTAATCAACCATCTCACATGTAGCTTCATCGGGCCTAAAGTGTCTCCATTGCACTTTAACTTGCTCGATTGCTTGATTCTGGAGCATGAACAACTTTCACTACAAAATGAACTAAGGTTTCAGTTGGAATTCTCCTTCTGGTTCCACCTGCAATACAGACTACTCAATCACATGATCAACATCTCTCACATCCTTCTTAATCCATGACACATGCAAACCATCATGGACTTTCACTATCGTAAGCAATGCAAGTCAGTAGGCTACTGGTCCAATCCTCTCAAGAATCTTGAAAGGCTGCAATATTGAGGTGCCAGCTTGGCACATGATCCAATCCTCAAGGAGGTCTTCTTGGGCTTAATGTGCAAGTACACTTGTTCCCAAACCTGAAAGTCCTTAAACAGCTTGTGTTGATCTGCATAACTCTTCTACATGCCTAGTGCTACCTTTAAATTCTTCTTGATTAACTACATTTCATGTTCCATCTCTGCCAACATTTCTGGTTCAATCAATACCCTATTCATTGGATCAATCCAATTGATAGGAGTATTAAAACTACACCCATAAATTTCCCCAAACAAAATCATCTTCAAAGATTATTGATACCCATTGTTATACACAAACTCCACTAGTGGAAGATACTCTTCCCACTTTTGCTACTGATGCATAACATATATTCTCAACATGTCCTCCAAAATCCTATTGACCCTCTCTTTCTTTCCATCTTTCTATGGATGATAGGTTGTATGGAAGGCCAACTCTATCCCCAAACCTATAAATAACTCTTTCCAAAACCTAGAGGTAAACTTGGCATCTCTGTCTGACACAATATTCTTCAGGACACCATGGAACCTCATTATATATCTGATGAAGAACTATGCTACCTCACTAGCTAAATTCATAGACTTTACTGGAATGAACTGTGCTACATTGATCAACCTATCAACCACCACTATAATATAATCGTGTTGTCTAGATGTCCTCAGAAAACATGTAATGAATTCCATGGAAATGACCTCTTGTTTCCACTCTAGAATCATATTCGGTTGTAATAACCCAACTGGATTCTTACACTCTATTTTTACCTATTGACAATCCAAACATCCCACCACAAACTTTGCCACCTCTTTCTTCAAGTTTGACCAACGATATAACTTCTTAATTGTTGTCAACATCTTTTGATATCTTAGGTGATCTAAATACAACTTAGCATGAAATTCCATTAAGATAAGCTTCTTAAGCCCACTCTTGTTCAACACATAGATCATGTCCCTAAATCTAACCAAACCATATACCATGAGATGATCATACACATCCTGTTCACATGTACCTTGTTGGTGTAACTTGTATTTAAGATGTTGGAACCTGTCATCCTGTTGTCCTACCTACAAGATCTAATCCTGTAAATCTCTCCTATGTGATTGCTATGTGATTTACCTATACTCTTATGCTAAGAGAATTAACAACCCTTTTCTCCTTACCCTTGATGTACCTGATCTAGAAATCAAACTCACTGATTGTATCCAACCACCTAGCTTCCATGACACTTAGATTTGGTTATTCAAACAAGTATTGCAGTCCACTGTGATCACTCATAAAGATAAACCTTCTACCAAGAAGATAGTGTTTCCACATATTCAATGCATGAATGATCACTTCCAACTAAAGATCACGTGTCACATAATTCTTCTCTTGCTCGTTCAGTTTCCTTGATTCATTGTGTTATCTCTTAGAGGAAACCTGGCTGCAGGAAAACCTCTAAGGTAAACTCAAACCTCTTTGAGGTTGAACGCTGACCCTTCAACCCGAAGAGGGATCTCTCCCTAAAACACAACTACTCTAGGTCACTGTGGTTGTAGGGTTTACACTTTAAGCTCTATGGCCAAATTTAGTTTGTAGGATGAAATTTGGTTGGGTTGTATATAATACACACCAATGGGCATGGAGTCTAGTTTTATCAGATGATGCTACAAATTTAATGATAAGGACACAAAAATAAGGGTAGCAATAATGCCTTTGACAATTTGAGAAATTTAGAAGAATAAAACTGAAAAGAAAACATAATTATAGCTGATAGAAGAAATAAGTACTAATGGCTGATAAATACGAGAAAGGAGCATTAATGAATCCCAATCTCAGAGACTAAAGTTTCCATACATGAAGAATACTTTTCATAGATAGAGAAATAATGGACAGGGAACTACAACACTTGAATTTTCGGCAAATGCTCATCAAACTATAATATATTTAAGATATGCTCAAATACACTACAGTGCTAATTTTTTTTACAATAAAATCCAACCTTTTTCCATTCATCAGAAATTGTCTCTATAGAAATTACATCAACTGGTCACAGGCTTATAGTTTCAATGTTAATTATAATTATCCAAAAATATCAAAATGTTCTAAGTTCATGCATATGGAAAATATTTTTAATTACATAAAGTTTTTCTAAAATAAAATATCTTCTGGAATATATGCTAACATATAGGAAACGAAAAGTATCTTTAGAATATATTTCTAGAAATTAGAAATAGGTCCCTGAGTAATAGAACCGAATTCTTGCTACCAAACATGTCCCTCTGCAAACAGGTTCAATCCTTCACCAAAATTGGTTTTATGTTATCATTTGTTTCCCTCGGGCTTCCTGGTAAAATTTGTTGATACTGTTGTTGTCAGCTTCGTTGTTTTTCTTAATTGAAGCTTTCACTGACAGAATGACTATCATCATTTCCTTTCTTCATGTTTTTATAATTCATTGATAGTTGGAATGTAACCATTTTCTCTTGTCAAAATCCGCTAACAACAAAGATGTTAGCACTCCCCTTCAAAATCACTGATAACGGAGATGTCAACACTCTCTCTCAAAATATCTAACAATGGAGATGTTAGCGCTCCCTAATTCTTTCAAAATAATTGACAGTGAGAATTCTAGCTCCTCCCTGCTCTTCTGTATATAAAACCATCGTTAATCATAGTATCAAAGATAAAGGAAAAAAACATTGTTTCTTAAGTTCATAACCAAAAATTTCAAAATGGCCTCAAGCCTCCTAACTAAGGGTTCTGGCTACTTTAAGAAGCACATCCACCTTCTCCAACCTTTGTTTCTTGCTTTGTCTTATCTCCATAGGAACTTTTATTATAGTTTCTTTGCCTTTGCTCTTCTTAGAGTCTTCAGTCTTCTTTATATTGATGATAAGGTTTTTCAATGGCAAATTATCCACATCAAATACCTCCTTGGAAAAATATGGGTTGTTTCTCAGTTTAATTTTACACCTTAATTTGTTTCTTGGCCTTGTATTGGGTCTTTTACATCCTTTAAAAGTTTCAAATAATGTTTTCCTCGGCTTAGGTCTCAACTTCTACCTCCTTGCCTTTAATAATTTCTAGTGTAATTTTGTATGTAGGGGAAGCTTCAATAGGTGAACTTATCACCTGGGGAGAACTGATTGTAGAAGGTCAGTTTACAGGAGATGCAATGTCTAGTTTACTAAGCTTGGCATCCTTTCTTTGATAGAATTTTTGGATTTGAGGGTCAAAGGATGTAGAAGGGACCTATGTGTCTTTTTGGCTAGGATTTGACTCAATAGGGGTTGTTTGTTGAGTCTTTCCCCCTTTTTAACTATATTTGGCCTTCCTCTTCAATTTGTAGGGGGTTGAGGTTAAAAACCTTCCCAAAATAGGAAGTAGATCCAGGTTCTTCCTATCTTGGCCAACTGGTTTTCAATCAGCAGTTTGATGAAAGATTTATGGTAGAAAAAATGGGGAGAAGGGTCGGTTTTGGCTCTGAAACGAGCTTCCATATGCCTCAGACCCTCCAATAAATAAAAACAAACATTCATCCTAACATGACCAGCTAAATGTGCAAGAAAATGGGAATGATAAAGGTTTTCCCAGTTGAATCTTCCTTCACATGTGAAATACTATTGAGAAATGCGAAGAAAGCCATGCCATTTGTCTTGTAGACAGTCCCTCTAAACCTCAATTCTCCAATTGCAATTCTTTAATTCTTCCTTCAAAAAGAAGGGCACATCAACCCTTGCCAGCACATGGCTTCTAAGAACTCATTCCCCATCTGTTGGAAAGGCGATGGCCTTTGAGATTAGTTGCTCCATTGGGTTCCCATCGAAATTTTGAGCAAATAAACTAGCCACGACATCATTGTAGTCGATTAAATGTTGGAAGAACTCACTCCAACCAACCTGCTAAAACTGCTACTAGATATCGGGATAAATGTCCAACAAATTTGGTGCTTCAGGCTTAGCCCAATTAGCTTTTCCACCTTTCCCAATTGTAGTCTTTCGCTAAAAACTGAAACCCGAGGATTTGATCCAAGATCGTTACGAGTGAAAGCAAATGATATCTTTCCATTTATTACCAAATTAACAAAGATGTAACCAAACTTATCAACGAAAACATGAATTTACAAAATGAAATGAATTTAACAGCGGAGAAGGGAAATCATCACAATTTGGGAAAATCATTACGATTTGGGAAAACCATTACGATTTGGGAAAACCATTACGATTTGGGAAAACCATTATGATTTGGTGAAAACAAATTTTAAACCATGATTATTCAATAAACCATACACCAATGGTAGTGGACAAATCTATGATTTAACATCACACTTACCCGTGGCACGCTTACAGACCTCATCATTGACACTGATGTGGTCAATGTAATTCCAAATTTGAAATTTGAAAATTTTTTTGGTGTTGACAATTGGCCTATCATTTTTATCAGAAACACTGATAAGCCCATTGTTAATGAATGTCTTCAAACAAACATTATCGAAACACTTAAAGTTCTAATAGCCCCACTATCAATGAATTCCCTATTGATTACAACTAAAATGTTGACATTAAAACTATCAACATTTTCTAAAAAGTTACAAAAATAGAGCTAATGTGATAACACATAGCACACTACCTATCCTTCCTGCATCATAACCCCACCAAGTCCTCCCTTGCAAGCATCTGTACATGCCACAAAATATTCATCCAAATCTACAATCTTTAGAATTAGAGCATTCATAAACAACTGCTTCAAATGCTCAAAACTCACTACACATTCCTCTCTCCATTCAAATTTATTTCCTTTTCTCTGTAATGATGTAATAGGATAGGTAATTTGTGATATGTTCCTAATGAACCACTTGTAGTAACCCATTCCATGATAGCTCTGATCTTTTCTAGATCCACTGCTACACCTTCCTTAGAGACCACATGCCCAAAATAATGAACCTCTATTTGAAAGAAGCTGCATTTACTAAGCTTGGCATGCAACGGATGTTCTCTCAATAGTTTCATAACTGCTACCAAATGTTGCGCATGCTCTTCCTCATTCTTAGAATATCAATATATCATCACTAAATATAATCACAAAATTGTCCAGATAAGGATGCAACACACTATTCATCAAACACATGAAAGTAGTTTGAGCATTACTCAAACCAAAAGGAACCACAACAAACTCATAATTCCCATACCTAGTCTGAAAAGAATTCTTGTAGATGTCCTCTTCTTTGAT
Source organism: Pinus tabuliformis (assembly GCA_031772625.1). Taxonomy (NCBI): domain Eukaryota; kingdom Viridiplantae; phylum Streptophyta; class Pinopsida; order Pinales; family Pinaceae; genus Pinus; species Pinus tabuliformis. The sequence goes on from CM062813.1 coordinate 482,051,577, forward strand.
GCATACCTGATGATATCCTAATCTCAAATCAATCTTTGAGAACACCACTACTCCCTTCAATTGGTCAAGAAAATCATCAATCCTTGGAAATGGATACCTGCCCTTAATAGTCACCTTGTTCAATTTCTTGTAATCAATACATAACCTGAGTACCATCCTTCTTCTTCACAAACAATACTGGTGCACCCCAAAATGACACACTTGGCCTAATGTATCCTTAGTAAAAAATTTCCTTCAACTGCAACTTCATTTCCACCAATTCTGGGCTTGTCATCTTGTACAATTCCTTTGATGAAGGTGTTACTTTTGGTACCAACTCAATAGAAAAAATTTATTCCATGTAAGGTGACAACTCTAAAATTTCTATTGGGAACACATCCTAAAACTACTATAGAATTGGATACCTATTCAAGACTCCAGCATCCTCGACATCCTTACCTTTATCAATGGAAATATGAACTACAAATAATACACACCCTTTCCTACGACTATGACTTTCCTGCATAGTTGTAACCATTCCCACTGATGTCACCTTCTTCTTACCTTGTAAGATTCTCTATTCTCCATTGTCATCCAAGCACTCAATTTCCTTTTCCTAACAATCCACCTTACTCTTGTGAAGATACAACCAATCCATACCCAAAAACATCTCTATGATCCCTAAAAAAGCACATTTATATTCCTTGATGTAGACATACCATTCAACTCAAATGCATAAGCTCTTACCCAATGATGAACTCTTTTCTTAATACTTGTAACCAACTGCACTAACCAAGACTCTTCATGAGCTTCTTTATTAAAACAACACTTATACACTAGGTCAAGATTAACATAACTATAATTAGATCTAGGATCAATCAAAATAGAAAAAACTTGATCACAAAGTTTACTGTCCATCTCGATATGGATTCCTGGTGATCCACCTACCTATTATCTGACGCTGCATAAATCTGAGGAATACTCTATCCAACATCCTCCAATGTTTGTGCCTCCTGAGAACTATATATCTACAGTCTGCCATCCTTATGCTATGTACAATCTCTCCTGCGATGATCCTTGCCACAAATCCAACACTGTAAAGGCTTCTTGCCATCACCATTTTTCTTCTCCTCACACTGAAATCCCTATCCTATGTTAGATGCATTGAAATTCTTGTACGGTTCTACATTCTCTTTGTTACCCGTGCCCTGCAATCTTCATCACTTCTTATCCCATTCATTAGTCTTCTCATTGCCTTTCTAATCATGTTTAGATTCAGACCTGCACTTTGATTACTCATAACAATGCTTCAGCTTTCTGATGGCTTCCTCTAGCAATCTAGGCTCATCAAACTCAATCTTGTCTTTGAATGATATCAGTAGTCCACTGATGAATCTCCGAATATTCACTTTATCCTCTTTAAGATAAGGAACATATCTCAACAACTCCAAGAATATATTAGTATACTCTTCATCAGTCATAGATCTTGTCTTAAGATCATAGAATTCATTTTCCCTATCATCATAATATCCCTCAGATACATATTTCTTCCTGAAAAGTATCTCAAACTCACTCCAAGTCAACTTCTCTTCCCGAGTTCCTCTAACATTCTTCACATGTTCCCACAAAATTTCTGCTTTACCTTTAAGACTAAAAGTAGATATCCTGGCCTTCATGATTCCTGAATAGTCATGAAATTAAAAAAAATTATTCATCTGAAGAAACCAAGCTTCTGCATACTGTGACTTCTTCATTTCCCCATCAAATGTATTTGTATTTGGTTTCTTGAAATCTTCTCGAAAATATGATTCTCACTCCTCCTATACAGGTGGTGATGGTGATGACCATATTGTCTCTTTGAACTAGAACTAGGATAGAACCCATGATCACTAATCCAATTAGGTGTATATAGAAATTTTCCATCTCTAACTATATCATCTCTATCAAACATGTGTCCTGATCAAGACCTCCTACCATATGTTCCATTTTTCCTCTCCTCCTGTCCATGAATGATCCTAAGCAGTCCCTGTCTCTACAAAACTGATAAACTTTGAAGAAACACTGCATTGACCTCTTCTTGTTTCTCCTGTGCCCTAAAAACTATTTCATGTGTCTAAATGATCTGATCATTATCCGACTTACAACTCCTAATCTATACTTTCAAACCTCTAAATGTGTCTGCTATGTGAGGGATTACCCATGACCATGTTTTTCATCTAATTTGTAGGTAGAATCACATGAACTATAGTCAACCATTTTTCCTGTCATGTTTGATACACATCCTACAAATATACTATGTAACATAAACCAAATATAAACATAATAAAGTGTACCTTAGTGAAGTTCAGGGGAGGCTATCTCATCTACAAGATCAATCCATATTATCATAACAATATATATATATATATATATATATATATATATATATATATATATATATATATATATATATATATATATATAATTGAAATCAACATGTCCATCATCTCAACCGCAACATCATCAACTTCTACATGAAGACACAACTACAACAACAACCATCACCATGCATACATAATAAGAACATATACAACCTACATGCATGCATGACAAACACATTCCACCCGTCTAGTCCAAGTGTTGAACCTGAGAGCTATGATACTACTCTTTTATCACTCCTCCCATATCTACCTAGTTTCACTAGCTTTCCAAGGTAAACATGAGAGTATGAGATATTATGATATGACTTGACCTCCTAGATCGCATTAAGGAAATGGATTCAATAAGATGAAACCTTACTAACCTTCCTTAGGAGCTACAAGACCCCCATGATCCAAACAGCCAATCTAAGTGCCCAAACCATGAGCTAAAATGTTTTTTTAGTGATCAAGATTCCCAGTCGCTTGCCTAATAAGGAAATCCAGTGACTATGACCCTCCATTCCCATGGATAACCCTGTTTCGTAGTGACTTCAATTTAGACTTCCTAGTTCTGAGCTACCAACCCGAGAATCTGAGCCACTTTTTCAAAGCTAGAATCGATACCTCTGTCTAGAACTTGATAGGAATTTTGAGAATTATGAATGACACAAGGATAAAGCTATTCATGCAAAACTTAGTCAAGAAATTGACTTAACCAGTCCTGGCCATGACATGTTTTTCATCAAACACATTGTGAACATGTAATATACATGTCATAAATGCATATCTGAACATAGGGGTCTGATACTTATCTAAAAATCATCAAGAAGGTCTAATTTCATCTCATAGTATCTGAAATAACATATATTAGGTCATGCATTCAATAACAAATCATTTACTAATCAAAACATGATAAGATCCATAACTAGAATCTATCATGAAACGATGCTTATAACTAGCATATAACTAGAATAATAAAAATGATAGAAAATCCATCAAAATCACATAATAGAAGTACATTTACTCATAAAATAAATGAGGAAAATATCTCTTATTAATATATACAAAATCCAACCAATTCAAGGACTTCCATGTATCACCTAACCATAGAATGGGTTGAACCAAATATTTCTTTTATCCAATCACCCTTGTGCCATATTGCAAGCATGAATGTGGGATCTCATGGCATAAACCAAGGAAAACAAAACAAGGGATTCCAGAGGCCAAACCACCACAATCCTTAACAAGTGATTCCACTTCACAGCTAAAAATAACTAACCATCACCAGATTGGTCTCTACCCAAGTTGTCTAGGGCTCTAGAGCATCTGTTCCAACCTGGCTCCAAGGCTAGTAACTCAACCCACGGTTGTCGCAGGGCTCCAGAGTGTTTTTCCAACCAAGGATCTAGGACTAGTAACATTACCCACAAAGGGCTCCAAACAATTTTTCCAACCAGGGCTTCTAGGACTAGTAACTCAACCCAAGGTTTTCTAGGGCTTCTAGGACTAGTAACTCAACCCAAGGTTTTCGAGCGCTTCCAAGACTAGTAACTCTACTGAAGTTGTTCCACGGATTCCAAAGAATTTGTCCAATGAATGCTCCACGAACTAGTAACTCAACCCATATCCATAAGGAACATGAGCACCAATCACAATAATTAAGTGGGAAACTCGCAACACCATGGTTATCTAGCAAATGGAAAGGCTAGGAAAAAAACATTGTTAATCCAGGAAATCCTCCATGCCAATGAAAGATCATAACCAAATAACCATATGCATATACCATGCATGAAAAAAATAGAAATGAAATCATGCATGTAACTCGACACCTACAAATAAATCTCATTGTAGCTATCAATCTGGCTATCCCCTTGTGCTTTCTTGCTTTTTCATTGCCTTCTTTCTCCAAATCCAAACTATGCCACAATGCTCCAAGATTTATCTAAGTCTATAAAAGTATGAGAGAGAGAATAGGAGAGAGCTCCAAGCTAAAACTGACAAAAGGTTTAACTAATAAAGGTTGTGAACTGATCCTCAGAAGCCTTTTTGTCATTAAGGCCTCTATTTTCTTCATTTTCCTTCATTTTTCCTCACATGCAATTTTCTGACCTTTCAACTTCCATTTTTCCTATTTTCCATTATTTTTGTAATTAAAATTACAATAAATCCCACTTTTCCTTTCCATAGCCTTTTCCAATTCCTTTTCCAATTTCGATAGCCATTAATTAATCGCTATTGATTCCCATCGCTATGTTTTTTCCCAACATTTAGCTTGGAATATGTGTCCCATGACCTTGGTCTTATTTTTCCTTTTGTTGTAGCAGCTACTACCACCCTCCAAAATTTTTCCTTAACCTGTCTTGGAGCCTCCCTACCAACCTTACATAACACTTTGTCTTGCTTCATCATGTACTCAAGCTTCAAGTTTTTTCCTCGCACAAAAGCAACCTATCGATCACATTTGATCCACTCCCTTCATAGGCTGCTCACCCGGACATGGTCCATCTCGAGGCTGAGCAGATTCCCCTTGAAAATTATGCATTTCTAAAGGGCAACTAACATTCCCTCTAGGAATTACGCAATCCTCTCTAACAGCCTACTGGGGTCCAAGATTGCGCAATCCTCCTAGCCAACCCTCCCAGTAGGATTTGCACAAATTTTCCTAGTAGCAGGCTGTTCAACCTAGGATTTACACAAATTTGGGTAGCAGTCAGCCACTCTGCCCAGAAATTACACAAATATCCTGGGTAGCCAACCCAACTCCCAGCCAGAAATGTGCATTTTTCTCCAACAGTCGAGCATTCTCTTGCATGTACATCTAAGTTGACCGGTTCCCTCCGGGACTGAGAAAAATAGACTTGCATGCATGGGATGCTTCTCCCAAGGAAACATGCAAAGGCATCCCTTGTTTTAGGGATCTATGTTTAACAGTTGGAGGTTACATGCAAGGAGTAGCTTGGAAACCTCCCACCAACTCTTGCTTCCCCTAGATTCATGGCATGCGCGTCACAACCTTGATGTTTTCAAAACTCATTAACTGGATGCTACAGAGCTCATTCCTCACATCAACCTTGCAGCTCTGACATCCCACATCAAATATAGGAGAAATTGGCACATTCAGCTCAACTGTTTTGGGGTAAGCCCACTTCCCATGCCTTGTGCAGCATTTCTGTCCCTTTTTGTGTTTTTGCTTGTGAGAGTATTGTTTGCTTGATTTCATTGAATGCTTGCTATCGTTTACATATATACTAGCTTGTCCTAGCTCTGTTTCAATTTCGTTGCCATCTCACTGCTGCCGCATGCACAAAACTCTTTTTCATGGACATTCGCCCAACCAGAAAACTACCTCAGCCACATGCATGTTGATCTGTTTGCTTAATATTTCATTCATGTTTTTCATGCACTATCAATCACTTCTGTTATCATTTAGTTTCGCCATGCATTCACCAACTTACTTACTTTCAGTCACCCGTCAGCAAGTCAGGCCAACCTTGGCCCAGGCTTTGCCTTCACCAAGGCTGCATTGCGTAATCTGGGAAATGAAGGCTCACCTTCCTCTCTAGATTTGTGCACTCCTACCTAACACTAGCCTCCAGGACTGTTTTGTGCATTTCTGGAGGACAGTGGCTACTTGGCCCAAGAAATTGTGTAAATCTATCCTTGGGCCAGCAGTCCTTCCCAGCTGGAATTCCGCATTGTGCAATCTCGGTAGTCAACACCCAGACTGGACCGTGCATTGTGCATTTCTAGCAATTAGCCAGTTTCCTAGCAGCCCAAACTATGCCTTGAGCAGTCTTGGCAGTCAGTCTCCTGACCTCCCAGCCGAAATTACACAACCTTCATGATCATTCACCCAGGTATATTGCAAGTCAGTTCTCATGTTCATTTAGGCTTTTGACTATAGATTTCTTTCTATGAGTGTTTCCATGTCTCCAGGTATCGCAAGTGTTCATCTTCCTCTCAGTAGTACAAGTACAATGGTTTCCAAGAGAGCAAGACGAGGACACTGTTAGGTAAACTTGACTTGGGATAGAGTCCAAGTTGACCAGATAAACAGTGATGGTTTTTGGGGCACATGGTATTGTGCACCCATGGTTTATGCCCATGGTATTGTATGTAATGGAGCCTATAAAAGGCTGGAAGGACTTCATTGTAATGTAGGCCTAGAGGTGAGAAGTGAAGGCTCACTTGGCCTAATTGGCCAGGGTTTTGGCCAATGCTAATGAGATCTCATTGGGTTGGGTTTTTCCCCGGATTTGGGGTTTTCCCAGATAAACTTGTGCATTTATGTGTTTATGATTGTTGTTGGTTATTTTGTGTCTTGTTACTCTCAGTATATCTCCGTAATCAATTTATGTTATGCAGTCAATTTCTTAACAATTGGTATCAGAGCCAAAGGTCTATTAGGCTGATAAACTCGCAGGAAAGAAGGGTTCCTCATTCGAATGGGAGTAATGGCGGAAGATGGTAGGTTTAGGGTCGAGAAATTTAACGGCCAAAACTTCTCGCTATGGAAGATTCAGATGGAAGATTATCTGTATTAGAAAGATCTGTACCTACCATTGAGCGGAAAAACAAAGAAGCCGACGGCTATGACAGATGAAGAATGGAACCTTCTCAATAGAAAGGCACTCGGAACAATACGGTTGTGCCTCGCTGCGTCAGTTGCCTTCAACATTTTGAAGGAAACAACGACAGAGGGTTTGATTCAGGCGTTGTCGAAACTATATGAAAAACTCTTGGCCTCCAACAAGGTATTTCTTATGAAACGGTTATTTAATATGAAGATGTCGGAAGGTGGATCTGTTGCAGATCATTTAAATGATTTTAATACAGTTACAAGTCAGTTAAGTTCTGTAGGGGTAAACTTTGAAGATGAAGTTAGAGCTCTGTTATTCTTGTGCTCATTGCCAGAAAGTTGGAATGGTTTAGTAATGGCCATTAGTAACTCTGTCTCTGGATCTAGTACTTTAAAGTTTGATGATGTTGTCGATGCTATCCTTAGCGAGGAAATGCGACAAAAAAGCTCCGGTGAGACATTGAGTAATTCTTTGAGTGCAGAGTCTAGGGGAAGAAAAATGGAAAGAGGAAAGAGCTCAGGATAATGCAGTAAATCAAGGGAAGGAAGATCCAAGTCCATATCGGGGATAGTGCGCTGGAAATGTGGAAAGAAAGGACACCTAAAGAAACACTGTAGATCTCGGAAGGGAAAAGAAGGAGATACACAGTAAGAAAACAATCATGAAGCAAATGTGATAGGTGAGGTGTTACAAGACGCTTTGATTCTTTCTTTCAAAAATATTACTGATTCCTGGGTGGTAGATTCAAGGGCCTCATTCCATGCCACACCTAATAAGAAATACTTTCATGACTATGTTCAAGGAGATTTTGGACAAGTTCATTTGGCTGATGATAAACCCTGTAAAATTGTTGGAATGCGTAAGGTTCTTGTAAAACAGTGGAATGGAAACCAATGGCTACTAAAGGAGGTAAGGCATGTTCTAGATCTAAAGAAAAATCTGATTTCAACAAGGCAGTTAGGCGGTGAAGGTCATGTGACAACTTTCACAGATAAAGCTTGGAAGGTCACCAAAGGAGCCCTGGTAATAGAAAAAGGCGAAAAGGTTAGTACATTGTATTTATGCAATGGTATTTATAACTCTGTTAATGCTTTAACTTCTAAAGGAATAGATGCAGCATTATGGCATCATAGGCTCGAACACATGAGTGAAAAGGGGATGAACATTCTTCACTCAAGGAATTTGTTGCCGGGTTTGAAGAATGTTGATTTGGACTTCTGTGAGAATTGCATTTATGGAGAACAGAAGAGAGTCAGATTTATCAGAGTTGGGAAAGAAAAGAAGAGCGAAAAATTAGAGCTTGTGCATACAGATGTATGGGGACTTGCTCAAGTATCATCTCTCGGTGGCTCTCATTATTATGTTACCTTTATTGATGATGCAACTATAAAAACTTGGATTTATTGTATTAAGAATAAATCTGATGTATTTGATACTTTCAAGAAATGGAAAGCTTTGGTTGATATTGAGACAGGAAAGAAATTGAAGTGTCTCAGATCAGACAATGGAGGTGAATATTGCAGCAAAGAGTTTGATAGGTACTATTCAGAGCATGGAATTCACAGAGAGAAGACAGTTCCAAGAACACCAGAAGAAAATGGTGTGTCAGAAAAGGATGAACAGAACAATCATGGAGCGTGCAAGGTGCATGAGATTGCATGCAGGATTGCCTTTACAGTTTTGGGCAGATGTTGTAGATACTGTTGTTTATCTAATAAATAGAGGGCCTTCAAGTTCCTTGGATGGTGGGGTTCCAGAGGAAGCATGGATAGGTAAAAAGGTAAAGTGCTCCTTTTTAAAACCTTTTGGTTGTGAGGCCTTTGTCCATATTGATAAAGAAAATAGAACAAAGCTTGAGGCAAAGTCAAAAGAAATGTACCTTTATTGGATATGGTGTTAATGATTTTGGTTATCTCTTATATGATTACGAAAATCACAAAATCATTAGGAGCAGAGATGTAATATTCAATGAAAAGGTCTTGTATAAGAATCAGTTATGGGAAAAGAAGCAAGAAAAAGAAAACAAGGAATATGCAGTTCTTGACGAAATCACTGAAAAAGTAAAGGTTCCTAAAAATAATAATAATCAACAACCACAACAACAACAACCACCACAACAGCAACAGGCACCCTAAACACTTGAAAGTGGTGTTAGAATATCTACCAGGATAAGTAGACCCCCTGAACGATACTCTCCTTCATTATATAATTTATTGTTGACTGATTTTGGTGAACCCGAATGTTATGAAGAAGCAATGCAGGTTGAAAGCAGAAAGAAGTGGGAGGTAGCCATGGAAGAAGAGATGGACTCCTTAATGCATAACTAGACTTGGGACTTAGTTAGGTTGCCTGCAGGAAAACCTACATTGAAGAATAAATGGGTTTATAGGCTGAAGGAAGAAGATGGAGGAAAACAGAGGTACAAAGCTAGACTTGTGGTGAAGGGGTTTGCACAGAAGAAAGGTATTGATTTTGATGAAATATTTTCTCCTGTTGTTAAAATGACTTCAATCAGAACTATTTTAAGTCTAGTAGCACCTTAAGGTTTTCATCTTGAGAAGTTAGATGTAAAGACAGCCTTTCTCCATGGGGATTTGGAGGAAGAGATATATATGCAGCAATCACAAGGATATGAGGTGAAAGGGAAGGAGAAACTAGTGTGCAGGTTGAAGAAGAGCTTGTATGGCTTAAAACAGGCTCCAAGGCGGTGGTATCTAAAATTTGACAAGTTTATGTCTGAACAAGGTTATACTAGATGTCACTCTGATCATTGTGTTTATCTAAAAAAGCAAAATGATGGCAGCTATATTATATTGTTATTATAATATGTAGATGACATGCTTGTTGCAGGGTCTAACATGCAGGAAATAAATGTGCTCAAAAGAAAATTGGAAAATTCATTTGCAATGAAGGATTTGGGAGCTACAAAACAAATCCTTGGTATGAGAATCACTAGAGACAGAAAAAATCACAAATTAACATTGTCTCAGAATGAGTACATACAAAAGGTGTTGAAAAGATTTAATATGCACAATGCAAAACCAGTTAGTACACCTTTTGCTAGCCATTTCAAACTTAGTAAGGAAATGTGCCCAAAGACCCAAGAAGACATGGATTATATGTATAAAGTTCCATATGCATCAGCAGTTGGAATCTTAATGTATGCAATGGTTTGCACAAGGCCTGATATTGCACATGCAGTGGGAGTTGTAAGAAGGTACATGAACAATCCAGGAAAGGAACACTGGATGGCGGTGAAATGGATTCTCAGATATTTGAAAGGTACCACAAATCAAGCATTATGCTTTGGTGGTTCAAACATTTCTCTACAGGGATATGTTGATGTAGATATGGCAAGTGACAATGATAATAGGAGGAGCACTACAGGATATGTATTTACTGTTGGTGGAGCAGCTGCCAATTGGGTTTCAAAAATCCCAAGTGTTGTTACGCTTTCAACAACAGAAGCAGAGTATGTTGTTGCTGCAGAGGCTAGTAAAGAAATGATTTGGTTACAAAGGTTTATGGGTGAATTGGGTAAGGAGCATGATATGGGCACGTTATACAGTGATAGCCAAAGTGCCATTCATCTTGCAAAGAACTCAGCATTTCATTCTAGGACTAAACACATACAGCTCAAGTACCATTTCATACAATTAGTGTTGGAAGATGGAGAGTTGAAGCTGGAAAAGATACACACTAGCCAGAATCCTGCAGAAATGCTAACAAAAGTTGTAACCAGGGAGAAACTGAGAACATGCTCAATTTCAATTGGTCTTCAATGATGACAATGAAGATGAGAAACAGCCAGGTCCAAAGAGGAGTCATTGTCCTGTAAATGAAGCAGCGGTGGAGTTGCTACAATCATTCTCCAAGTGGGAGATTGTTGTGTGTGGAGCATGATTGTTCTGAGGTCTTTTGTTTCAGTCGGATGTATACCCCAGGAAGTTTGTACACACCTCCACGCGGGGGGGTTTGGGGGGCCGATCCCCCCTGGCTGGGGGGTTTGGGGTCCAGCAGTCCCTCGATGGGGGTTCGGGGGCAGTGCCCCCGAAGCCAAAAATAGATGTAAAATTGCCTTGTAAAAATATAGTAATTTCTAGTAAATCTGGGCCGTTCATTAGGCGGATGATCTGACAGTAGAACTTATGTTTAGTTTAGGGGTTTTTTCCCTAGAAGGCAACCCCTCTCTTTGTATGAGGGCATTGTATTTGAGGCTGTGATATAGATGTGTATTCTCTGAGCGAGAAACAGAGAGGTGAGACTGTGAGAGAAAACAAATGATATTATAGCAGATTTGTTGTAGGTTGCGTCTCTTCATTTTGCTAGATAATAGAAATGAAGGATTGGTTGTTCGGGGTGGACATAGCCCAAACTGGGTGAACCATGTATATCTGTGTCTCTCTTGTTTTATGCGTTTTCTGTGTTTATATTTCTGCAATATTTTATGTGTTCCATTGCTGGCTGAAATTGCGCAACCTTCATGATCATTCACCCAGGTATGTTGCAAGTCAGTTCTCATGTTCATTTAGGATTTTGACTATAGATTTCTTGCTATGAGTGTTTCCATGTCTCCAGGTATCACAGGTGTTCATCTTCCTCTCAACAGTACAGGTACAGTGGTTTCCAAGAGAGCAGAGACGAGGACACTATTTAGAGCACGCTTGGGGATGCAGTCGATCAAGTGTCTATGAGCTTGCCTACTCACAAAGACATCAAGTTGTTTGTAGACAAGGACATCAAGTAGCAGCATCATAGTGAACAACATCATGAACATTCGCTGAAGACAACATACCAAATGCAACAAATGTAAGAGGAAGGTTGTTGACAACAGAAAGGTGGAACAAAGTTGCAAGATCAAGAAGATCCACTGATGATGTAGGAGCATGTGACTTGGAGGGAGAAATCTTCAAACTTATTCCAAAAATCCAAAAAATCTATAGGCAAAGGAGTGGGGTCCTTTAGCCATCAATTTCCATGCTTTTCTAGTTTAGGATAAGGATAGAATTAAGAATAAGATCATGATGGAAATAATTGTTGGATGGATAAGCTATAGTGGAGGTTCTCGAGGGAATGTATCGCGGAACTATTAAATCATAATAAATAAGTTTTGTTTTATAAATTGGTTGCTAAAATGAACCAGTAGATATGTATTGGCATGCTTTTGTAAAGGGATAAGGACTAAGTAATCTTTACCTATTATTTTATAAAGGAAAGAACGAGACTTCTCTGGGTGGGTTGGCCCGGAGACATTATGATCTTGAAAAAAAAACCTCTCTGTGCTTTGGAATTTATGGTTCTTTGTTAATTGGTAATTGCATGCATGTATCAGTTTCAGTTTCTTCTTTTGAGTCTGAATATCAATGAATTAGCCTTATTTTCCAATTAATAGTTCGGTGGAAGCCTTTAAATTGTGTTTCCTTCATATTGGCGAGCCCTGGCTTCTTTATTTGCTTTACAGAGTGCTGCGGACAAAACTCTGTTTTACACAGAGAAGTCGTGAAAATACTTAGCTAGAGTAGAGTTCTGGACTTGAATTTTATTGAATCTGGTTCATACCCATATTGGGTCCGAACCATTATCGCATCATAGAACCACAAGTGGAGTGGAAGGACCTTTGGAACCGCCGAAGTCCGAAACTCCAATAGCTCGCACCTGAAACACTATAGAGAAGGGTGGAAAGGTTGTTGAGTCTGCGAGGCTTATCACATCACAAACCCGAAGCGAAAGGAACCAAGCGTTGATTTATTGAAATCGCCGATAGTGATTGCCAAGAGCCATGTGTTATCGCATTGGGGAAAAGGCTATCAAAAGGGCGATGGTTTATCACCGATAGTGTTAAATTGCGTGTAACGCATCTCGTTGAAATCTTTCGCCGATAGTGTAATTCTTTAGAATTATCACTATAATGATTTAAAGACACCAATAGTCTATTTTGTTCCTTTGGAACGAAAGCCCTCCAACTGTGTATTTTGTGTTTAAATGCAGTTCCTCATTTTAAAAGTAACACTAGTATATTATTATAATTCCTTTGGAATTATAGTTCAAAAGGAGGAAAATAGGTCATGATATGATTTGTGCCTGATAACAAGAGTTGGGGTGATCAAAGAAAAAAATTCATGAAGCAGTCAATCTAACAATAGATGACTGATACACCAATTGAAACAAAGAGAGAAATTCAGCCCGAGCTAGAAGATATTATATCAGGTCTCAGCCGCTTGTCCATATTGCCTGCATCGAGGCCACCATTAGTGGTATCAGAGAAACCTATTGACACTGAATTGAATCTCTGAAGTAGGAGAAGGAAAGTTAATATGGCTTTCAGATTTGGAAGAGGACGAGGACATGGTGGAAGAGGATGGCCTATTGCAAATGCTGAAGTAATGGAAGCTATGCAGCAGATGCAAGCTAGATTGGATGCATTAACAACAGACAGAAATATAGATGATGGAGATGTTGGTGAACCTGAGGTTGAAGCTACAGAGGAAGAAGTTGTAGCAGTTACTCCTGAGATGAGATTCTTCCAGTCAGTGTTGAGATTCATAGCTAGGCCAAAGACTGAGGTTTCAATATATGAAGGAGGATTGAATCCAAAAGAATTGATAGACTAGATTAATGGCATGGAGAAATTTTTCGACTATGAAGAAATAGAAAATGAGAAGAAAGTAAAGTTTGTTGTCACCAAGCTAAAGGGCCATGCAGCGCTTTGGTGTGATGGTGTGTAGGCAGAAAGAAAGAGACTTTGTAAACAAGCTATCAAGAATTGGAGTAGGATGGTAGCAAAGCTAAGAGGTAAGTTTTTACCAAGTAATTATCATCAATCATTGTTCAAACAGATGCAAAATCTTAGACAGAGATCTATGACAGTGAAAGAATACACAGAGGAATTCTATAAGGTAAGATAAGAGCTGGAGAAACTCAGGATACAGATGAGAAGGTGGCTAGATATGTGAATGGTCTTAGGATGGACATTCAAGTTGAGATAAGTATACTGTCTCCTAAAACAGTAAAGGAAGCTTTTCAGATGGCACTGAGAGCTAAAGAAAAACTCATGAGGAAGCAGTCTGCCAGAGGGAGAGGTACTTTTCGAGGAAGGGGAAGTCAAGGTGGCAGAGGAAGATCTACAACACATAAAGATGGAGTTAGTAGTAGCCAAACCTAGCATGCACCCACAGGAGGTGATGCAAGAGGCAGGGGGAGTTTTTCTAGAGGAAGAGGAGGTAGAGGAAGAGGAAGAGAAATAAGATGTTACAGGTGTAACAAACTAGGACACAGGGCTTTTGAGTGCCCAGAGAAAGCAGAAACAAATCAGAGGAATGCTATTGTTGCTCAAGCTGAAGAAGAAGCAACAACAACAACAGTGACAGAAGAAGAAAATATACCAGAGAGAGGAGAATCTTTGGTATTTAATAAAGTTTTGCTCAAGCCAGCAAAGGAGACAGTTGAACCATCACAAAGAAAGACTTTATTCAAGACTATGTGTAAAGTTCAAGGGAAATATTGTCAGATGATCATTGATAGTGGCAGCACTGATAATTTGGTCTCTACAGTAATGGTGGAGAAATTCAAGCTGAAGACAATGAAACATCCAACACCTTACAAGGTGTCATGGTTACAAAAGGGACATCCACTGTTAGTGAAAGAACAGTGTGAAGTGGAGTTTCAATTGGGTAAGTATAAAGATAAAATTGTATGTGATGTGATGTCAATGGATGTGTGTCACATATTTCTTGGAAGACCTTGGCAATACGACAGAGGAGCAATGCATGATGGGAAAAGAAACAACTACAAGTTTAGAAAGGATGGTGTCATTCATACGTTGTTGCCTCTGCAAGAAGAAGATGCATTAGGAAAGAAGACTAATCCAAAAACTTTGTTACTAGGAGGAAAAGAATGCTTGAAGCATATTGAAGAGAATGAGGTAAATTTTGTTGTAATTTGCAAGCACAAGGTAATAATGACTTCTACTAAAGTTTCTGATTTACCCATTGAAATTCAAGAAATGTTGGAGAACTATTGTGATATTATTGTTGATGATTTGCTCAATGAGTTACCACCCATTAGAAGAATTAGCCATCATATAGATTTGATTCCTAGAGAAAGTCTACCTAACAAAGCAACTTACAGAATGACTCCTACAGAAAATGAAGAGGTTAGGAAGCAAGTGCAAGAGTTGCTTGACAAAGGGTTGATCAGAGAAAGATTGAGTCCTTGTGTAGTACCAACAGTATTGAGTCCAAAGAAAGATGGAGGCTGGAGAATGTGTACAGATTCAAGAGCCATCAATAAAATCACAATCAGGTACATATTTCCTTTACCTAGAATTGAAGATTTAATGGATTGCTTGAGTGGAGCAAAGTATTTTTCAAAAATAGATCTTAAAAGTGGATATCATCAGATAAGAATAAGAGAAGGGGATGAGTGGAAAACTGCCTTTAAGAAAAATGAGGGATTGTATGAGTGGAGAGTAATGCCTTTTGGGTTTTCAAATGCACCAAGTACGTTTATGAGACTCATGAATGAATTTTTTAAAGATTTTATTGGTAAATTTGTAATAGTATATCTGGACGATATATTAGTTTACAACAAGTCTAAGGAGGAGCACATTAGAAATCTTAATTATGTCTTATAAAGGCTATAGCAAGAGAAATTATTATTGAATTTGAAGAAGTGTTCATTTATGAAAGAGGAACTAGTGTACTTGGGTTTTGTTATTTTTGCTAAAGGACTGTATATGGATCCAGAGAAGATCAAGGCAATCATGGAGTGGCCTTCACCCAAGAGTGTTTTTGAGGTAAGTAGTTTTCATGGTCTTGCTAGCTTTTATAGAAAATTCATCAAGAATTTTAGTAAGATTAATGCACCTATTATTGAGACCATAAAGAAAGATAAACAACTATTTAGATGGACTGCTGAAGCATAAAATAATTTTCAGCTGTTAAAGAAGAAAATCACTGAAAAACCTATTTTGGTTCTACCTGATTTTGGTAAGCCTTTCCAAGTGAAGTGTGATGCCAGCGGAGAAGCAATTGGAGGTGTTTTAAGTCAGGAAGATAGACCTATAGCTTGTTTTAGTGAAAATATGAATGATTCAAAGAAGAAGTATTCTTCTTATGATAACGATTTCTATGCAGTTGTGTAGTCATTAAAGAAATGGAGGCATTATCTAATGTCAAAAGAATTTATCCTTTACTCAGATAACCATGCACTACAGTATATTATGCAGCAACCAAAACTTAGCCAGAAACATGCTAAATGGGTAGAGTATCTTCAAGGTTTCCATTTTGTTTTGAAACATATAAATGGCCAATCAAATAAAGTTGCAGATGCCTTAAGTAGGAGAAATATATTACTTCAAGAGAGTCAAATTCAAGTGTTAGGATTTGATTTTCTTAAAGAATTATATGAGACAGATTCAGATTTTAAAGAGGCATTTGAAACTTGTAAGAATCTTGTTTTGATGGATAGGAGTAAATGGTTGGATTACTTCTTACAAGATGGACTGTTGTTTAAGAGAAATCAGTTGTGCATACCAAACTGTTCTATGAGGGAGAATTTAATCAAAGAGAAACATAGTGGAGGACTTGCAGGACATTTTGGCATAGAGAATACTTTTGAACAGTTGAACAGATTTTATTTTTGGTCAAAAATGAGATCTGATGTGGAAAAATATGTGGGAACTTGTAAAATCTGTCAATATGTCAAGGGAAGAAGCCAAAACACAAGTTTGTATATCCCATTACCAGTTCCAGATAGGCCTTGGGATATGGTAAGTATGGATTTTGTTTTGGGCTTACCAAAGAGTCAAAGAGGTAATGATTCAATTTTTGTTGTAGTGGACATATTTTCAAAAATGGCACACTTTATTCCATGTTATAAAACTAGTGATGCTTCTCACGTTGCTAATTTGTTTTTTAAGGAGGTTCTAAGATTGCATGGACTGCCTAAGACTATTGTCTCAGATAGGGATTCCAAATTTGTTGGACATTTCTGGAGGACATTATGGAAGAAGTTGGGAACTAAACTAAGTTTCAGCTCTGCCTATCATCCAAAAACTGATGGACAAACTGAAGTTGTGAACAGGAGTTTGGGCAATCTTTCAAGGAGCCTTACTAAAGAACATCCAAAGCAATGGATCAAGTGTTGGCACAAGCTGAATATGCATACAATGACTCACCTAACAGGAGTACAGGACAGAGTCCATTCCATATCATTTATGGAATGCATCCAAGAGGAGTAACTGAATTAAGAAACTTGGAAAAAGATTAGATGAGAAGTGTAAACGGAGAAGATTTTGCTTCAGAAATGCAAGCAATACATGAACAAGTGAAACAACAGCTACAAGATAGTAACATTAAGTACAAAACCAAAACAGAAATGAAAAGAAGAGAGGTGAACTTTGAAGTTGGAGATCTGGTTTTAGCACACCTCAGAAAGGAGAGGTTTCTAAAGAGGGAGTATAACAAATTGAAGTTCAAGAAAATTGGACCATGTAGAGTGTTGAGGAAATTTTCTGCAATTGCCTATGAGATTGAGATACCCCCTGATGTTGGAATATCACCTATTTTCGATGTTGCTGACTTGTAAAAGTATGAAGGTGAAACTACAAATGATACACAAAAGGATCAAGAGACCCAAGAGATTGACTGGGTAAAACAATTACTCACAACAAAGGAATTGCAACCAGAAAGAATTCTAGATAAGAAGGTGTTTAAGAAAACAAGAGGATGAGAATACTTACAGTATTTGGTAAAATGGAAGGATCAGCCAATTGCTAAAGCTACCTGGGTTACATAAAACATACTACAAAAACTGGGAAGTTCTGTAGATGAGCTCATGGATAGGAGCCCATGAAGAATTTTGTCCTCACGAGTCTGATGCAGGAGCATGTGACTTGGAGGGAAAAATCTTCAAACTTATTCCAAAAATCCAAAAAAATATACAGGAAAAGGAGTGGGGTCCTTTAGCCATAAATTTCCATGCTTTTCTAGTTTAGGATAAGGATAGAATTAAGAATAAGATCATGATGGAAATAATTGTTGCATGGATAAGCTGTAGTGGAGGTTCTCAAGGGGATGTCTCGCAAAACTGTTAAATCATAATAAATAAGTTTCTGTTTTAGAAACTGGTTGCTAAAATGAACCAGTAGATATGTATTGGCATGCTTTTGTAAAGGGATAAGGACTAAGTAAGCTTTATCTATTATTTTATAAAGGAAAGAATGAGACTTCTCTGGGTGGGTTGGCCCAAAGACATTGTGATCTTGAAAAAAACCTCTCTCTATGCATTGGAATTTATGGTTCTTTGTTAACTGGTAATTGCATGCATGTATCAATTTCAGTTGCTTCTTTTGAGTCTAAATATCAATGAATTAGCCTTATTTTTCAATTAATAGTTCGGCGGAAGCCTTTAAATTGTGTTTCCTTCATATTGGTGAGCCCTGGCTTCTTTATTTGCTTTACAGAGTTCCACGGACAAAACTCTGTTTTACACAGAGAAGTCGTGAAAATACTTAGCCAGAGCAAAGTTCCAGACTTGAAATTTTATTAAATCTAGTTCATACCCGTATTGGGTCCGAACCATTATCACATCGTAGAACCACAAGTGGAGCAGAAGGACCTTTGGAACCACAGAAGTCCAAAACTCCAACAGCTCAGACCCGAAACACTATAGAGAAGGGTGGAAAGGTTGTCGGGTCCGCGAGGCTTATAGCATCTCAAACCCAGAGCGGAAGGAACCAAGCACTGATATATTGAAATCGCCGATAGCGATTTCCGAGAGCCACGTGTTATCGCATCAGGGAAAAGGCTATTGGAAGGGCAATGGTTAACCGCCGATAGTTTTAAATTGAACATAACGCATCTCATTGAAATCTTGCGCCGATAGTGTATTTCATTCCTTTGGAATGAAAGCCCTTCGACTCTATATTTTGCGTTTAAACGTAGTTCCTAATTTTAAAAGTAACGCTAGTATATTATTATAATTCCTTCAGAATTATAGTCCGAAAGGAGGAAAACAAGTCATGATATGATTTGTGCCTGATAACAAGAGTTGGGGTGATCAAAGAAAAAAATTCATGAAGCAGTCAATATAACAATAGATGACTAATACACCAATTGAAATAGAAAGAGAAATTCAGCCTGAGCTAGAAGATATTATATCAGGTCTCGGCCACTTGTCCATATCGCTTACACCCAGGCCACCAACTAATAATGAAAGAAACTTTGAAGTGATGGCATGACATGAAGATTGCGTGAAGGAAGAATATGGAACAAAGAAGGAGTTGCATGTGATGAAGCAGCAACTCAGGAAGAACACGAAGCTGCAGAGACATACGAATGAGTTACAACAGCAACAAGAACAATAATGGGCGCGACATGCACTCACGAATGAAACTACGCCTGTACAAGTTAAGGATCCGTCCTAGCAGCTGACACAAAGCAGACATGGTGAGTAGTGTTGTTGATCGCATGCAAGGGGTTCAGCAGCTTGCATGTCGTTGAGTGCACGCATGCAATCCAAACCATTCAACACACTCACCAAGGTGAAGACAAGAAGCAAGTCCAACTAGGGTTGAACATGTACTTCAGAAAGTTGATGTGCATGACCACCAACACACATTTGAAGATCAACATGGACACTATGCATCAGCGTGTTTCTGTTAAAACATGCCCAAGAATACCATGTGCATATTAGTAGGCGAGTTGGATGAAGGGTATGAACCAATGCAATGGAGGCAAGAGTTCACTTCAACAAGATGTCACCATGAGGTGCATGCACACCATCATGGATGACCAAGCTTGGCATCAGCTCACCACCTTCACCATCACAAGCATGTTAAAGACTTGGTCTCATCACAGTAGACTGAGTATCAGTGATGTATTGCAAGGCTTTCTCAAGCAATGTTGTTTCACATGAGTACATGTGCATTGTAATGTTGAGTCATGTCAAGTGTGAGTCAAGTGTCAATAGTTGGATGTAGCAGTCATAGAGTAGGTGAAGAGTCATGAGGGTAGTTGAATTGTCACAAAGGGGAATGTCAAGGGTCACCTGACCCTTTGCTATAAATATTCCCTCATAACTCATTTTAGAGGATTTTGGTTAGCCAACCTTCTACTAAGACTATCTTGAAGAAGGCTTGGACAATATTGTAACGCACCTTGGCTTCTCCACTGCATCGAGCTAGTACATCTTTTTGGAGGAGCAGGCAGATGTGATTGTAACGTTCCATTGTTGGGGCTAGCAGGTTTACAAGGTTTATTGTATGATTGTGACTTACACTTCTTTAATAATAAGAGCCAACACATTTTCATGCATATGTTGTTATTCTAGTTGGACTATTCTAGTTGCCTTAATGATATATGTTTTTTTAACTTATGTACTTGTATATGAACCGATTTTTATGCAATTATATGAATCTTGTTGTTAATGTGTTGCATATGTTCTTAATGTTGTCACAATCCATGTTGACTGCTTTGCCAGACATCAGACATACCTTTCTCATGAACCTTGCTATAACTGTTGGAAATAATACTGAGAGGGGCGGTGAATTAGTATTATCTAATTCTTTTTCAATATATTTATACTTTGAATTATTGTATGTCAGTACCATAAAATAATGAGCATGAACAAGAAAAACAGATAGTCACACCAAAGAACACCAGATATAAGGTGGAAACCCAATGTGGGTGAAAACCACCTGCTGCAATATGTCTCTATCTTCTTTCAATTAGAAACTCCTTTTACAATGATTTTGTACTGGTGCCGTCCTTTACCAGTACGCAGGCTGCAACCTGCAGAGAGCTACAACTCTCTCTCCTGGAAGGGAGTTACAACCCCCTACTTCTTTTCTTTCAAGGACCACTTTTCATAAATTTTCAAACTGGATCCATGAACATCAATCAATCATCTGCATCAAACAATCTCCTTTTCCCAATTAGCACTGAATCAAGTAAACACTTCTCTGACAGTTGTACCTAGAACATAGTAACAGTAACCACACACCAAATTCTGAACCCAGAATACTGCAGCAATAGACAGAGGCAGCTAGATCATAATTTAAAGATATACGCTACTTCAACAACCTGAAACCTGCGTGCAGATCTATAAAGGATAATTCCTTCTTTCAAATATTCAGACACTAATTTACCCAGATTGTCAGATTTATAGATCAAGCATGCGCCTTATATAACAGATCAAAATCATACAAAGATACTATTATTCAAGCATAAAGATTATGACCCATCAATAGAACTTATCCTTCTTTATGCGCTAAGGTTCCTCCTTCATTCAGATCCAGATCTGCACCATAACCCAATCACAAATATTTCAGATCTAGCACTTATTAGATATTCAATTCATTTGATGATGCCTTGCCAAATGATCTTCTTCCTCTTATATAGTCTTAGGCCTTCCACAATACCACGGTCCAAAACCATAGGATCAAAAAACTGTTGGACTAATACCATGAACCAACCATGAAAGTGCGTGAGATCAACACTTTTGGATGCAATACCACGAACCAAAACCATAGGATCAAAAACTATCGGACTAATACCATGAACCAACCATGAAAGTGCGTGAGATCAACACTTTTGAATGCAATACCACGGACCAAAACCATAATAAACCAATACCACGAACCCAATACTTGGGATCAACACTTCTGACGAGGTACCATGGTCCAAAACCATAGGTTCAAATACCAAGGACTAACTACCATGGACCAAAGGTAAGTTCTCCAACATATACGCGCTTTTCCTTGCATGAAATAAACTTTTCTCTGCATAAAAGTGCGTGAAATTTTCTCTACATGAAATAAACTTTTCTCTGCATAAAAGTGCGTGAACTTTTCTCTACATGAAATAAACTTTTCTCTGCATAAAAGTGCGTGAACTTTTCTCTACATGAAATAAACTTTTCTCTGCATATAAGTGCGTGAACTTTTCTCTACATGAAATAAACTTTTCTCTGCATATAAGTGCGTGAACTTTTCTCTACATGAAGGAAACTTTTATCTTCATGAAAGAAACTTTTATCTTCATGAAAGTGCGTGAACTTTGCTGCACTATAATTTATCATCTGAGATGAGTGGGTTGCCATCAAGTACAACATATGTATCATAATGCCAACAATCTCCCCCTTTGGACTTGATGGCAACAACAACCAATCACTCTCCCCATTTGACATCAAGGGAAAAGGGTTATGCTCCCCCTAAGAACATGCTCCCCCTGACTATAAACCAGATCTGCAAAGAAGAACCATAATCCATGACCATGAAAGAGATAGAGACGTATTGCAGCAATATTCAGACCAGCATCCATGATCTCCTTCTATACTTCCTCCATAATGCCAACAATGCATGATATGCTCCCCCTGAACTTGTGCCATTCGATCTTTGACCAATCCGCAACCAAGCACATGTACGCATATACTTCAGATGAACCTTGCGTACAACCAACAATCAGAAGAGATTCAACAACAAGATGATGCATCAACAACCCCCAGCTTTTGCCTGAGGTATTCAAAGGTCTCCCTAGGCAATGGTTTGGTGAGTATATCAGCAACTTGTTCCTTAGAAGGAACATACTCCAACTTGACCTTTTGTTCAAGCACTTGTTCCCGGAGAAAGTGATACTTGATTGGTATGTGCTTGGTTTTTGAATGCATGACTGGGTTCTTTGAAATGCTGATTGCACTTGTATTATCACATAAGATGGAGATGGGTGGTGTACAAGTGATTTGAAAATCCTGCAAGGTCTGCATCATCCAAAGGAGTTGAGTGCAGCAAGATGCAGCAGCAACATATTCTGCTTCAACTGTAGACAAGGCAATCGAACTCTGTTTCTTGCTGAACCAAGATACTAATCTGGAACCCATAAAGAATGCACCACCACTTGTGCTCTTCCTGTCATCCACGCTTCCGGCCCAATCTGCATCTGTATAAGCATGAAGTGTGAGGTATGTATCTCTAGGATACCATAAGCCATAGTTTTGAGTCCCTTGAAGATATTTGAAGATTCTCTTCACTGCCTGAAGATGAGTTTCCTTTGGATTTGCCTGAAATCTTCCAACTATTCGCACTGCATGCATGATGTCTGGTCGGGTACCTGTCAAATAAAGTAGACTTCCAATCATAGATCTGTAAGTTGGTTGATGCACTGCTACTGATTCATCATTTGCACTGAGGTTACATCCTGTGACCATGGGTGTACATACTGGTTTTGCTTCTTCCATACCATATTTCTTCAAAATCTGCTTGAGATACTTGGTTTGAGACAAGAAGATCCCTCCTTCATTTTGTTGGATTTGCAAACCAAGAAAATATGTTAATTCTCCAAGCAAGGACATTTCGAATTCTTTCTGCATCACCAAGGCAAAGCTTTGACTCATAGATTCTTCATTGCTGCCAAAGATAATGTCATCTACATACACAACAAGTATTAGCAATTTGTCATTTTCAATTTTTATATAAAGATTGCTATCTGCTGATCCTTTTGAAAAACCTTGTTGATGAAGATATTTGTCCAAACGATAGTACCAAGCCCTTGGAGCTTGTTTAAGACCATAGAGAGCCTTTTTCAATCTGCATACAAGATTTGGATCATTTCCAAGAATGAAACCATCTGGCTGCTCAATGTATACTTCTTCTTCTAAGTCTCCATTCAGAAAGGCTGATTTCACGTCCATTTGAAATACTTTGAACTTTTGAAAGCTTGAGAGAGCAAGGAACATTCGGATGGCCTCAAGTCTTGCAACAGGAGCAAAAGTTTCTTCAAAATCTATTCCTTCTTGCTGCGCATACCCTTTACAAACAAGTCTAGCCTTGTTTCTAATTACTTCCCCATTTTCATTCAACTTATTTTTGAAGACCCATTTTGTCCCTATAACATTCTTATCCTTTGGTCTAGGAACCAACTCCCAAGTGTTGTTCTTTTCAATCTGCTCAAGTTCTTCATCCATTGCTTTGACCCAACATTCATCTTTGCATGCCTCTTTTACATTTTGTGGTTCAGTGGATGAGAGTAATGCCAAATAGCTTGAAGCTTCTGCAATTGTTCTTCTTGTTTGTACACCTGCTTCTTTTTGCCCCAAAATCTGAGATTCTGGATGATTCTTCTGAACGTACCTGGATGGAGTCTTCTCTTCTACCCTTATCTGTTCCTCTGGTGCTTCTTGAGGTTCTTCTTCTTCATCATTCTGTCTTTGAGGGTAGTCTTCATCTTCTTCGATATTTTCATGATTTACTTGCCTAGGAATATATCCTTTTTCATCAACCACTACATCAATGTTGTCAACAATTCTTCCAAGTCTTTTATTGTAGCACTTATATGCTTTGTTGTGTGGAGAATAACCAAGAAGAATGCCTTCATCTGCTCTAGGTTCAAGTTTTCCAAGTTGCTCATCAGTATTCTTAATATAGCATTTGCTCCCAAAGATTTTGAAGTGTTTTACCGAAGGAGTCTCACCATACCAGAGTTCATGAGGAGTTTGAGTGCTGTTCACTCGGACATTTGTTTTATTGAGAATAACAACCGCAGCATATGCAGCTTCACCCCAGAAAGTTGCGGGAGTTTCGGACTCATCAAGCATAGCACGGGCCATTTGTTGGACTGTTCTGTTCATCCTTTCCACCACTCCATTTTTCTGAGGAGTTCTAGCTGTAGAGAATTCCCTTCTTATCCCATGTTCTTCACAGAAATTGAAAAATTCATTTGAGGTAAACTCCCCACCTCTGTCGGACCTGAGGCACTTAATTTTGTAACCTGATTCATTATCAACCAAGGCTTTGAAGGATTTGAATTTTTCGAATGCTTCGTCTTTGTGCTTCAAAAGTCCTAACCAAGCAAACCTGGAGAAATCGTCAATGAATAATATCAAGTATTCTTCTCCTCGAGGTGACCTCGTCCTGAAAGGACCACATACATCTGTATGGACTAGTTCAAGAGGCCTGCTGGCTGATCCTTCCTTCTCCGGGAAGTTGGTTCTGGTTTGCTTACCAAACTGACATGATTTGCATATAGTGTTGTCTGGAATTTTGATATCTAGAAGACCACGAACTGCCTGATATTTGCATGCCTTCCTTATTTGTGAAAAGCTTAGATGCCCCAACCTCTGGTGCCATAACCAATGTTCATCATCCTTGCTCAAATAGCATTGTTGTTGTCCTTCTTCAAATATGTATAGATTATTTGGAGTTCTTCTACCTTTGATCACTGTTTTCCCTGTATCAAGATCACGAACGCTACATCCATTTGATCGAAATATTACCTCAGTTCCTTGATCGCACATCTGACTGACACTCAGAAGGTTATGCTTCAAGCCATCAACATACAAAACATTTCCAGCTTTGACCTTTTCTTTTAACTGAGCTGTGCCTTTTCCTTTTATAGCTATTGGAGTATCATTTCCAAAAGAAACTTTCTTTCCCTTTTCTAAAGCGGAATATGATTCAAGTTTTTCTTTATCACCTGTCATATGCTTCGAACATCCACTGTCGATGTACCATAGATTTTCCTGTCCCTCTACATAAAAGGCTATCCCACATCTTTCTTATTGTGGTTCCTTTATTCTCCATGTTCTGGTGCTTGAGGCTTGTTCCTTTGTCTACTGAAATCTGCTCCTACATTCAGAATCTTCATGACCGAAGTTATTACAAATAGAACATTCAATTTCATTTTCAAGAGCCGAAAAGTTGTTATAGGTCCTTTTTGTAATCCCAGTCATACTTCTTTGTTTTTGAGCTTCTCTAGTCATGATTGTTTTATATGCAACACATTGAACTGCTTTGTGACCAAAGTTATGGCAAGAGAAACATTGGCCATTGAAGAAACTTCTGCGGTTATCAAATCTACCACCCAAATGATTGTAATTCTTATTGTCATCCATTCTTGAAGCAAATTGAGAAGTTTTTACCTGTGGCTGGTTGTAGCTTTTATTCACCCTTAAGATAGATTTCCCCTGGTTTACCTGGTAGTCTTTGTTAGTTCTTGATGTAATTCGTCCCTGCTTTACTTGGTGATCTCCAATGTGCTTTTGCTCATTCCTTCTTGCTGCATCAAGATAACTCTTTGAGGTGGATGCTTGAGATGTTTCTCCATTATACCCCAGACCTGTCTTGTTTAGCGGAGAACGTTGTACATTGATGATCTCATCCAGAGTTTCAGATCCTTTGACAAACTTAAGATTAATAGCCTTTGTTTTCTCAATTTCTTTTCTAAGGCCAACAATTTCACCTTCTAACTTTTCAAGATATTTTTCTTTTTCATCAATTTGAAATTGTATAGTATCAATGATCATATTCTTTTCTTCTATACATGTCTTAAGTCTAGAAATCTCTTCATAAAAACTATCCACATCTATAGCATCCATGTAATCATCATCTTCAAATGCCATTAAAAGTTTATAGTCATTACCTCGTTCATCTTCATCACTATTTGATAGACCATCACTGTCTTCATGAGTGTAGTAGCTTTTCTTATTTGCATTTTGTTTCTTGTTCCATCTGGCAGGTGCCTTTCCTTTGTCAATCTTATCCTTATGAGGACATTTGGCAGCATAATGACCTACTCTTCCACAAGAAAAACATTTAAAAGGTAGCTTACCTCTGAACCTTCCAGTACCCCGTTGAAGAATTCTGACAAAATCTGATTCTTCTTCTTCTTCTGGCACGTGACTTGATTCATAGTAGTCTCCTTTGCCTGAAGCCTTAAAAGCAGCTTCTCTCCTGTCTGATGGACCTCCTTTTCTCATTTCATAAGCAGTTAGAATTCCGTGTAGCTGAGACATAGTAAGAGTTCGTAGATTTTCCTTTTCTTCTATTGCAGACACTTTAGATTCAAACTTGGGGGATAATGATCTTAGGACTTTTTCAACCACAACAGCCTCTTTTATTTCTTCACCCAAGTTTTTCATACAATTAACAATCTCATCTACCCGAAGGAAATAGTTAGCCACACTTTCATCATTATACATTCTGAGATTCTCATACTGAATCCTGAGGGTTTGAAGTTTTGCACGTTTTACCTATTCATCTCCTTCGTAGCTCAAAAAAATCTTGTCCCATATTTCTTTTGCGGATTTATATTGCATAACCTTCACGAATTCAGATTGAGATAGACATCCTAGAAGAGTATTAACCGCCTTTGCATTTGTTTCATATTTCTTCTTCTCAGCTAAATCTGTAGGAGTAGCTGATGGAAAAGTATACCCTATTTCTATAATGTCCCATACTTCTGTACCCAAAGATTGAAGATAGGCAGTAACTCTTACCTTCCAATATACGAAGTTTGTTCCATCAAAAATCGGTGGTCTGATTGATGCTTCCCTCTCGTAGTTGCTCATGATGTTAGATCTTCCTTCAAGCGATCAAGCTTCTTCAGAAGGACCTGCTCTGATACCAATTGTTGGAAATAATACTGAGAGGGGGGGTGAATCAGTATTATCTAATTATTTTTCAATATATTTATACTTTGAATTATTGTATGTCAGTACCATAAAATAATGAGCATGAACAAGAAAAATAGATAGTCACACCAAAGAACACCAGATATAAGGTGGAAACCTAATGTGGGTGAAAACCACCTGCTGCAATATGTCTCTATCTTCTTTCAATTAGAAACTCCTTTTACAATGATTTTGTACTGGTGCAGTCCTTTACCAGTACGCAGGCTGCAACCTGCAGAGAGCTACAAATCTCTCTCCTGGAAGGGAGTTACAACCCCCTACTTCTTTTCTTTCAAGGACCACTTTTCATAAATTTTCAAACTGGATCCATGAACATCAATCAATCATCTGCATCAAACAATCTCCTTTTCCCAATTAGCACTGAATCAAGTAAACACTTCTCTGTCAGCTGTACCTAGAACACAGTAACAGTAACCACACACCAAATTCTAAACCCAGAATACTGCAGCAATAGACAGAGGCAGCTAGATCATAATTTAAAGATATACGTTACTTCAACAACCTGAAACCTGCGTGCAGATCTATAAAGGATAATTCCTTCTTTCAAATATTCAGACACTAATTTACCCAGATTGTCAGATTTATAGATCAAGCATGCGCCTTATATAACAGATCAAAATCATACAAAGATACTATTATTCAAGCATAAAGATTATGACCCATCAATAGAACTTATCCTTCTTTATGCGCTAAGGTTCCTCCATTCAGATCCAGATCTGCACCATAACCCAATCACAAATATTTCAGATCTAGCGCTTATTAGATATTCAATTCATTTGATGATGCCTTGCCAAATGATCTTCTTCCTCTTATATAGTCTTAGGCCTTCCACAATACCACGGTCCAAAACCATAGGATCAAAAAACTGTTGGACTAATACCATGAACCAACCATGAAAGTGCGTGAGATCAACACTTTTGGATGCAATACCACGAATCAAAACCATAGGATCAAAAACTATCGGACTAATACCATGAACCAACCATGAAAGTGCGTGAGATCAACACTTTTGGATGCAATACCACGGACCAAAACCATAATAAACCAATACCATGAACCCAATACTTGGGATCAACACTTCTGACGAGGTACCATGGTCCAAAACCATAGGTTCAAATACCAAGGACTAACTACCATGGACCAAAGGTAAGTTCTCCAACATATACATGCTTTTCCTTGCATGAAATAAACTTTTCTCTGCATAAAAGTGCGTGAACTTTTCTCTACATGAAATAAACTTTTCTCTGCATAAAAGTGCATGAACTTTTCTCTACATGAAATAAACTTTTCTCTACATAAAAGTGCGTGAACTTTTCTCTACATGAAATAAACTTTTCTCTGCATAAAAGTGCGTGAACTTTTCTCTACATGAAATAAAATTTTCTCTGCATATAAGTGCGTGAACTTTTCTCTACATGAAATAAACTTTTCTCTGCATATAAATGTGTGAACTTTTCTCTACATGAAGGAAACTTTTATCTTCATGAAAGAAACTTTTATCTTCATGAAAGTGCGTGAACTTTGCTGCACTATAATTTATCATCTGAGATGAGTGGGTTGCCATCAAGTACAACATATGTGTCATAATGCCAACAATAACAACTATCACACTTGTCTCGGACTGATCCGTGAGTGATGTTCATGTTATCTTACCTTGTATGTTGTGATTGCCACACCCGAGTGGACTTCTCTACCGGAAGCTGTGCATGTCCTTTGTGTGGTGTGTTCCTAGCCGAGTTGGGACTAATCCATTTCAATCTGGAACTCTCCTTCACCTTCCTCTCCCTTTGAAGTGTTGGAACCTCTCGTACACATACCTTGACTCTCTGCATTAGTCACGCCCTTGCTACTGACAAAGTTATCTTACTTGCCTATGTGCGACATCGCATTCAAGGCATTACCTTACAACCCGTGATGGGACTCCTACACCAAATGGTCTAAGATCTAATTGAGACTTCTTACTAGGGAGATCCCCTTGACATGTTGGTGGGTCTAGCACCGTTAACACCTTTATTAAATTTATTACATGGATTTATAATTGGGGCTCTTACATTCAAGTATGTATTTTATGGTTTAACTAATGTAACACAAAAATCAATGCATAGCCCCAAGTGTTAGCTCAACTGGTCAAGCACCTTGCTAATAGGAGCTCACAAGATAGATTCTCTTGGACACTCCTAGGGTTAGGCTCTAATAATTAGCTAGTGGGATGTGATCCCTTGGGGTGGATTTTCCCAAATAGTTTTTGTGGACATAATAGTCACCAATCTCCAATGTATGTGAACTAAATAGAAGAAAAAAAATAGAAATCAATGCATGTATTCAATAATTTTGTTGTGCTTACATATAAATCAATGCACATTATTAATCTATTTACTTTGAAATTAATGTACATCATACATCTAGTTACATCAAATAAAAATCAACATCTACATTAAAATCAATGATCTAGTGCAAGCAATAAAATAGGTTTAAAAATACACATCTGCACTAAAATTATGCATCTAGTGTAGGCAATCAAATAGAAATAGAAATCAACAACCACACTAAATTCAATGCATCTAGTGTAAGCAATCAAATAGGATTATAAATCAACATTTACACTAAAATCAATGCATCTAGTGCAAGCAATCAAATAGGATTAGAAATCAACTACTACACTAAAATCAATGCATAGAGTGCAATAAATCAAATAGGATTAGGAATCAACATATACATTAAAATCAATGCATCTATTTTAGTGAAAAAAAAAATCATGGCTTTCTAATTCCAACTTCTTTTACCTTTTGTAAAAGCCTTACTTTTCAATATTATACAATACTATATAATATATGTACACTACTACATAAAGGGGGGTTTTAAGACAAATTTTCAGTGAAATGTCTTAACTTGAGACAACAAAAAAAAATGTAAATTATTTTAAATATTGTCTTTAAGTGAGTGCCTCAAATTATTGTCTAAAAAAATGTCTCTATAAAGACAATGTATTATTGTCCCTTAAGATACAATTCTTTTTTTTTCTCTCAAGATACTATAGCTATGATTAAAGACAATTGTCTCTATAAGAACAACATGTCTTTAATCCTAGTTATTGTCTCTCTAGAGACAATAAAGCATTCTCTTTAGAAATAAAATATAGAATGTAAATATTTTTGTTTCTTTTAAAGTTATTAGGATGTAATTTTTTTTTAGCAGTAACTTCCAAATAGAAGTTACTACTCAAAAAAAAATTCAGGATTACATTGTCAAATATAAACAAAATAGTGTTAGCCGGTGTCCCAACCCTCCCGGAGCTTGTAATTTGATCATTTTTATTGCTACTCTATTGTTAACTCATAAGATAGGAATAACTACCTTTGTGTATTTCTTGCGGTCCCAAATGCCAATAGGAACAATAATAATGAATTTAAGTCTAATAAAATATAACATATATTTTCCTTCATATCAAGGCCATGATTATAAAGAAATAATGCTTTCTATACCTATGTGCTTAAGTCAAAAATGGTTGATTCAATGGAAATGAGAAGAAAATAGGGGACCTAATTGTATTGGAATTTATACTTTGTGGTCTTTGGAAGACATTAAGAAAAAAATGAGTGCATTCAAAGATGCAATAACATGCAACTAAAATCCTCTTCCTCATTATAAGGTGGCAGATTCAATTTTGGTAATAACCTAACTCCTTGAGGCCTCAATCCATAAGTACAAACTTCATCATCATTAACAACAGATGAAGATGAATCACAATAAATATGATAGGCATTTGGGTCAAGGCCCATTTTTGGATATTGTTGTCTAGACCAATTGTAGACCTCCATTGCCTTGTTTGGTGCACTATTCCTCTTGAAGGTCTTTTTTTCTTTGATATATTCATGATCTTATCTTTTAAATATGGTAAACCACCTTTCCTTCCAAACTCCTCTTGCACAATTGTTTAGATCAATCTTATGTCTTATGCCCTCTACTTTATTCAAGGATAGGTTCTTCCTTGTATTATCATTAGTGTTATTCTTGGGATTTCTCCAAGACTCTACAATGTTTATTAGTCTAGTACTCCTATCGTCACATGGTGGAACCAATGCAAATTATTTTTTTCCTTTAGTCCTTTGAGTACTCTAATTACACTATCATATGCATTGGTTTCTTCTTCTGTTGTGTCAAATTTCTTGAGCCATACCTAGTTTTCTTCATTGAGTCTTTGATTTCTACAACTTACCTTACCCATGGCAACTTTCTGACACCCTTGAAGTGCACTTCTTTGTATGCGGATCCAAGTTTTTTTGGTGCCACCTAATTATTTTGTTGTGTCAACATCCTCATAGAATAGATCCTTCAAAGAAAGAACTTCAATGTCTCTAGTTCTTCAAAACCATTCAATAATGCAACGACCAAGTAATCAAAATCCTCAACTTCTTGATATTTGATAAACAAATACAACAAATTTGGCAGGATCAGAACACTATGGTTATTGAAATATTCAACCTTTTTCAATTTGTTTCAACTCGTTAAATCTACAGAACTCGTATTCTGGTGATCAAGCCCTTCAATTTATTTCAAGTATTTATGAAAATACATCAAATTTGGAAAACCTAAGAACTATGACGATCATAGTTGATGTTTTGCAAAATCGAAAGAGAGGTCAACAACAAGAGATTCAATGGCTTTGATAATCATAAATCATTAAACCCAAATCTAGGAGGATCATGGAACATTGGTTATTAAGATCTTCAAACCTTCATGATTTGATTCAATACAAGAAACAAATCAAACTCTTCAATTTGTTGAAAGTTTTCTAAGTAAACACTTCAAATCTTGATAACCAAAGTGTTGTGTTGATCAAGATGATATTTTTGTAGACCAAAAAGGCTAAATCTGAGAGATGAAAGTACTCATATGATCAAACCTCAACAAACTCCAAAGCTACCTAAAGGCCCTTGACTATTTTGAATATGAAAACAAATCTGAATACCCCGTGTCATAAAATACAAAAACATCCTTTTAAGTGGTTTCCATGGAAGGACCAAATCTTGAGACCACAAGGTTCTATAGCACCAAAAATTCTTCAAATGTTAGGATGACACCAAAGTCTAAAGACCTCAAATTCTCTAAAAAAATCCATATTCCTATGAATTTTGGGCACAAATGTGAGCTCCCCTAAGAGATCAAAGGTTATGTATTTCAGGGCAATAATACCAAACAATGAGTACTCACTGGTACTAAACCGTTGGACAATCTATAATGCTTTAATGAAGCACAAAATCATAAGACCCCAAGCACCCTAAACAAAAGAATTTTGTTAGCAAAAAGAAGAACAAACCTTAAATACCAGTTTCTAGCCTAATAAACCCAAAACAACACAATACAAGCAATTTAACCTATTAAATCTCCCAAAAAAAAACCCCAAAATAGAAAAAATGGATAACTATGACCAAACTCTGAATTTTCCTCAACTATATTTCTTAAAATAAATAAATCAACATCAACCCAATGGAAAACATTTGAAACTCTACAAACATTCCCTTGACCACTCAATCCACTGAATCCCTCCTATATTTTTCCTCTTAATGAAAATAACAACTATAGAAATAAAAAACTAGTAAAAGTTCATCCCCTTAAAATTCTATTAGATTGAATGCTAAAACAATGTCAAAGCAATCACACACAAAAAATTACCTTGAATTCCGAGAAGGAGTTCAATAGAGCCCCAAACATGTTGTCTCCTCAAATTTCTTTAGCTTTCTAAACCAGAAGACATTGGATCAAAACCTTTGTATTATTTGAATACACCAGAAACTAGATGAAGACGATGGAAACAAAATCCCAAAAACAAACGAAATGGGGTTTTTTCTTATAACCCTAAGAAAAAACCCTAAAGAAAGAGTGAGGAAGACATGGGTGACCAAATCAACATCTAAAGACATGATTGGAAACAACATTCAAAAAAAAAATTGTTTATGTCAGATTGGAAGCAAGAGGTACAGGTCAACGAATAAGTGAAAATATCAGTAGATGTTACTAATGAATCCACATACAAAGATAGTTCAGTGGATTTTATTTTGTCTTAATTAAAATAATATAAATTTTTAATTTAAGATAATTAAAATAATTTAATTTTTTAAGACAAAATATTAGTTTTATCTTTAAAAGATGTCTTAAACTTCCCTCTTATGTAGTAATGGGTCTCAAGATTGATTACACAACATTTATGAAATAATTTTCCAATTTGGCCAAAAAAGGGATCCTTCCCTTAAGAAGTTATCATCTAAGTCAGTCCCATAACATGCGGAAAAGGTTTTAGAGATTTTAATCGATGCCAAAACTACCTTGAATTTCTTTCATTTGATGAGCCAGTGCCCTACCTATAAGCATAACCTTGATTTCAATGTGATGTTGATAAATCTACTCCTCTCATCCCAACCTTTTTGGCCAATAGAGAATATTTGAACACACTTATGATCAAGATATTTTCTATAGTGGAGAAAATCGAAAAGGTAATAGAATTCCTTATGACATTGCACAATAAGGGTTTCAATCTCAATATACAAGCTTATAATTTTTTTTAATAGCCCTAGCAAAGTTCAAATTGATCGGCACCATTGAGTGTTTATTGAGAGATGTGAAGAAATAGGATTGAGCCAAATAATTTGACGTGCAATACTCTGATTAATACACTCTGCAAGCAGGGGGAGGTGCATAATGCTAAGAAATTCTTCATTCAAATTCATCAAGTTGATTGGTATTTTGATACATTCACTCATACTTCCTTCATTCTTGGTCACTACAAGAACTAGAATTCGAATGAAGCTAGGTATTTCAACAAATGCAATAAGAAGGTCGAGCACCAAATTCAGTCACTTGTACTACTTTCATTAATTATATATGCAATGATGGTAATATAGAGAATTTTTTTCGAATGCTAGGTGAGATAGTATATGATGGATGAAAGTACACGATTCGTACAATACCATACCTCAAAGTGTTCATTTTAATATAGGGATGTTACAAGATGCATTGACTTGTACTACTCCCATTAGTGATCTATGTAGTGATGGTAAAATAGAGTCCACTTTTCAAGTGTGAGGTAAGATAGTGGATGATGGATGTGAGCACACCATTCATACTTATACCATACTTATCACCATCCTTTGCAATATAGGGAGTTGCAAGATATTAACCACAATTCTATTGAATTTTTCACTAACTTGAACAACAGGTAAAGGAACATCTCCAGATGAAACAAGAAAAACAAAGTTAATTGCAAGTGCTACAACATTTATAATGTGTTGAAAGTTAAAACTAAATGAAATTTTTGATGTCTGAATACATGAAATGAGCCCATAGTACTACCTGAAACCCATTGGAAAACAATTGTAAGGAATCTGTAACTTCTGGATAAAAAAAAAAAAAAAAAAAAAAAAAAAAAAAAAAAATCATAGCTTTCAAGGGCTTAAGATGTATCCATGTCTATGACTAACCTTCACAATGGAGGCAAAATTATCATCTAGAATAATGATATATGAACTTTCCTTGGCAAATTTTGTTCCTTGGATACCCATGGAGAGACCTATGTCTGCCTAGATGCCAGATAATATATAAAATAAGTTCCATCAATATAACTTTATAGAACTGGAAATATTCTTGCAAAGGAAAGACTGGATCATATAATCAGAATTCCAACATTATACAATGGTAAAAACTACCTCTTTAAGTGCAGGTGCATGATATGTTCCATCTCCAACACAATATGACCCATATTTTTCAGTGCTTGCACCAAGTGAAGTTTGTCTGTAGGTGAGGATCTTCCCATTACCTGCAGGCAAACAAAATGGTGTTCCTCCCATTAGAATTTTCTTTTAAAAAATTCTTTTGTAGGCATACATTTTTCCATTTTTACCCTTTGTGTGTGTGTTTTCTGAGGGAAATATTGGTATACACATAGTCACATAATCTTTTTCCATAATTTCCAGTCTTTGTGCCTTAGTGTATTTGCAAAAAACCCCACCTTCAATGATAGTTGGCTCCTCTATAAGCTACCTTTCCTAGAGTACACCAAATTAATAAACTATATCTTTTGTTGTGTTAATATTACCACATGTCACCCTACAAACCTATAAAAAATAATCAATAAGAGCACAAAATTAAGGTGGAACAAGTCAAATAAGCAATGCAAAACATTTCAAGCAAGCATGTTCCTTGAAACTCATAAATAAAAGGCAGTTGAAAAGATGAAATGATATATGAACTCTTTTTTGTATTTTCATGTCACACAATCTACATGATCTTTTGCAAACAATCTTCTACCATCCATCCCTATATAGGAAATACCATGAACTCATATTTCTGCTGATTTTACTTAACGAGACTGATATTTTATTGGCAATATAGAGGGTTATTTTATCATTAATTATTTTCTTGGTGAACACATAAAACATGCCAATTTAAGACAATGTTAATACAGTTCATCCAATAATCGTTCCAATAACACTACACATTCAAGCACAGGTAATAATATCTTCAACCATTACCTTCACATTATCCCCTGGATACATATTCATAGATTCTCTTACATTAGGTCTGCATGGATCCTACACGGTCAAACATTTACTGTCATGCTAGACATAAACAACTGTGAAAATAATAATGACGGAAAATTCATGGGTAAAAATACATGCTTAGTAGTAGCAAGAAGTTATTGACAGAAAGATAACACAGATAATCTTTAACATTCAAAATGATTTTTTTATTAACAAGTTTATACTACATAGGGAAGAGTATTTTATTATAATTTCAATATAAAAATATAGTTGCTATATATTTTCGTGAAAATTTAGTTGGGTCTATGATAAAATCATATCCAAACGTAAGTTTCTATGGGAAAACTAGCGACTACTACCTAGTTGTGTGAATATAGTTCAAGCACTGTAATAAAAATGAATTGTTGGTTGTTATGTATTTGAACGGAGACAAAAATAAAAATTGAGTAATCCACAATACTCTTGACAAAGAGAATACATAGGTACACATTATACCATTAATGCCAAAGAAAGAATAGTCTTCACTATTGGCTATCTTGTCAATTCTATCTCTCCACCACCCTAAAACAGGTTATCTTGTCAATTCTATCTCTCCACCACCCTAAAACAGATACAAGTGAGAACCACCATATATAATGGTTAAGATATTAGACGAAAATTCCACGTATGATATTCCTCAACAAATACTACCAAGAATTGTATTACAAATTATTAATTATTAACCACACAAAGAATGTGAAAAACATAATCAAAAAAAATAATTCAAAAATATATTTCCATGAAATACAATCATTTTTTTTTATCAAAAAGATAATGTTTAAATCATGTTGCATGCTCATATTCTTTTATTTTTTCTTACGCATCCACGAACAGATTTTATAAGGAATTTCTCGTGTAGGTGGAAATGTTGCCGATATTGCTTTAGGGAATATATTGCCAACGGTCTCGAAAGATACAATTTCAAGAAAAATATCGTAAGTGATTAGTAATTGTTAACTTGGACTTGAAAATTTTGGAATTATCAGTAACATTCCCCAAAAAAAACTGGAAATGTCTAAAGAAATCAGATATATGTGCAACACCATACTAGATAGTCATTTCTCTCCATTCCAAATTCTTTTCTAAAATAAAAGTCACCATTTCCAAACATGAGGAGATACAAGTAGATGAGTGTTGCTAACCTTGATTCCATTAATATTTTTATGTTTGATGTCAGCAACGGAGTGGAGAGATGTGAAATTTGCCAAATAAGTCACAAACATCTTATCGTGAATGCATACACATGACAAATGTACCATAAATTTAATTTTAGAAACCTTCAAGGCACTGGTAGATAACCACCTCGTCATCACTTTGGTTAAGAGGAACAATGAATGTTGCTATCATTAGAGCCCAACAAACCTCCACCATGAATGTCAAGCTTACCACATTTGTAGCAGCATAATAGACCCAGACTCAGTTTCCCTGCAAGTTTAGAGATAAGTATCTACTTATACTTGTTTAAGTGTTGATAAATCATGTTTCCTTAAAATGGTTTTGGGATTTCATAACTATAACTATGTTGTTGATATGATAAGCATGTGTTACTTATATGTGTGGAGATGGCTTTTATGGTTATGATAATATGAATGAATGTTTGTATGTGTTGCATTTGGGATATTGCTAATGTAATATGAATTACTTAAACATGGTCCTTTGGACTTTGTGTGAAGCATTTGTTAATATTTATATAACCTACAACAAAATGTTAAGAAAACAACGTGATAACATATATTGTGCCATTTCTCTATGCTAAGATCCCATGTTGCATAAACCATATGCTAATAAGGACTATGTTATATTTCTAGGTTGAATCTTATTTTAAATGAAATGTTTAACTATATTGAAAGATGCAAATAAGTAAACAATAAAGGAACATAAGGCCATGTTGTAGGCCGCGGCCAAAGCCATAATATCTTGAACTAAAATTTGAAATTGTGGGCTCGAAGACCCTTTTATTTATATGAAATGGTTACATTGAAGATCATCTGCTCAAAAGGGTCTACATTTGCTTACACCTATTTGTTTGTTTGTGTTATAAATTATTTTTCCACACGACAGGAATTGTAATAACGATGAGGGTTGTTTCCTTTAAGGCCAGATGATCCCATCAGCTTTAGCTAAATGGCCTTCAACCTTGCATTCTCAACAAATTGAATATCTTTCATTGGTGTCCTAGTGTCACCGATGAGGTCCTGAAAGGCTCTGCATAATTCCATGGAGTTTCTTATAGGCTCAACATGGATTCGGGTACTAGCGACATGTAGCAGGTGAGGTGGAGATCTATTAGGAGCTTACAATAGGCTTGTGGTAGGTAAGGGTTGTAGGAGTGCTTATGTCGGTAGGCATGGGATTCACTATCTAAGTATGGGTAATGTAGGTGGGCCAAGAACTCCTTGGAGTTGGATTTTCCCAAACTCAAGAGGGATATCACCATGGAATGCCTTATTAAACCATTGGTGTCGACATGAATCCTTTACATTGATCTAGAGGTTTTTTGGACCTCTAGGACAGATCCATGGTCGAGAAGACTAGCTTGAGAAAATCTGTGTAGTAGTAGAGTTGGTATTTAAGGCGATTGCGGTGATCCACATCTAAGATGTTGTATAAGGTGGGGCAAATGTCCCTTAGTCAAGCCATTGTAGAGAATGAGAAGGAAAACTTGTTGCAGCATAGAGGGATCAAGCCCTAAACTTATAAGAAAAGATCGGGAAACCTTATCCTTTCATAGATTTATCCCTAGCTGTGGAGACCTTCCACTGGCGTGACTAATTTTCCCCTTACATGATTGGTCACACGAATGTTGATGTGGCCTAGAAGGAATACCCGGAAGAATGGTTACTGGAAGCAATGGGAGTAATTGGGATCACGATAGTTGGGACACATTGGCGACAACACAACCTCGATTGCCGTGCTATTGGTCAGAGATGGACCTACCTAGCACGACATCCCTTTAGGTTCACCTAGAGCATTCGCTTAAGGTGCAGGCAAAAGGGAGCGAGCTAATGGCGCGAGGTGATGTGGCAGTGCCACCACATTTCCTAATCGGGAGCAAGGGTTGTACAGGGTTTTGGTCCACCAAATTGACATGGTCTAGAGATGAAACTCAGAGATCTTACCCCAGAACATTTCTAAGGGCGCGAGAAAAGAAGAGTCGGGTGAAAGGAAACAGGATGACGTGACACGATGACATGTTCGACAGTGTTTCCATTGGTTGGAAGTTTGGCCTACAACCACATTGGCCCAGACGCCTAGCCTGGAAGCATGAAAAGGAGGTGTAAAGGAATATGCTAGGGAAAGACTCAGGGAATAACGTAAGGTGGCATGTGGCTGGGCCTGTGCCTTATCGTAGTGTTATTGGTTGGGGATTGGCCCACTTTCCAATTCAACTGAATAAGATCACCCCGAAAGATTAAAGTGGGAGGTAGTTGAAAAGCATCGGGAGGTAATCAACGAGATGATGTAAGTGATGCCATGTGGGAAGTACACGCACATCTGGTTGGTGGAGAAGGGTCCCACCAGCCAAGTCAACCCGACGATATAATGTTGAAAGAATAAAGGGGCGCTCTCTAGAGTGTGCTAAGAGGGGCCCAACAGGATGACGTTATCCGGTTGCGTTGGATATACATGCAAACCCGACAAAATTACCATTGGTGGAGGGAGGACCCACAACCAGGTTAGTTAACGTCGTGACCTTGGCGTAATAAGGAGGTGTCGTAAAGGAAAGTGTCGAGATGAGGCAAGCTAGCAGTGACAACCATTAGCAGCAGGCCTTGGGCCAATAAGGAGGTAGAAAAGAGGGGTTCACTTACTAGGTAAGCCTGGAAAAAAGAGCCCCATGGATGACCAAGCACATAGTTAGGAACCACCAAGAGAGACAAGCGAGGTGATGTGTCTAGTGAGACCTACTCAGAAAGAATTTGGCTAATACAAAGAGCGAAGGCCTTGGTTTTCAACAGGTATAACAAATAAATAAATATATATATATATATATATTACCCCATTCCTCTGAAGGTAAAGGATCGGGTGACGTTATAAATGCTCTCAAAGTTTGCGTCTACCATCTAGTATATAACAACTACGCAACTCCCTCTACTAAACTATAAAGTGCCTTGATTTTATGTAACTAAACTTCTATTTATCATTAAATTTTAGTATATATCACATCGCATCCTCGAAAACCTAAATGCAACATTAACAATGTATTGCGACCATCCACATCACTATTGGGCCTATACATAGCAGTCCATTATTATTCCTGCCGCCGCAGGATATAACGTGTTCCGAAATGCGTTGACCGTATTTTTTTAATTTGACCAAAAAATTAAAGCGACTCGTATAATGTTAACCTTATAACTAAAAAAATGACTTTATTGAGTTATGATTGGTGGTCTCAGCGCACCTCTTATTACAACATGTTTGTACTCCACCCGTGTTTTGTTGAGTCGAGCATTCATCACGATTGCGTACTTGTACTCCGCAAATGTTCTCAAGTTTAATCAAATCTTTTATATTTCTATCAATCTGGTAAAACTATATCCAATATTTTTAACTGATGACTTTGAAGAAGAAATGACACTAGCCGACATGAGATTCTTAGATACCATAGTATTTATGAATCTACCACAAATATTAAATGTTATCACATCCAATAATTTTTCAGCACTATAGTGTAGTATTATGCCTCTGCTAGTGAATGAATGGCAAGGCTAACGAGTCTGCTATCGGGCATTAAATGTCGGCTTAGCTGCAAGTTCGATAGCCATATAGCTTTTGGTGGGGACGGAGTTTTCGGAAAGCACCGCACACATCTGTTTTGTATAGTTATCGAGCTTGCAGCTAAGCAAACATTTAATGCCCAATAGCAGGCTCGTTAGCCCTTTCCGTAAATGAATACTTAGACAGTGCCATTCCCCACGTTGAATATCCGGTCTTCAGAAATAAGTTACTTTTCCCATCACTCAAAATCCAATGACTAGAGCCTGTTGTGAATCATGATATAACCATACAACATTTTATATAACCATTCTAAAGTTGATGATGGCAAGGTGCAGAATTCACATACCCTAATAGATTTAAATACAAGGACCAGTGCATAAAAGTCGGATGAAGACATTTCATTTGAATATATACCTTTCCATTCTCAATTGTAATTATAAGAAATAATAAAGTCAATGACCCACAACTAGATTTACATATTTCAAACTTCCCCACCACTTGGATATGATATATTTGAATATATACCTTTCCATTCTCAATTGTAATTATAAGAAATAATAAAGTCAATGACCCACAACTAGATTTACATATTTCAAACTTCTCCACCACTTGGATATGATATATTTGAATGGTTTCTCTATATGAATTTTAAAATAATATATATATATCTATATATATATATAATTTTGTTTTTTTCTAAATATTGTTTTTATTTGGTAAGTAAGTTTGGAAGTTTGTAATAATTTGAAAACAAAATTATATTATTTTTGTTAAGGGGAAATCAATCCAATAGTAGTAAAAATGTTCGTCAACAAAATTAATTTTGAAAGTAAAATATCTAAAGAGTATGGTGCTAGTGTAATGTTAATTTATTGAATGTAATGTTGCACCTTGAAATATATGAAAGAATAATTTAAATTATATTTTGAAGAATTTCACTAAATTCTCTTAGTGAATGAAATGTTTCGCTTTGAGAAATATGGAGGTAATTAAATAATGTAATGTTTGGCTAGATTATTATTTTACATTGCTTAGATTACATAATTTTTAATCTAGATTTTACAAGTCAGTGAGATAACGGTTGGTTAAATTATTATTTTATATTGTTTAAATGATATTTTTAATAGTGTCAAATGCCCTATTCATTTTGAAAGGTCATAAGGTAATTAATGCAAATATTTTTTTTTTTATATTTTTTTTACAATACATTGGAATCTAGTTATGTAAGTGATGGTGAAATTGTACTAGTCAATTTTGCCTAAAATGAAATAAAAATTAATATCTTAAAATATAAAAAAAATCACAATTTTATTAAAAATTATATCACCTAAAATTAATAATGTAATTGTGCCTTTATTACAGAAAGCATTACAACTTCAACATTTTCTTAATTTATTAGTTCGTTTATTGTGCTTGATAAAAATCTCTTCTTGAGCGTTCATTTCACTTGTGTAGAACATATATTTGTTGTTCATGTTTAGTATATTCAGATATATTTGTGATGTTTGCATATTTGAATGTATTCGAGTAAATGTAATATTGTGTAAAAATAGAATTTGATGAGAGGTTATATATATATATATATATATATATATATATATATATATATAGTTTTAGTTAGCCTATTTCCAATGCAACATAACAACATATTTTTACCATTTTTTCAATATTCTCTTACTGTAATAAGGTAGAAACATTTTTTGGTTTGGAAGTATGGTTCTAGTATTTTAGTTCCAACTTTCAGAGACTATAAGTACGAGGTCATTATCAATGTTGTATGGCTACTGAAAAATACTTTGTTTATCTATTCATGTATGTCTTCATTGTTTTTCACTCTAATTTAACTATACTCACTAAGTAAGAGTATCTACAATGTAATCCTTGTTCAAATATGGTCAAAAATAAATAATTAAACTAAACGGCAAGAAAAACTAGCCATACAACCTTATTTAGTAGTTGCAACTCTTCTCTTATAAAAATTGGAGTTTACCCATTAATTAATGAGTCCATTTAAATTCTACTTAGGAACAACTTTCCATCCTTTAAACAAGTGCAATTGCGCAACATCCAATTGATGAATAGTTTGGCTTATGCATGATTGGTTTATACGGAAACTGTCTTCTGTGAAAAGATAAGTATGCGTTGAATGGGCATGCTATTTGTAAACAGCCATGAAGCATTTTAACAAACTCATATGTATTCATTAATGGCACATCATTAAATATACAGGCCGGTTCATTTCCTCGCTTTAAATAAATATGTTTACAGATACCTATACTAGTGAAGGGAATTAAAATTGATATTATGGGAAATTCAATATACTATTCATAAAGAGGTGTTAACATAAGGAAATATGTGTAGAAACGCTCTCTTTCATTTCGATACAGTTAGGAACTAATGGCTCATGAATTGATGAATACATTGTTTTTTTCAGGCCAGGCAGTAACTCCATAAGGCAAAAAATGATTTGTGTTATATTCCATCAGGTAGGTGTTCGTTATATACATGAGGGAAAGACTGTTCAGTTCATATCCCGATGATTGTTCATATTTCTAATTTATTTATTTACATAAATTCACCCAATCACAAGGATTAGGTGTCAACATTCCCCCCCTTAATCTGAAGGGATGTTAGTGAGTCCAAGCATCATTCTGAATCGTTCAAGCTTTTCTCTTCCAAGCGTTTTGGTGAAGATGTCTGCAATTTGCTCATTTGTGGAACAATGACGGAGATGGATTGTTTTGGCCTCAACATGATGTCCAATCAGATGATATTTAGTATTGATGTGCTTCGTTCGATCATGGAACTTTGGGTTCTCAGCCAACTTTATTGCAGAGGTATTGTCAATCATGAGTGGAGTTGATTGTACTTGTTTTACCTGCAAATCTTCAAGAATTTTCCTGAGCCACACAATTTCTTTTGTTGCTTTAGCTGCTGCCACGTATTCTGCTTCTGTTGCGGAATCTGCTGGAACTGATTGTTTGCATGATCTCCAGGAGATAGCTCCTGATCCAAGGCTCATAGCATATCCTGAAGTTGATACCCTAGTTTCTTTGTCTCCATCGAAGTCTGAATCAGAGTATCCAATCAAACTGAAGTCGTCCACCTGTGTATACTTGATTCCAAAGTCTTGAGTTCCCTTCAAGTACCTTAGAACTCTTTTTGCAGCAGACCAATGTCCCTCACAAGGCTTTTGCATAAACCTGGAGAGGATTCCAACAACAAACGAAATGTCTGGTCCAATAGTAGTTAGGTAGT
Organism: Pinus tabuliformis; assembly: GCA_031772625.1. NCBI lineage: Eukaryota > Viridiplantae > Streptophyta > Pinopsida > Pinales > Pinaceae > Pinus > Pinus tabuliformis. Next base: position 482,095,551 of record CM062813.1, read on the forward strand.
TGAGACTTCCTACAAGCTGTCTATACTTTGTTGCATCCTCAAATTCTTTTCCTTCAATAGATGTGAGCTTTAAGTTTTGTTCCATTGGAGTAGTAAGAGGATTGCACTTTGTCATGCCAAACCTGTTCAACAGATCTCCAATGTATTTCTTTTGAGAAAGAAATATGGACTTTGGATGTTGGGTTACTTCAATGCCAAGATAGTAATGAACATAGCCCAAATCAGTCATTTCAAAACTTTTCCCCAATTCCTTCTTTATGGATGCAATGTAGCTTTCATTGTTCCCTGTCATCAAAAGATCATCTACATATACCACAAGATATACAATTGTTTTGCCAACTTTCTTGACAAATAAAGTTGCGTCATCAAGATCAAAATGTTTGAAATTGAGTTTCAGAAGATGCTCAGTTAGTTTTTCATACCAAGCTCGCGGTGCTCGTTTGAGGCCATACAAGGATTTCACAAGTTTGCATACTTTATGTTCATGTCCTTTCATAGCAAATCCTTTAGGTTGGGACATAAAAACATTCTCTTTTAGATCTCCATTCAAGAAAGCAGTTTTTACATCCATTTGATGGACTTTCCAACCGTTCTGAGCTGCTAGTGCAAAGAGTGTCCGGGGGTAGCCCATTTTGTTGTGGGGGAAAAAGTATCCTCATAATCGACCCCTTCCTTCTGTGAAAAACCTTTTGCCACAAGCCTAGCTTTGTGCTTGTCAAGTGAGCCATCAGCTTTATACTTGTTCTTGTAGACCCACTTGCAGCCAATTGGTTTGGTTCCTAATGGAGGATCAACCAGCTTCCAAGTGTCGTTCTTTATGAGGGCATCATACTACTTTTGCATCACTTCTTTTCATTCATCATGAGAAGCAGCTTCTTTGAAGGAAGTTGGTTCAAAATCTGTAGACAAGTTCAATTCACAATCATAAGAAACATCCATATCAACAGGTGAATTAGAGTCATCTACATCACCTCCATTTTGCTAGTTTGCATTTATGGTTCCTGTCTTTCCAACTTCATCAGGATGAACACTTTCAATTGTCTTTGTCAGCCACTTTGGGGGACCTTTCTCAGATGGTCCAGGCTGCTCCGTTGATTGAGTTGGGACTGAATCAAGATTGAGTCTCCCAATTATATCAATTACATCACTTAAAGCATCATCCGTTGTTGGAGTTTCATGCGGGGGAGAGTTTTCTTCAGAAGAAGATTCCACATGTTGATCTAGTATAGGAATCCCCCCTTTAGGATGTGGAATCTGATTATCAAATTCTTGAAATGATTTTGCTTTTGCAAATCTATCCAAGAGATCAAGTTGCTGCTCAAAAACATTGTCAGTTTTGGATGATTCAAGGAAAATTACATCTCTAAATACAACAAACTTCTTATTTACTTCATCATAGAGGTGGTATGCTTTGGAGGTGTTTGAATGCCCTAGGAAGATACACTTATGACTTATAGCACAAAGTTTGTTTCTATGTACCTTTGGTATCAAAGCATAACAGGTGGAACCAAAGACCCTGAGATGCTTTACTGAAGGAACATGTCCATACCACATTTCATAAGGAGTCTTGTTTCTAATAGCATTAGATGGACATCTATTCTTTATATATGCAGCACATAGAACAACATCAGCCTAAAAAATTATCTTTACATTTTTTAAGAAGAGCATGGATCATACCATATTTAAGATTTTCCTATTCATTCTTTCAGTGACACCATTCTGTTGGGGATTATAAGGCACAATTGTTTGATGTTTGATCCCATGTTGGCGAAGATAGTTTTCAAATTCATTTGATCTGTATTCTTTTCCATTATCAGTGCAAATAGACCCAATATGAGATTGTGCATCATTTTCAATCCATTTATGAAAATTCTTGAATGTTTGAAAAGCATCAGATTTGTTCTTCAATAAATAAATGCAACACATTTTGGTGTAGTCATCAATAAATGTCATGATATATTTATTTCCATTTGTAGAAGGAACAGGCATTGGACCACATAAATTTGAATGAATGAGTTCAAGTTTTCTATGTGCTCTTGAATGTGAATCATGAAAAGACTATTTTCTATGCTTTCTTAGAATGCAAGCATCACATTGCTTAAGTTTCCTAGGAATTGTAAGCAAACCAGCAACACCATTTTTCTTCAATAAGCGGAGACTGTCATAGTTCAAATGTCCAAATCTAGCATGCCATAATAAACTTGATGGAAGTGTACCTTCTTCATGATGAGAATTGTATGAGAAATGTTATGCATGAGCAGAGGTTCCTTGCAGCTTGAGAAGCCTTTCTTCTTCTATTCCCCTCGTGACAAGTGAGTGATCAGATGCTTTTCTTACCTCAAGCTTGCCATCAGACATATGAATGGAGTGACCTTGCTGGCGGATGTGGACCAAGGATAGCAAGTTTCTCTTGAGCTATGGGAGATATAGAACATGATGCAGAAGAAAGTCTGGAAGACCGGGCAGTTTAAGCCTGATTGTGCCAAGCCCTGATGGCTTGATTTTTTATTGATCTGCAAAGTATACTGCTCCATCAACATTTTCAGTGAAATCTTCAAAAGAATATTTTCTATGAGTCATGTGGCAGGTTGCTCCTAAATCAAGCAACCAATCGTTTTTCCAAAAAGCAAGTGAAGCATTAAATAAATCCTCATTTACTACAATGTTACATTGTTCCTCAACATAGTGAGCAGATTCAAGTGCTTTACCTTTGTTTGTATCATAATTTTTACCTTTCTGTTGGTTTCTTTTCTGCTCAATTTTGTCCCATGGTAGCTTGCATGTAGAGGCATCATGTGATCCATTTCTTTTGTAGCAAATGTAGTGCAAATTTGCCTTTTCTCCTTGAGAATGTCATCCCCCTTGCCTCTGAAATATCTTCCTCTTCCTCTTGAAGAATCTTGAGCAGGATGCTTTTCTTTATGAGCAAGGCACACAGCATCTTCAAAAGATTTAGGTGCTGTCTTCTTTCCAAAAGCTTTCTCTCTTTCAGCAAACTTTTTCACAAGAGAGTCAAAGGTTATATCTTTGAGATTTCCATTTCCTTGCAATGACTCAAGATAATTGGAGTAAATAGGATAAAGTGCCTTGAGAAAAGAAATAAGAGGAATATCCAATTCAACCTTAGTGGATTTTATATCATGCATTATAGACTTTACTTCAGATGCAAGAGCAAGAGGATCATTATTTTGCAGTTCAAGAGTGAAGAGTTTAATCATGAGTTGAACAACTTCAAGTGCAGAATGTGAGTCATAGAGTTCTTTAAGCTTTTGTATGGCTTCAAAGGCAGTTGAATATGACAAAATATGGCGACTCACCTCTTCATTTATAGATGTTGTGATTAATGCATAAGCTTTGCTATTCTTGTTTTCCCAAATGATGAACTCTTTATCTGAGGTAGGTTGTACTGGTTCATTGTCTTCGTCTTCGACACACACTCCTTTCCACAACTCATTGAAAATGAGGGTGTGTTTTATCATCCGGGACCATTCAGGATAGTTCTCCTTGCTAGTGAGAACTATTCCCACCATGGATATGATTGAATGCATTATGTAAAAAATTTACTTCTGCTGATAGAAAAATACTTCTGCCAATATACTGTAAAATTGTACTTCTGGTGGTAAAATGCAATATTTATCAGAACTTCAAGAAGCACAATACTACAGAAGGAGTTGCTATGAAATCTTTATAAAATGATTCAACTAAAACAAACCATAGGCCTTAATTTTCAAAGCCAGTGCGCCAGTGGAGCATAGTATTAGAAGTTTATACAAATTCTCAATTACAAATAAAACGAAACACCATGGCACATAAATATATATATTGTTTTTCCTTTCTTTTTTTTTAACCAATTCCTTAGATTTTCACGCTTTAACTCCTCCCATGCCACAAAACTTTTAAAAAAGAATGCGCCCATGTCACAGAGTCATCCACGCTGGCAAGAACTTGAATTATTTTATATGGAAAAAACAATAGTTCAATGCAACATTATTCAATCAGTCAATGGCTCATCGCAACATTTGCGCCACTCTGATGCTCGCGATGCTGTTGGAAGCTCATCACCTCATCCTCAACAGAAAAGGAGGCAATGGTTCGAATGTTGGTTGATCCATTATAAAATTCCCACAGTCTTCTGGACGTCCCGTATCAGGAACCAATGCTCCCAACCTTCCGAAAACTTATCCCTAGTTGTCGTTGTTGGATCCAGCAAGCTCCGTTGGACAGATTGTTGTGCTCCTGTGCACACGGAATCTATACCGACGACCATGGTTGTGCTCTTTCAGCGACTGGATCGCCTGTGGTGGTACCTGGCATTGGTCTTCTCTATAGCTCTGCTCGGTCAAGAGCTTGCTCACTCATCCACTATGGCTGCCTCTACTGAATTCGAAGGTTTCGGAGAAGATTCCGACAAACTTGAAGACAAGGTCTCTTCCATCTATCTGGTTACCATCCCTCCTCCTGTCGTCACTCAGTCAGGGTTCGAGACCGACTGAGTTCCCCCAGAAGAAGAAATCAAATATTTGAACGCTCTTGAAAGGAGAGGAGTAACCAAACCAGACCCAACAGTGGTTCAGTTCATTCGAAGAAAGTCGAAACAACTGAATTAGGAAAGAATGCTCTAGTTCCTTTGAATAGGCCGAATGGTCTAAGGCGCCAGACTCAAGATAGTAAAAAAATTACCATTAAATTTTCAACAATACCAGCTAGACCACCGAGAACAACCGTTAGAGGGTAGATAGGGTGGACTGGTTTATGTGCAGCGTTTAGACAGTGGTAGTGACAGTGCTAAATACAGGAATATGGCAGACAGAAGGCACAGGCAGTGTCAGGCAACAGTGTTCAGGTGATAGCATGGAACAGGTCACCAATATTTATGAACAGGCAACATTTTTTGAATGGAGAGCAAAGGAGCAATGCAGCAGAATAGGGAGTTACAAAGGGCATAAAAGCTAAAAAAAGGAGTTGGCTCTTATACCATGTCAGGCCAGGCAGTAACTCCATAAGGCAAAAAATGATTTGTGTTATATTCCATTAGGTAGGTGCTCGTTATATACATGAGGGAGAGATTGTTTATTTCATCTCCCGATGACTGTTCATATTTCTAATTTATTTATTTACATAAATTCACCAAATCACAAGGATTAGGTGTCAACAATTTTTTTAATATGGGATTTCATAAAATATGTAGAAGATATTAATTAAGGTAAAGACAATTCCATCAACATAAATATAGTGATTTCAATGGAATGTCTTATATGGGAGATCTCATCTTTTTTTTTTTTTTTTCAATACGAAAAAAAACAAGATTTATATTAATATGAACAAAGTATACATATAGTGCTTCTATGAAGAGAAATATCATATTCTGAATGCTGAAGAGATTGTTGTAAAATAAAATACGATCATATCCATCATGGCCGTCATATAAGCATAGAAGCTCAATTCTCAAAACATGATTCGGATCAAAAAGATAGACAGATAATTTTGGATCCAAAACAAAACAAAAATGTACCGGATCCATCACCCCAAAGAGACTGGGGAAAGACGACATACCTCAAAGAGAGAGCAATAGACGATAGAATATAGGGGAAGCAGAAACCACAGAGAAGCTAGGTACCTGGAATGGAGAAATCCTCTATCAGATATATAGAGTCTTGCATTTGTACCTCCAATTTCCATATACCAGGATCAATTGTGAGTCCCTTCTTTGATAAGTTGTCTGCCACAGAATTCAGAGACCTGTCCACATGGCTGATGGAATAAGACTGAAGACTGTTCCATAATATTTTAATCCTATTAATCCATCCTGAAAGAATGGGATTCTTGTTAATTAGCTTCCCTGTGGCCAGACCTATTGTATTTTTTGAATCCCCATATATCTGCAGCAGTTGAATATTCAGGAAGGAGGAAAACTGTAAAAGACCCACTAATGCCATAGCCTCAGCCTTATTGTTAGATCCACATCCACCATGCCAATATATAGAATAGTGAAGGTCTTCCGACATCGATATAAAAACACCACATGCACACATGCCTCTTTGTGCAGCTCCATCAAAAAATGCCCTTGGAAAACCCATCAACTGCCTTGAATATATGCCAGAACTGTGAGATTTTCCAGAAGACCCTTTTTTTGGAATGGAGAGATACATCGAAGTGATCTGTTCAAACAGAGGCAAATTTGAATCTTTCCCCTCTCAGAATATGGCATTGTTCCTTTTCTTCCAAACGAACCAGAAAAGGAATAGAGGAATGGATCTATGAGCAAATTTCTGCGAGCTCCACCAACTTATAGCCACCTTGACATCTGTGTGATCTGTTAGATGAAAACCAAAATGTGCAGTTAGATCCTTCCACAACTGATAGGTATAGCTACAGGTAAGAAAAATATGATTACTATTCTCATCCCCATTTTTACAAAGAAGGCAAATACTGGGACCATACCAATTCATTTTTTGGAGGTTCTCCCAGGTTAAAATTTTATTATGGAAAACGAGCCATGAAAAATGGATAATTTTGTTAGGCACCCTTGTTTTCCACAATGAAGTGGGAAAGATGTATTGAAAAGGATGCAGAATCGAGTTTGCCAGAACTAGATAGATATCTTTGACCTTTAATTCATCATGACACTTAACACCTCTCCATGTAAGGTAATCCTTTCCAACATAATTGCAAATTCCAGATCCCCTAATTGAAATCACTATATTGGTCCACTACTAAGAATAAGCTTGACTAAGGCCCAATGAATGCAAATTCTTCCATATAGGCATACCCCCCTGCTAGTCTTCAATGAGTTGATTCCAATAAAATATCTCAGATCTATGCAAAGCCATGATGATAGATCGTGGGAAGTTAAAATCCTCTCCTAGACCAGTAATATGATCATAACCAATGAGCACATCTTTCCCATTTTGGATATTCCAATGTAAATTATTAAGTAAGAAAGATTGAATTCTGCGAAAACTTTTCCAGATGGCTGATCCATGTAATTTCCCAATAGTACCAACACGATACTAGAAAGTGAGATCTTTATTCTCCATATACTTTCTTCTTATAGTGGCACTCCAAAATTTGTCCCCATTAATACTCCTCCAAAATGATTTACATAAGAGGGCCATAGCAAAATTTCTTATATTCATAATACCCCATCCACCCAGGATCTTTAGGAGAGAGATAATTGAGAGACTGGCCAGATGATATTTACTTTTATGATTGCCTCCATCCCAAATGAAATTTTCCATGAGCCTGTTCAAAATAGAAATGATGCTGGAGGGAAAATAGAATAAGTGGGCCCAATAAACAGTAATCTGGACCAGAACAGATTGAACCAACACTGCCCTACCTGCAATGGAAAGGCATTTGAACTCCCATCCTTCAATTCTCTTATAAAACATGTCCGATAACCACATCCAATCAGACTTTTTGTAACCTGCAGGTCTGAGATGAAAGCCCAAATATTTAAAACCCTCCTTTAAAGACTTAGTTCTAATATTAAAGAGAGCCGATAGATAATCCAATGTTTCCCTGTCATCAACATTAGAAAAGAAGGAAGATTTTCCTTCATTTATGTATATACCTGAAGCTTTTTGAAATTTCTTTAGAATATCATGAATGCATTGCCAAGATAGCCTACAAATCATACCAAAGATCATGATATCATAAAAAAAAAGACTGTGGGAAATATAACAACCACAACATATTCTGATAGGTTTGTATTTATTATCATTGACCGCCCCATTAATGTGAAGACTGAGAGAATCCATAGCTAGGATAAACAGTAATGGAGACAAAGAGTAACCCTGACGAAGACCTCTGGTAGCAACAAAATAATTTGTGGGGAGACCATTAATGAGGACAACAAAATTTACATTCTCCACACAGGCCATGATCCATTCAATGCATTCATATTTTAGGCCAATCTTACAAAGAATGCATCTTAGGAACCCCCAATCTAGGCTATCATATGCTTTCTTCAAATCCAATTGCAGAATGGCCGCACCTAGCTTTTTGAGATGGAGGGAATGTAAACACTCTTGTGTATTTGCCACAACCTCTATAATATTCCTATTCTTGAGAAATCCATGTTGTTCTAAGGAAATATGATTTGACAGGATGCTTAGGATTCTATTGGCAATAATCTTCGAGGATATTTTATGGATTGCATTGCAAAGGGAGATCGGTCTGAAGTCTAAAAATGAATTTTCTTTCTTCTTTTTGGGGATAAGGGAAATATATGTTGGCGTAAAATGAGGATGAAAAAATCCCCTCATACGCGATTCCTCCACCATCGCCAGGATGTCTTTCTTGAGAATATCGAAGAAATGGAGATAAAATTCAATAGTCCAGCCATCAAGGCCGAGACTTTTATCCCTTTTAAAAGATTTCATTACCTCTAATAGTTCATTTTCAAAAACAGGCTGGAAAAGGATATTATTTTGATCCTCATCAAACATGGAAGGATAAGGAGCTATTCCCCATAAGATGTCCTCACTGCTAATATTATCATTTGTTTTATAGAAATTTTTGAAATAAGAAACAACTTCCATTGAAATTTCCTCTTGAGAGAAAAGCTTGACCCCACTGTCAGCCTGAATTTCCCAAATTGAATTTATATCTCCTTATGATTCACAAATCTATGGAAAAATTTAGTGTTCCTATCTCCCTCCTTTAGCCACAACGCCCTGCTTTTCAACCTCCAGGTAATTTCTTCTATTGCAAGTAATTTGTGCCTTTTCTTTTCTAGTTCATGGATCTTATTGCGAACCAAAAAAGAAATGTTACCTCCTTTTAGTTCCCTAGCCAACTCATCCACACTATCTTGAATCTCTTTCAAAGCAGCTCTATTAGCGTTTTGCTTATTTCTCTGCCAAACAATGACCTTTAATTCCCTCAGATTATCCAAGAGACGTTGTGAAGGAGAAATAATTTCATTGGAGTAGCTAGGATACCAAATTTTTTTAACATGATCATTAAACTCCTTGTCCTCCAGCCAGACTCTATTGAATTTATAAGGAAGAACTTTTTTATATCTCCTATTACCCCAATATAATGTTATTGGTCTGTGATCAGATATGAAGCAGTTAATAATATGGGAAATGGGCCTACCCATTCAAACCAAGAGGTTATTAGAGATCAAAAATCTGTCCAATCTTTTAGCCAGATAAGAGGAACCAATTCTGCCATTATCCCATGTAGGTCCCACAGATTGGGGAAAATGTTTGTTAAATTGTGATGAAGAAAGGCTTCTTTATTACAACTCGCTAATGGATCCATCTTCCTTCCCCTACCCCATACCTCATCCCCACATAAGGTATAGTTTAAGTCCCCACCAATGAGAAACAGGTCTAATTCCAAAAACTCTGAAGACAGAAACCTATTCCAGAAGGGACGACGATCTTTATAAGGGGCATAAATATTGAAGATATGAATAGTAGCATTAAAACCCCGGATATTTTCAAGTAAATAATTCCAGCAAAACATTTGAAAGCTTTAGATATGCCATTGAGAAAACATACGGTGAAAATATCTAATAGAAATCTCAGCAGAATGCATTGTTTCCTGTATTAAGATAATATTAGAATGATTGTTGGTGAAAATATTCTTTAGGGCAAGGAATTTCTGGTCCACCCCCAGACCCCTAATATTCATTGAGATGATACTAGTCATGGCTGACCATCACTGGCCATTCTTGCTCCAAGGGGCCCATTATCAGATAGTTCGATGATTGGAATATCAATCAGTGAATGGTCCAAGTTCCTGGAAGAGACATCAGATCTTCCCTGGAAATGTCTTGTGCCTTTGTTGAGTTTTCTCCTCACTGTAATATCCCTAGCAGAATTTGGACTGATGTGAGGAGATGAAGTAGATCCCGGCTTATGAATGGTAAGAGGAGAAAGAGCAAGGAATGTTTTCTTTAGAAGCATATCCAAATCACTTCCTACAAAATTTGTAGGAGAAGTAATCGAAGAGTTTGGAAGGGTGATAGAGGGACATGGAATGTTCCTGTTTGGCATCCGAGGCTTCTTGGTCGGCCCAGAAATCTTCTCCAATTCAGATAGTGGAGGCATGTCAGAAACAATTTCTTTTCCTTTTTTGGAAGGAATATTCAGAGAAGGGGAAGCAGAAGGGACATAAGTAATATGATATATAGGATGCAGATTTGGTTCAGGTTGGGGAAATTGTGGAGGTAACAGAACTTCGCTGCATGGAATAGGTTCCGGAGGGGGAGATATAATCGGAAGGTCAGAATCTAAACCCTGTGAGGAGAAATTTTTGGGAGATAAGGATGAAGATCGGTGGTCCTTCCTAAGGAAGTCACAGGCCTTTGTATGTGGATATAGAAAAGAAGATAAAGATTTAGACATACCTAGAGAAGGTGACCTACTATTAATAGAATGTCGGCCACCCACCGAATCCTTTTGCTTCAGTTCTAGAGAATTATGCATGAATTGATTACTCCTCTTATAATTTATGTCCCATCGATGACGATTACAGTTTTCTTTCAGGTGACATGTTCTATGGCATGTAGAACATCGAAATGGGACACCCCAAAAATCCATCCTTTGCTTCATATTTAAATCTCCCCACAAAATCTCGATATGATCCGGAAAACCACCTCGGAATTCTTTTTCTATTAGAATCCATGCAACTCTTTTATCTTTAGTGCCCAAGCATTTTGGGTCAACATATACAAACTTCCCGATTGCGTTCCCTATATTAGATAGAGTCTCGCGGGTCCATAATTCTAAAGGGAGGCCAGGGAGCTTTACCCAGATGAGATTATTGGTAGGAGTATTTTTAAGAGGGTTATAGCCTATGTAACATTCGTGAAGGGACAAAAAGCTCTTCTCATGTACCCATGGAATGGAGAGGATTTTCTTTAGGTCTTTCTCATCTAAAAAATGAAAACTATACCAGTCTCTCATTAATCTCACAATTTTTGGAATATATCCAAGCAGATGGTTCCACTACTTCCCAAGCCATGACTGCATCTGTGACTCCCCCATATCCAGGAAATGCCATTGTCCTACCAAAGCTCTTTTCTGTAAACTTGAAATTCTATCAGCTAGGAAAGCACTATCGAGGTTACATGCAGAGGGTGGCTGAATAATCTTCATAGGCTGTTGTTCCTTCTACGTTACAAGAAATCATCCCCGTCACCTTCTTTATCACGTGCCGTCATGGAGACAAGAGAAATAATAGTATTTGCCACCTCAGATTGCCAATCCTTTTGTAAAGATCCACTAGCAAAAGCTTTTTCAACTTCAATAGCATCCCGTACTAAGGCTAACGAGGCGGACACATTAGAAAGGATCTCCATGTGTACCGTGGGAAAAGACTGTAACTTTTTCACAGTAACAGCTTAGCAGAAAATTGAAAAGGTATGACGCATATGGCACAGAAAGTTAGGAGGAATTTAAAACTGTACAGGACCATAAAAACTAAGATGATGTGTAATATGGAAAGGTAGGATGTTGGTAGAAGCTAAATCCAGATCAGATTCACCTAAGGATAGATATTTGTTAAAATTCAGAAAGGTAGCATGCTGGCAGAAGCTATATCCAAATTAGATTCACCTAAGGGGAGATATTAGTTAAAATTTGAACATCCTTCAGAAAAGTACATACGGGCTGACAATATTACATGTGGAAGAATTATAGATAAGGCTAAAATAGATAAGAATGGTAAATAGATTCAAACATGACGAAAAATGTTAGCTAAGGAGTCATCCCATACGTGTCACCCATACCATACAACAAAACCAACCCATACTTTTCCACCAAAACTTTCAGAGCAAGAAATCGGAATACAGAAGATCGACACCGGAAACACCAGACTAACCCATCAACCTATGGAACCGAGGCAGAAAACCCATACCTTGAGGATTATCCATGTATTCATACAGACAAAAGCCTAAGAATTTCAGGAAAATTTACGATTTATGAAGGAAAATAACCATAATATTATAGAAGTTATGAAAAATCAGTACAACAACAGATACAACTATAGAAAATGCACCAACAGTTCCCTATTCTACAACGGAAATCTGTGCAGGGACAGAAAATTATGAAGTAGTTTGAAAATATTGTACACAGGAAATACGAAGTAAAAACCTCCTTGATTATCAGAAAAGAACCCTGTAATAGTAATTCTAGTTGAGCAAAAAACATTTCTCTTTTACCATGGAAAAATAGCAAGTATCAGGAGAGAGAGAAAGGTTCAAGCTTATTTCCACAGAAGGATTATGAGAAATAGGGTTAAAGAGACACTACTAAATAGAAACATAGAAGGGAAAGAAATGAACGTACCTCTGTGCTCCGCGCAAGGCCCTCATAGTGTTGAGAAATGCTTGAACCATCAAAACTCGCCAATCTTATCTTTCCTCAACGAACCAAAGTTGTCAACGATACTGAAGGAAAACTAAAAAATGGAGGATGTTCATAGGCTCGCAAAACTAGCCAGCAAGACTATGAGAAACCTGAGAAGGAATGGAGGAGAGTAAAGGGAACGTTCACTCTCCTGCTATACTCTAGAGATTATAACAGAAAGGAAAGTTCCTTTCCGCCCTACCATAGCCAAGAAAGGAAAAACCGCTAATGATGATAAAGAGTAGATTAAAACTTTATACATCTACCTGCAAACATGACTCGAGTCTAAGGACTTGGACACATGGAAGGATATAGCCAAAGAAGTTCTAGGAAAGAGTTCCTTGATGTCAGAAAAGGCAGCGACTCAGAGCATGAAACAAAGGGTGAACTAAATGCCAAAAACTCAAAATAATGAGACAAGGAACGTCTTTCCTGTAGAAACTATATCACGCATCGAAATAGAAAGCTAATGGGAAATAGCCAAGCGCAAGGACAGGAAAGTATATGGGCCACACGCTATAACATAGATCATGTCTGAGAGCCACGCACCACTGCAGAAGCCATTATGGCTAGCTAAACTCCAAAAGAAATATTAATGAGACATGAAAAGCATCTCACCTAAACAATGAAGACACGCGTTGAACAATTGGTTAATTGATAAGGCCGCGCACAGTGACATGGTTCATGGCCTTGTGCCACATGCAGAGAGATAGTTCATTGCAGAAGGCCTCACGCAGAGAAGCAGAGCACTGAACCATGAACTTGGTTCAATCATCGAGCATAGAGACACTTTGAGTATTGTTTGAATAAGTGCAAAAAAATTTGAGAGATTATGAGTATTGTTTGAGTAAAAACTTTAAATTTAGGTACAAAATCACAAGCCTTAAAAGTCTTTTATGATTTATTTATTTAAAATTATAAAAAATAATAAAGTAATTTATTTTTTTTGTTGAAATTAATAGAGAATGTATTATTGGAGAGAGTCAGTTTATTTGTTATGTGTAAGTTTTAGTTTCAGAGTTAGTTTCTACATTTTAGGTGGTTTTTCTAACTCTTTTATTTGTATGTAAACTATATATTCTTGATTATTAATGATGAATGCATAGAGAGTTCTGCTAGAGGCAGTCTCTAGGTGAAGTTCTGCCCTTGTGAGTTGCATATTCTTGAATGTATGATTGTTTATTCCATTTTTAATGTGGTATTAGAGCTAGTTACTTTGGTGGCTGGATGATTAAGTGTCATTGGTGGCGGAGTGAGTTTGGAGAATAATTGATTGCCCGACAGAGTGAGTCTGGAGAAGAACTAACTTTTTTTTTCTTGGCAGTCACCACTTTATCAACCCCCATTTTGGTTCAAATATCGTGTTGGTCAAATGCCGTCAAAAGAGGAGGAAGCATGTCTTTGACTCCAGGAAATGTGTTGATGTCCCTTTCCTTACATGCATCTTCATTAGCATGCCACATCAGCGCATGGTTTCTCCCAATATACGCCTTAGTTGACTTTTTGAAAAGTCTAGGTATTGCACTCCTTGATTCGAGATCTAAGCTGTGGTACAGGGAAATTCGAGCTGTGGAACGAACTGTGTGTGAAAACCTTGGCAGAGAATTAGATGAGGTATATTGGATCGGACAAGTTTTGATGAGTGAACAAAGCTTGGGTTCGTGGTGGCGCAATGGAGGAGTGAATTTCAGTGGGTTGAACTACTGTTCCTCCCCGTCATGGGTTGTTGTAGTGAACCTGACAAGAACCGATGGATTGGTTCATACTCAGCAGTCTTGTAATGTGATGTGGTGTGAAGCAATGAGATCCACTCAACAACATGAATAGAAGACATCTTTGGAGTAGATGTGTTGAAGATCTGTGTTGAAGGAAAGTACCCTTGGAGCATCCCACATTGGAGCAGAGCCGACTATTGAAGTTGCAGCCAACATGTGGAGTGAAGAAGCACTGCATGGGGACTTTTGCAAACCTACGTTGGAGAAAAGGTGGGTTGAAACCTGCGTTGATCACACCTGCATTGATGAGACTGTCTGGATCGAGAAGGTGGTGCGTTGGATCTGACAGTTGAAGCATGAAGGCTTTGTCACATACAACGTTTCTCTGAAGCGATAGTGAGCTGAAGTGCTTTTGAAGAGATCGTGAGGCTCGAGCAGTTATCCACTGGTTATGATCTCGGTGCCTTGGAAGTCAACAATCCAACAAAAGCATATTGTTAAGATTTGAAAGATCAATAGTTAAGAACTGTGCAGTTTTTTGGTTGATCGACCACTGCATCCTCTAGCAAAAGGTGCCCTGCGTTGGCAAGGGAAAACTTACAAAACTACAAAATTTCGCACTGCATCAAGTTCATCCAGCTTCGATAAATACTGTGGTAAATCTCACATTTTTTCCCCTCTGTGCTATTTTATTTTGAGATGTAGTGTTCTTTTCCTTTGTGGGTGTAAAGGTGATTCCCGTGGTTTTATTTTCTTTCAGGATCGGTGGATCTATTTGGATCTATTTAGGTCGGTGTAGATCGTGTGGCTTGAGGCCAAGGCCCTTCCAACTTGATTGGTAGTGTTCATAGTTGTTGGAGGAGGAAGTTTTTATTTTTGAGGCAGATTCATAAATCAACCTGTCAAGATGAATAATCAGATGACAGAGGCATACTTGATTGAGAGTAATAAGCTCGATGGGTCTAATTATTCTAATTGTAACTTCAAGTTGCAGACCCTGCTTGAGGGGAAAAGTGCGTGGGTGATTGAAAATGGGGATGAATTGAAAGAATCACAACAGGTCCAGGCGGAACAACTGCAGCAATTCAGGATTGGCAGAAGAGGGAGAACAAAGCACAAGTGTTGTTGAAATTGTCACTGAAAGACTGCATTATCCCTCACATCAGAGAGTGTAAATCAGCAAATGATATCTAGACAACTCTCAAGGATTTGTATGAGACAAAGAATACAAATCTATTATTTTTCCTAAAAAGAAATATTCTCTCCATTAAAATGGAGGAAAATGAATTAGTCTCAACATTCATCTCTCGGATCAAGGAGCTGAGAAATAAGTTGGCCGATATAGGGGGACAATGTCGAACATTGATCTTGTCACGGTTACCAAGAATGGTATGACTGATGACTATTAGATGTTTATTGTAGGCATGAATGTGAGGGAGAAAACCCCCAATTTTGAAGAATTGACAGGGGTCTTGATGTAAGAGGAAGAGAGGTGGATGACTCTGAAACCCCAAAATTCATATCTTGCATTAATGGCAAAGAAAAATACTTTTTGGGGGAAAGCAAGTGCATGACAGAAAGTTGGTGGTACATCATAGAGAAAGCCACCTCAAGATATGTCTTCGTCCAAAAATTATTCATGCATTGAATGTTTTTACTGTGGTAAGTTTGGTCACATAACTAGAAATTGTCATAAGAAGAAACTTGATGAAGGTCGACATAAACATAAGAAGCATGCAGGGCACTTTGCTGATGAAGATCAGAATCAAAACATCATATTGTTTGTATTTGATTTTCCTTCTTTGCTGAGAATGATGAAGCAGAAACTTGGTTTGTGAATTTAGGAGCTTCCACTCACATGACAAGTAACAGGCAGTGGTTCGAAAATTTCAAAGAAACTAGTGGTGGTGCTAATATCTACCTTGGTGATGACAAAGCCTACTAAATCAAAGGACATGGATACTTTCTTGTGATTTTGCTTGATGGCAAGATCAAGAAAATCCAGAATGTGATGTATGTACCAAGACTTAAAAATAATTTAATTTCTGTTTCAATGATTGCAAATCAGAACATGAGTGTAGAGTTTTTTAAAACCTATTGTATCATTAAGGATTTTCTAGATAAACATAAACCGGTTGCATTTGGAATTCGAGTTGGACGCTTGTACAAGTTGAATATCACAAGCGTACCACACCATGCTTTGACTTCAACAACAATGACAGCAGAGAATCTTTGGCACCAAAGATTCAGACACATCAATCTTCCTAATTTAGTGTTGCTATAAAAACAAGGTATGGTCAATGGTCTCCCTATTTTAAAAAATGTTCATGTTGATTGTGAAGGATGTGCCCTCGAGAAGATGCATAGGGATGATTTTCCCTCAAGTTTACATAGAAATAAGAGAGATATACTAGAGCTTGTGCACACTAATATATGTGGGCCAATGCAGACAAGGTCATTAGGAGGTGCATATTATTTTTTATTATTTGTTGATGATTGCACAATATTTACCTGGGTATATTTTCTCAGAAAGAAGAGTCATACTTTTGAATATTTTAAAGAGTTTAGAAGCATGGTTGAAAAACAAACAGGGAAGTTCATCAAAATTCTTCGCTCAGATCAAGGGGGAGAATACAAGTAGAGTGGCTTCATCAAATATTGCAAGGACCATGGGATAGTTCAATAGTTCACAGTACCCCACACTCCTCAATAGAACAGGTTGCAGAGAGGAAGAACAAAACCCTTGTGGAGTGTGCACGCAACATGTTAAAAGGTAAGAACATGTCTAATGGATTTTGGGCAGAAGCAATAAATATTGCAGTGTATTTAAAAAATATGAGTCCAAAAAAAAGTCTTGATCTTAAAACCCCATTGAAACCTTTATTAGGATTTAAGCCCGCAGTTAATCATTTAGGAGTTTTTGGCGCGAAATATTTTTCTCATGTTCCAAAGGAGGATAGGAAGAAACTGGATTCGAAGGCCATTAAATGGATTTTTGTTGGGTACTACACAAAGTTTAAAGCTTATAAATTATTTAATCCCTCTACTGATAAAGTGTTTGCAAGTAAAGATGTAGTATTCCATGAGTTGGTTGATCATGGAAAACATGATAGAGGCAATGAAGAAAGGCACACGCCTTTGCTGGTGGAAGATGGAAGTGATGAAATAAGGGATAGCCATGAGCAGCAGCAGTAGCAGAAAAAGGGAGAATCAAGTGATGCAGGTACAATTAGCAAGCCAAGCCCACTAAGGAAGGAACAAAACATTTTTGAGGTCAGTCCACCATTAAAGAGATCGGGTAGGCAAATTCAATTGCTAGCAAGATATAGGGATCATGCTCTTATAACTAGTATGTCAAATGTTGTTGAACCTTTAAATTATAAAGAAGCAAGTCAATATCATGAATGGATGGCAGCCATGGAAGAGGAATATGAGTCAATACTTAAGAACATAACTTGGGATCTAGATGAACTACCTAAAGGTAAACAACCCATAGGTTGCAAATGGTTATACAAGCCTAAATTTAAAGTAGATGGTAGTATATACAAATATAAAGCTAAGTTGGTGGAAAATGGGTACTCGTAGAAAGAAGGCATAGACTATGAGGAAACCTTCAGCCTCGTAGATAAATTAAACACAATTAGAATGTTAATTGCTTTAGCTACCAAACATCATTGGATGATACACCAGCTAGATGTGAAATTTGCTTTCTTAAATGGTGAATTAAAATAAGAAGTGTATTTAATGCAACTTGAAGGGTTTGTTAAACAGGGGCAGGAACATTTAGTCTGTAGATTGAGGAAATCATTATATGATTTAAAACGGACACCCAACTCGTGGTATGAAAAAATTGATTCATTTTTCTTGCAACATAGTTATAAGAGGAGCAAGAACGACCCTAATCTGTATACTATGTTTGATGAAAAGGGAAAATTGTTTTGATTTCCTTATATGTAGATTATATTATTATTACAGGAAATGTAGATGAGCTCATTAAAGAAATCAAAGTGCATGAAATACCTTGGAGAGTTACACTATTGTTCGGGTCTTGAAGTCTGGCGAGATACTAGCCAGAATTTTCCATCTCAATGAAGGTATGTCAGAAGATTATTGAAAAAGTTGAGAATGGATTAGTGCAAAGCTACCTTAGTGGCTTTACAATAGAATTTCAAATTTCAGAATGACGATGGTTCTAAGGATGTGGATGCAACACTATACAAACAACTAGTTGGGAGTTTGATTTATCTAACTACAAGTAGACCTGATTTAACTTTTGTAGTCAGTGTTTTAAGCCAGTTTATGTCAAAGCCTCTTGAGAGTCATTGGGTTGTAACAAAAGACATCTTAAGGTATCTTCAAGGAACCTTAGACTTTGGTATTAAATATAGTGATTCATTTGATGTTAGATTGACAACTTTTTTAGATTTAGATTGGGCTAGAAATCTAGATGAAAGATGTTTCATAACAAGTTATGCATTCAACATTGGGTCCAGGGTCATTGCATGGAGCAGAAAAAAGTAGAATAATGTATCATTGTCTTTAGCAAAAGCATAGTATCAAGAAATGTGTGCAGGAACGTGTGAAGTAGTTTGGTTGAGGAGACTTCTCCATGATGTCGGAGAAGAACAAAAAGATCCTACAATTATCAAATGTGACAACCAAAGCTCAATCAAACTTGCAAACAATCCTGTGTTTCACAAAAACACAAAGCATATTGATACACAATTTCACTTTGTTAGAGAGAAGGTTCAGTCAAAAGAGATTTATATTGAATACTGTAATACTTGTGATAATGCAACAAACATTTTTACCAAGCCCCTTGGAAGAATTAAATTTGAATTATTTAGGGAGATGTTAGGAGTACTAGTGAACCCTTTCTCCATTAAGGGGGAGTGTTGAAATTAATGGAGAATGTATTATTGGAGAGAGTCGGTTCATTTGTTATGCGTGAGTCTTAGTTTAGGAATTAGTTCCTACATTCTAAGTGTTTTTCTAACTCTCGTATTTGCATGTAAACTATATATTCTTGATGATTAATGATGAATGTGAGACTGTTCTTCTAAACGCAGTCTCCAGATGAAGTTAATCACCTGTGAGCTACACAGTTTCTTGAATATATGATTGTTTATTCCATTTTTAAAATTTTCCAAAATGGCAAGAAGAAGAAAAAGCTTAAGGTTTGAAAATAAAAAAACCTCCACATAAGCTTATAAATTTCTCTTTTATAAATTAACTAATAATATTATATATTTTATTAATCATCTTTTTTTTTGGGTGAGAAAAGTCTTATAAATTAACTAATAATATTACATATTTTATTAATAATCTTTTTGTGAGAAAAGTTTTATAGTTGATTATAAAGAGAGAATTAAAAAATAATTAAATCAATATCTACTTATCATATATAATTAATAAACATATAATAGTTTAATAGTTTTAATTAATATTCATATATAGAGATGTAATATATATATATAATAAAAATAAAAGTAAAAATTTTAAATTAAGATTTATTTTACTATATAAATTAAAATAATAATTTATACTAATAAAACATATATATATTATAATATAAATAATTGAATTTAAGCTTCTGTGATCGATATTATGAAAAGTAAGAAAACTTTCAGTAAAAATCACATCATTAGAATTTTTCTATGTGTTTCGAACCATTGAATGTGGTTCATCGTCAAGACAAAATGAATAACAAGATCTTGGCATCAAGTTAAATAGATGAACTAAGATATTGTTCTTCATCTTGTCCTGACGATGAACCACACTAGATGGTTCAAAAAGCATCGAAACCACACTAAATGGTTCAAAAGGCATTGAAAAAACTCTGATAATGTGATTTTTACCAAACATTTTCTTACTTTTCATAATATAAATAATATTATTAAAGATTAATATAAAGTGGCTAAAAAAAATATTTAAAAATTTTTGAATTCAAAATAAATTTACATGTTGAGAAATTTAATTCATTAATTTTTTTGATAAATACAAAATTAAAATAAATCTAAACTCTATACTTATAATTACATTGTTATACTAATTTATAAAGAAACATGGTAGAGGAGCCTAATCGATCTAGATGTCCTCTTCATATTATTAAAAAGAGATCATTCTCAATTATGTAATACAATTACAAAGGCATCGAGATGCCTTGCTCATAGGGTAGAACAATTGATGAAATAATTTATAAAAAATCATATAAAAAATCCTCGTAAATTAGCCAAAGTGATCTAGTTCATGTGGTTAAAAGGAGATCATTCTCAATTATGTAATACAATTACAAAAAGTCATAGAGATCATAGTGTAGAGTAATCTAGATGTCTAGTTAGTATTCGCCATAAGGGAGTAGGGATTATAGTAATCCAAATGACTCGATCTTATTAGTCATCGCACATAACTCGAGACATCAAAAGACATTAAACTAATGACACTACTTTATATTACTTTTTGGTAGTCAATAAATAATTTCTCCTTATTTTACCTGTATAGGAGATGACACTACTTTATATTACTTTTTGGTAACCCATAAATAATTTTGCTTTCTTATTTGACCTCTTCTTATTTGACCTCTTCTCCAGGCACATATTAGATGAAGCTCCTTGGTTAAAAGAGTGTTTGGCACTACTTTATACTCCTTTTTGGTAGCCCATGAATAATTTTGACTTTCTATTTGACCTCTTCTAGTCTAGGCACATATTAGATGAAACTCTTTGGTGAAAAAAGTGTTTTTTCAAGCAGTCGTTTCATAGTTAAGTAATGTTATGAATTAGTTTAGATAACATTAACTATTTGTGCTAAAACTTGAATGGTTTCAACTAAAGAGTAAAGCTGAGACTGCACCTCCATAAATAGCCATATGGCTATTCAAGCAGTCGTTTCATAGTTAAGTAATGTTATGAATTAGTTTAGATAACATTAACTATTTGTGCTAAAACTTGAATGGTTTCAACTAAAGAGTAAAGCTGAGACTGCACCTCCATAAATAGCCATATGGCCAGATTGCACCTCCGTAAATAGCCATATGGAATGCGCCATAGATTACACGTGACGTCCATAGCATGATTACACGCGTCCCATCATGTCCATATCATGATTACACGTGAGGTCCATAGCATGACTACACGCGTCCCATGTCCATATCATGATTACACGTGACTCCTTGCCTGGAAAGATGTTCTCCTTATCGGTTTGCAAGCTTTGTTTCTCTTTCTCTTCTTTGCTCTGCACAAGGACAAATTCCCCCCTATGTGCAGGGATAAAATTCCTCTGCTCCAATTCACTCTGTTGAGAAACCGAATTCCTCTGCTCCAAGCACCTGGTGATAGCAAGGGAAAACCTGAGATGGTTTATGAAGAGCTCCCACGACTTGCAAATTCCTCTGCTCCAATGCACTTGGTGAATGCACCTCGTGATAGCAAGGGAAAACCTGAGAAAGTGTATGAAGAGCTCCCACGACTTGCAAACATTACTTTGTTGGTTTTGATACAGTGTATGAAGAGCCCCCACGACTTGCAAATATTACTTTGTTGGTTTTGAGATAGTGTATGAAGAGATCCCACGACTTGCAAATATTACTTTGCTGGTTCTGCGAGTTGTCTCCCCACAGGTAGCAATTTGAACATTCACACCTATCATTGACTGATTTTTCTTCATAATGCATTCACTTCCTCTATTGTTAACCGCTTCTTCTATTGTTAACCCTACAGGAGTGTGGGCAACCAACTTTCGATAGAGAAGTGTTGCAGGCTTCCAATGCATCAATGGAAACCAATTAAAGTTTTGGCCTTGAGAAAGGTATACTACTCCACAAATGCAATGAACGATCTTTCCACCGTTTTGAAACAAGTTATAATCTTGAAATACATCGTAATTTGATATGTTGCAGGAACTTAATATATTCAATTCTTAGCCTATGATATATGCTCCAAGGACTACCTATGTCCTGGTCATATACTTATATTGCAGAAAAGGCTGGACGGTGGAATGTTTTATATCATTTCTTTTAAATATTTGTTAGCTAAAATTTTAGGGTACAGAAACAAATCTTAAATGAAAATGAATCATATTTCGGAAAATACAGCTCTGAGAACCCCCAATTTAGAAATTTCATTAAAACCAAAATTAATGAATCCGTCAGGAGGTTGGACGAATAAAAATGAAGATACCTGGCTCGAATTTCATGCATGCTCATGGGCTCGTAGACAATATATTGTGTGTTGTATTCGAAATCTGAATCGGGGGCCCAGGGCAGTACACACAGATATTTCCATTGGTAGCGATGCAATGTGGCTTTGACTTAACTACTAGGAAAGAGGTAATTTTCGATGAAGCAGTTTAGTCTGAAGGGTGACCTGGGTTAGCTTATAAACACTGGTTGAATCGTTAGGCCACTTACCTATTCTATTTCACCCACCTTATTATCAATGAAGTGAATCCATCGGGTGCAATTCCCTATCTAGAAGATGAATCGGTTTCGTTGCAACTAGTTTAGAGATGATTTGGAGGAAAGAGACCACTTGCAACATGAAAATTCCATGCTTTCAGTGTGGGTAGGATATATCTACCAAAGTTCCCCCGATACCTCTTGCTCCTATGCTCCCGAGGAAGGGAAAAGGTTAGTTCAATCTAGTTACGAGCCAAGGTAGCTATATTATGGAGACATGTCTGACAAGAGTATGTAGATTATATTAGGCTGGATAAATAGTAAAAGAAGCGAAGCGCGCCGAGTTCGGTGTGTTGGTGATGTTCACTTGGGGCTTGAGAACTCATGATGGGATACCAGATCAAATGTAACTGTTTCCCTCATTTATAGACATTTCTCTTATTTATAGACATTTGAATATATATCCATTAATAGACATTTGAATATATATCCATTAATAAGACATTTGAATGCATATCTATTATGTGTTATTAGGGGAATTTTAAGGTTTAAAATGGGCCTCCTAAAAAATTACAACAAAAATAAACTTTATAAAACTAAAAATTACAACAAAAATAAACTTTATAAAACTAAAAATAAAAAGATTAAAAAATAATAAAATAATAAAACTACTTTTTCAATTCGAATTTTCAACTCATTCCTCTGAGTTTTTACTCAAATTTTGAAATGGAGTACAATTCAATTAAAATTCAATACCATGTTGCATACTTTGATGGACTCTGCGATGCGAAAAATGAGAAATACAAAAAAAATGTGATTGCAAACACGTTTTTCATTTAAAAAAAATGTGATTGCAAGCACGTTTTTCATTTATTTCTCATTTTTTGTGTAGCAAGATCGATCAAAAGTATGAAACATGGGTACTCCTTCGATGAGGAATCAAATTCTTCATCCAACAATTATGTCTACTCGAAATTGGAGTAAACCCATAGTATGAAACATGGGTACTCCTTCGATGAGGAATCAAATTCTTCATCCAACAATTATGTCTACTCGAAATTGGAGTAAACAATTGGAGTAAACCCATAGGGAGATAAGTTGAAAATAGAGTTGAAAAAATAGTTTTTTATTTTTTCTCTCCAAAATTTGATGATGTAATGTAATCTTATTTTATTATTTCCACTGTTATTTTATAATTTCTTTAAAAAACCCATTTTAAACTTCAAAATTCCCCTAGAATAATGATAAAACATATATGACATTTGTTTAATGCATGTAAACACACATTACTATTTAATAATATAAATTAAATATATGGCAGTGCATACATAGTTGTCTCCATAGTCAACTTAATAAATGTGATGCATGTAATTTGTTATTCTTATATAATACGATGTTGTATAGTTAATTGTTGGCAGTTCATTTCACTGGTATGTGTGCGTTATCAATGTGCTTTGGTTGTAAAAGTTGTTCATCGTGTCTTCGACCGGATTTTCTGGTCGTAAAATTGAATTTATAGAGGTTGTCTTGATCGAATTGAATTGGAATTTGTTCTGGCTGAGTTCCAAACAATTGAACTCGACACACCAAACTTCTCTCTATATTTAAGTTGGGCTGTACTCTTGCATATTTCTTGAATAGCCAGCCTCCTTGAGGGATTGGTTTTTGGTTTTGGGGATTTTTTCCTCAACCCGTTCTTGTACAAATTTTTCATGAGAATATTCCTAGCAGGTGTTTTGATCATATTTGGCTAAAAAATTGGCTGGTTCCTATTTAAAAATGAGTGATTTGATTGAAAGATTGAGTGGTTTTTGTTTTAGGGGATTTTTGGTTTGTTTATTGCGCTAATTGGATTTTATTGTTTTCCGTGTGCACCTTTTGGGTGCCTGTGAGGGCCTCGTGGGGATCCGTTTTGGTTGGATTTTAGCTCTTCTGCAGTTGAGTTTCTATGTCTTGCAGGGCTTAAAGCTTGCTGCATAGAAACTTAAAGACATATTTGGGGAAAATTAGATTTTTGGTTTTTTTTTATTGAAGTCCTTGGAATACCTTTGAAAAGGGGAGGTTTGGGGTAGATTGGTTGTGTTCTTAATCGAGAACCTCTGACTCGAGCTTATGCAGACATTCTGAGCGCATTTGTCTATGAAAATCTGATCATAAAGTATTCTGCGGGGAAGATTTTCACGCTTTTTAATATAATCAAAGAATTTCCGACTGCCAGTCTCGATAGGCCTCTTGGTCATAATTTTGTTGGGTTTCTGCCTCTATTGCCTCTCTTCATGTTGCCTGATGAACTAGTTGTACCTTTACCACCTTAACTATTGGCTGTGATGTGGCTTTTGGTATCTTTATGTTTGGTTGTTATGAATATATAACAGGCTATCAATATGCTAGATGAGATAGTGGTGGGTCAACAAAAGCAACTAACTCATATGCTTACTCAACTAAATCAACTTACGCTAGATAATTTTTTTTTTTTTTTTTTATGCCTCATAATAGGGAGGTGGAGATTCTGAAGGTTTTAATGCATTTTTTTAGCTTTACAATCCATAGAGCAGGATAGGCACCTCTCGACAATTAGTGATTTCCTAGTTGACTGGAGCTTGTTATTAGTGCTTCTTGCAGCAGATAACAAGATGAGAATTGTTGTAACAGCTGAGTGAACCACACTAATCGTAATAGGATGAGGATCCCTAGCCGTCACCTGAAAACACAGAATTCTGGGACCCACTCTAAGCTTACCCCAGACCATCATCATACTGCCCGAAGGCATCGTGAATGAAGGTCCAGTGCGTAAGTGAGAATACCCCTCATTATTTCTTTCCTCTTCTCCGTCAAGGAAAGTGTTCACCTGGAAAACGCTAACTGATTTATTGCTTCTTAGTTTTATGGATTTCATGCTTAACTATGGTGGCTATTCTTACGGCTTAGCTGTCTTTGATGGTTTGATGAATGACACTGCTTTCTTTTCATCATGCTAGCTTCCTTCTATTTTATAGCTACTGGAAACCATTGAAATGTTATTTGGTATTGTTCTAGTATCTGCTGCTAGCTGGTTGAAATTTCGGGGAGTTACACTGCTAATTTCTCTTGGTTCTCTTTGGGTGCTAACTTTATCTTACGGCAGCTAATTTCTCTTGGTTGCCTTTGGGTACCAACTTTATCTTAGGGAAAAGTATATAGTTCTCTAGTGTCTCATGGTAATTTCTCTTGGCTGGCTTTGGGTGCTAATTTTATCGTACACAATAATATTCACTGAAAATAATATCGTTCACCATAGTATTCACAATAATACATACTTTTTTAGTCTATTCATATTAATTAATTTTACATAGATTTGATAAAAGATATTTCAATTCAAACATAAAATATTAGTGTAACTAATCAATATATAATATTAATTAAAATATAAAATGAACTTATCACTTTTAAGGTTACATACTTTTTATCTTCTAAAATAGTTGCTCTTTACTCTGATTGTCAATTTATATGCCACAATTTCACATTAATATTCTCAAACTATCCCAAAGTTCAAACCCAGAACGTAAAGATCGGTCTTTTCTCTGAAATTTACAATTTTTTTATTGGTTGCGGTTTTGATCAGAAGGCACTAGGTGCAATTTCACATTAATATTCTCAAACCATCCCAAACCCCGAACGTAAAGGTGGGTAAAGTTCGGTCTTTTTCTCTGAAATTTATTAGTTGAAACCCCCGTCCCATAATTGTCTTAAAATAAGATAATTACTCTTGCATGAGGAGTTAGCTAAACATGCAGAGTCAGTGAGCTGAGTGATTGAGTGGTTGAGTGTTTGAGTGTTGACTCAAATCGAGTTAAGTGATAGATAACTGAGTGTGTGATTGCATGTGGTTGCATGTCAATATATTTTAGTCAATTAGGTAGTTGAAAAAGGTTAAATACCCTTCAATGGGTTCATTGTAATTATCATGTTTTGTGTGATCAATGGAAGAGTAGCAGCTCTTATTTTGTGTGAATTCATGCTTTGTCTTCTCTGCCTTTTCAACAAATTGGTATCAAAGCCAAGTTACATAGAGCGAGTGAAAACAAAAAGTTCATTGTAATTATCATGTTTTGTGTGATCAATAGAAGAGCAGCAGCTATTCGTGTTTTGTGTGAATTCATACTTTGCCTCCTCCGCCTTTTCAACAAATTGATATCAATGCCAAATTACACAAAGCGAAGGAGAACAGATTAACAGCAATTTGTATGAGAGGAGAAATATATTTTTTCTCGTTACAATTATACGTTGAGCATTATAACAGCGTTACCCTTAGCATGAGCAATTTGTATGAGAGGAGAAATATATTTTTTCTCGTTGTAGTTGAGCATTAACGCATTACAATTATACGTTGAGCATTATAACAGCGTTACCCTTAGCATGTATTCGGAGCTGCCATGAGAAGCGTTAGCACGCATACAACGTGAACCATTCGTTGAAGCTTCAAAGTAGTTCCGAAAGCGCGCAGAGCTGGCCATTGTGACATGCCTTAGTTGAGTTGCGTTAATAAACCAACGAATACGCACGGGTTTATATGACTGATTTAAAAAAAAAAATCGATGAAAGTAAAAACGTTAGTGAAATTTGGTATTCACGAGTTGATTTAAGTTTATGACAGTGCCCTTTTTAAAGGCCTTTTAATATATCGAACGAGCCACGTAAAAGGTTATTTTTATGATTGATTTTATAAAGGACTTCACTATAAACGGGTTTTTTTTTTTTTTTTTTTTTTGAATTCTTGAAGGGAAAGGTTTTATTGATTTTTATACATATAAACTTTTATTTTAAGGATTTCTTTTATATATAAAAAATTATTAAGAGATTTTTCAAAAAGTATTTTTTTTTTAAAGTGTTTTTTTTTAATAAAAAATTTAAGGTTTTATTGAAAGGTTTTTTTTTGAAATTTTTTTTACAGATATTTAGGTTTTTTTTTGGAGAAAGATGGTTTTTTCAAATTTCCAACTCAGTGCCCACCGTTTATAGGGAAAGATTATGATGTGTGGGCTATTAAGATTGTGACCACGTTGCAGGCACATGATGTTTGGGATTATGTCAAGTTTGGGTTTTTAGAACCTAAGAATGAAGAAGAAGAACAAGCTCTCAATAATACAGAGAGGGAACAATGGAAGAAAGACAAGAAGAAGAATGCACATGTGTTGCAGCTTATTCAACAGGGAGTGGATCGAGCAGTGTTCCAGAAGATTATGATCATGTCTTCAAAAAAAGTAGCATGGGATACTTTAGCGACAAACTATAAAGGTATGGCCAAAGTCAGTATTGTTAAGTTGTAGAATACTAGGAGATATTTTGAAAGTTTGCAGATGAAGGAGACAGAGGACATCAATTCTTTCATGAATCGGGTCATAATGGTTGTAAATCAATTAAAGATTTATGGTGAAGATATAAAAGATCAAAGAGTGGTTGAGAAGGTCCTCCAATCTTTGTTTACCAAATTTGATGTTGTGGTAGCATCCATAGAAGAAGCCAAGGATTTGGCATCTTTGACAGTTGATGAGCTAATGGGATCACTTCTATTGCATGAGACAAGGATAG
This sequence comes from Pinus tabuliformis, assembly GCA_031772625.1. Lineage (NCBI taxonomy): Eukaryota > Viridiplantae > Streptophyta > Pinopsida > Pinales > Pinaceae > Pinus > Pinus tabuliformis. The sequence goes on from CM062813.1 coordinate 482,123,594, forward strand.
ACAGAAATAAGGATTCCACTTTAAAGACCGCTTTCAAAAGTCAGGTTTCTATTAACAGAGGTCGAGACAGAAGTAGATCGAGAGGCAGAGGATGAAGTGGAAGATATTGTGGTCAGAAAGATGGCTGAGAAGAGCATGAACATGCAAGTGGAAGCAACTATATAAGCTTCAACAATAATCAAAGAGTTGACAAATCAAAGGTGAGATGCTACTATTGCAATAAATTTGGTCATTGTGCTCGTGATTGTAGGAAGAATATAGCTGATCAAGGGAACCGGTGAGCTAATGTCACTACAGAGAGTACTAACTCCATGTTCCTAGCTTGCCATACCATGCATGAACCTTCTACTAGTTTGTGGTTGTTAGACAGTGGTTGCAGTAACCACATGACAGGCAACAAGGATTTGGTTGCAAATTTCGAACAATCTATGAAAACAGAGGTAAAATTGGGGACTGACAAGACCATGGAAGTAGATGACAAAGGAGTGGTCAACATTTTGACCAAGCAGGGGGAGCCGAAGACAATCTTAGAGGTATACTATGTTCCTAGTCAAAAAACATAAATTGTTAAGTATTGGTCAATTGACACAGAAAGGATACAGAGTTATCTTTCAAGCTAAAGAATGTGTTATATATGACAAGCCCCTAAGCAAGCAGTTGATAGCAAAGGTGCAGATGATGAGGAACATACTCTTTCCTCTAATTTTGAATTACAGTGGTAAGGTGAGTTCTTTTACAGTTGCATGTTCTGATGGTTATTGGTTTTGGCACTTTCGATTTGGACACTTACACTTTTCTAGTTTAAGATTGTTGTAGCAAAAATAGATGGTCAGAGGATTACCTCCCATCAAAGAGCCTGCTAGTACTTGTGAGTGTTGCATCTTAGGAAAATAACACCATGAAAGTTTTCCAAAGGGAGTTGCATACAGAGGAAAGAAACCTCTTGAGGTAATGCATACAGACTTGTGTGGACCTATGAAGACACATTCGATTGGTGGAAGTTGTTACTTCCTCACTTTTATTGATGACTACAGCAGAAAGACTTGAGTTTACTTCTTGAAGCAGAAGTCTGAAACTTTTGCAAAGTTCAAAGAATTCAAAGCCTTAGTAGAGAACCAAAGTGATCGACAGATCAAGGTATTAAGGTCAGATCGTGGTGGAGAATATGACTCAAAGACATTCCATGATTACTACAAACAACATGGGATCAGAAGACAGTTTACAACAAGGTACACACCGCAGTAGAATGGTGTAGTAGAGAGAAAGAACAGGACAATTATGAACATGGTAAGAAGCATGTTGAAAGGCAGAAACTTGTCTAATGAGTATTGGGCAGAAGCAGTTGAATGTGCTATTTATGTGATCAACAGATCCCCTACAAAGAGCGTAATAAACAGAGTACCAGAACAAGTATGTATTGCAGCGTATCTCATCTCAGAGTATTTGGATGTGTAGCTTATGCACATGTGCCTAACGAATGAAGAGGCAAATTGGATGATAAAAGTGAAAAATGCATATTCATTGGTTATAGTGAGCAATCAAAAGCTTACAAATTGTATAACCCTGTCATAAAGAAGACCATAATTAGCAGAGATTTTGTCTTCAAGGAACAAGAGTCACAGAATGAAACTGTAGACAAAAAAGTTGATGAACAAGTGCCACTGATGGAAGAAGATGATGTAGCAGAAAAGGAGCAACAAAAATCACAAGTAAATACACCAAAAAGAGACACACCAACAAGGTCTCCAAGATTTTCAGAGCAGCATGGATCCTTAAGCAGATCAACAGATCAAGATTCTCCCAGCAATCAATCAGGTGTGAATCAAGAAATGGTAAGAGAAAGATGAGAAGTTTGAAAGATAATTATGATGATTTGGATGTTAGTTAAAATTTTGCATTGTTGTCATTCCAACCTTCTTCGTTTGAAGAAGCAATCAAAGATGAATATTGGGTGCAAGCCATGGATGAAGAGATTGAAACTATTGAAAAGAATGATATATGGGATTTTGTTGATTTGCCAAAGGAAATAAATCTCATTGGTGTGAAGTGGATGTACAAGAGAAAGTTGAATGAAAAAGGTGAAATTGACAGAATTAAAGAAAGACTTGTAGAAAAAGGATTCTCGCAGTAACCGGGAATAAACTTTGGAGAAATGTTTGCTCCAGTAGCCAGATTGGATATTGTAAGAGCAGTTCTAGCCACAACAATTCAGAACAAGTGGAAAGTATATTAGATGGATGTGAAATCAACTTTCTTCAATGGAATTCTAGAAGAAGAAATTTATGTGTAGCAACATCCAGGATATGAAGTTGAGGGTAATGAAGAGAAAGTTTACAAGTTGAAGAAAGCGCTCTATGGACTGAAGCAAGCACCTAGAGCTTGGTATAGTAGAATCGACAACTACATGATTAAGAATGGATTTTGCAGAAACAACATTGAGCCTACCTTATACACAAAGGTAAATGAGCACGTACAGATTTTGATTGTTTTCTTATATGTTGATGACATGATTTTTAGAGGTGATTTTGACATAAATGAATTTAAAGCAACCATGATGAAAGAATTTGAGATGATAGATCTTGGTTTCATGAAATATTTTCTTGGCATAGAAGTTGAGCAATCTGAAAAAGGAATTTTTATTTGTCAAAATAAATATTCCAAAGATTTGTTGAAAATATTCAGGATGGAAAATTGCAAACCTGTCCCTACACCAATTGCAACAGGTACAAAGTTAAGCAAGGATGATGAAGGATCAGATGTCAATCCAACTTTATTCAAAAGATTGGTTGGTAGCCTCATGTATCTCACAGCTACAAGACCAGATATCATGCAAGGAGTGAGTTTGATTTCTAGATTTATGGAGACTCCAAAAGACACACATTGGAGTGTAGGAAAAAGAATTATGAGATACATAGCAGGAACTAGAGATTGTGGCATAATGTATGCAAGCACAAAAAAGAAGGATTTGATTGGATACACAGATAGCGAGTTTGTAGGCAGTTTGGAAGATAGGAAGAGCACTTCTGGTTTTCTGTTCCACCTTGGTTCATGTGTGATTTCATGGGCATCTAATAAGCAACCCATCGTGACACTTTTGTCAGTAGAAGCAAAATATGTAGCAGCAACATCAGCTACATGTCAAGCAGTGTGGTTAGGAAGAGTATTTGATGGACTCAAGCAGAAACAACAATATATTGTGACAACACCTTAGCGATTACATTGTCCAATAATAGTGTGTTTCATCAGAAGAGAAAGCATATTGATACTAGATATCACTTTATTAGAGAACTTGTGAGCAATGGAGAAGTTCACTTGAAGCCTTGTAAATCTAGTGATCAATTGGCTGATATATTTACTAAGTCATTAGCACAAGATGTGTTTGAGTTTCATTGAAGAAACTTGGGTGTTGTAAGCCCTAGCTGAGACATAGACCAACAGGCATGTTTGAGTTGTCATAAGTCATGTTTTAGTTTAGCAGTAGTAATTAAGGGGGAGTGTTAAAATAAGATAATTATGCATGCATGAGGAGTTAGCGAAACATAGAGAGTCAGTTAATTGAGTGATTTATTGGTTGAGTGTTGACTCAAGTCAAGTTAAGTGATAGACGACTTTGAGTGTGTGATTGCATGTCAAGATATTTTAGGCAATTAGCTAGTTGGAAAAAGTTAAATACCCTTCACCCGGTTCATTGTAATCATCATGTTTTGTGTGATCAATAAAAAAGTAGCAGCTCGTGTTTTGTGTGAATTCATGCTTTGTCTCGTCCACCTTTCCAACAAATTGGCCCCACCTGTCACAATCCTCTTGTTGCTTGCTGTCATCCTTAGAAAGCCTCACCAAATCTAGTTGTCTACCTAAATCACAACCCTCTCGTTGCTTTCTACCAGCCTTAGAAAGCCTCACCTAATCTAGTTGTCTGCATAAAACTACAAAACAAATTACATTCCACAGTACCTAGAAATACCTATTGAATGCCCATGGCTTTTGCACATATCTCTCGTTGGCTCTGGGGTCAAAGGACCCATGAAACGACCTTTTCTTCATCTTCTTCTATGTCATCGCCACCCATGCCAAGTTATGCTATAATTATGGGTTCAAAGGACCCACGAAATGACCTTTTATTCATCTTCTTCTACATCATCCCTACCCGTGCCAAGTCATGCTAAAATTATAAGATGTTGAGTGAACTATAAATAAAATAACGTAGAATAAGATGTTAGAAGATTAAGATGTTAATGTAATGTTTTCCCATCCCAAAACCTAAAGAGTGTGAACAACAACATTAAAAGCATTATCTAATCTTTGACCGGTCTACAAAGTGATCATTTCTCTTCTCCTATGCTTGTATTCTTTCTATTTTTTTAACAAAGAATTTTCCATTTAGCTATGTTTTATTGTTTCCAAAATCAATGAATAGAATTTTAGAAATTTCTACACTTTATTTAGAAATTCATTCATTTATTTCATGCCCCAACTTATTTATCAATTGTGCACTTTATGTAGGGAGATCAAATGTTAAAAGATTTTAATATCAAGCAAGTGGATGGAGATTCGAATGTGCGAGTTGTCAAAAATTATGTCGCAAATGTTACTCAAAACTTTCTTGAGGTTCACTTTTTATGGGCTGGACAGGGAACCTGTTGCGTACCATCACCACAAACACATGGACCAGTAGTCTCCGCAATTAGAGTCATTCATGGTAGGCAAAATATTATGTAATTACCCATTTATGCACATTTTGACCTTCATACATTCGTTATAGGGCATTTTCCAATTTATTTTTTTAATTCGGTTTAATGTGGAAATTAGCAGTCTTCATTCATAGTATCTGGAGCTAAACAAGGTAATGCAATGATCCATGTATTTTTAATTTCAGAAGAACAAAAACATTTTCCAAAAATGAAATGGAGGTTCTTGTTCTTTTAACCACTGTAAAGAAGATAATGCAATTTTCTTTTTTCATGTTGAAGGTGACCAAACATGGAATTAAGAAAGCACATGAAAACATTGACAAGATCTTCAAGGCGGTAAAAGTGATATTATCACAGTTCCGGAACTATAGAATCTAATTATTAAATAGTTTTTTTTTAACTTATTAGATATATTTAAAAACTCATTGGATATGCTTTTCATGGGTGTGAACTATATAATCTAACTATTAAATAGTTTTTTTTGAACTCACTAGATATATTTAAAAACTCATGCGTGTGTTTAGTGGAGCTTTTTTTTAAGACAAAATCATTTATCGACCGTTTGAAAGGCCTAAGATCTTGTGTCAAACATTGGCAACGGAATAGGGTGATATCCAACAGGAAAGAACTCAAGAAAATTAACGAGGAATTGGGAGTTCTCTCTGATCAGCTTATTTCACTAAATTTTTCTACTGACTTGCGGGCTAAGATTAGGGACCTTGAGAAAAAAAAAGCAACACATGTTGGCTATTGAAGAGGCTACTTGGCGGCTCAAGAGCCGTGCCATTTGGCTTGCTGAAGGGGATAGAAATACTAAATTTTTTCATAGACATGCGAACAAAAGGAGAGATATCAATTCCATATGGGAGATTCAAAATGAGAAGGGTGACTTAGTTTTCTCTCAGGAAGACATATCTAAAGAAGCTGTTAAATATTTTCAAAGGGCTTATAGTAGTAATGGGGGATGTGAATTTCCAGATATATTATGGGGCATTGACCCATATCCCACTATGTTTAATATGGAGCAGAATGATCTTCTCTTTGCCCCGGTCACTGAGGAGGAACTCTTGTTTATTATGAAATCTTTCCAAAAAGATAAAAGCCCGGGTCCTGACGGTTGGACCATTGATTTTTTCATCCACTTCTTCGATATTATGAAATCAGATCTATTAAGTATGGTGGAGGAATCCAGGACTACGGGCTCTATTCCTCATTCGATTACATCTACATATATCTCCTTAATTCCTAAAAAGAAGCCAACTCTCTCTTTCAGGGATTACAGAGCCATCTCACTTTGTAATACCATATACAAGATAATTTCTAAAATCATTGCAGTTCAGATGAAGGAAATGCTCTCTGTGCACATTTCTCCTGACCAACATGGCTTTCTGAAGGACAGGAACATTATTGAAGTTGTAGCCATCACTCAGGAGGGTCTACACTCTATGCACATGCGGAAAATGGAGGTTGCCTTTTTAAAAATTGATCTCAAGAAAGCTTATGATTGCATGTTGGCATTATGATTCTGGTATGGCTTTATGATACAGATGTTGTACTTGATGGCAACTTACTCAAGTGGAAAAACTAAGAGGCTCTCAAAATAATGGAAATTAAGAGGTTCGCAGGAGAATGGTTCAGAAGGTGCGGACCCGCAGGTTCGCTATTCAGGAAGTGCGGTCATACCCGCAGATTATCTGTTCAGAAGGTGCGGTTCCCCAGTTCACTCACTTCATGGCAGAGAAGCGTGCTCACGTGGGGTTTCTTATGTTTGGCCCGTGGTATTTAGCCCGTGGTTCACGATCCTATGGTTTTGGCCCGTGGTATAGGATCTAATTAAGCCCCGGTTTGGATCCCTTGTATTGGTTATTGTTGGTTTTGTCCCATGGTGTGAATAAGGGCTTGACTATAAATAGGGAAGGAAATCACTTGGCTAAGGCATCTTTGCAAATTGAATATCTTAAGATCTGAAATATTGGGTTATCAATGTCAAAAGCTTGATCTAAATCAAAGTAAATTTGAAGGTGAATCTATCAAGTCGTGATCTCATTGGCGCATGATCAGATCTGTGCATCTGACTGTCAGTGGCACATTGGAAGGGTGTTAATTTGGTTCAAATCAAAGGTCCGCAGGCGATTCACAGTGCAGATGCGGAGGTTCGCAGTCCATTGAAAGTGAAGTTGCGGAGGTCCGCAGTCCAGAAGAAGGTGCAGGTGCGGAGGCATGCGGAGCGCAAAAAGGCGCAGTGCAGAGGCACGCGGAGCGCAGAAAGGCACAGTGCGGAGGTACATTAGAAGTACGCGGTGCGACAGAAGCTACGGTTGCGGAGACACGCAACGCGATAGAAGGCACAGCTGCGGAGATACAGTAGGCGTACGCGGCGCGATAGAAGGTACAGGTGCGGAGTTACAGTAGAGGTACGCAGCGAGACAGAGCGGCCCTCTGCGTGGATACGTAGGAAAGCAGAAGGCGGAGTGCGGAGTCACGCAGCTCAGACAAGGAAAAACTGTGGATCTATCTTAAAACATTGTTGAGTATCTTTTATCTATTGCTGCAGAGTTCTGGGTTTATATTTCTGGTTCTATTTTTCTGTTTACAGCATTCTGAGAAGTTGGGTGATTCTCTGGTTGATTGTATAAGGAGTTTTGGTGATTTGCATGTACTTGATGGTTATTTGATCTTCTTGGATCCAGTTTGAAAATTGATGAAAAGTGGTCCTTGAATGAAAAGAAGTAGGGGGTTGTAGCTCCCTTCCAGGAGAGACTGGAAAACGAGAGAGAGTTGTAGCTCTCTGCAGGTTGCAGCCTGCGTACTGGTAAAGGACTGCACCAGTACAAAATCATTGTAAAAGGAGTTTCTAATTGAAAGAAGATAGAGACATATTGCAGCAGGTGGTTTTCACCCACATTGGGTTTCCACCTTATATCTGGTGTTCTTTGGTGTGACTATCTGTTTTTCTTGTTCATGCTCATTATTTTATGGTACTGACATACAAAGTAACGATCAATATCTGAAGAATAATTCAAAGTATAAATAAGGAAGATATATTGAAAAGAATTTGATAATACTGATTCACCCCCCCTCTCAGTATTATTTCCAACAATTGGTATCAGAGCAGGTCCTTCTGAAGGAGCTTGATCGCTTGAAGGAAGATCTATCATCATGAGCAACTACGAGAGGGAAGCATCAATCAGGCCACCAATTTTTGATGGGACAAACTTCGTTTATTGGAAGGTAAGAGTTACTGCCTATCTTCAATCTCTTGGTACAGAAGTCTGGGATATCATAGATACAGGGTATACTTTTCCTTCTGCAACTCCTACAGATCCGGCTGAAAAGAAGAAATATGAAACAAATGCAAAGGCAGTTAATACTCTTTTAGGATGCCTATCTCAATCAGAATTTGTTAAGGTAATGCAGTTTAAGTCCGCAAAAGAGATATGGGACAAGATTGTTTTGAGCTATGAAGGAGATGAACAGGTAAAACAGGCAAAACTTCAAACCCTCAGAATTCAGTATGAAAATCTCAGGATGTATAATGATGAAAGTGTGGCTAACTATTTTCTTTGTGTGGATGAGATTGTTAATTGTATGAAAAATTTGGGTGAAGAAATAAAAGAGGCTGTTGTGGTTGAAAAAGTTCTAAGATCTTTGTCACCTAGGTTTGAATCTAAAGTTTCTGCTATAGAAGAAAAGGAGAATCTACAAAATCTTAAAATGTCACAACTGCACGGTATTCTAACTGCTTATGAAATGAGGAAAGGAGGTCCATCTGACAGGAGAGAAGCTGCCTTCAAGGCTTCAAGCAAAGGAGAGTACTATGAATCAGGACATGGGTCAGAAGAAGAAGAAGAATCAAATTTTGTCAGAAATCTTCAACGGGGTGCTGGACGGTTCAGAGGTAAGTTGCCCTTCAAATGCTTTGCTTGTGGAAGAGTAGGTCACTATGCTGCCAAATGTCCTCATAAGGACAAGATCAACAAGGGAAAGGAACCTATTAGATGGAACAAGAAACATAATACAAATAAGAAAAGCTACTACACTCATGAAGACAGTGATGGTCTATCAAATAGTGATGAAGATGAACGAGGTAATGACTATAAACTTTTAATGGCCTTTGAAGATGATGATTACATGGATGCTATAGATGTGGATAGCTTTTATGAAGAGATTTCTAGACTCAAGACATGTATAGAAGAAAAGAATGTGATCATTGATACTCTACAATTTCAAATTGATGAAAAAGAAAAATTTCTTGAAAAGTTAGAATGTGAAATTGTTGGCCTTAGAAAAGAAATTGAGAAAACAAAGGCTATTAATCTTAAGTTTGTCAAAGGATTTGAAACTCTGGATGAGATCATCAATGCACAACGTTCTCCGCTAAACAAGACAGGTCTGGGGTATAATGGAGAAACATCTCAAGCATCCACCTCAAAGAGTTATCTTGATGCAGCAAGAAGGAATGAGCAAAAGCACAATGGAGATCACCAGGTAAAGCAGGGACGAATTACATCAAGAACAAACAAAGACTATCAGGTAAATCAGGGGGTGAACAAAAGCTACAACTAGCCATAGGTAAAATCTTCTCAATTTGCTTCAAGAATGGATGACAATAGAAATTACAATCATTTGGCCGGTAGATTTGATAACCGCAGAAGTTTCTTCAATGGACAATGTTTCTCTTGCCATAACTTTGGTCACAAAGTAGCTCAATGTGTTGCATATAAAACAATCATGACTAGAGAAGCTCAAAAACAAAGAAGTATGACTGGGATTACAAAAAGGACCTATAACAAATTTTCGGCTCTTGAGAATGAAATTGAATGTTCTATTTGCAATAACTTCGGTCATGAAGATTCTGAATGCAGGAGCAGGTTTCAGCAGACAAAGGAACAAGCCTCAAGCACCAGAACATGGAGAATAAAGGAACCACAAACAGAAAGATGTGGGATAGCCTTTTATGCAGAGGGACAGGAAAATCTATGGTACATCGACAGTGGATGTTCGAAGCATATGACAGGTTATAAAGATAAACTTGAATCATATTCTGCTTTAGAAAAGGGAAAGAAAGTTTCTTTTGGAAATGATACTCCTGCAGCTATAAAAGGAAAAGGCACTGCTCAGTTGAAAGAAAAGGTCAAAGCTGGAAATGTTTTGTATGTTGATGGCTTGAAGCATAATCTTCTAAGTGTCAGTCAGATGTGTGATCAAGGAACCGAAGTAACATTTCAATCAAATGGGTGTAGTGTTCGTGATCTTGATACAGGGAAAACAGTGATCAAAGGCAGAAGAACTCCAAATAATCTATACATATTTGAAGAAGGACAACAACAATGCTATTTGAGCAAGGATGATGAACATTGGTTATGGCACCGGAGGTTGGGGCATCTAAGCTTTTCACAAATAAAGAAGGCATGCAAATATCAGGCAGTTCGTGGTCTTCCAGATATCAAAATTCCAGACAACACCATATGCAAATCATGTCAGTTTGGTAAGCAAACCAGAACCAACTTCCCTGAGAAGGAAGGATCAGCCAGCAGGCCTCTTGAACTAGTCCATACAGATGTATGTGGTCCTTTCAGGACAAGGTCACCTCGAGGAGAAGAATACTTGATATTATTCATTGACGATTTCTCCAGGTTTGTTTGGTTAGGAATTTTGAAGCACAAAGACAAAGCATTCGAAAAATTCAAATCCTTCAAAGCCTTGGTTGAAAATGAATCAGGTTACAAAATTAAGTGCCTTAGGTCCGACAGAGGTGGGGAGTTCACCTCAAATGAATTTTTCGATTTCTGTGAAGAACATGGGATAAGAAGAGAATTCTCTATAGCTAGAACTCCTCAGCAAAATGGAGTGGTGGAAAGGATGAACAGAACAGTCCAACAAATGGCTCGTGCTATGCTTGATGAGTCTGGAACTCCCGCAACCTTCTGGGGTGAAGCTGCATATGCTGCGGTTGTTATTCTCAACAAAACAAATGTCCGAGTGAACAGCACTCAAACTCCTCATGAGCTTTGGTATGGTGAAACTCCTTCAGTAAAGCATTTCAAAATTTTTGGGAGCAAATGCTATATTAAGAATACTGATGAGAAACTTGGCAAACTTGAACCTAGAGCAGATAAAGGCATTCTTCTTGGTTATTCTCCACATATCAAAGTATATAAGTGCTACAATAAAAGACTTGGAAGAATTGTTGACAGCATTGATGTAGTGGTTGATGAAAAAGGATACATTCCTAGGCAAGTAAATCATGAAGAAGATGAAGACTACCCTCAAAGACAGAATGATGAAGAAGAAGAACCTCAAGAAGCACCAGATGAACAAATAAGGATAGAAGAGAAGACTCCATCCAGGTATGTTCAGAAGAATCATCCACAATCTCAGATTTTGGGGCAGAAAGAAGCAGGTGTGCAAACAAGAAGAACAATTGCAGAAGCTTCAAGCTATTTGGCATTACTCTCCTCCACTGAACCACAAAATGTAAGAGAGGCATGCAAAGATGAATGTTGGGTCAAAGCAATGGATGAAGAACTTGAGCAGATCGAAAAGAATAACACTTGGGAGTTGGTTCCTAGACCAAAGGATAAGAATGTTATAGGGACAAAATGGATCTTCAAGAATAAATTGAATGAAAATGGGGAAGTAATTAGAAACAAGGCCAGACTTGTTTGTAAAGGGTATGCCCAACAAGAAGGAATAGATTTTGAAGAAACTTTTGCTCCTGTTGCAAGACTTGAGGCCATCCGAATGTTCCTTGCTCTCTCAAGTTTTGAAAAGTTCAAAGTATTTCAAATGGACGTGAAATCAGCCTTTCTGAATGGAGACTTAGAATAAGAAGTATACATTGAGCAGCCAGATGGTTTCATTCTTGGAAATGATCCAAATCTTGTATGTAGACTGAAAAAGGCTCTCTATGGTCTTAAACAAGCTCCAAGGGCTTGGTACTATCGTTTGGACAAATATCTTCATCAACAAGGTTTTTCAAAAGGATCAGCAAATAGCAATCTTTATATAAAAATTGAAAATGACAAATTACTAATACTTGTTGTGTATGTAGATGATATTATCTTTGGCAGCAATGAAGAAGATATGAGTCAAAGCTTTGCCTTGGTGATGCAGAAAGAATTCGAAATGTCCGTGCTTGGAGAACTGACATATTTTCTTGGATTGCAAATCCAACAAAATGAAGGAGGGATCTTCTTGTCTCAAACCAAGTATCTCAAGCAGATTTTGAAGAAATATGGCATGGAAGATGCAAAACCAGTATGTACACCCATGGTTACAGGATGTAGCCTCAGTGCAAATGATGAATCAGCAGCAGTGCATCAACCAACCTACAGATCTATGATTGGAAGTCTACTTTATTTGACAGGTACGCGACCAGACATCATGCATGCAGTGGGAATAGTTGGAAGATTTCAGGCAAATCCAAAGGAAAGTCATCTTCAGGTAGTGAAGAGAATTTTCAAATATCTTCAAGGGACTCAAAACTATGGCTTATGGTATCCTAGAGATACAGATCTCACACTTCATGCTTATACAGATGCAGGTTGGGCCGGAAGCATGGATGACAGGAAGAGCACAAGTGGTGGTGCATTCTTTATGGGTTCCAGATTAGTATCTTGGTTCAGCAAGAAACAGAGTTCAATTGCTTTATCTACAGCTGAAGTGGAAGATGTGGCTGCTGCATCTTGCTGCACTCAACTCCTTTGGATGATGCAGACCTTGCAGGATTTTCAAATCACTTGTACACCACCTATCTCCATCTTATGTGATAATACAAGTGCAATCAGTATTTCAAAGAACCCAGTCATGCATTCAAAGACCAAGCATATACCAATCAAGTATCACTTTCTCCGGGAACAAGTGCTTGAACAAAAGGTCAAGTTGGAGTATGTTCCTTCTAAGGAACAAGTTTCTGATATACTCACCAAACTACTGCCCAGGGAGACCTTTGAATACCTCAGGCAAAAGCTGGGGGTTGTTGATGCATCATCTTGTTGTTGACTCTCTTCTGATTGATGGTTGTACGCAAGGTTCATCTGGGGTATATGCGTACAGTTGCTGTGTTGCGGATTGGTTGAAGATCGAATGGCACAGGTTCAGGGGGAGCGTATAATGCATTGTTGGCATTATGGAAGAAGTTCAGAAGGAATATTGCTGCAATATGTCTCTATCTCTTTCATGGTCAAGGGGAGTATGTTCTTAGGGGGAGCATAACCCTTTGCCCTTGATGTCAAAGGGAGAGACTGACGTTGAGGATCTTGAGGTTGCCATCAAGTCCAAAGGGGGAGATTGTTGGCATTATGATTCTGGTATGGCTTTATGATACAGATGTTGTACTTGATGGCAACTTACTCAAGTGGAAAAACTAAGAGGCTCTCAAAATAATGGAAATTAAGAGGTTTGCAGGAGAATGGTTCAGAAGGTGCGGACCCGCAGGTTCGCCGTTCAGGAAGTGCGGTCATACCCGCAGATTATCCGTTCAGAAGGTGCGGTCCCCTAGTTCACTCACCTTAAGGCAGAGAAGCGCGCTCACGTGGGATTTCTTATGTTTGGCCTGTGGTATTTAGCCTGTGGTTCACGATCCTATGGTTTTGGCCCGTGGTATAGGATCTAATTAAGCCCCGGTTTGGATCCCTTGTATTGGTTATTGTTGGTTTTGTCCCATGGTGTGAATAAGGGCTTGACTATAAATAGGGAAGGAAATCACTTGGCTAAGGCATCTTTGCAAATTGAATATCTTAAGATCTGAAATATTGGGTTATCAATGTCAAAAGCTTGATCTAAATCAAAGTAAATTTGAAGGTGAATCTATCAAGTCATGATCTCATGGGCGCATGATCAGATCTGTGCATCTGACTGTCAGTGGCACATTGGAAGGGTGTTAATTTGGTTCAAATCAAAGGTCCACAAGCGATTCACAGTGCAGATGCGGAGGTTTGCAGTCCATTGAAAGTGAAGTTGCGGAGGTCTGCAGTCCAGAAGAAGGTGCAGGTGCGGAGGCACGTGGAGCGCAGAAAGGCGCAGTGCGGAGGCACGCGGAATGCAGAAAGGCACAGTGCGGAGGTACATTAGAAGTACGCGGCGCGACAGAAGCTACAGTTGCGGAGACACGCAGCGCGATAGAAGGCACAGCTGCGGAGATACAGTAGACGTACGTGGCACGATAGAAGGTACAGGTGCGGAGTTACAATAGAGGTATGCAGCGAGACAGAGCGGCCCTCTGCGTGGATACACAGGAAAGCAGAAGGCGGAGTGCGGAGTCACGCAGCTCAGACAAGGAAAAACTGTGGATCTGTCTTAAAACATTGTTGAGTATCTTTTATCTATTGCTGCAGAGTTCTGGGTTTATATTTCTGGTTCTATTTTTCTGTTTACAGCATTCTGAGAAGTTGGGTGATTCTCCGGTTGATTGTGTAAGGAGTTTTGGTGATTTGCATGTACTTGATGGTTATTTGATCTTCTTGGATCCAGTTTGAAAATTAATGAAAAGTGGTCCTTGAATGAAAAGAAGTAGGGGGTTGTAGCTCCCTTCCAGGAGAGACTGGAAAACGAGAGAGAGTTGTAGCTCTCTGCAGGTTGCAGCCTGCGTACTGGTAAAGGACTGCACCAGTACAAAATCATTGTAAAAGGAGTTTCTAATTGAAAGAAGATAGAGACATATTGCAGCAGGTGGTTTTCACCCACATTGGGTTTCCACCTTATATCTGGTGTTCTTTGGTGTGACTATCTGTTTTTCTTGTTCATGCTCATTATTTTATGGTACTGACATACAAAGTAACGATCAATATCTAAAGAATAATTCAAAGTATAAATAAGGAAGATATATTGAAAAGAATTTGATAATACTGATTCACCCCCCCCCCCCCACTCTCAGTATTATTTTCAACATTGCATAGACTGGGGCTTCCTCAGATGCCTTCTCATCAAAATTGGAATTAATATTAATTGTTTGAATTGGATCATGGCTTGTGTTATTGATGTAAAATTTGTTGTTTTGGTGAATGGTATTCCGGAACGGTCCTGGTTCAGTTATTAGTTTATTGGGTGCATCTCTTTTATATCCCTGCTAAAATCATCCAGAGACTGAATCGGAGTATGGCCAATTTCATTTGGGGTGCTAACAGACAACATAGGAAATTTCATTTGTCTAAGATTATAAACCTTGCTCGGCCAAAGGCCCTTGGGGGGTGGGGCATTATGAATATTAGTCTATTCAATTCTGCTCTTCTTTGCAAATCACTATGGAAAGCTATTTTCGGATCCTGCACTTGGAGTAACATTATCAAGGCCAAGTATCTGCATAACAGAGATATTCTTATTTGGTATAGACTGGGTTCTTTTGGTCCCCCTAAAGGCTCTGCCATCTGGCGTAGTCTTCATAAGATTGAAGGCTTTTTTCTTAAGAATTTGGCATGGAATCTTCACTCAGGCAGGAAGATCTTAATTGGTGTAGATCCATTGGTGGGTGAGCGTCCGGATTTCGACTTTCCACAGCAGCTGCTTCATCATCTTCAGAATAAGGGTATTTTTTATTGGGATCAGGTTATTGAAAAATGGGTGGGCTCTATTCCCATTTGGAAATCGGCAGAATTGATTGGTCTTTATGGTACTCTGTCCTCTCAATGGAACAAGATAATATCATATATGCATCATAGGGGTTTCTTCAAATCAGTGGAGGATGATTGTCTTTTATGGAATGGTCCAAAAGGGAGATCAGTTGTTTGTGTCAAAGATGCATACCTCATGCTACAGATGGAGTCCTCTTTTCAACTAGACAATATTTTCCCTTCTGTTTTCTGGAAAGCTCGTTGCCCTACAAAAGTGATTATATTTTCTTGGTTGGTCTTTAATAATAAGAATTTAACGTGGGACAATTTGCAAAAAAGAAATTGGCAAGGGCCAGCTATTTGTCCATTATGCAAAGCTAATGAGGAAACAAACTATCATTTATTTTTGACCTGTCCAATTGCTATTGAGATTTGGGAAACAATGGCTAATCTTTTTGGTTTGAATAGGATAACATTCTCATCTATAAGAGAGGCATTTCAGTGGTGGAGCAAATTGAGACAGGGAGGGAGGCCTATTCCCCTGATCACAATTTGGTACATTTGGAAATGCAGAAATCAGGCCCTGTTTCAAGATAGGAAGGTGATTATCGCTCTTATTATAGACTCTATAATAACTCTTCTTCCTTCTTGTAAGAATCCACAGATCCTCCATTCTTCAAAGGAACATCTTGATCGCTCATTAGACCTGGTCGTTCTTCCCCGTGCATACTTTGATGGGGCTACATCGAATGGTTTTTGTGCCTGTGGAGTATTCATCATTCCATGTGTGGATCAGTCTATCAAAATCTTTTGGAATGGTGGCAAGGGATCGAACAACAAGGCTGAAGTTATGGCATTAGCTGGCCTCCTTTACTTTTGTGACTTCCTTGGTATACCTGGACTGCATATTTTTGGTGATTCCAAACTGATTATTGATCATGTGAAATCTGTTCATCACATTCAGAACATCAATCTCTTGGGATGGTTGGATAGAATTTCATCTATTTGGCATGCTCACCAGGATTACTCCATTCAACATATTGGAAGATCTTACAACTTGGAAGCTGATGCTCTATCAAAAGCAGGTCTCTCCACTACAAAACAATCCTGGTAGGTATATATCACTTTGGGAGAAATTCAGCAAGAAATTATAGAGTTTTGCCTCCCTGGTATATAGCTTTCAGATTTCTTCTCACAATTCTGGTACGTTTTGAATGAACCTTTTTGGCTCTATTAATATGACCCTCTATATTTGGTAGGTAGATGATCCTGTAAATATATTTTCCTTAAGTTTTCCATCTTTTTACTATCATCTTCTCTGTATCTGATGTTTTTATGTAGACATCTTCATATTTATGTTACGGTACTTGATCTTATTTCGTCCTATTGGGGGCTTATTATCTCATTGTCATACTACTGGGATATATAAATCTTATCATTAGTTTCTACATGATATATGGTCTTCCATTTACTATCTGCCACATGATGTATATTCTCATCTTATATGAATATAATGCAGCTTTTTTTTCTTACTGAAAAGAGAAACTTATTTAACCTTATAAATAGCAATGTCAAATGCACCGAAATTTATGCTTTTACTTGAACAAAGACTTAGGCACTATGGATAATAGAAATAATCCGAGGCATGCAAGAATCCTAGAATGCACATAGAAATAATATGTGCTCTTAACCGAATATGTTACATAACTGAACTTAGGCTTGTGTCAAAATGTTTCAAAATTAGAAAACTAGTTCAAACTCCATATCTGTGACTTGTGTCAAAATTAGAAAACTAATTCAAACTCCATATCTCTTCACAAGAGAGCCGAGTGTTCCGATTCATGTGCCTAGGCGGTTTGATACAATCTTACAACAAAGTCCTTCAAATAAGTTGACTTTTAGATTCAAAGATACTTAACAAAAAGAGATTCAAAGTACAAGAGCAGACGGTCAGCTTTTCTATCATGAGTATATGCCGACAAATAAGTATATGTCTATAACTATATTATATTGGCACTGGCAGGGACTTGATTCAAAGTGCAAGAGCAGACGGTCAGCTTTTCTATCATGAGTATATGCCTATAAATGAGTATATGACTGTAAATATATTGGCATGCTTCGCAGCCCGCCTTGTTTTTGTATTGTATTCCAGTTATAAAATGTGCCATTCCGTGAAAATTCCTATCAAATTTTAGGAAAATTATTGTACATTGTAATATATAAAGCTATTCTACTCCACGTTCCACACGATCTCCTCTGATCTCAGCATCGGGTCCTTTACACGGCACATTTACATACCCAAAAGAACAAAAAAATGCAAAAAGTCGACCAAGTGGGCATTTAGAATTTGCAGAGAATATGTCAAATCTGCTTTCATTTGAAGTTTGGTTAAAACTAACCCTACATAACGAAGTCAATTGACACATGGCGCATTCATTTTACTGTATCGTTTGGACGCCAATCAATGGCGGCGTTTCCAGAGGCCTTCGTGTTGACGCGTGTTTTATTTTTTAAATATATTTGCAAGAAAGTTAGGTGGTAGTTACACCAGCCATCGCCCAGTTCCGCAAGGCGGCTTCCGCGTGGAAAATGTCTCATTGCAGTTGATAGTTTCCTATCTATTAAAACTCAAAATCACATTCTATAAGAGGAAGGAAGGAAGGAAAAACGAGTGTTTTTTATGAGATTTTTTTGGAAGTTTTTTTTGTTGAGTTTTTTAGTTTAATTTTTCTAAAATTTATAAATTTGATGGATAATTTTTGCACAATGGAAATGTTTTTAAAATCACAAGTTTGATGGATAACTTTTACTAATTTTTGCACAATCGAAATGTTTCTAAAATCACAAGTTTGATGCATAACCTTTACACGATTGAAGTGCTCTAGAGATTTTTCATGGCATTGGATCCATATATACAATCAAAAACCCAGTTTAAATAATACAAATCAAAATTTCACCTGAAATTGTTGGAGAAGATTCTAGCACCCAAGTCCAAAAAATCACATTAAAAACAACTTAAAAAAATACAAAAACTAAAATTGAAAAAATAGAATGAAAGCGAAACTACACACAAAAATTTACTAAAACCATTAAATAACATAAAAACGCCCCCAAAAAACTTAAAAAAAATCTACCAAAATAACTAACTCATCTATTAAAAAAAACATTTACATTCTCATCAATTTTTTTAATTTACAAAAAATTAATACTTAAAAAAATACTCATCAATTTTTTAATTTACAAAAAATTAATACTTAATTTACTTCAAAAGTATTAATAAAAATTTAATACTTAATTTATATGAATCTAGAAGTATTAATAAAAATATAATACTTAATTTATATGAATTTAGAAGTTTTAATAATGTACACACATTATTTATGGAGAATAACAAGGTACACTTTAATGTTGGATAATTTGTGATGAATCAACTAATAAATATAATAAATATAATTTGAAGTTCAAAATTTGAAAAAATACAAATTGACTTGATTTTAGAAAATATTAAATTAAATCAAAATACTTGTGAGAGAAATAATATTTAAAAAATTAAAAGATTATATATCTAACTTAAATTACGATTTATAAGCATGAATTAAATGATAAGAAATTATACTAAGAAATTTGAATTTTTTTCCTTGCAAAATTCTCCTGATTTTTATGAGATAGTGTGGGCAAAAGTTGTCATGAACAAACTAATGAATATATATATATATATATATATATATATATATATATATACCAACTCCATTTTAGACAACATTAAATTAAGCATAGGAGAACCAAGTCTTCCGCTTTAGCTGAGCATGCGGAGAGTACCAAACATCATGTTTGTATCGAGGAGGCGAGTGTTATTGCTAAAGTTTCGCAGTTCCATCATTGAAAATTTAGGGAAGCCCTTGAGATTGAAAAAAGACCGAACAATCTCAATAGAGAGGACGGATGGAAGATCAGTAGTTGCTGGATCCTAGCCCTCTCTTCCTAGTCGTTTTCTTCCCTTCCTCCCCTCCCTCCTTTTTTAGCTGGTTCTTGGTCTAAATTTTCCCTTGTTTTCTCGTATCCTTCTCTCTTTGGCCTTTAGTCTTTGTTTAGTTATGGATAATCTACAGTTGTTGGGTCTCGACCCTCGCCTCTTAGTCGCTCTTCAGGGTTATTTTATTTATTTAGGTTATAAGTACACGACTTTATTAATAAAATTAATTGAATATTATTATGATAATACTATTATATTGATAGTAACAATACAATTATTCCTTTCAAAACTCTAATAATAATTCTATATATTGATATCAATCTAGGATAATATGCTAATTTAACCAAAAAAAAAAAAATTTCTTTCTAACCCCCTAAAATTTCTATAAGATTTATAAATAACTACTAATTTAAAATTAATTTATTTAAATTTCGAATTATAAAATAAGTCCCTTTAACTTTTTAAAAATATAACTAACTATATTTATATTTTAACATCTCTTAATTACTCTATTAGCTATATATTTAAATTTTTTTAACTAACTATTACTTTAAATTAATTTATTTTATAATTAATTTATTTTAAGTTATATTTATAATTATTCGTTTATAAAATAGTCCCTTCAACTTTTATTTTAATAAGTATATAACTAACTATCAATTTAATATTCATTGGAATTAACTTAATTATTAAAATAAAGATCTTTCCCTTAATCCTATTCAACTAACCGTTTCCCGATCAAATTTAGCCGTTAGTCAAAATAGTCGTTGCTTGGTCAAGAAATATAGTCGTTGGATGTTCTGCTCTAACTATTTAATATGCAAGGCTCGATCTGATTCTTCAACTTATCCTGACGATGAACCACACTTGTCGGTTCAAAATGCGTCGACAAATGAAATTTCATGTGATTTACGCCGAAAAATTTCTCATAAAACATTAAATTAAATTAATTATATATAAATATGTATGTGATAACATCTAAAAAAAATTAACTAGTGGAGATCTATCTTAAACACAAATATATCAAGCATCTCGAAGTATCAAATTTGTTAGTGCTTAATTTTTTTTAATATGAAGGATTAATACATATCATGTAATTAAATGATAAAAATACTACAGTTTTAAATATTTAATCTCTTTAGGTGCTTGATAGATTCAAGTTTAAGATGGATCTATACTAGTTAATAACAATATATATAACAAGAACCTAGGGTTTTTGCTCGCCTCTGCAATGGCGGAATCTAAAATTTCTCTGCCTCTACTTGCCGCTCGCCTACCTCACCGCGACAGCAGATTGCTGGTATAATCTGATCTGCAATGGCTTTCCCCCAAGGGGGGGGGGCTTCAAAGCCTTCCCCTTCAATAGAAAGCGATCCTCAAGCGAATAATCTGACCAGGCCTTCGGGACCAGAACAGGACGACACGGATAAATGGGACCCCCTGATGCAAGAAACGACAAAGGATTCCACTGTGCAGTCTGACAGAAGCAATGAAGAACAAGAAGGAAAGACCAAGCAACAGGAAACGCCAAAGGTTACCTCAACGACATGCAGACCCATAGCAGCTGAAAGACCCAAAATAGAACTTCCCAGCCACAGAATCAATAGTCAGATCCAGTACATGAAGGACCATGCGCTCATTGGCAAATTTATTGGATTCTGGCCGACGGAAAAAGCTCTGCAAGGATGGATCTCTGCCAAATGGAAACCCAAGGGACATGTCACCCTGCAGCTAGGGCCAAAGGGGTTTTTCACGGCGATTTTTATTTGTATCGAAGATCAGAATAGGGTTATGGATGAAGGTCCCTACTTCTTCAACTCTGCTGGTCTGTATCTAAGGGCATGGGTTGAGAGATTCAACCTTGATAAGGAGGATCTCAGCTGGGCGCCAGTTTGGATCAGGATGTACTCACTCCCAGCAGAATACTGGGATGAAGAATCGCTCAGAGATACTGGTAAGGGGCTGGGAGAGTTTATCAAAATTGCTGAAGAAACGAAGCTGCGTAGATATACCTCTTACGCCCGCATTTGTGTCTTCATGCGCCTGGACAAAGCCCTTCCGGACTCGGTAAGTCTCTTCCATGATGATTATGAATGGATCCAACCCTTAGATTTTGAACATGTCCCCTTCGCTGTCGTAAGTGCCATTCCCTTGGGCATCTTTTCAGGGACTACCCTCTAAATGCTAAACCTCAAGCCTCTAAACCCTCAGGAAAGGCGGACCATGATGGCTTCACCAAGGTTGCAAACCATAAAAGATCGAATAAAAAACCTACCTCAGGGAAAAAACCCCAGCAGGACGCTGCTTCCATCCCCTCCACGAGCAACAGCTTTGAGGTTCTTGCCAAAACTTCAGAAGACCCACCCCAGAACTCTGTGCCAATCCCACCGCTGATCATCCCATCCCCTCCGCCCCCTCTCCCTGCCTCCTCTCCCACTCCCCTGCCTCCAAAAGTCATCATTGGGATTCCTAAGGTGACTCAAAAGAACCCTGATTGGAAATCCATTGAAATGGATGTTGATGGTCTCCCCTGCCAAACTCTACCCTTAGCACTCACCTCAGCGGAAAGCAGTCAAACGCAACACATGGAAGAAGAACCGGAAAGCATTGATTTGGGCGGATTAGACATTTTTGAGCTGGAACAAGTATGCAGGAAGAAAGAATATGACAAGATTCAAGTGCATAAGCTTAGTACATTGGAAGTCATCATTTCAAGTGCCTATCAGCAACAACAACTGGATATACAGCCGGGCAGTCAATGGGATGGAAAATTCCTTCCTAAAGACTCCAAAAAACGCAGAAGAAAGACAGATCTTCAAAGAACTATTGCCATAGGGAAAATCCTGGTTGACTCAGGTAGATATGGTAAATTGACGAAGTATTACAAGCCCACTACTACTAGTGAATCATGAAGCTCACTTCATGGAATTTAAGAGGGCTCAATAGCCCCGGGAAACTCAGAATGATAAAAAACATGATAAATCAAGAGCAGCCCCAGATTTTCTTTTTGCAGGAAACAAAATGCAATATTAACACTCTTGGAAACATCCTCTCTAAAGCATGGCCAGGCTATCACTCGATTGCAGTGGACGCATCGGGTGCCTCCGGGGAACTCGCAATAGCCTGGAACACACAAGCTATAATGCTTTCCAATTTCAATGCCTCCCATCACATTATAGAGGCAACGTTTCATATAATCAGCACCAACATTCATGGACATCTCACTAATGTTTACTTCCCACGGGAAGCAGCCAACAAAATCGCTCTTCTAGACACAGTAGAAGCACTTAAATTCAACAGAGTTCATCCTCTATGGATCATTGGAGGAGACTTCAATATGATCACCAAGCTAGAGGAAAAGAAGGGAGGCTGAGGCAAGCTGGAACAGGAAAATGGCCACTTCAAAGAATTTATGCAAAACAATTTGCTAATAGATATGCAATCCTCCAATGGAATGCACACCTGGAGTAATCGCAGGGCTAGGCGGCAACAAATTGCTTCAAAACTCGATAGATTCCTCATCTCTGATAACGCAGTGCATTTTGGTGGCGACCTCTCAGCATTAATTCTTCCATATACCGGTTCCGACCATTGGCCTATCTCTCTCCAATGGCAAAGGCTAGGCAACTAAACCAGATGTCCATTCCGGTTCGAGGAATTTTGGCTCTCCCATCCCACATTCAACGATCTCATCAGATCCACTTATAACAACTTCCCAGCGTCGAAGGATAAAAAATGTTTCAGTTTCAATAGAAACTCAAATTCCTGAAATCCCAAATCAAATGTTGGAATCAAGAGACTTTTGGCAACATCTTTCAAGCTTAACAAGATCTAAACAAAGAAATGAGAGAACTCTAACAACAGATAATCACAGAGGGATACATGGATGGGACCTTGGAACTGGAAAGGCACATTCACAATCAATTGGAGGAGAGAAGAAAGCAGGAAGAAATTCTCTGGAAGCAGAAATCTAGGATTAGATGGCTGAAAGAAGGCGAAAGGAACACTAAATTCTTCCACAGAACTACGATTCAAAGAAGAATGCACAATACCATCTCTTTTATTCAAAAGCAAGGAGGGGAAAGAGTGGAAAACCATGCAGAGATTGAACAGGAATTCATCAATCACTTCCAGGAGGTCCATCAAGAACCCCAGATTGATAGACGACCTTCTATAGAAAATATCACTCAAAATGTGCCAAAAATTATCACAGAAGAACACAACCATCTCCTTCTTCAACCTGTAACGCCTCAGGAGGTGGATCTAGCTATGAACCAGCTCAAGGAGGGCAAAGCTCCGGGTCTGGACGGCTTCACTACTACTTTCTTCCACTCTTTCTGGGATCTTATAAAAGAGGAGGTGTGGCAAGTGGTGGAGGAATCGCACACTCTACATTGGCTTCTGCCCTCTCTAAATTCAACTTTTATCGCCCTCATTCCCAAAGAAGAGAACACCCATACTCCGGACAATTTTCGCCCAATTGCTCTTTGCAATGTTATATACAAGGTTATATCTAAAGTCATTGCCAACAGATTGAAGCCGCTTCTGCCCTTGCTCATATCGCCTGAACAATCCAGATACGTAGAAGGAAGACAAATTCTGGACGACATTATTCTCACTCATGAAATCATACACTCCCTCAAGCACTCCAAACAGGCAGGTATGATTCTCAAGATTGATCTTTCCAAAGCTTTTGATAAGTTAAGTTGGACTTATATTCAAAGAATGTTAAACGCCTTTGGTTTTTCACCAATGTGGGTTCGCTGGATTCTGAGTCTAATTTCTACAACATTCTTCTCAATCCTCATAAATGGCATTCCCTCTCGACCCTTCAGTCCCTCCAGAGGCATCAGGTAAGGAGATCCCCTATCCCCATTCCTTTTCATTCTAATGGCAGAAGGTCTAGGTCGCCATATCAAGCAAGCCCTCCTCTCCCAGCATCTCAAAGGAATCTCCATTCATAATTCTCTAGCCATCACTCATCAACAATCCGTTGATGACAATATGCTTTTCGGGTACCCTTCTGTTTAGGAAGCCTCCATTTTTAAATCCCTCTTGAATGATTCCTCTGACGCTTCAGGAACGAGCATAAATAAGGCAAATTCGCAGATTTTCTTTTTTCACACCCCTCCTGTTACTCAACACGCTATTGCCCGCATTCTAGGCTTCTCCATAGCCTCCCTGCCCTCCAAATACCTAGGCGCCCCCCTTATAGACTCTGCAATCAAGCACGCCTCTTGGTGTATGCTCCTTGAGAAACTTGAATCTCATCTCACTTTATGGACTCATAGAACTCTGAACATAGCTAGCAGATTGGTGCTAATCAAAGCTATGCTTCAGGCAATGCCTCTCTACCTCTTCTCAATCCTGGCAGCGCCTAAATGGGTCCTTAAAAAAATCAGAGCTCTACAGCACAATTTTCTCTGGGGTGCAACTGGCACAAATCGCAAATGGGCCCTTGTCAAATGGACTACAACTTGCAAGCCAAAAGAAAAAGGGGGCATAGGTTTGCGAGATCCTAATCATAGTAACGAAATCATGGGTGCAAAAATATGGTGGCAATGGCTCTCTGCGCCCAATAAGCCATGGGCAGCCATCTGGACAGCCAAATACGCCAATCACAGACCAGCGGAGGAGCTTATTAGATTCACTCCTACTGAAAAAGGATCACTAATTTGGAACGCTGCTAGACAACACTTCTTGTTGATCCAACAACACAGTTTTTGGGAAATTAGAAACGGCAGCACTGCCCGATTCTGGACGGATGCCTGGAATCAACTTCCAAAGCTCAACGACATCCTCAGACTGCCTCCTTGCCAAGAATGGGAGGAGCAACAAAAGGAATCCATTAAGCAACAGTGGACTCCGGAGACAGAACAAGGGTACAGACAATGGAAGCAGATCGACAAGCTGATCAGGAATGCAGATAACCAGACTAAAGAGGTCTTGGAGAGTGAGCTCCAAAAATGTCGCATTAGATCTTCCAAAGGCAGAGATATCTTGAGATGGGGATATACCCCTAGAGGCTCCTTCACTACCAAAGAGGCCTACAAAATTATATGCAAAGATCCAACGCCTCTGGATCCTCTCTGGGGAAGAATCTGGGCTCCGGGTACTTGGCCCAAAGTATCTTTATTCCTCTGGCTCACGAGGCACCGGAAAATCCTCACTTGGGGCAATTTAAGGAAAAGAAACATTCATGGGCCCTCCATTTGTCCTAATTGTCAATCTCAGGAGGAATCGCTTCAACATCTCCTAGACTCCTGTACTCTTTCCAACCAATTGTGGGAGAAGGCTAGCTTCCGTTCCCAAAGAAAATGCCAAGTGTCCAAGGATATTATCAACTCCATTCGTCATTGGCACCAAAGCCCTTACAAAAGTGCACTTCTCAACCAATTATGGAGATTGATTCCTGGCCTTCTCTTATGGACAATATGGAAAGAAAGGAATAAGCGTATATTCAAAGACCAAAGCACTCCTTTAGAAATCATTTGGGGCAACTTCTGTCTCAATCTTAAAGAGACCTTGGCACTTCAATCTTGGCTTCTGGATGATTTTCCCACGCTGGCAAATGAGAAAGCCATTTGGGAAAACTGGAACATACAACTCCCTCAAGGAACTCACAATCACAGACCTTCAGAAGGCATCAACATCAGAAAGCACTTATGGACCCCCCCTCCAAAGCATAGTTTCAAACTCAACTTTGATGGAGCTTCTAAGGGCAACCCCGGCAAAGCAGGATTTGGTGGCATTTTCAGAGATCATAAGGGTTTGCCTCTCCTACTTTACTTCGGAACCATTGGATGGGACACAAACAACTCGGCTGAGCTGGAGGGTCTCTGGCAAGGTTTACTCCTTTCCCAGTGACATGGCTTCCATCCTCTGGAGATAGAAGGTGACTCCCTAATCCTCATCAACTTGGCTAACCAGCTACTCAATGGGGCTCATGCGCATAAAATTGCCAACAGTTGGAGACTCGAAGCCAGACTGGATGCTATAGAACAATCGCTTAGCACCAACCGAGCCATCATATTCAATCATGTTAAGCGGGAAGGCAACAAGGTCGTTGATCTACTGGCCAACTTGGGAGTGGAAAATGGGCATACTCTTCTCACTGGAGCTCTAGACATAATACAGAATCATGATCAAAGACAGGAATGCAAAATTCTGGTCCAAAAGGATGCAGCTCCCCCGGATGCGGGTGTATAGCCAGGATGTAAATGCGATGGGACAGGGGTGGGGCGAGGTGGATCGACACCTGCCTACCCAATACTGCATAGATAAACGCCTGCTGAATGAAGAACCTCGACATTTGAGGTACGCAAAGTTCATTTGCTTCACCTCAAGCGGCTCTGATCCTCCCAGCCTGTCATCCGATATGTTTATCACCTCCGCATGCTCTGGACTGCCCCGGACCTCGGCTCTCTTCAATGCCATAGTTATGGCGGGTGCTTCTCGAGGCATGACTGAGGATGATAAATTAAGGCTTAGCCATGGGACTGCTGTGGCGCCTTTGTTGATTCACGCGCACTACTACCCTGCCTCTGATCTCTGTTCTAGTTATGGTCTGTATGGTGCTGGCTCTCATGGCTTGAAAGGGGCGAATAAGCTGGAGCTATGTTCTGGTCTTCCTGAGGAGCAGCCTCCGCCATTTCTCTGGTCTCTCTCTTGGGCCTCTGGCCTTCGTTTTGACGTCTATTTGATTCGCCCGTGCTCAGCCATCGTTGTTGCTCAGCCTTGTTTTCATCTCGCTGCTGCTGTTTCCCCTATGCCCCGTCTGCGCCATAGAATGAGGAGCCGCAGGGGCACTCCTCGGCGTGCGCCCTCCAGCCCGTCCTCCGATTCTCCCTCCCTCTCCAGTGAATTCATAGCCGGCCATTACCCTCGTACTCATAGTGGGAGAGGGCGTCTTCATTTGCCCAGCCATTACCCTGAGCTCCGTCCTCCAGACTCCACGTCTTCTCCCTCATTTGGCTCTGCGATTTTCACCTTCAATTTCTCTCTGAACTGCCCAAGGATTACAACTCACATTTCGGTGGTCTTTCATGAGGAACCCCAGGTGGGAGAGTCTAGCTCGCATCAGGAGGGCCCTGGCTCTGTCTCTGCTCCGAATCCGTTTTCTTTGCAGGCTACGGAGGCTCAAGCTCGCAATGCTCTTGACGTTGTGATGGCTCCAGCGGACCCTGGCCCTTCTAATTCTGAGGCTGCTCTTGCAAGGGATCTGCCTGATTCTGGTTGGTGCAGAATTGTGGAAGAGCCTCCAGATGATTAGTTCGCTCAGCGTTGCCTTGTTATCTTGTCCTGAGGTCCATAATAGTGGGCAAGTTTTTGTTCAAACTGATATGTGGGTTCATTTCTGCAAGTTTTGGTTCAAATTGCAAGTTTTTGTGAATTTCTGTAAACTCTGTAATATCAAGAAGGTCACCACTTGTTCCCCTGCGTGGGATCTGATATCTGGTTCTAGACTAAGTTTCCTATTATGGGCAGTGTTTTTGATATTCTCTGCCTCTCCTTCAGGGCAGTGTTTTTGACTTCGGTCAAGTTGTAATTT
Organism: Pinus tabuliformis; assembly: GCA_031772625.1. Taxonomy (NCBI): domain Eukaryota; kingdom Viridiplantae; phylum Streptophyta; class Pinopsida; order Pinales; family Pinaceae; genus Pinus; species Pinus tabuliformis. The sequence continues at coordinate 482,151,359 of CM062813.1, forward strand.
TACCCCCCTTTTTTGTTAATAGAGTAATCTTATTTAGAAAAAAAACAATATATATATATATATATATATTTTTTTATTTTTATTTTTTTTACTATGCAAAACTTTTCGTAAATTTACAACCCAATATGTGTAGAAGTTGTCAAGAAGAACAAATGGATGAAAAAAATAAAAAATTACAAGCCAACTCCATCTTAAACAACACTAAATTAAATTATATAAAAAATAAATAACTACACACACACACACACACACACACACATATATATATATTTATATATTTATATGTGACAACATCTAAAAAATAAATTAAACCATTCAAGATCCATCTTAAAACTAAATATATCAAGCATCTAGAAGTATCAAATGTATTAGTGTGTAATTTTTTTTAATGTGAATGGATTAATACATAACATGGAATTAAATAATAAAAAATTACACATTTAAATATTGTATGTTTTCTTCTTCACAGATTCAAGTTCGATATGGATCTACGCTAGATAATAACAATGTACATGTGTTTTTAATACATAATTTCATATTGTGCAAAACCTCCCTAACATTTACATGTATTAAAAGAATATAGGTATCATTAGGACCTACTTTCCCCTCCAAGGAACACTCAAGGCCCCTTAGCCTATCTCCTTTATCCTAACCACCCAATAACACCTAGAATACCATTTGGGGATCAAAGACCCCAAAGAAATGGCATTTGTCATGGTTGGATTCATTATTCATAATGCATAGGACTTAGAGGGTTCATTTTCATATGTAAGGCCATTGTTGAATCCTTTGTTACTATGGTTAAGACCCCTAGACCTATCCCTATTTCAAAAATCCAATTAATGGAAACCATATCCCATTCAAAGGCCAAAAATCACATAGGAAGGTCCCATGTTTGAGCCTAAGAATACATTTTAAATGCCTAAGGCCTTAATATATTTTGTTGATGTAACATACCCATTATGCTTTCTATTGGGGCTACTAGGTGCTTCTTGAAATCACAAAAAACTATTTTTTTTTACTTTGATACCACTCTCTTATATACCCAACCATCCCTATGGCACATTTTAGGTGATGGGATACCCCAAATTCCTCTCACTAACATAGAATATTCCTTTAATGCCACTTTGTAATGTATCTAACATCCATGATACACACAGGCCACTCTCATTTTAACTCTTATAGCAATATGGTATCTACCCAAACATGTAATTAGGCTAAGATCCATATTTTATATTTCTAACCTCATGGTTCCTCATTGTATTATTATGAATTTATTAATGTTAATAAACATGACAATGTAGATTCATGTGAACACAATTAATCAATCATAAATACAAATGCAAACTTACATATGCATGTACAATATCATTTAGATAATAGATTAAAAACCTTAAGTCAACATAATAATGAATAAATCATAACACTTATCTATTTAGGAATTAACAGCCAATTTGGTACAAACAAATGATTTTCCACACATATATAGGATATCTATTGCACTTAGTCTCTTTGTAACAAGGCCACCAACAAACTAAGGTTATGAATTCACAAGATTGAAATCACATATGGTTGGACATATCTCTCATCACATAGTCCATTTTCTCAAAATTTCACAATCTATAATCTCTTACAACTATACCAATCCACTAATTTCCTTTCTCCATCAATCTACACAACATAAGGAATGGGATCTCCTTCTCTAACATGCATTTACTCAAGCTATACTACTTTCCCCAAAGCTCCAGAAAAACATTAACTAGGAATTCTATTCCCTAGGGACTCCTAGGATTCTCAACTATCATTCAGGTTACTTTGCGACATAATCATATTTTCCACTTAGTTTCATGGAAAAAACGTTCCGTTGTTTACTCATAATTGTCCCATGGGAGAATATGCTTTGAGACAAAATTCCTAGGGAAGAATGAATGACAATTTTCCCTTGTATAAACAAAATTGATAAATTATATTTTACATGAATGGGAGAAGCCACATACCTTCATAAAAAGTCTATGTATCTCCCTTTCCCACTAACACCAAGGTGAAAGGCATATTAAACAAATATTTTGATAAATTCATGGTTTAGAGACTTAGCCTCACAACAAACTAATATTATTTTTCTTTCCCTCATTAGGCCCCAAAAGACACCTTTCTTTTACCTTTTGTGGAATTATAGTCTCTCATTTTGTCATCCTTCTCGAGATGCAATCTATGATTTATTTTTACTATTATCATTCAATGTACAATATTTATATATCACATCATTCAAATCTTAAGCAATTTATAATGTATACATATACATTGTTATTCTAGTGATCAAAATTGGGGGTGTTATATCCTCCCTCCCCCCTTCGCCAAACTTTACACCATCCTATGTACACATCACCTCACAAACAAAAAATATAATTTGAATATCAAAATTTCAATATATGTAGGTATTCCTCTTGCATTTTCATCTTTTATCTCCCATGTTGCCTCTTTACAGTTGTAGTAGGTTTATTGGACCTTTACCTAAACTATGAATTTATTCCTAAGCATATTGACCTGCATGTTTAGTGTATGAATTTACTACACTTGGAATTCTCCTCTGAGCTCCATCTTAATCAAATCCTAGTCAATAACATTTTTAGGATCATGCACATATTATTTTTCAAAAGCCACATCAAGCACATTATATAGTTTTATGGTAAAAATAAATGCAATCATGTATGCAACTATTCTTATTCTACCCAATATTTCAAACAAACCATAATATATGGTCCAAGTAAAGAAAATTGTGTTGGATTTTCACAACTAGTTAAAGTGTAACACTAACTAACTTATTTGAGTAGCGAAAATATTATTCATAAATTTCTAGTTATTAGTGTCATATGCCCTATCATTGCTTATTATTTATCACCAAATGTTATGGTACTCTTATTATTTATCACCAAATGTTATGGTACTCAAAAAGTAAGGCACTTAACATATGTACCCTAAATTTCCCACTCTGAGAAAAATAACCATCAATAAAATGTTCCTTATTCCATTCCATTGATAAAATTTTCCATATTCCATTCATTAACGATCTTTTGGATAAGCTTAAAGGTCCTCAATTGTTTACTAAATTTGATCTCCACTATGGATATCACTAAATTTTCATTAAGGAGGTTGATATTCTAAAAAACACTTTTTTCATTCATGAAGGCCATTATGATTCCTTGGTGAGACCCTTAGCCTTTTCGACACACTATCCATCTTCCAAAGTCTCATGAACCACATATCTCAACCCTTTCTACATCTTTTTGTTCTTAGTCTCTTTTATTTTTATGATATCTTAATCTATGGTTAATCTTGGCACGCCCTTGGCGCACATGCTGATTAGGCCTTACAAATGATTTCTCATCATCACCTATTTTGTAAGAGGTCTGAATCTACATTTGGTGTATCTAAAGTAAAATATTTGTGGTGTATTGTTAATAACAATGACGTATGATTCAACCCAAAGAAAATTGAAGCAATGAAAGATTTCATATGTCCTAAGACTCTTAGAAGTTTATAAGGTTCCTTGGTATAAAAAGGTACAATAAAACGTTCATTAAGAATTATGGAAAAAATATTACTTCCTTGATTTTCTTACTTAAGAACAATTCTTTTAGCTGGAATGAAGCCATTGGTCAAGCCTTCAAGGATTTGAAGAATGATATCCATATATTACTAGTACTTTCTCTACCAAAATTCGTTGCTTCTTTTGTTTCAAATATAATGTATTAGGAAAAGGAAGTAGAGCAATTCACATGTAAGAAGAAAGACCATTGGCCTTTACTTGCAAACAATTTTGTGAGAGGCACTTAGGAAAATCCAACTATAAAAAATAAATAATGGTTATTTTTCATCCTATGGATATCTAACATCCTTACTTACTTGGGAAATGTTTTTGAATTAAAATTGATCATCACATCCTCAAATATTGTTTGAAGAATGAGATTTTATGCCTAAAGAAACCAAAATGGGTTACCGAAATTTTAACTTTGATTATGAGATGATTTATAAGAAGGGAAAGGAGAATTCGATAACTAATTCTCTGTGTAGAGGATATGAAGAGGAAGGGTCCCTCTTTTCACTCTCTTTCAAGTTGATTAGTTGAATGATGTTAGTAAGTAGTGGTTACAGGTCCTAAGATTTCCAACGGTATGCAACAACTTCATTAGCCCCCCCATGTGTCTAAAGGATATACTTAGGACAATGATGATCTTTTCTATATAGGAAATTTGTATTTGAGAAAAAATCAACCTTTAACTAAATTATTCTATCTTAAATCCATGCATCTCCAACAAGAAGTTGTTCTAGCTTTCATAAAACATATAAATGCATCAAACATTAATTTTCTTAGGAAGGCATGAAGAAGAAAATATGTAGTTTGTGGTTTAATGTGACCTTTGTTAATGAAACATGGCATAAGAAATGAAAAATCTAGGTGAATTACAACCTTTACATATTCCTCCTATATGGATAAAAATTTCTATGGATTTCATAGTGGGATTACCCAGATCTAGAAATAAATTTGTCATCGTGGTTTTGGTTGATATGCTTTCAAAATACTTATTTTTTTTTCCCTAAAACACCCCTTAAATCTTCTACATTTTCTCAAGTCTTCATGGATAAAATCTGTAAGATACATGGGATTCCACAATCTACTTCATGGATTATGATCCTACTTCCACTAGCAAGTTTTGGCAATAATTATTTAGGATATGGAGCGCTCAAATTCATTTTCACATAACCTTTCGTCCTTAGTCTAATGATTAGAATAAAGTTTTCAAGTGTTTAAAATCATATTTTAGGCTCGTTACTTTTGAACAATACTCACAGTGGATTTAATGGTTATCTATAAGAATGGTGTTGCAATACATCTTATATGGTGCCACTCATATGACCCCCTTTAAGGCTATCTATGGTGAAAACACCCTATCTATACTATCGTACTTACTAAGAATATCGAAAGCATATGAAGTTGAAAAAACCCTCGTATATAAAGCTAATATTATCTGCACTCTCAAATATAATCTACTCATGGCATAGCCCCAAGGGTTAGCTCAGTTGGTCAAAAACCGTGCCTCGCCATCGGGAGGTCACAGGGTTGATTATGCCCAAAGCCCTTGGGGTTAGGTCTTGCCAGTAGGCTGAGGGGCGATTAGCCCAGATTTTTCCGTGGACGTAGCGACCACTCACTGACCAGGGTGTTCATGAACCACACTAAACAAAAAAAATAAAAAATAAAAATCTACTCATCACTCAAAATTACATAAGGCAACATTCTTATCAACATCACTCATAATTCCATTTTGATGAATTTGATCACATGTTCCTTTGTATATAGTCTTATACGAAGGCCTCTCTCAAATACAATCACTACCAATATCTAACTCTTAAGTTTTATGGCCCTTAGAAGATCCTTGTAACCACCCCATCCCACATTTACCCGCTTTTACAACCTGTCTAGAGTAAACATGTGATGAGTGTTACTATGACATGAACCGACCTCCAAGTTCCATATATGGAAGTGGGGTTTACTAACTAGAAACATAATGCCTCTCCTTAAGAACATAAAAGGCGTAATTATTAGAGCTTTCATGTTATAGTACGGATACCAGATCTAACCCCCTTTCCTCTTGGTGAGATTATATAAGCTCATTCTATCCTTTGGGAGAATGTATCTAGACACCTAGGGGCTTGAGAAGTTAGGAAAATTCTATAAAAAATTGACCTCTAGCCAAAACATACACAAGTGGGTTAAGTTGACCTCCTTGGGAATGGAAAACTCTAGAAACCTTTCTCACAATTATGAGTTTTTTTCTCAATTATCTCAATTATGAAATAATTATTATCTCACAATCATGATATTTTAGCAAAATAATTATGAGAAATTGCTCAATTATGTAAATCATACTTTTAACATGGGATAAATCTCACATAAGTAAAAGAAAAGGTGAAAGGGGATGCACTCTAGCCAACAACTGAGGTAAGTTGAACTTGGGTTTCTCTCACTATAATGGAGTCAGAAATAGGGTTATAATAGTTATAGCTATGCAGGAAAAGCACAGTTGTAGGAAAGGGTGTATATTATTTGCAGTGCATGTTTCGAGTGACAAGGGGAAGGATGTTGAGGATGATAAAGTCTTAAATAGGTATCTCATTTTGCAAAAGTTTCAGGATGTGTTTCCTGCAGAGATTTCAGAGTTACTATAATTACTTAAGTGGGGTCTAATAACTGAAAACATACTGAAACTGATAATTTTTATTTTTTTTTGTTAAGACTAACCTAAGTACCCACGGGGGATTTGAACTAGTGACCTATCGCAAGGAGTGCCTTAACAGCGCACCCATTCACCGTCAACCCAAAGCCCCGTAGGCCACTGAAACTGATAATTACTTCCAATAATATATGATATTATTTTAACACATTGTAGAACATCATTAAGTAATTACACTCATAAAATTCAACTGGTCAAATATTAATGGTCTCATAAATTTGACTTCTTGGAAACTTCACTCTTTCCTATTACTTCCCACATGTGTGAGAGAGATAGAGAAATCTGAGTGATGAGTGAGTGAGTAAATGAGAAGTTCAAGTGCCTTTTTATAGTGATAATAAGGTGCTCAAAGAAGCATGTCTCTTTGCAGATTAAATTTAAAAATTAAATTAAATTTTCTTTATTTTAATTTAAAATTTACTTTTTCTTTCTTTTAACTTGTGTAGCTAGGGAATAACTCCCCCGGCTACCAAAAAATAAACACTCCCTCTTAGCTAGGGAGGTATTCACATTGAATTATTCAGATGTCCACTTGGCTAAGAAAATCCTCCATCCCAAGAAAAGATTGAATGAGCCTTCTATGTTAATGTATCCATCCACTTCATCTTCCATTAATGAAACACGTGGAAATCATGTTGCATCAACATCATGCAATGGATCTAGTCACCCACTAGCTAAATACCCTTTGGAGATATGGTCAGGTACCCCTTGATCGGGATAAGAAAAAAACTATCCATGGGTCACCAACTAACCAAGTCATAACTTGCAACTAGGTCAATTCTCCCTGACCAATGGTGAAACCTTGGGCCCATTTACCATTCATCCATGTTTTCACATGAAACATGAATGGTAGAAATGCTTACCCAATGCTTTGAGGCACTCACTCTACCCACTAGCCAAGTAACCCTTGGAAATATGGTCAAAACCTTTTGATCGAGGAAGCACTCTGAGCCCTGATGTTATCTGCACCATTCTCCTTAGCCACATTACATGGCACCTAGTCAATACCATTGACCTAGGGGGAATGGTTTCCCTTATGCTACAACATTAACACTCCCTCTCAATGAGGGAGGAATTATCAACCACTCCAAGCTTGTCCCTTAAGTATAGAAAATTTATTAGGGACAAAGGCTTTATGAGAATTTTAGTAACTTGCTCATCCATAGAAATGTATTGGAGCCTCATTACTCCGTTTTGTACCATGTCTCAAATGTAGTGGTACTTTATCTCAATGTGCTTCAACCTATCATGCAAGACATGATTTTATGAAAGCTTCACAAAGCTATGATTGTCACAATGTATCACGATTGTCACTCGCACCTAATCAAACAATCTTGTGAGTGTGTTTTGAAACCACATTGCTTCACAACTCGCTAAACTAGCTGAAATATACTTAACCTCTGTAGTGCTTAGTTCGATAGATGTCTGCTTCCTACTCATCCAAGGTATAATAATAGAACCTAAATTGAAGAAAACTGAAGCAACATCCTACTCTTCATGTATTGTCACTTCCTACCTAATCAAAATCTATGTATCCCTATAATTGTACTTCACTATTTGAGACACATCTCAATCCGTAACTGAATGTACCACAAAGATATATCAACACATGCTTTGCCACAATATAATGTATATGCCTCATTTCCACGAAGAATTGGCTCAAAGTGTTCACTACAGAGTAAATATCAAGCCTGGTATTAACCAAATTGTTGTTGTTGCAACAATGACCCTCCAAAAATTTTGCCTATGTCAATTTTGGCGCCTACATCAACTATCATTTCAAACTCCATAGTGTAGTCATGTTGTTTGATTTGTTATGTGTGTGTTTTATCCTAGTGTTGCATCTTGCTAAGTCGATGTTTCCTAAGCATTGTGACTTAACCATGTTAATCACTTTAGTTAGTTGGCCCATGCCTGGGTGAACTCATCACTTATATTGACTTAGAAACTTGCCTTCTTGCCATGCACACACTCGAAAAATCACAAAAATCATAGAAAAAGCAAACAAAAGCGAGAAAAACACTCAAAAAAGAAAAAGCACACTCCAAATTGGTGGATACATATGCCCAACTTGAGCACACTCCTTCGGGCTGAAGAAGTGCGCCCTCCTTGAATGCACTCATTCATGCTGAGCAAGTGAACCATGGTTGAGCACACTCCTTTGTGTTGAAGACATGTTCTATTCCTAGGTGAATTCATGAGAAACTTGTTGCATGTGGGCACACTCCTAGAAAATATGAGCCCACTTATCTTCTCTTAAATAATTCTTTCACTCGTCGACAAGTGGCGCTCATGCATGAATAAATTTTTCATGTTAACCACTTTAAATCAACTCGGTTAATCATTCATCTACATAATCATTCTATCTGAGTTGGGTGCACAGTTGGGAATCAAGAAACTCTACATCAACAAGCACTACAGGTAAGTTTTGCATGTCGAATATTTTCATTTCCTTTCATGATTTAACTATCATTCTTTCTTCTTTCGCTGTCATTTCTTGATTTTTAAATTTGATTGCTAGCATTTATGCTCAGTATTCATGCTGTAAGTGTTAATTTTTCGTCGCATGCAAAAAATCTTCACATTCTTCAACCCTTTCATAATCCACTATGAATGCAATAACAACTATATAACCTTGTGGATCTTTCTTTCCCTCATTTCGATCATCAAATAATGCTATTTAAACTTGTTTCTGAGCTTCCAACAAGTAGAGCACACTTCTTGAGCTCGAAGCCCGATCAATCTCGAAAATTGTGCCTAGAATGATCAATTTTTCCTCTTGAGAGCTCTTCTTCACCACGAAGAATTATTCCCTCCCTTGAGCACATCGTAAAGACATGAAGAATATTCCTTTGACCCTTTGACATGCGACAATGTGCCTCCTTTCTCTTGAGTGCATGAGTGCACCTTGAAGGCCTGAATACCTGATTGCATCATCCTTTGTCCCTTTGGAGTGTGACAATGTGCCCTCCCTTTCTCCTTAAGCACATGAGCAAATGGTGAGGCTTCAAGACCTAAAAACACTCCCCTTCAAACCTTCAAAGTGTGACAATGTTCCCTTTAGGTTTTGTTTCACTTACTTGAGCACATGAGCACACTGCAAAGCCTTGAATGACCCCTTACACCCCTTTGTGCTTTGGAAGTGGACCCTACCAGTTTGCATGGCCATTTTCATATGCATGCAAGTTATTTTGTGTTGTTGTTCATAAATTTTCATATCCAGTTACATGTGATTTCTCTTTGTACATAATTTACAATTATTGTTTCATAAGTAGGTTGCTTTAAGATAATATGATCATTATGAGTGTGTTTCCAAAAACAGGTGTTCAAGCTACAAGTATTGTCTCTCTATCATCATCTGTTGGAGAAATGTTGCCTCATAAAGTGGCCTCCAAAGAGCTCTCAGAAGAAAGCACTTATGAGTTTGTTGAAGTTACAAAGCCAAACATTCCCATATATGAAAACACCCAATGCTTTATTTATAAGACTATAGAGGTCACATGGAGCAAGATATACAACACATTCATGCAGGAGAAGTTTTTTTAGGACATAGAAGATGTGCATGTGTACATCAACATCAGTTAGTCTAGGATGCATAGGATCGCATGAAGATTCTCGGTCATGCCATGTGCAGAGGTGATTGAATGGATCATTACACATATGGATGACTCTCACCTTATTCTTCGCAGTAAGAGTGGTGATCATCTCGCCACCTATTATGGTGAAGATATGTAAACATATTATAATATGATCAAGCCCACTGAATATGAAAATGATATATTTTACATGAGATGGGTTGACCTTGACACAAGTGACATTATAAAATCATGGTGTCGAGATCCTACCAAGTTTCGCTATCGCCCATTCGCGGTCTATCTAATAAATATTCTCAAAGATGTAAATCAGTATTTGATAACCATGTATTGTTAATTGTATGGGTGCAACAACATTGAGGTGTTAGAGGAGAATTCGATATATACGCTCAATATAGTGGTGACACGAAATCGAGTTTTCAAATTGGCAGATATATTATCATATGAATTGCAGCATCAGGTGGGTTGGGGAAAAGCATCTTTGAGGGAAAAGTAGGCACTATAATTCTACATGTCTTCATTTATATTAGATGGAATCTATCCACAATATGAGTTCCCAGGAATGAAATAGAACTAAGCCCCTAAAAAAAGTTCTTGGTTTATGTCCACTGCAGAGTGTTATCAGAAATAAGCTTCAAAGGCATGTATGAAAATTTGGCTGAGCACTTCTTTGCAGTTATCTTTGAGATGATATTTGAGATTGATCCTCCTTGCATGACCGATCAAGTGAAGGAGTCACTCTGAGATATCGCAGACTAGTTTGAAGCTCCCGAGGGTAGATACATTAGATTTTTTGGTTGTCAGATATCCCCTCATCTTATGCTGTGATATGTGACCAACAAGGTGATCATGCAAGAAGTAGAAAATCAGCTGGACAAGGGACTATCAGAAATTCTTCACTTGAGGAATAAATCCCCTTGGCCCATCTTTCCATTGAGGATCATATTATATGAGTTAAATAGCCACAAGGCAACAACAACATAGATATAGGAGTTGGAACGCCATCACTTCGACAATAAATACTTTCATGGATATGATCTTAGGTGGGTGGTCAGGAAACATTGCGAAAAGATCGGTCACAATACAAGGTACTCATCAATGTCCACTATAGACGATGAGAAGATAAAGAGATGGTATAACGTGAACATAAAAACACATCCATGGATGGAGACTAGGTCACCCCACGATCCACTAAATCAAGACTTGTAGGTATAGGAGGAGGAATAAATAGGCCCTTAAGTAAAGAAAATTGCTCCTTAGAAAAGGATCACATATGATTCAGTAGGTGAGAGGAGAAAAAAGTGAAAAGTTGATCCTTTGAACATAGGAGCTATCCAAGTAGAACAAAAGAGGAGAGAGGTAGAAGAATAAGAGGAGAAGAGGAAGCATGATGAGTTTCTCTGGAAGAAACAAGAGGAAGAAGAATAGGAGAAGGATAGAAGAAGAAAAACAGAGGAAGTCCCAGGAGAAAGAATTATCACAAAAATTGGAAGAAGAATAGTTGACTCAAGAGATAGAAGAGGAATAGTTGGAGGAGGAAGATACGATCCAACCAATGGAGGAATAACCAAATATTCCAGAATAAAATCCTCTCATAGGTGGTCATATTCTATTTGGATAGATGGGGATCACACCTTCACCGACAGACAGAGTCATGGATGTATGTAGTTTAACGTTCAATCAGCTTATGAAGAGGATCATGTAGTAGAGGCATAGATACTTTCTCAATGATACTCAAAACCCAGTATTAGTTTCTATAGAGAAGGTGATAACCTCCAACACCAGAAGGAATACCAGAGCTTTTATGGCAGTGAATGTGAATAATTTTGAGTACTTATTGAATGAGAATATTTGGCTGAGAAGAGAACATTTTGTGATGAAGAAATGGGCATAACATCTTGCGATGGAGAATCAATGGTTGTCATAAAAATCTTCAACACCATCAAATGACAGTCATCCATGCAGGAAGAATTGGGGCCAATGGAGGACACCATGGCATGATTATACAATGATATGATTCTTTTACAACAAGTGGTGGCAAATCTTGTTGGCATATAGAAGAAGGAATAGGAAGTGGTGAAACTCCTAAAGGTAGAAAATAGAGTAGAGTATCATCTTCAGGAGTGGGTTGTCAAGTATCTAGATGCTCCACAACATTTAGAGAAGAAAGAAAGGATTGTCGCAGAGATGGATAGGGTTCATTTGAGACTCCACCACCAAAACTACATACGTATTAGCGAGTAGTCGATTAGTACCATTATTGTATATAATCAACTACATAACGATTTTGAGCCTCTTACACAAAAGCATGGGATGCCTTCGATAGATACACTTGAAGAAATCATAGGTAGGGATATCATCTTCGTGAAGATTAGGTAATGCATCGAGTAGATAAAGCAGGCATCAGAACAAGAAGGCTTGGAGGTAACCAATGACATTATTCTGCAGTATGCGTTTGCACCAGTCAAAGCACATATGAAATTGTCATGGATATGGAATAATGTACAATCAACATCTAAGAACATATTGACGGAGGCACTAGAGGTACATATGCGCCAGGGAAAATTTTAAGGAGGAAAATTTATCTTAAAGTTTAGAAACCTTGGTGAATCCCACTGGTCCATAATATGAAATCTAAAAAATGTTTGGAGATATTTTTGTAAAAACATTCAAATTTATAATATTTTTATATAGTCTATATATAATTTTTTGGTGATTTTTCGGGTAAATAATTTCATTCTATAAAATTTGGGCGAATCATTTTTACAAAAAAATGGAAATTAGTGAATATTTTTTTTGGAAAAAGTATAGAAAATTAGCCCATGGGTGAATATTAGCCCCTAAAATTTTCCTTGATATGCGCTACATTAGAGACTTGCTAGTTCAGGTCAAAGACTTCTAAACAGAGTTCATACCATGGAACACTTGCCTTACAAATGAGCTCCATGTAGAATAAAATGACTTATCAATTTGATGAGTCTTTGTCCCATTATCATTTTGTCTTATATAACCATCGTCTCATTTGTAATTTTTCTTATGTAATAAATGATATGTAATGAAGTCCAAGGGACACATGTGGAATGTGAATAACCACACATTGGAATGTAATGAGTCATGTATAGAATATGAACAATCATAGAATTCAAAGAGTCATGAGGAAGCTCAAAGATCATTGTTACTTGTTATAAATAGATCCTCATAACTCAAGCAAAGGGACTTTTGTAAGGCTTAGATTCTAGAGTTCTTTCCTTGGCTTCTCTTGTAATACATAGGAAATAGATCATTCTTTGGAGAAGAAAGTTGTGGCTTTGTGTTCCACTATTGGATACATTGTTTCATATATGTAACAATGTACTTGGGATCTTTCACTTTTAATCAAAAGCTCAATGAGCCGACATTTATTTATACATGTATTGTAGATGTAGTTGGACCATTTTGGCTATGTTTATGGTATATGTTGTTTTAATTACATACTAAGTTAACGAACTAATTAGTTGCTTACTTATGGCTAATATTGAATGCATGTTTTTATACTTTAACAATTGTTGCGTGTTATGTGGACTAATTTGCAGGTACTTGACAAGCCTTTCTCTTTCTTCTCGGGTCCCCCTTTAGGATAATACTATTAATTTTCTAACTGGTGGCTCATTTCCCTCACCGGCCGTGGAAGTCTCCCTTGTACACCTTGCATTAGGTGTCTCACAAAGCTCATATTCTTACCTCCCCAAAGTGGTTTTTTTTTCTCTTGTGTTGGATTGTAACTCAGGCATATCTTTAAACCTTTCCAATGATGGCCAGAATGTATGACTAGATGGGACTCCTACACCAAACAATGTGAGGTCTAATTGGGACTTCACATCAGGGAGATCGCCTTACAATATTGACGACATCTAGCACCATCAACATATTTGGCACTAGAAGGAGGGATAGATGACAAGTTGAGCCTCTTACCTTTAATGGCTTCATCCTATATAATAATCCTAAGGTGTTTTTCCGAAACTTTAGATCTTTCATTCCCTGCGGACTTTTTACATAACTTGTCACATTTTAAATTCGATGGAAAGGGTATGATAACCATCCTTGATTTAGTAGTTGAATTAACTCAATTTTGTTTTTCAGGTGGTGTTTATTATCAAGAAATATTCACATGATTGTTTATTCTTACATTGTACAGTCGTGCGAAGCAATGGTGTTATTCTATACCCACCGTTTCTATTTCCTCTTTTAAGCATTTGGTTAATGAGCTTCCTTGTGTTTTTGACAAATATGAGGATCAATATGAAATTGATGAAATTGATCAACTTATAATGGAATTGAATGAATCCCTTGAACATTTTGTTGATTGATTATTTCATCTCTATTATCAATTTCCAGACGATGATGTGGAATCGTAGTTCTTGGATGAGAAGTTTCATTTCTTGGTACAGATGTCAAGAAAATATTTTGAATCTAATTCATTATGTCCTCCTGATATGAAATAATTTCATCATCTTGAGGAAGAATCGTACCTACTTTTTTTCCCATGTCATCCCCCTTTTGATGTTCCGTATGTTGGACTTGAACCAATCACTAAACTAAAAGATCACTTTGTTGATGAAGAATTACTTTTTCTTGCACATCTTTCCCCTAGTGATGATTCATTTGATCCTATCAATCAACCATCTTCTAATCTTGATATTCCACGAGTCAATCCTTCACCCACTGATCAAATTGGAGCCTTGGATGATCATGACCCTGATGACTTCCTTTTCTATGAATTATATGGTCATGATTGTTTAATTAATATGGATGAGTCTTTACTCTTACATGAAGATTTTGATTTCCAGTAATTTAAATGGAGTCTGATGGGATTATCAAAGATTTTCTTTCAGGTATATCACGTTTTGATCAAAAGGATGACATGCTAATCATTGAAGATTTTTGCAGTAATCTTGAAATTCTATCTTTTGTTGAATCTCATGATTTAAATGATGAATCTAGTTTTGATAAGTAGCTGATCAAGTATTTCTGCACTGAAAATTAATTCAAGTGAGTAGGTAACTTCAACCTATGTTGATGGTTATGTCAAGTTCCTATCACCATAGTGGCATTTGTGATTTCGGTCATTTTATGATTATTTTGCACAATTTTATCACTAGTGTCATCACATGGGATGTTGACTCTCTCCTGAGGGACACTTATTTTCTTCACATAAAAATTTTCAACCCCGAGGAGAGGAAATTTAATTTTAGTATTGAACTTCCACCACTACATCCCATATCATAAGATCTCTAAACTGTAATGTAGATACAAGGAAGAATCTTAATGAATATTTTTCATCATCCATTAAATAGTATCTCATGCACAAAAGCACGAATCATGGTCAACCTGATAACATTGCTTATGACGTGGATCTCTCATGCACAAAAGCACGGATCATGGTCAACCTGATAACATTGCTCATGACATGGATCTATCTTTTTTCAATCTTTCCTGTCTAGATTTCCCTAAAGGTTATTTCCATGATCCCATTATGGACTCATTAGAAAATTATTTTCAATTTGGACCCATGTCTCGTGGCCTACACTAAATGAAGTCTTGTATGGTCATGGACTTGGTAGTTTCTAATATTGTGGAGTGTTTCATTTAAAGATTAGTTGAGTGTTATACAACATTGTTGTTGCACATTTTGTTTCCATTGGTTAGTTCATATGTTTGCACGGTTTCTATGGTTAACTCCATTGTTGTTTGTTTTGGTTCTACACGATCACATCCTTTGGTCCTGTTGTGGTACCCAACAATCCCCTATTATTTATAGTTAGAACATTTAAATAATGGGGACCCTTTTAATTTTTTCTCTAGGTTTTATAATAAATAAATTAATCATAATAGATTTATATTCCAAAAATTCCAAAAAACCCATAATATGTCATTTTTGGTTATCATTTAGGCTTAAGTCCTAGTTGAATAACTTAGGTTTCCTTTTTAAATAAAATCATACATTGCAAATGTTTAGAAGCCATGATAATATCCCTTATCAAATGTTGTGATGCGAAATGTCCTTTGCAAATAAAGCTTCTCTCAATAAAATGAAGAAAACAAAGGAAAAAAACTCTCCCGAACATAAATCTTCATCTAACCCACCACAGAGACACGTCATTATCGTAGATCGCAAGTCACACATCCCTACCGGCTCTTTATTAGCTTATACATATCTATGTTGCGATTGTGATATAAAAGAAATGTTGCCTGATCTACGATGTTATGTATGCGATATTGCATATTGCAAATCACAACATCACTTAAAATGAAATACTTCGAAAGAATATTTGTGATGTGAAATTTCTAACTAAGCTCCACTTAATGAGGATTCGTGTGTACTTGGATTTTCATTAATTTTCAAATATATTGGTTTTAATGTCCCTCGTTTGACGAAATTGATTTAATTGTAAGGTTGTTATTTGAAATGTATATATTTGTCCCGCATTCCCTTTTGTCCTTGGAGACCTAAAACATTCCTTTGTGTTTCCTTTCTGCAAGCTGATACTAATAAACAACATTCCGTTGAAATTTCCAACGCGAGAAAGAAAGGAAAATGGTCATTTGTTCAAACAAAAGTAACTCGGTCCAAACTAGAAGCGAAAAATATGGCTCCATTATTTACATACACTACATGCACGCCAAATTTTGGTACTTCCTCCTGGGAATCAATGTACAATCTATTTGAAGAAGAAAGCCTCGAGGTAGTAGCGGTCAAGCAAGAAATAGCTGACGCCTCATCATCATTTGAGGCTACATTCTCTGATGTCACCAATTCCTTTTTTCACTGAATTGTTGCGCACCCTAAAATCTTACCCTATGTAGATATGATCAAGTGGATGATTGATAATTTGAATATCGAAGATAGGACATTATTGACATCAAGGCAAATGATAGTAGGATCCATCAGATCTGCAGATTTTAAGAGAATGTATCATTTTCCAAACCCTTAGAAGATTTACGACAAGAAGTTTCTTAAAAGATTTCTAGAGAACAACAAATAGAGTCAAAGCCCATTAGAAAATGGAGACGAGACCCAAGCAAGCAAAATCATGATCGTAAGGGTATGTATTATTTATCTTCTCTTGTCAGTATGTTCTGTTATGTTGCTGCTATGATATGTAGATTGTTTGGTTCTCCGAACACACTAAAATCTATAGTTGAATGGGTTCCCTTGATTGAAGTTGCTTCTAATTTTGAATTTATGGATTGGGCTACCATCTTTTCTAATAATATTGTGTCAAAAATCTTAGAATATAGGCAAAATCATAGTGTTTTAGAGAGAATCATGCCCTTTTTATATGAGTGCCTATATTATGGATGCTATTTGTTTCTCTTTTGATTTTCCTTCAATGGGATGGAAATGGACACTCGAAGACCCTACACCAATTCACTTATATCATGATATCCTATGGGAATCTAAGTACCAACCTCATTTTTACAGAATTTGCAATAAAGTAATGCTACCTTTGTACAAAGCAATTTTTTATCGAAATGCCCCCAAGTTGTCTCAAGAAGCCATGATAGACTTCACTGTTGTTGGTAGTTGGTTTACTAAAGAAAATTTTACTTATGTCAGAGTATTTGGGAGTCTTGCGACCCCACATGTTCTTACTATTTATGTTCTTGATAAGCTTATGGCTCAGGAAATTTCCCATTAGACCGTAGGTCATGGTGTGACTAAAGTCTTAAAAGAATCCAAGAAGGCTATTTGGCCACAATTTTCTATTCAATGTGGAGTCTATGCTCTTGAAAATTACTATCATGTTGTCTTATAAATCAAACAAATTGAGGGCATGCAGCTCCCGACTATTCCTCCTAGATAGTACAACCCTTAAAAGGTCATTCATGATTTCACCACACAGGTTAAAATAAGGCCATTTGTTCGTGAACCTGATGATTTTGATGATTTGTTTGATACATGTGAGTCATATAGACAGGTGGAAAATTTAGCACAAATTCAACTGGGCCCCAAGGATTTCGTCTAATTCCAAGTATACATAAACAAAAGGCTACAAAAACTGCAATTTGAATGCTTGATTGCTTTATAGCCATAATTTCATACAAGGAAGTCTTTTCCACCATCTATAAAGGAAACATAAAATATGCCAATTACTGCACTCTCAGAGAAACAAATAGAAGATCTCATGTGTACTAGTGAGCTTGATAAAGTCTGGGATCAATTCAACAAAGAATTATATAGCACACAGGAGAAGGAAGTGCATGGTTCAGCTTCAATGGAGATAGACAAGACTCTTGTAGCTAGCAAGACAAAGTCTCCTGTGAATGAGTCATCAAGTCAAATAATGGATAAAGAAGTTATCTCAATAGTTATAGTAGAAGAGATTCCACCTCTTGATATTTTCTATAGTCCTGAACACCGTGTTATTGTTAGTCAACAAAAGAAGAAAAGAAGAATGGAACATTCTCAGGAACTTCTTCCTGGAAGCATCCCATTAGATGTGGTATGGAAATATTATCAAGATAATTCATCTGATGATTTAGCTAATCTTTCACAATATACAAGAGCCTATTCTACGACCACCATTTTCAAATCTACTGAGGTTCAACAATTGGTTAAAGAAAAAGATGAAAAAATCTTGCAGTTAGAACAAACATTACTTAATTCAAGACATGATATTGAGCAAGAATGGAAACTCAAGTTGTCAAAGTTACAAACTGAGTTTAATCAATTGAAAGTTCAAAACAAAACTGATATTCAAAGCCGAAATGCATAGATTGACCAACTTCAACTTAAAATAACTCAGATACAGAAGGACACTGATATTGAAGGATTCAAAAAAGAATCCAACGAGATTAATTCTCTCCTCGCCCAAAAACAAGTGAACTTCTGTAAGAAGTTGAAGATCATTAATGACCTTTGCAAAAATAGTGACCCATTGACTGATCAAACATCTGAATTAAGAACATACTATGAAGACATCAACAACAAGATTTCTGACTTCATCACTTGGCAGGACAGTACAGAGGGAATATAAGCGAATCTTCACAACATACAAGAATCATACAAAGATACTATTTTCATAGATTGGGATATTAGATTAAAATAGGCTGAAGAAGCAATTTACAGAGCGAGAGACCTAGCAGGGCAAGTTACCAAAACTGTTAGAGAAAGTCTAGCAGATGCTAATCTTATTACTGAGTGCCCAGGAGAATGCCTTCCAGATACTCAAACACTCATGGAGTATTGGCATAACAAATCTAAGGAAAAAGAAGATAGCATCAATAAATTATCTAAGTTAAATCTTGAATATCATCAACAGTTCTTGGTAAATCCCTATGGTCAATGGTTAGTTCTTTGTAGCCTTGTTAATACAACTGAATACATGCTCCCACCTCTTTTAGATGCCTTGTTTTTGGGAAATATGCGGATTAGGCCAAATCATCCCCCAAAATTGAAGCTGATGGAGGCTATTTATAGGTTACGAGAGAAAATGGGAGAGCAGTCAACTTCCCATCTTTAGTTTCTTGTTAAAATTGAAACTATTTTTGTCTTTTTTTTCCCTATTTTGAGGAGTGTTTGTTCTAACCTCATAAAAATATGCATTTTCTATTTTGATAGTATAACTTTTATTTATAAATACCCTCTCACGTCTTTAGAGAAGTGGTTCGAAATTTTTGTAAGAAGAATCAAGGAACTTGCACTTCTGTATTTCTTTGATAATTTTAATAGAAATGATGGGCCAAAGACTGTCTTCTTCCATGAGTAGAGCACCGATATATGTGGTACTATTATCTTTATATTGATTCTATGCTTTATGTTTAAAAGTCAGTCAAATTTTATCACTGTTTTTTTATATGCAATATCACAACTCAATTAAGCATTGTTTCACTATTGAAGAGTGTATTAATTTTTATCTTTAGTTGTATGTATGAAATGGTCTAGTTTTTATGTGATATGTGCTTAACAATTAAATTGATTAACTATTTAATTATTTTTAATTCATTTTAACTCTTTTAAGTGTTTGATGATCTATATTGTGTTTCATTTATAAATAAATCTTTATAAAATTGCATATGAAAAGTTAGTTATATCTCGAGAATTAGATAGATAGATATATATTTATTTATTTGCATTCATATTTACTCTATCAAATCACTTTCACCCCATCTATATTACACCTCAAATTCCATCATATATTTGAACAAGAAATTGGTCCCTATATCCCCAGTCGGAACCACTATCCCAAATGGAAAATGAACAATATTCAAGTTCCTGACCAAGTGGTTTCCCCGATGTTGAGGCCAGGACATTCCAATCCTTCAACATTTTTGGTGCTAGAAGGAGGGCCCCGACTATGAATGGCAAAAAGAGCTGAACCTAAATCTGAAGGCCATTCTAAGAGTCACTCCCCCTCAAGATCACCTCCAACTTCTAGATCTTCATCTAAAACTCCTACTTCTAGATCAAAAGTTGAACAAACATCTACAAAATATCCTAGATCACTACCCAATCTTCTGATCCACCTTCCTCTCATCAGGTACCAGAGGTTGAAACCTTAATTGAAAAATTGGAAGGTATTTCTATTTCTGAAGAAAAACCTCAATGATAAGAAATATCTGAAGGTAGTGTATCTTCATATTTTCAACCTACTCGGATTTTAACTCATTCTCAAAGTGAAAAACTTGGAGTTACTCCATTCAAGTTTCCTCTTCCTTCTTTCTGAAAGAAGACTAAGAAATCTGAGTCACAAACATCCACTAGTGAGATTTTGTCAAACTCACCTCCACAAACACCTTCATTCCATACATTCCCTCCAATCAATCCTCCTGTTCATACCCCTTCTTCTCAAAGTATTGGTTCTAGTTCATCTAACACTAATACACAATATTCCTCTTCTTCCACACAATCTCTTTCTACATCCACCTTTACCCAAACTCCAATAATGGAAGGAAAACAAAAACAACCACCTCCACCATGAGTTAGACCATGGGCCAATCCTGGAGCTGTATAAATTCCAACACCTATTCATGATCTACCTAAACATCCTAAAAGATGGCTACCAAAATTTAATCCTGATGATGGACTACCTCCTGAAGAAAATCTCCACAATTATATGTTAGCCATTAATCTGAATGGAGTAGTTGAAGAGGATTGTGTAGTAAGATTATTTCCATACACTTTTGAAGGATCTGCAGGTTCATGGTATTTTTCATTACCATCAGGTTCCATTACTAGCTAGGACATATTTGAAGAACAATTTTAACTAAGTTTGGTGATGATCACACTACTGCTACTTTGATTAATGATCTCTCCAATCTTAAAGCAAGTCCCAATGAAAAAATCAAGGATTTTAATTCTAGATTTAATAAACTCTTGAATAAAATCCCAGATACATCCAAACTTGGTGTTGACGTACATAATTAGTGGTATATATCTACCTTACCTTCAAATATCACAACTTTTGTCGATAGGGCTAATAAAACTACTTGAGTAGAAAACATGACAGAAGCATTAGCAATTAAGAAAAGGATACTTTCTTTATAAAAAAACACTGCACAGGATGAAAGAAAAGCCAAGAAGGTTACATTTAAGGATGAGCCAAAGAAGAAAAATCCAAAATATCCTTTTGATCTTGAAGGAGAAATTACACAAATCTATGTCTAACGAGATGGTCGAGATTGTTAGTGTCGGTATCTTCATCCCTCCATCAGTGATCAAATTTCTCTTTTTGCATGCATATTAGGTGTCTCATCCGATCAGCTGCATTCCATTAGGTCATGGATCAACTGATGGTGGTGGTTCTTTGTCAATTTCCCTCATGCCTATCATCTGCTAGCCTATTTTCACATGTACAAGTCATCTGCTGTCATTTTTATTTCATTCCATTTGCAAAAGTCATTTTAGGGTTTTTAGGTCTCATTAGGTCTAGGGTTTGTCACCATGGTCTTCAAAAACTCAATAAGAGGTCAGCAGCCACATGAGGATGTTTAATAAGTTCATAAAATCACAAATTTCACTAATGATTTGCTTCATAAAGGGTTTTTACCTCAAAACTCTGTTTTTGAGGTGAAAATAGAGTTTTTCTATTTCATGTAAAAATTTTATGTAATTTTAATGTTTACATATGTAATAAAGCTTCAGAAACAACCCTTGGTCACCTTGCCAACTCCAACACTCTAGCCACTGTAAAGAAACAAAAACATCTAAGAAACAGTTCATTAAATGATAAAAAGAGCCAAACTGCAAAAAACAAGGTTTTTAAAGCGAAGTGAATTCAAGTTTATGAAAGTGGGTTTCTAAATGAAAAATTAAAGTCAAGATGGCTATAAAGTTTTCTTTGGGGTTTGAAAACTTCATTTTGTGCAAAAGAGAGAGCAAGAGGGAGAAAATCGCATTTTGAGGAGAAAGAGTGAAATTTGCAGCAAAATTTCAAATTGTCACGGCGTGACGCACCTAGGCACTGGTGTGATGCACCTACCTGGCGCTACACACTGGGCGCAGGTTTTACAAAGGAAATTGAACGGGCGCTATGCATAGAAAGTGTGCTACGCACTTGGGCGTTGGCGTGACGTATCTTTTGGCTGAGCTCCAAAACGCATTGCATTGATTTTACAAGCCTCCAAATTTGCAAATAATCTCTCAACAAGTAAGTACACCCTCCCATCTGGCCTAGCAAGAGATTTTTTCATCCATGGTGGTTTGAATGTTGAAAAATGAAACCCTAGTTGCTCTCAAAGTTGTCTTGCCAAGCTTGTCTAGGGTTTTGTTGTTTTTGTTGTTTTCACCCCCTTGTGATTATTTTCCTATATCCCATCCCCCTGCACTAAGTTTCCCTAAATCCCTTCCTCTTTCCCTCTCCCATTGACACTCACCTTACTCCCTATCACCAAACCCTAAGCCCTATACATAATTCCTACCATTCTCAAAACCCTAATTCCCATTTCCCAAACCCTATCATTCCTTAAAACTCTACTGCCATCATCAAAACCCTCATTCACAGTCCTACTATCAGTCAATCCTTTTATCCCCAAAAGAAAAACAACAGTCACCCTATATTTGAGAAAATCTCTTCATACTCATCATTCTTCACTCCACATTTGCAAGTATGGAAACAGATTCAGCATATGAGAGGGATGATGAAACTATCAGTGATTCTTCCTTAGAGGCTCATGCACCAAGAAAACCACATAAAGGAGGAAAACACATCCAGGAGGAGCCCACCACTCTCACAGAGTTACTAGCTTGCCCTCTTGCAGTAACATGTTTTAAACATTAGTCTTGCTACTAGTTTTGTGAGATGGTGGAGAGGGTGAAATATCACCATGAACTTGCTAGGTTATTTGTTCTTCATCTTCACAATGGCCAGGTGAACCTAGCTGGTGTCTCCTTCACTTTGACACCTGAAACTATTGTAGCAGCAACAGGCATTCCTAATGTGGGAGAACAGTGGAATAAGGGACAACATGTGGGCAAAGAGCATTATGAGCCTTACATCAAGGCTAGTTATCAAAGGAAAATCAGTAGGGTCTTTCCTTTTAGATACCTACAAGACACTTATGCTCCACTCATGAAACTCATTATCAAATATTTCACCTGTGAAGGGAGGTTTTCTCGTTTGTATACTTATCATGTTAGATTGTTGATGCATTTCACTAGAGTGAGGATGATGAACCTCCCCTATTTCATATGCAGAAATATTGAGAAGATGGCTACATATGTGCAAAGGAAACCTCTTCCTCAGTAGTTCAGTAGCATTTACCATTTTTCATTGATCAAGATTGTTGTTTTGCATCAGCTAAGCTTGCTGAATATTTCATGGGATACCTTCATTTCACATGAGGTTTTCAAAAGCCCTCAGGTGACCTCATCAGTGCTTCAAGAGGAAGGAGGGCCTTCAAATCAGCCAGAGGTTCATGAGACTGAAACAACAGGTGTGCCAGTGTTTGTCACTTATGAAAAAGGCACAAGGAGACTATTTGCAGCTGCCAAACGAGTATTATCTCCACCTGGGGTGGAAGGGGTCTCATTTCCTTCACCAGACCACAGGCAAATGCTATCTTCACCTGGGGTGAAAGGGGCTTTGCCTTCTTCTTCAGCAGTACAGGTACAGGATAAAGGAAAGCAACCATTGCATGATGAAGGGCCTTCTGAAGGTCAGGACAAAGATTTTGTTTTGGTTCAGGATGAGGATATTGATTTGAGTTCCCAAAACTCAAGACTCAAGGAGGTCATCAAAGAGAAAGAAGCTGACATCCATGCCTTATCACTTGACCTTGAGAGAGCCAAGTGGATCATTAACTTCCTTGAGCAATAGAACAAACAATTGGAGGATAAACAAACAATCATGGAGCTGCAAACCATAAGGGAAAACAAGCAAGCAACAAAAAGAAGGAAAGTCAAATTGACACCCCTTGAGCAAGAGATTGATGCTGACCGGGAATCATGGCTAGAGAGGGTGAACATTCACTTGGAGAAATTGCTTGAGAAAGCCAACAAGGAGAAAAATATGTTGCACCACATGGCTTATCACTATTTGGCCCGGAACAAAATTTGTAAAACAAGGATAAGAAGCCTAAAAGCCAAGTTAAAGAGAACTTTGAGGAGCAAGAAAGAGCAAGATAAGCTCAAGATCTTGGCTGAAGCTTCATTGGCCCAGCATAGCACCTAACATAGATCACACATGCCAAATTTCAAGAAATTTGGTGAAATTTTTGGCATTTTTGAATTTTTCAGGGAAAAAACAGGTTTTTCCGATAGGTTTTTCCAGCTGTGAAGTTTTGACACATTTTGGACCTCCAAAAGGGCCAAAAACACCCTAAAAATGCCCTTTCTGCCACTTTTTGGCCACACAAGAAGCAGTCTCGGGAGATTGCATTTTTGGAGGTACAAATGGACTCCAAATCAAAGAATTCAAGTTGTTTCGGAAAATAGACTCGCCAGGCTTTCCAACGAGCTATCTTGCACCTGATTTGGACTTCAGGAAGCCTTCCAAAAGTGGCTTGGAAAAAGCACTATGCACAGAAAAATGGCACTACGCATAGGATGAAAAATTGCCAATTTTGCCTGTTTGCTCAGAATTTCGCCTAGTTTTCTTCCAGTTTGACTTTTTCTCTCTTATGGTCAAATTCATGATGTGATATGATGTAAATAGATGTACTATGATGTAAAAATGATAAAAATTGACTTAAGGAGGTAGATACATCAGTTGTAGGTGGTTTTGAGCTGTAATGAATTGGTTTCCTAAGTTTTAGAGGCAAGTTGTTCCACTGCCTATTTTTGTGTTCCTAGTTTAGATATGGTTGAAACCACCCCTTTTCTCATGGATTCGACCCCTGATGGATAGAACAGGTGGTTTGGATGTCTATATCATGTGTTTTTCAGTCATTTGTCAGGGTTGGACTCTTGTGGATGCTTTGAGCACTATTGTACATCATTTCTGCAGTTTGGCAAGGAAATAGACTAGGGTTTGCAGCATTTTGTGGGATTCTTGTGGCAAGGTGAATTAGTATTGTTTTTTCCTCTGTGATTCAAGTTATCATATGTTTATGTGTGCCATTATCTCTCTCTTTTCTGCTTAACTAAATGAATCAAGTTTAAAGGTGGAATTCATTGATGTTTCAATGCTTTGCCTTAGGGTTTATTTAGCTTTACATGTTTTCTACTGTTTGAAGAGGACTCATGACACTTTCATGCCCTCTCCAACTCCTCACCAGTCTTAAGACTCTCCATTACACCTAATTCTAAGTACTAAAACACTTTCCTACCTCGCCCCACAGAAACCTCTGCAAAACTGAGTTCATTCCCCAGACCCAAAATTGCCTTCCTCATCTGATCCAGCAAACAATCATAAAACTCAATCAAACTCCTCTGAGCATATACCTAGCCTAAAATTAATATTTATATCAGTCATCTCAAGATTTACTTGCCATATTTTCCTGAGATTGACAAGGAGAGAGTCCTCTCCCGACCTGGTAGGGCTACCTACCAAGTTAAGCGTGGTTTGATGTTACCCTAGACCTGCCTTTCTCAACCTGAGGTAGATCCAGGCCCTAATAGAGATTAAAAAACAAGTGGTTGAATCTTCAAAGAAACCTTTTAGGCCCTTTAAAATAACTCAGACTTCGACCTCCCAACCCCCCAATGTCATGTCAAATGTAGAATCAGATGAAGATGATGATGAATAAGCAATAGTTAGGTCTGTCGATGATTCTCAAGATGAAGAATTTTTAGAAGTTCATGGGCTTTGGGATTTTATCCTCCCCACTTCTGACAATGAAGAATAACATGAAGCCTTACCTGTAAGTAAAAGAAGTAAAGGACCACCTAATTCTCCTCAAACAATCCAGAAACAAAAAACTTCTGTTTCTTCTACTAAAGAAAATAAAATCAACAAACCAACCCCTTCTTCTTCTTCTAATCCCTCATCCACATCAAAAACTTTGGTTGTCTTTGATAACATTGAGTATAATATAGTGGAAGATATGAAAGAATTTAAGGCTAACATTTCTTTATATGAAGTTTAAAAATTAAAACAGTAGGAGAGGTATCTTCTTAATGAATTGAATGTGTCTCCTTTACCAGTTGTTGTTGCTTCTAAAGCTTATCGAGGAATAGGTAAGCCTCTATCTAATTCTACAGAGAAAGTCTCTTCCACAGACACTATCTTGATCGGAGACAGATCAAATTCTCACACTCCCCCATTTCTTTTAACTTTTGAACTCTTCAATAAAAATGTGCACAATTTCTTAGCTAATTCTAGAGTGTCATCAAATATAATGCCCCAATAAATTTTCTCAAAATTGAACATATATCCCCAAAAGTCTGTTGTTCATATAGTGCAACTCGATAGAACAAAATTTAAAGTATTTGGAGAGATCAACTCAGTCCGCATTAGAATTTCTTCTAATTTTGAAGTATTTCAAATCATTGACATTCTAGTTGGTGATATTCCGGATTTCTATGGTTTAATCCTAAGTAGAGATTGGTCTAAAAAGTTACATGGTTATTTTGCTACAGAATGGTATCATATGTGGTTTCCATATAATGGAAAACAAAATCAAAACTGTGTGGACTGTGAAAAACAAATGAATATTCGGTAACAGATCTAGATGGAGAAAATGAACAAGTCATCTTCACTAGTAATATCCTTGGGAATTATTTCTCAGAGTCTTTTTGGGGTAACTTCAGAGCTCAAGAATCACCTTTCTCAGTTAATTCTGTCACTTTGCAAATTGAAAACTATTCACAGACAGATTTATCCAAGTGTGTAAATTATTTAGATAAGCCTTTAGTTAAATATTTGTTTTGGATTTTATATTTTGATGGATCTAGATCTAATGATGGTGTTGTAGCAAGATGTGTCTTAATTAGTCCCAATGGAGAAATAACAATGCTAGCTTGTCGATTAAAGTTTGAGTTTACAAACAACGTTCTTGAGTATGAAGCTCTGGTTCAAGTCTTGTGCAAAGAAATATCTCTTGATGTCCAATACCTTAAAGTATTCAAAAATTCAAAAATTGTTATCAAACATGGGAGAAATACTATTCATTGTATCTCCAACCATTTGAAACATTATTAGACTCTAATTCAATCTCTTACTTCACATTTCTTGGCTTTCGATATTTCTCCAATCCTTAGACTTCAAAATGCCAGTGATGATTTATTAGCCAATATCACATCCAAAATAATCTCGCCTGAAGATTTCAATATAGATCGATTTTCGATTGAATTAATTTTCCTCCCTTCCATTCTAGATAACATTACAAACTAGCGTATGTTTAACGATGATGGAGATATCTTAAGTTTCTTAACATCTGAAGAATCATATTTTGATCAGATAATTGACGAAGATGAACATGACAAACAGATGAAACAAGTAACTGAATATAATTCTCTTCCCAAGTTTGTGGTTAAACTTGAAAACCTTTATGATCTAAAAGATAGATTCAAGAAAGTATCTAATTGTAAACTTCAGAGTTCAACATTGTGGTTTGAATTAGTAAACCTTAGATCTAAATCTAAACCTCAAAATGTCAATTTAGGTATGAGTATTTCTCCTGATAATATATTATTTTTTATTCGTTTTTTGAAGAAATATAAAGATGTCTTTTCCTGGAATTATGAAGATCTAAAGACTTATGATACTTACATCAACCAACACACCATCTGAATGATGCCTGGTGTCAAGCTTGTTCAGCGAATATTAAGAAATATTCATCCAAATTTGTAGAATCCAATAAAAAATGAATTGAATAAACTCCTTAAACAAAAAAAACATTTTTCCATTGAGGCATTCCAAATGGGTATCTAATTTAGTACCAGTCAGGAAGAAGAATGGTGATATTAGGTTTTGTATAGATTTTTGCAATTTGAATAAAGCATGTGAAAAACACAATTTTCCTTTACCAACTATGGAACAAATCTTGCGGTCAGTCTCTAGTTCTAAGCTTACGTCTTTTCTTGATGGTTTGTCAGGTTACAATCAAGTACTTGTTCATCCAGATGATAGATTATAGACTACATTTAGAAATAAATGGGGAAGTTACGCATATCAGAAAATGCCTTTTGGATTAATAAATGCAGGAGCTACTTTTCAAAGGGCTACAGACATCACCTTCAAAGATCTGATTAACAAAAGAGTTTTTGTTTATTTGGATGAAATTACCATATATTCTAAGAAGATAAACAACCACTATCATGACCTAAAACAAATATTTGAGAGATGAAAAAGATATGGGATTTCTCTTAATCCTAAAAAGTCCTACTTCTCTCTAAGTGAAGGAAAACTTATAGGATACATTGTCTCTAAATAAGGAATCTTTATAGATCTAAAAAAAATTAAGGCTATTTCAGAAATCCCTTTTCCCCATAACAAAAAATCAATGCAATATTTTTTAGGACAAATTAATTTTGTAAAGAGATTTGTTCCTAATTTTTCCCAAATTGTTTTACCTTTACAGATCATGATCAAGAAAAATTATATTTTTAAATGGGGAAATAATGAAAGGGAATCCTTTCAAGCAATCAAACAAGCCATAATTGACACCCCCTCTTTAATCACTCCCAATTTTTATGATCCTTTTATTTTGTATACTTTTTCTTCTGAATTGTCTTATGTTGTAGTGCTAACACAAATCAATGATCAAAATATAGAAGCACCTATCTCTTTCTTTAGTTCAAATTTTCAAGGAGAAAAACTCAATTATTTTGAAGTAGAGAAAAAGGTCTTTGTAGTCTTCAAGACTATCAAACATTTTAGACCTTTTCTACTAAAATCTCATACAAAAGTTATTGTTCCATTCTCAACAGTGAGACAATTACTTGTACAGAAAGAGTTAGGTGAGAAAAGAGAAAACTGGGTAATAGCTCTGCAAGAATATGATCTTGACATTAAACCTGCTAAAATTGTTAGAGGACAAGGTTTTTGCAGATTGATCACTAGAGCCTCAAATATTTCAGCAAATGAAGATTTAGGTAATACAGTTCAAATATCTGAGGTATGTCTTACTAACACTGAATCCCTATATGTTGATATTTTGTTTTATTTAAAGAATGGTTATGCTCCACCAAAACTTAATCATAAAAACAAAAGAGCTCTAAGACTTAAAGAAAAGAAGTATGAGATCATTCATGGTGTGTTATTCAAAATAAATTATGACTATGGTTTATTAAGATGTAAAGAAAAATCTGAGGTAGAAAATTTTTTGCAGGACCTCCATGATGGGTCAGCTAGAGGACATTTTGGAGGAGATACTACTACACATAAAATCCTACATGCTAAATATTATTGGCCAAGGTTGTTCAGAGATACACATGCCTACGTGAGAAAATGCAAAATTTGTTAGATTGCTGCAAGAAGACAAAGGAAATCAGCCCTACCACTCCAACCAGTTAACATTGAACGACCTTTCGAACAATGGGAACTGGACATAATAGGTGAGATTTCTCCTCACTCTACTAAGAAGTACAAGTTCATCCTAACTGCCACAGATAATTTCACAAAGTGGGTAGAAGCAATTCCACTAAGGGTAGCTAATTCTAATAACATTATTGAATTCATCAATCAATTTATTATTACCAGATTTGGATTACCTAATGCACTCATATTTGACAATGCATCTTATTTCTCAGGACACCATATGACTGAGTTCACGTTAAAAAGAGGATTTTAGCTAAAATACTCTACTAATTATTATCCTCAAGGAAATGTCTTAGCAGAATCTACCAATAAAAACCTCATTAGGATTATCAAGCGTATTGTTGATCAAAGTCAAAAGAATTGGAATAAATATTTGGTGTTTTCCTTATGGGATGATAAGATAACTATGAGAGCTTCTATTACAACTACTCCTTTCAATTTAGTATATGGAAATGAAGCTATTCTCCCTCCCAATCTACCTCTTCCTTCATTCGCCTTAGTAAAATTTATTGAAGAACAACCCTCCTCTTCTATACAACTAAGGATGTCTCAAATTCTAAAATTAGAAGAAGAAAGGGAAAAGGCTAAAAAAACCCATGCACATCATCAACAATTAGTAAAATATTCCTTTGATGCAAGCTCAGTTAGAAAAAAATCTTTTCAAATTGGTGACTTAGTTTTGAAATGGGACAAGGCACATGAGGAAAAAGGAAAGCACACCAAATTTCAGAAATTGTGGCTTGGACCATTCCAAATCATTGAACAGTTAGGTCCATTGACTTTTGTCTTACAAGATATACAAGGTAAGAGAGATGCTCTTCCTGTCATTGGACTAATTCCCAAACAATTCTTTTCGTATGACTTCCGTTTTACTGTATTATATGTATATATCCATGGTTTTTTGTTATAAATAAGATTTAGTAACACTTTATTGGCTTTCATTAAAGATCTCTATTTAATTTATGACGTTATCCTTGAAAGTTATTGATTTTAAGAGAAAGCAATTTCAAAATTGAAGATTAGATAAATACTTTAAAACTCTCAAATTTTTATACATTAAAGTTTTAAATCCTTATCACTTCAAACTTCATAAAATATTCATTTTTTATAATCAGTCAAGAAAGGTTCCTTTAACAAAGTAAAAGGCTATTTTGAAATTTTAGTATCTTTAGCTTTAATTGTCATCCATTACTCTTAAGGAGTAGGTGGACCTCCCCACTCATTGTTCATGTATTTTTAGAGTGTAATTAAAAAATATAAGAAACTTAGAAGATAAGAAGTCTCATCACGAGCTTACTTACCATGATCATAAGGAAATAACAGGTTGACATTATCATTACTGGCCACCAAACTAGGATAGTGGCTTGTGTTAAAAAATGAAGAAGTATAAGATAAGGAGTCTCATCATGAGCTAGCTTGTTCAATTCCATTATCACTTGTGAATGACATTGTCATTATCTGGCCACCAAACCAGGATAATGGCTTCTAAAGATCCTTGAAAAGGAAAATGAATCCTCAAAATTACCTCTAAAGATTTACAAAGACTGGATGGCATACTGGTTTGCCATTTGGTAAAAGATAACCTTGCCTAGGCTATGGACACCCGCTGGAAGTAGTGACTCTATATATGACAAAATAAGTTCACCAAAAGCTAAGTTTCAAATATTCTTTTGCTTTATCTTTATTACCAATTAAGGATTGATATTAACGATTAAATATTTTTATCTATAAAAGTGATAAGGAACCTTACAATTAAATGAAACTTTTGATTCAAAGTAATTTTATTTATCTCATTTTCAAATTATTTTTATTTCCTTAGGGTCTTTACTTTTAAGTTTAAAAGTTCATTTACAAATTATCAGAGATAACTGGTTCTTCCAGTGAATCACCAATTTTTGTGGTAACCAATAATCCCCTATTATTTATAGTTATAACATTTAAATAATGGGGACCCTTTCAATTTTTTCTCTAGGTTTTATAATAAATAAATTAATCATAATAGATTTATATTCCAAAAATTCCAAAAAAAAACAAAATATGCCATTTTCGGTTATCGATTAAGTTTAAGTCCTAGTTGAATAACTTAGGTTTACTTTAAAATCACGCATCACAAATGTTTAGAAGCCGTGATAATATCCCTTATCAAATGTTACGATGCAAAATATCCTTTGCAAATAAAGCTTCTCTCAGTAAAATGAAGAAAAGAAAGGAAAACACTCCCATACATAAAGCTTCATCTGAACCACGACAAAGACATGTCATTATCATAGATTGTAGATTGTGAGTTGCACATCCCTACCGCCTCTTTATTAGCTTAGACATCTCTATGTTCCAATTTTGATATAAAAGAAATGCTGCCTGATCTCTGATGCGGTGTATGCGATATTGCATATTGCAAATCACACATCACAGATCACAGTGTCACCTAAAATGAAATACTTCCAAAGAAGATTTCCGATGCGAAATTGTTGACTAAGCTCCACTTAATGAGGATCGGTGTGTACTTATATTTTCATTAAATTTCAAATCTAACGTTTTAATTTCCCTCATTTGAGTAAATTGATTTAATTGGCAGGTTGTTTTTTGAAATGTATATATTTATCCTGCATGTCCTTTCGTCCTTGGAGATCTAAAACGTTCCTCTATGTTTCCTTTCTGCAGGCTAATACTAATAAACAAAATTCCGTTGAAATGTTCAAAGTAGAAAGAAAGGAAAAGGGCCATATGTTCAAATATAAGTAACTCAGTCCTAACCAGAACCAACAAAGATGGCTCCATTATTCACAGACACTACATGCACGCCACATTTTGGTACTTACTCCTAGGAATCAACGTACAATCTATTTGAAGAAGAAAGCCCCAGGGTAGTAGTGGTCAAGCAAGCAACAACTGGCACCTCATCATCATATGAGGCTACCTTCTCTGATGTCGCCGATTCCTTTATTGACTGAATTTTTGCACAGAAATTCTTGACATCAAGGCAAACAATAGTAGGATCCTTCAAAGCTGCAGAATTGAAGAGAATGTATCATTTTCCATACCCCCAAAAGATTTACGACAAGAAGATTCTTAAAATATTTGCAGAGAATAAAAAATTAGAGTCATATCCCATTAGAAAATGGAGACAACACCCAAGCAAGCACAAACATGATAGTAAGGGTATGTATTCTTTAGCTTCTATTGTTGGTCCATCCTGTTATCTTGCTGTTATGATATGTAGACTGTTCGGTTCTCCGAACACACAAAAAATTATAGTTGAATGGGTTCCATTGATTAAAGATTCTTCTAATTCTGAAGTTATGGATTGGGCTACTATCTTGTCAAACAATATTGCATCCAAAAGCTTAAAATGTAGGAAAAAGCATAGTTTTTTAGAGAGAATCGTGCCAACTTTTTATATGAGTGCCTATATTATGGATGCCATTTGTTTCTCTTTTGATTTTCCTTCAATGGGATGGAAATGGACACTCGAAGACCCTACACCAATTCACTTATATCATGATATCCTATGGGAATCTAAGTACGAGCCTCATTTTTTATAGAATTTGGAATAAAGTAATGTTTCCTTTGTACAAAGAAATTTTTGATCGAAATTCCCCTAGGCTATCTCAAGAAGCCACCACAAACTTCATTGTTGTTGGCAGTTCGTTTATTGAAGAAAATTTTACTTATGTTAGAGTATTTGGGAGTCTTGCGGCCCCACATGTTCTTCCTATTTATGTTCCTAATAAGCTTCTAGCCCAGGAAATTGCCTGTGAGACTATAGGTCATGGTGTGACTAAAGTCTTAAAAGACTCCAAAAAGGCTATTTGGCCACAATTTCCTATTCATTGTAGAGACTATGCTCTTGA
The DNA here is from genome assembly GCA_031772625.1 of Pinus tabuliformis. Classification (NCBI taxonomy): domain Eukaryota; kingdom Viridiplantae; phylum Streptophyta; class Pinopsida; order Pinales; family Pinaceae; genus Pinus; species Pinus tabuliformis. The sequence goes on from CM062813.1 coordinate 482,184,997, forward strand.
AAATTACAATCATGTTGTCCTAGAAATCAAACAAATTGTTGGGTAGCGAAAGCTCTGCAGAACGAGTATGGGGTGTGAAGCCCAGAATTTTGGGTAATATTAAGGTAAAAGACTCCACGGAAAGCGCAGAGTGCGAACTATAGTAGGTTGAGTCAAAGGGTAGTCCGCCCAAAAATAATGTAAAGGAATAGTAATAGAGTCGGCCCATGGAGGGATCGCGGGCCAAGGGAGATTATAAATAGAGCGTGGCTTTACGAGGGAAAGGCAGTTCTTTTGGAAGATGGAATGTAATGGATTCTGAAAGGAAATAGATTGAAAGCATTTGTAAGTCCAAGTCAAGGGAGTAGGGTAGAAGGTAGAGGCTCTACAACTGTGTGCATAGAGGCCTAGTAAGTTCGCAGCTGTGTGCATGAACCCTTGCAGCTGAGTGCACAGCGTGGATCCAGATGTATTGGTGAAAATTGATAATAAAGATAAGTTTCTTCTGAATGCTATGCTAATTGCGACTTCACTGTTTATGATAAATGGACTATTGTGATTTTTGCATTTGCTATGATTGAATACATGTGAACTGTGTTAATCTTGATGCGCGAAGTAACCAAAAATAATAACTGTTTCCTTAAAGACTACTTTGACTAGATCATGCCAGTAATAAGTGACTCAATCTCTAATAAGCATGATTAGGATATTCTGATATGCGCGGATCTGGCGCAACCTGAGGCTACAGAACAGTGCGCGAGCCATAACCCACATCCAAGACATCCCCAGGGTGTGGAAACCTGGTTCCAACACCCTCCCCTGCTACCCCGGGTGAGACCTTAGTCTGCGCTTCGCAAGCTGTTGCCAAAAGGGCTGGTAGTTGCGGGGTTTGTTTGGCTAAATAATTCTTCCAAACCTGGGTCAAGCCCAAATAAGCCAACAAATGGTTCCGTTGTCGGGACTGGGATCTACCTAAGGGGTGTATGGTGTGAAAGGCGAGGACACTAGAGGAAAGAGCAACGAAGGATCAGGACGGTAGTAATGGCGAGCGCCATCCAGTTACCAATATTCATGGGAGCAAGAAGTGAAGACCCAAAAAAGTTTTGGTTTGTATTGAATTCAGTATGGAACTCACAGTATATCACAGATGATAATATCAAGAAAGCTGTCTTAGTCAGCACACTATAGGACCGAGTGCTAACATGGTCTATGAAGTATTTGGGCATCAACCAAACGGCGGGGATAGCGGACACATACATTGAGTTAAAGAAGGAGTTCAGCCAGCCAAAATCAGAGTCGCAGTTGGTCATTGGGTTCAAAGAAATAAAAATGCTGCCTGGTGAAACACCGTGGGATCTGGACCAAAGATTTAAGAGTACCATTCGTGAAGCTAATATGACGTTGATCGACAAATGACATTGCACATGGTTTGTGGCGTTGTTAACACCCCATCTGAGGATGGCTCTGTCACAACAGAAGATCTCAACCCAAGCCGAGGCACTAGAGACAACAATGAGGTTATACGCGACCCCGATACCGGACCCAGGGTTGGGAGTTCAGCAACTCCACGCGCAACTTCAGAACTTAAGTTTGGAAGTACAAAGCTTGAAGCAAGGAAGAATGCCTCGATTAGGGGTATAGCCAGAGGCACGATGTATTAAATGCAAAAGCCATGCACATGACAAAGACCATTGCCTAGTCTTCGCGAACTATCTGGCGGGGGGAGGCCCGATGCCATTAAAAGTGGAAGTCCAGACAGGACCAAATGCCATGCCTATGCTCTGGTGCACGATTTTCCAGGAGGGAGGGAAACATGCAACAGATAATTGCCATCTATTACAGAAGTATACCCAGACCTCACAGCAGTTATATTGCAATTTTTGTCGATCAGTAGGACACGATGAGTGAACGTGTCGAAGTTATGACTTAATGATGGAACAGACCCCAACCTACCGGGTACAGGATGAAACATGGGGAGGATTTCAGGGATGAGGTTAGGGAAGAGGATGGGGACCCGACCGAGGTCGCAGACAGATAACTTGTTATAATTGTGGTGAACAAGGGCACTATGCTCATGAGTGCACTAACCCAACTAGGCTCTCATGTCCTTATTGCGAACAGTTTGATCACGAATTGGTAGATTGTCCAACCTTGCTTGCCCAATTGAACGAGAAAGGGGTGCTTCAACCCCTGCCAACCCAGAATGTCCAGATGATGCGTGTAGAACCCCATGAAGGGGACACTAGTATAAATATGGTACGAAGGAACAACGCAATGGTAGAAGGAAACAAGGGTGGGGAGCGAGGTGACCCACCTATGGGGAACCCTACTGCTGAACTAAAGCAGGGAAGAGCGGGGCCAAAAGGGGATTGGCTGAACTTCACAAAAGCCACTACCTTAGGTGGGAAGGACCAAACAGAAGCCAAAATGGACCCTTACATGATCCCCTCCTTTCTTGACGCATGCATGAAATTGCTGCAGAATTAGAAGGCCGTCCAAGGGTTACAGGAATTGATTACCACAATAACCAAATTTAGGGAGCCCCAGGTAGTTCGAAGGATAGCACGACATGCTTTACGCACTGGACGAGAAATGAGAATGACGACGTAGATAGGAGATTATGAAATGGATCAAGTCATCTTGGATTTAGGCTTGGATGCAAATATATTGCCTAAGAAAACTTGGGAGCATATAGGCAAGCTCATACTGCAATGGTCCCTGATTCAACTACGAATGGCCAATCAGCAAAAAATCTTACCAATGGGCCAATTGCAAGGGGTGACAGTGGATATCGATGGTGTAACGACCCAGACCAATTTCGAAGTCATAGAGCTCATTGATGATAGAAATCCTTACCTTGCTTTGCTCGGGATTGACCGGGCCATCGACATGAAAGGGATCATCAACTTGAAAAGGCGCATGATGACTTTTGAGAAGAAGTCACTTCACGTAGTAGTTCCGCTGGATCTAGCGGAAGGGGAGTGCTACACAGAACCCGTCTACGATGAGGATAATAACGACGACCTGGATTGCATGTATCAGATAACAGCGCAGCACCCCGGTCAGATGTATTACAACGACCATAGAAGAACCGCGTGGGAGTGTGAAAGTATCTGCACTATCGATTCTGAGGAAGAGGCGGAGCACTGGCAGAATCGATTGCAGGAAGTTACAACACTCAATTGTAATAGGGTGACTCAATCGGCACAATGTGAAGAAAGATGCCACCTGGAAGAGCAGGATGCGACCACTGAAGACTAGCTCACATGTGTAGTCCAGGAACAACCCAACGCATCGGCAGACAGGGTGCGCACACCGATAGAAGGATCAGGGAAGCGCAGATACAAGAGAAGGTTTCGACTCCGAACTGGAAGATATGCGCGGTGGTTAAGTTGGCATAAAACGATAGCACGAATAATCCAGGCATATAACGGATGACCAACAACTCAAACAGACCAGAGTGGACCACAGGATCATCAGGCTAGGGGGGACCTCCTTCCTACGGCCCAATCAGCCACTATCGACATAGCTTCTCCTACCAAAGATGGCGTCTGTGACAAGGTTCAACAGCTGTGGGCTGCCATTCGGTGTGCAAAACGATGACTTGGTGAGTTGGAACAAATTGAGGCCCGAACCTGTGACCATAGTATGAAGTTGGATGAAGCCATCGAGAAACTTCAATTAGAAGTGGCCGCCCTAGACGACGGAAAGGAATTGCCCAAGGAAACCAACATGGCTGGCTTTCCTACCTTGAAGCCACAAGGGCACACACACCATAAATCCGTAATAGAAGCAGCAGGACATCTCGGGTTCTTGCGACCCAGGTCAATGGGGAACTGAAGGACCCACGGGAAGGGTTCGCCCTTCTGACTATCCGTCAAAGGATCAGTCCCAGCACCCCAAGCAATTGGAAGAGGGTGCGCGACTATAAAACAGGCTGCTATATAGTGGCGCGATACGACCACCAGCTCCCTGCAGAAACCGCATCTGCGTCCTTGGGGATACGCTGCTGCAAAGGAAAGATGGAAAGTGACCATTGAAAATACTGCTCATGATATGATGGCGCATTTAAAGCACCTTGAAGCGGGTGGCGGGTCAGTAAGGCAAAAGCATAACCACCCAAGTCACATTTATGAGATACCACAAAAACACGCCATCGGTTTCGAAGTTCCATCGATATATAACCAAAGCAAAGGTCACACCACCATGTCGTACTGTCCAGCAAGAGAATTGGTCCATATTACCAACATCATGAGCAACGAGGTGATGGGAAACAGTTCATGGTTTCAGGCATTGCCGTAGCAACACAAAGATATCATCTTGAAAGATCAAAGGCCTACCGCCGTTAGTCCACAGCCAGAGTCGTGGCAGGAAGCAAAACATTATAAATCCCCCCAGATGCCAAGGACCAAGAGGAAACCTCCACTTCCAGACTTTTTTTTATGGCCACCATGACCCCTGTAGGCTAGCAAGTCCACAATGAAAGAAAAAGGTAAAATTGTTATCATCGATTGCGAGGAAGAATAGAAGAGTCTCCCACGAGGTTCGAGGAGGACATCCCTGAGGAGGACCCTGTACAGCCAATGCGATGACCCAAGTATATGCCTCCAAGCAAGGGGAAGAACAAGGTACCCACAAACCTAGACGAATTTAGCAATACAATCACTACCCCCTCTCTCCCGAAAGATGTCCCAGTGGAAAATTCGGTGGTTGGCCATGTCGCAACGATGAAATTCGACACGATGAAATTGGCGAGAAAGCATGGCATGATTTCCATATCGAGGTGTACATGTTCAAGAAGGATGATCTCATATTATTATATGACAGTTGCAGAACCATTGCTCAAAGCCAAGGTTGCTCATTCTACTCCGATTCCGGCAGGCATGTTGGTCAACAACCAACTAGAAGACCGAGTAATACTAGAATGACTTACCTGATTGGGATTGAACGTGGCTGCCCTCCCATGTGATAGTTTGCAACAACTTCATGACAACACCACAATTGAACTTCACGCAAGGGACGACCGCACTGACTAGATACTCCAAGAGCATAAAATTAATATTGAATAGCTACGACTCCAACGCGATGAAGCAGTCACCCAAAAACAACAGATCGAAAAGGAAGTAGCAGATGCCTGTTTGAGTGCTCAGGCGTTAGATATTATAGGGGACTTCCCATTGAAGCACAAATTCATACGTTGGCTACGAAGTTTCGAAGGACCAAAGAAGAGGCCGCACGGTTGTAGCTCGAACTCAGTGCACATATTGCAGAGTTGAAATTACAGGTCCCACCACCAACACCTCTAGAGGTAGTGGTACAACACCAGAACATTATTGATATGGGGTGCACAATGCTTGCATGGTCACTCAAAGAATGTACTGAGTTGCTAACTCAGTCGATTGATATGCTCACTATCCTTTAGGAAGGTCCCATACTCCACAGGTTGGAAGCAGAGGTCCGGGAACTTCAGCACGCCTACGATCAGCTCCGGGGAACCGCACAAACTGTTGCTATCTTGCAACGATTGACTAATATGAGGGAGGTGCATGACATGAAAATCCAAGCTGAAGTCGCGAGACAGAAGGAAGCAGTGGTGAAAGCTCGTATCCAGCCATGGTTGGACGAGGCATTTACAGTTTCAACCAGCATAGAGCATAAGGTAGCACACATGAAGGCTGAATGTGCTAAGATGGAGAAAGCCGAGACAGGGGCAGAAATATTAGTACCACAGGTGGAACAGATGTAGTGCATGATGGAAGAATTTGCTGCTAGTACCAACAATGCATGGACGTTGTTGACTGACCTTCGCGCAAAGATGGACGCACTAGCTTAGTGACTCGGGATGAGTCACGATGATTATGTTGGGGGATTTTTGGGTAGTGAAAGCCCCGAGAAACGAGTATGGGGTGCGAAGCTCAGAATTTTGGGTAATATTAGGGTAAAAGACTTCGCGGAAAGTGTGGAGCGCAAACTATAGTAGGTTGAGTCAAAGGGTAGTCCACCCAAAAATAATGTAAAGAAATAGTAATAGAGTCAGCACACAAAGGGATCGCGGGCTAAGGGAGAGTATAAATAGAGCGTGGCTCTAGGAGGGAAAGGCAATTCTTTTGGAAGATGGAATGTAATGGGTTCTAAAAGGAAATAGCTTGAAAGCGTCTGTAAGTCCGAGTCAAGGGAGTAGGGTAGAAGGTAGAGGCTCTACAGCTGTGTGTGCAGAGGCTTGGTAAGTCCGCAGTTGTGTGCGTAGACCCCTGCAGCTGAGTGTGCAGGGTGGATCTGGATGTATTGGTGAAAATTGATAATAAAGATAAGTTTCTTCTGAATTCTGTGCTAATTGCGACTTCATTGTTTTATGATAAATGAACTATTGTGATTTCTGCATTTGCTATGATTGAATACATGTGAACTGGGTTAATCTTGATGTGCGAAGTAACCAAAAGTAATAAATGTTTGCTTAAAGACCACTTTGACTAGATCAAGCCAGTAATAAGTGACTCAATCTGTAATAAGCGCAATTAGGATATTCTGATCTACGCAGATCTGGCACAGTGCGAGGCTGCATAATAGTGCGCGAGCCCCAACCCACATCCAAGACATCCCCAGGGTGTGGAAACCTAGTTCCAACACCCTCCCCTGCTACCTCAGGTGAGACCTCAGTCCGCGCTTCGTGGGCTGTTGCCGAAAGGGCCGGTAGCTGCAGGGTTTGTTTGGCTAAATAATTCTTCTGAACCTAGGTCAAGCCCAAATAAGCTAACACAAATCGATTGCATGTAGCACCCCACAATTCCTCCTAGATAGTACGACCCTGTTGACGGTGCTAGACCCACCAATATGTCAAGGGGATCTCCCTGGTAAGAAGTCCCAATTAGACCTTAGATCATTTGGTGCAGGAGTCCCAACAGTGGGTTGTAAGGTAATGCCTTGACCACGATGTCGCACAGAGGCAAGTAAGATAACTCTGTCAATAGCAAGCATGTGACTGATGCAGTGAGTCAAGGAATGAGTATGAGAGGTTCCAACACTTCAAACGGAGAGGAAGGTGAAGGTGATTTCTAGGTTGAAAGGGATCAATCCCAACTTGGTCAGGAACACACAACACAAAGGACATGCACATCTTATGGCACAACAGTCGACACGGATGCGACAGTTACAACATAAAAGGTAAGATAACACGAACATCGCTCATAGATCAATCCGAGACGAGTGTGATGGTTGATATAACAAGGTTTAGAGAAAGGTTTTTCTAATGTCTAGCAAAGTAGTCGACACGGACAGTGACATCATTAACAACATATTTAACACATTAACAACAAGATTCATATAATTTCATACAAATTAATTCATATACTTGTACGTAAGTTAAACAACATATATCATTAAGGCAACCGAAGTAGTCCAAATACAATAATAACATATGCATGAAAATGTGTTGGCTTTTATTATATAAAGAAGTGTAAGTCACAATCATACAATACAACATGTAAACCTGCTATCCCCATCAGTGGAACATTACAGCCACATCCGCCTGCTCCTCCAAAGCGATGTACTAGCTCTGTGCAGTGGAGAAGCCAAGGCGCGTTACAATACTGTCCAAGACTTCTTCAAGATAGTCTTAGTAGAAGCTTGGCTAACCAAAAGCCTATACAATGAGTTATGAGGGACTATTTATAGTAAAGGGTGGGTTGACCCTTGACATTCCCCTTTGTGACTGTTCAACTACCCTCATGACTCTTCACCTACTCTATGATTGTTACACTCACTCTTGAGACTTGACTTACACTTGACATGACTCAACATTACAATGCACCTATACCCATGTGAACAATGGCTTGAACAAGCTAAACTAGGCACCACTCTGACTTAGAAAACTATAGAAGTCAAACTACTCGACATCCTCATGCTGATCAATAGTAAAATATTGGTGCCAAGATTGGTAGTCTCTGATAGTGTCCGTGTGTTCCACTGTGACATCCATCTGGAACCTGGACCTTACCTCCATGGCATCCGTGTACACTGCTTGGGCTCCTCTATCCAACTCATCTGAAAGCATGCACATCATTGTCCTCGATGTGGCCAGACTAGCAACATACTTGCCCATGATGTCTACACTAATAGGCAAGTTTGAACTGGTGGTGATGTGAACCAACTAGTTGAGGTACGAGTGATGGAATCGCATATGTGTGCATCCTTGGTCATTCAAGACTTGCTCATCATCTGGATGCATGGAAGTGGGCAATTTGACGTCTCTGTGGTGAGGCATGAGGTCAGTGTCCTATTCCAACTCCGTCTGCTCCATTTTTGCATCCAACTATTCAAAATCCTATTCTATCTCATGAACAAAGTCTTGCCCCTGCAAGGGTTCACCCTGTTCGCTTGATGAAAGCTGTTAAGAAGAATCAACTAATTTTATGGGCGCTGCTTCGTCTGTCGGCACGTGATGTGCCTCTTTCTGAATCTGCTACTGCTGCACTTCCTTCTCATGTTGGTGACACTCTTGTTCTTTCTGGAGTTGCCCCCTCAGCTCATGCAACTCCTTCTTTTATTCTTCCATTCTCTTCTAATCCCTCTGCCTTCACGTGATTCGATTGTCGCGTTGCTGTCTCTTTTGTTGAATACCCATAGCTGCTTGTTCTATAAGTGGATCTGCTTGAAACATGCATCTTTGTTCCACCTCCATGCGATCGAAAATATTTCTCTTCCTTTGTCACGTGCAAGTATGCTTGGATCTGCTACCTCTGCTATTGCTACTACTACTGCTACTGCTGGTGTTCTCTGTGGTGCTGCTTCATGCTGCCGTACTAACCATTCTATGATGAAACTGACCTATTCATTGGGTCTAGAATGATGGTAATAATACCTCCATGAGTCTTCCTCAGCCCAATGAAATTCCCCTTGGATCCAATTGAACTGAACTCTGATGCAGTGATCCTTCACAATGCAATGTGGGTCATACGGGTTGAAGGTTCGGAGGTTGAACGGGTACTTACTCATTTGTTTAGCTTTGACATCTACTTTCTTGACGCTCTGGATCTCGTACAACCCAATCCGCAATGAAAGAGTGGGCCAAGGTGCCTTCTTCTTTTGCTGTAGCCTAGTTTTTAATCTTGTTGAGATATGATACACTACTTCCTGCATGACAAGCACGTCCAAAGGGAACTTTGGCAGAACATGCAGAGGCTTCTTCGCACTGAACACTAGGATGAATGTGCTGTCTGGTGAGGCATACCAATCTGAAATGCCTAACAATGCATTCATCTCTTCTTCTGACATGCAGGGTGGATCATGTTTTAATATAAACCTATACATTGGGGCAACAATATGGTCGGACAGTCATTTGATCACTCTTTTGAAGCTGCACTCAGAGAATAGATTGAAATATGTGCTTACAACAGTCTCCGCTAGTGACCATGCCCACTCTAATCCTAGGAACTCGTGTCGGGCACAAACTGCATCTATAATGTAGGCGGACATATAAATCTGTGTATGCATGCATTCGAGCAACTGTCGAGCCTTCGTGAATTGCTCCTTCAGCTGATGAGCTAGTATGCTGAACCAGTTGCATGGTCTTTCTTCTCTATCTAGTTGGTCCAACGTGACCACCCAAATCTAAGGAAAGGTCTCAGTGATCGCTTGGCCACTCAGTCAACATTTGAATATGACCAAGTATTGGTATGCCTTCCTCAATATCTTTGTCTTATAGATCCAGTTAGTGGTCATCTTGAAACGAGTTGGCTCCTTTACCCAATCCTTCAGAATATCTTTGGAGTGACCTCTGCGGTTGGGCAAGCTGAACGAAGGGGTCATGACAGTCATGGGCTAGTCCATCTGATACATCTCATCGTAGACTCGTGCCCAGAAGGTTGCAAGATTTGTCCCATTGAAATTTCTCATGTTCATCGTCTCGGGGTCAGTGTGAAAGATGATCCAATGAATCATATCCGCACATGGGAATGTAGGGTATCTGCATGGAATCCGTTACAGGCCAGACTTATGAATGTTTACATACACCTGACGGTATTCAAGGTCTTCCCGAAAAGCACCTGTGAATGTTTCATACACTTCTTGCCACTTCAGTTTGATGTCCTTGTCTAGATACATCTTCGTATCTTCATAGATCATCATGCTAGAGGACACCTGTTCAATTGCTATTACAACGGAAACACCATCAGTGTCCTGGGATCCTGTTCTCTTGGAAACCATTGAGACAGATGAACACCTGAAAGATCTAGAAACAAGAAGAATTAATGGCAAGAAATATGTCAGTGAAAACAAAGCGAATCTGGGGAAGGTCACAGCACAAACCCGAGGCACTGATGAGCAAGATTGTGCAAATTTCATTGGGAGGCTGAGTGACTGGCTACCATAACTATGCAAATGGAAGTATAGACTGACTAGGAGGATGGATTGGCTACTAGATCTATAAAATGCGCAATCCATTTGGGCAGTTGGCTACTGGGATTGCATAATGCTCGATTCCAGCTGGAAAAGACTGTTAGCCCTGGGACAGTTTTGTGCAAATTTTTGGGCCAAGCAGCCAATTGGAATGCACAATTTAGTCTAGGAGGCTAGTGCTGGGCCATAATGTGCAAACTTGTTGAGGAAGTCGAGCCTTCCTTCTCCATATTACGCAAAGAAGCCTTGGTGAAGGCAGAGACAGGGCGAAGGTTGGCCCGACTCGTCGATGGGCAACTAAAATCAAGTCGATGAAATGCATGGCGACACTAAGTGATAGAAAAAGTGATGAATAGTGCATGCAAAACATGAATGGAAGATTCAGAAAATAGATCAACATGTATATGGGTGAGGTCGTTTGCCGGTTGGGTGAACATCTGTGCAAAATAGTTTCGTCCATGCGACAACAATGAGATAGCGACGAAAATTGAAACAGATCTAGGACAAACTAGAATATATGTAAACAACAACAAGCATTCAAAGAAATCACAAAAACAACACCCACACAAGCAAATACACAAAAAGCAATAGAAATGCTGAAAAAGACAAGTTAAAGCCACTTACCCATGAATAGTTGAGCTGGATGTGTCAGAGAGTCCTGGATGTGTTGTGGGATGTCAAAGCTCCAAGATCGATGTGAATGAATGAGCTCTGATGCACCGAATAAATAATTTTGGTCTCAATATGTGCATGCCACAAATCTAGGAAAAAGCGACACTTGGAGGGAAACTTCTAAAACAACTTTTCGAGTAACCCCCGATTGCTAAAAATAGCTCCCTAAATCATGGGATGCATTTTACATGTTGTCTCTAGCTATTCTGGAAAGATCAATTTATGCATACATGCAAGTCAAGTTTCCTCGGTCCCAGGTGGAACTGGTCAACCGGACTGTCCATGCATGCCAATGCTCAATTGCTTGGGAAAAATGGGCATTCCTGACTGTAAGCTGGGCTGATTGACCAAGGGGATTGTGCAATTTCTGGGCCCAACAACTGACTTCTGCCCAGATTTGTACAAATCCTTGGTTGAACTACCCGTTGATGGGAAAATTATGCAAATCCTACTGGGAGGGTTGGCTAGCAGTTGGTTGTGAGTCCTTCGAGTTCCCATATGTGTTCTTTTCTTCGACGACTCTGTCTTCGCACTCAGGTGTTCCTCTAGATGATGTTGACTTGTGTTCGTCCATTCCGGACTCTTCACTTGTTGTGAACAAGGAACAACCCATTGAAAAAGTTGGTGTTGCACAACCAACATGTGATGTTATTCATGAAGAGAATGAGTGGGATCTTGAACATCAACACTCGGTGAAGGATGACTCCCTTCCATCCAAGCCCCCTTCATTCCTTCCTAGCTACCTAGGTGAACCTGTCATCCATGATTTTGTGTGTGTTTCTTCATCTACGAATGCACCCATTGTTGATCACTCGTAGGACTCACCGTATGCCAGTCCATCATTTGACAATGAAGAGGATAAGTTATTCATTGAAGATCCACTTCATATTTCATCTATCCTTTCCAGAAACAAAGAGGATGAGTTCGTTCGCTTTTCATCTACCCCTTTGTTTGACTCATTTGATCACGAGGATGTCGAAAATTTCATTGATTTTTCTAATCGTGGCAGTCGTGATCCATTTTCTTCCATTTTTTATCACGATCATGAATCTATCACAGTTGATCTTTCAAAACCACCAGTTTATGATGATCTACCTGATGACGAAGTTGAGACACCCAAGACTGTCGAGTCACTTCAGCCCGAGTGGATGGTTATGTCAGGTCCTCGCTCTCTTGGGGTTAGTCTCACTCCCAATCATGAAACTATTCAATCACCCAAGGCTCCTCATCACTCGTTTGTATGCATTGAAGATCCACCTCACACACAAATCACACTTCCTCCACTCGAACTACACATTCCCATTGCTCATGCATTGGAGGAGTCTTACATTGCAAGCTGTTACACTAAAAAATGTCACCATGGCTATTTACAGTTAGTATGGCTCTATCAACAGTCATGCTATCCTCCTGGGCAAGTCTTATGCCTCTACTCTCCATGTCAAACTCTAAAAAAGAGAGAAAGTCTTTGTAAATGTGTTTATCTCTGGGTACGCAGATTCTCTCGGCCTTACCTGTGTATACACACCTAATGTTCACAAAATCTGCGTACTTGTACGCTCTGTATGTAAAGGGACAGGTGTGTACCCCTGTAAAGGTCAAAAGGCGCGAGTTTCATCTTTAAAAAGTTACTTGTGGTCATTTCTAGAGCATTCTAGAAAGTTGTTCGACATGTATTGAACGCCTCCAGATGGTTCATGTACCCCTATGAAAGAGGAACTTATCCCATCAAGAGAGGAGCTATCCCATCCAAAGAGGGGATTATCCCATTGATGGTGGACCTGATTAACTTCCTCTTGAGCACTATAAATATAGGCATTGGGCCAGAAGGAGGAGAGGTTGAAAGCTAAACATTTCTAAGGGTAGATGCTGCAGGAATTAGGACTCCCATTTAGAAGCTTGTGAGGAGAGATTCCCATCCTTTCTTGTTTCATTTGGAAGTGGGTGAGCTTTGTTAAAGTAAAGGAGAACTCTTGATGGACCCTGGGAGGGACTTGTACAACACCAAGGCTCAGGTTGTAATTGTTCCTTTTGTTTCCTATTAATGCAAATGAGTCCATTCTTCCCAATAACTTGTTATTTATGAGTTGTTTCATGTACTCCTTGGTCTATATGTTAAATATGTTTTATTTTATGAGATTATCAAGTGCTATTTAATCGTTTGATTGTTAGTGAATGCAGGTTTCGAAGTGAAGGAGGAGCTCATCCGGATCAGCGAGACTGGACTACTACAACAACGTTGGACTACAGGTAGGATCTAAACACTTGATTTCTTGTATGGTAAATGCATGTTTAGAGAAGGATTGCTCTTGTTTGTCTTGTTTGTCACTAGAGAGTCTTAGACTCCTAGGGAGGTTGGTTGTGTCCGCACTATCGACTCTTTCCGCCTGACAAAATGGCGACTCCGCTAGGGACTCCATTGATGTGAAAGTTTTTTCCTTTGTATGCAACTTTGATCTGAGAAAAGTCATTTATTTTCTGGTTTTTGGCTGTGTGACTTTGTATTTGGGTGGGCTAGCTTAGGGTTAAATTAGATTTAGTTTTTCTTGGTTTTTCCAGTAGTATGCACCCTCTGAGTATTGCACAATGCGTACTTGTACGCACTGTTGCTGTGTGCACAGAGCAGGCCCGCACCTGGCTTAACAGGTTGCCTGCGTACCCTGCTAAAAATCAAGAAATTTCCATTTTTTACATTTTTCCTCTTAGATTTTGCTTTTTCTTAGTTTTTACTGCCCAGATCCATTAGTCTCCTGTCAAAGATTTTCACCTGAACTTGTTTCGATAGCATTGAGTGTTTTAGTGGATTTCATAGAAGTTTAAGCCCTAGGGTTCGATTTTTGAGTAGGTCCTGTAGTGACTTTGGCGGTAGAAGTTGTCAAGCCTTAGATCTCTCTGATTTTGTCAGCCTTCTTAGGAGTCGGACCTGTCATGAAAGTCTACCTGTGAGAGCGACTTACCTTTGAGTTGTCTCTTTGGCGAATTTCGAAGTGCTTGTTGATTGAGTATTGAATTCCATTTTACAAAAAGAACAAAAAGATTTGAGTTTTGTTTTGATTGGTTTTTTGATTCTGCATTAGCTGGTCCTTGGCTTGATTGTGGTCAAGTAAAACAACCTAGAATCATCCTTGTAGGCTTTTGCCTCGTTAGGTTTGCTTTAGAGTAAATTTCCTTTTGATTTGCTTGTGAGTCAATTTTTCATAGATTTTGTAGATTTTGAGATTGTTTTTTGTTAAAATAGATTTATATGCTTAATTAAATAAGGAAAATACAAAAACATCTCCTTTGAAAAGTTTTGTTTCAAGTAGCTTTTGGAGTATTTTGAAAGAGAAAGAATTTTTCATGCACATAATGAGTGGTCATGTTTGTATGCTTGGAAAGATAAAGAGTTTTATTTCTCTGATTTTCGTTGCCAAGAGAGTTGTTTTTATATAAATTTGCATTCTCTAAACTTTCTTAGCTAAGAATTTCATTGAAAAAGAAAAGTAGTGTAAATCATCCTAAGTGCATCTTTGTAGTGGTTTGAGTCGAGTCTACACACCATTGGTTTCATTTCCGCTACCTTTTGTCTTTAAAGAAAACCATAAAAATTAACGCTTAAAGTAAAATCAACATAGTAACTTTTTCTTTTACTAGGGCTCTGAAGCACCAATATAGATCAGGCTAGTGTCTTGGAGTAGGAGAGTAATTAACTCTCCAAGACAGCAAAACCAAACAAGTAGCTTATCTTGTGGTAGGATAAATCCAACTGTTGCATTTATACTCTGGGAAAGCTCCTCTTAAAGGAGAAGCACGAGCTCGTGTCCGAACCAGTGAGGGGATCAATCCTCCCTCGTTGGGGACGACGCCAGACACGCATGTATTACAAACGGTAAACCTCGGATTAACCATTGTCGAGGAGCCAGGGGTCACTTATCGGTAAACCTTGGATTGTTGTCAAGGAGCCGATAAGGGGATTGAGCTTGATACTCTGCCCTTGCGTGCTGTCGGAGTTTAGACTATTCCCCCAGGTGTATTTGCCGCTGTTGGTAACCTTAGTGGCCATAATCTTAGGATTCTACCCAAGGTGACGGTGGAGGGAAGATCCCACTGTACCTGGAGTAGACGTCGGCTAGACTCACTTGGATTTTCCGGGGGGTTCACTTCACTCGAGACGGTTAAAGTGGAGGAACTTGTGCCGGTCTATTCATTAAGCAAGTTGCTGGGGTAACTGTTCCACCCTCCACTTCTGTACTGAATTCGGCGATGTTGGGTTTCATCTCCAACTAGTGTTTTCGGTCTGGAAGGCTACTGTTTGTGCATGGTTTGACGCCCTAGATTCTTTAGGCGTGTGATTCAAATTTGTTTGGTTCTTTAGCGACTTTAGGTGGTTTGATTTAAGATTTTACTTTGTTTTCGTGTGTAGTAGTTAAAAGTTTTTAGCTGTGGCGGAATTACCGAGACAGTCCCGTAGACTTCGGGGCAAGTCACCTGAGATTGTTACCGGAACTGATTTTTTGAGGAAACTCCATAGATTGCGGGGTGGACCTCCTGAAGACGTCCCGGGTCAGTACGAAGGATTGAAGGTCCTTGTAACTCCTCCTAGTGGCAGTAGAGTAGGATCACCTGAAGAAGGAGAGTCTTCCTTGGTAGTCCATCTAGATTACCAAAGTCTAGAGACAGGTTATAATCCCGAAGCTGTTACAGTTTCCGAGCTTGCTGGTAGTTTTTCATCTACTAGTGATTTAGGTGAGGAACCTGAAATATCTGAGCCTGTTAGTCCAACTTCTAGTGTTCCAGATTCACCAAGAGTAGAACGAGTTATCACCAAAAATCTTCCTACTGGTTTGATTGCTATTGAAGAACTTGCTCCAGAGGAAGAAATAGGCGTCTCTAACCTTGAAGATCAACTTACTATTGATCTAAGGGAGCGTGAATCTATCTTTTACAGTCCTCCTAGAAGTACTACTTGGTACCTTTCGTTACTTAACTATTTAGACAACTCAGGGTTAAGTTTTTCTCCACCTCGTACTCCTTTTCCACCTGGAGGTATCTATACTCCTGTAAATATGTCTGGTCAGTCGTCCGTGTTCACTCAATCTTCTAAATCTTTCTTACACGGCGGTCCTTCTGTTCCCACCGGGTATCAGTCACTTTCTGGTACCTTTGCGGGGGCATCTCCTCAACCCGTTGATCATGGGTTATTAGCTGGAAACAATGGTAATAGACCGTTGGGTGTAGGGGACATTTACATGATGTCAAGATCAGTTCCCGTTTCTCAACCTCAAGGTGGCCAATTACCGCCTGGGGGGCAGCCTCAATTAACGCCTGGGGGGCAACCTCAAGGTACACAAATTGTGTCTGGGGGGCAACCTCAAGGCCAGTATGTACCTATGGTACAATACATGCCTCAAGGTCAACCCCAGCCTCAATATGTACCCCAGGGTCAACCTCAGTATCAATATCAACCTCAAGGGTATCAACCTCAAGGTCAAGGTCAACCCCAGTATCAGTATTTACCCCAAGGTTATCAACCTCAAGGTCAATACTCGAGTCAAGGTTATCAACCACCTCAGGGTCAGTCTTATGTTCAAGGTCCGGGAAATGTACCTTTCAATTATCAACCCTACCCTCAACCTGGTTACGGATCTCAGTATCCTCAACCTGTTACGGGTCAATACCCCGGAATGATAGTGTGGGATCCATCACAAGGTCAACAGGTGTTGCAGCCAAGTATATAGTTGTTACCTCAAACTGGACAACCCGTAGTTTCTGGTCCACCCCAGCAACCGCAACCTGTCTAGTCAAATGTTCAAACTTCTGTAACTTCGGTAGTTACTCAGCCACCAATTGCACCTAGTACTCCATCTCAAACGGCTGCTACAACTACCGCAACATCTGCCACACTTACTTCTGGAGTATCGATAGCTCCTGTTTCTACTGTCTCTGTAACTACTCCTCAGACATCTTTACCCTTATCTGGATCTACGATTCAAACTACGGTTCAGATGCCTGTAGGTCAGCCTGGTATAAGTACGGTTGTCACTACTCAACCACAATTTGTTCATCAACCGTACCAGGGACAGTACCAATATGGGCAAGCTGTCCAGCAGCCAGTTTACCAGTATCAACCGTATCCTGGGTACACTTATCAACAACCTCAACAACCCCAGTACGGTCCGGTTAATCTTGGTTTTCCAGGAGGATACAATATCCCGAATGCAATGCCTATTCCAAGTTATCCTGGATATCCTCCTCCTGGGGCTGGTGTCATGACTCAGAGTTTTAGGGATCCGAACCGGCAATTGCCGTTTATCGCAACTTTGGATTTACCAGACTTGTCGCGCCTAACGAACGATCCAATCAATTATCTTCCGTTCTGGCCGCCAATGCCAAATAAGTTGCCCAGCGATATACCCAAGTTCGAAGGTAAGTCTGGAGAGGACCCGTCGAATCATGTGATGACTTACCACCTCTGGTGTGCTTCAAATTCTATCTCGGATGATTCGATCCGCTTACGTCTTTTCCAGCGTACACTCATTGGTCTCGCGGCCAAGTGGTACATTGAGTTACCACGGGCCTCTTTTTACAATTTTAGCCAGTTAGCTACCTCGTTCTTAACTCACTTTCAGTTGCCGGTCAGATACGATAACGGCACAGAGTTATTAACTTCACTAAAACAATCGACGTCCACGTATATTTCCGATCACATTCATGAGTGGAGACGTCGAAGAAGGTTAGTGAAAGTTTTTATTCCGGACCAAATCTTAGCTGAATGGTTTGTTAAATCATTATTACCGAAGATTACTGAAGATGTAGCTAAGGCCGGAGTAGTTACTGAGGAGCAAGTCATTGTTCAGGTGCAGTACCTTGACTTAGTTTATACTCAGTCGGGTACGTTACACGAGAAGATCCCAGATCTTCCAAAATCGAATCAAATTGCTGCTGCTCCTTCGGGATCTCATGCTACTGATGGTATGATTGGCACGGTGAACACAAAGAGCAAGAAGAAGTCTTCCAAGAATTCTACTACTCCTATAATCACCTTGCCTGATTCCCCGATAGGAGAGTCTTCTCCTGAACTTTCCGCCGATATTCACGCTATAGAGTCATCTACGGCCAAATCAAAAAACGGTGGAAAGAAGAAAGGAAAGAAGAAGGCTAAAGCAGACAAGGCTCCGAAGGAGAAAACGGAAAAGTCGGAAACCAATGACGAAAAGCGCAAACCTCGATATCCTTGTCTTATTTGTGAAGAGGATCATTTTACAAGAGATTGCCCTCATCGGGCCGAGGTTGTGAAAATAGTCAAAGGTTCTCCCACTCCTGCTGTGTTGAAAGATCCATTTCCAAAGTAGGAGAGTAAGATGATAGGTTCTTCCTCGACTGCCAGTGAAGAACCCATTTTGATGATGTCTCATGTGAGGATTGCGACTCGGTCGCAAGATTATGGTAGTAAGAATCCTGTTGATGGTAAGGAAGCAGAATCTTCTCATTCTAATCCATCAACCTCAGCTCCTGGTCCCGATCCACTACAGATCGAAAAACCTAACCCGGACTTAGTAATCAAACCGCCCGCCAAGGGTGTACTTCGAAGGTCTGCTTTCAATCCACATGCAAGAGCGGCCCAGAATTACAACATTGTTGAGGACTTAGCTGTTTCACCCTCAGCAATGTCGGCTTTAGAAGTGCTGCAATCATGCCCAGCACAACGGAAATTACTTTTGTCGGCTATCGGAGCTGTTGATGTTCAGGACCCGAATCTGATAATCTTCGATCTAGAAAATAGTACACCGCGCCTACCCCATCAAATGGCTTTCCAGATTCCAGTGATAGTCAAAAACAGGCCTATTCATCAGACTGTAATTGATGAGGGAGCTTCCACGTGTATTATGTCGATTCAGTGTTGGAGATCGCTTGGTTCTCCTTCGCTGAACCAATCCCCGACCATCCTTAAGGCCTTTGATGGCCATGGGTTCCGTCCGTTTGGTATTCTACAGGAATTGCCTATAGGGGTAGAAGGTAAAACCGTTAGTCTGGATGTGGAGGTGGTTGATGCCCCTCTAGACTACAACCTTCTTTTGGGTCGAAGTTGGTCATATGCTATGACAGTGGTCGTTTCATCAGTCTTCAGAGTAATAAAGTTTCCACATAACGGCAAGATCGTGACAATTGATCAGTTGACATACTTTTCATCTGACCCAGCCTCTTCAGAGAGTATCCAGCATGTCGGTAAGACGACAATCCCTTATAAGGACGTTGGCATAGGTTTAGTTAAAGATTCCGGTTTACTGGGAACTTTTCCTTTCCCTCCAATCAACGCAGACCCTTCAATTGCATCAATTCATATGATTACATCAGACACCATTATTTACGACGATCCTTGGATTGTCCCATCTGAATCTGAGATAGACTCATTTGGTGATGCTATGCCTTTGAGTCCATATGAAATTGCTTATGAAGCCATCGTGTCTTTTACCGACTCGCGTTCAACCCAAATCGACCAAATGAATGTGGTCAGTGAGGAATCACTTTTCACACCAACCTCAGAACGGATAGCATTTCCCGAAGTCGTGTCATCTGACGAACAACTTCGCGAAATCCTAAGTGTAGACGATCTACCATGGGAAGATCTCCATCATAGATCTTCATTTTTACCTGAGGGTGATGCTTTTGAAAACGATTTTTCATCTTTTTTTACCGCTGAATATGTCAAAGACGCTCAGAATCCAACGAAACATCTTGATTCAGAGTTGAATTTAGGGAATATTTCTTGCACTATTCCCATTGAGATTTCAGTGAAGCCTGAAATTGAGGAAAACATTCATATAGGTGCCTCATGTACAGAAGATGAAATTCAAACTTACAAGGCCCTATTCCAAGAATTCCGCGATGTGTTTGCCTGGTCTTACGAGGAAATGCCAGGAATCGATCCTGCCATTGTTGTTCATGAAATAAAGACCTACCCGGACGCTAAACCCGTCCAGAAATGGTTGCGTCAGATTCACCCTCGAAAAGCAGCTGCGATTAAAGCAGAAGTCGAAAAGCTGTTGAAAGCAGGTTTCATTTATCCAATCCCGTTAACGGATTGGGTATCGAATATTGTTCCGGTTAACAAGAAACAAGGAACAATAAGAATCTGTATCGACTATAGGGATATAAATCGAGCTTGTCCAAAAGACAACTATCCTACGCCCTATATCGATCAAATAATTGATGATTGTGCCTGAAGTGAAATGTTTTCCTTTATGGATGGTTTTTCGGGCTATAATCAAATCAATATTCTACCCGCCGATCAACCAAAAACGGCATTCATTTGTCCATGGGGGACATTTGCTTACTGCAAATTACCTTTTGGGCTTAAGAATGCCGGAGCCACTTTTCAACGGGCAATGTCTTATGCATTTCATGACATCAAGCACATTGTGCAACCATACCTCGATGATTTGCCTGCTCATTCTTTACATCGAGCTGATCACCTTGTCCACTTACGAGCAATCTTTATGAGGTGTCGGCATTATCGTATTCGGTTGAATCCGCACAAGTGTGTTTTCTGTATAGAAGCGGGTCGATTGCTGGGATTTGTTGTTTCAAAAGCTGGCATTCGCGTCGATCCCTCGAAGGTCGAAGCCATCATCAAATTGCCTCCTCCTTCGAGTTTGCACCAACTCCAAAGTTTGCAAGGGAAAGCAAACTTTTTACGCTGATTCATTCCAAACTACACCGAGGTCACTAAGGGTTTTACACGGTTGTTGAAACAGAACGCTCAATTCTTTTGGGACGAGATTGCCCAACAATCTTTTGATGCACTTAAGCACGCGTTGACCCATGCACCGTTGTTGCATCCTCCCAACTACAACCAGGACTACTTCTTATACCTCGCAGCTTCGCATTCCACTATTGGAATGGTGTTAGTCCAAGAAGATGAATTCGGAACGGAACATGTGATATATTATCTTAGTAGGACGTTAAACCCCACTGAGCTAAAATATTCGCATGTGGAGAAATTGGCCCTGGCAGCCGTTCAAGCTGTCCAGCGTTTTCGTCACTACATTCTTCTCCGTAAAACTATAGTTATTTCGGATTGCAACCCTATGATTTATATTTTGACTAAACAACTGCTAGGGGGCAAGTACTCTAAATGGATCGTTATCCTGCAAGAGTTCGACTTGGAGTTCGAGAAGTCCAAGTCTAAGAAATCCTTAGTTTTTGCGGAATTGATGTGTGATTTCCCGCGTGCTGACACAGAAACTGTGGCAGAAGAGTCCATTGCGGACGAATCTTTGTTTCTTATCAGTACTTTAGATCCGTGGTATGGGGATATAATCATCTATCTCCAAACCCAAACCTTTCGGCCTGAAACTTCAAAGTCGGAGCGTCGAAAAATTCGGTTTCAATCCCAGCAATACAGAATTATTGGAGATACACTTTATCGCCGGGGGGCAGACTCGGTTTTTCGACGTTGTTTAACTCACGAAGAGGCTGAGAGGGTTTTGAATGATTGTCACTCTGGAGCGTGTGGTGGTCATATGTCTGGGTATGCCACAGCTCAGAAGGTGTTGCGTGCTGGCTATTTCTGGCCGTCCATGTTTAAAGATTGTATCATTGCGGTCCGAAAATTCCACAACTGTCAAGTGTTCGATCGCAAGATGCGCGCACCACCTGCTCCTCTCCATCCTATAATTGTCGTTGGTCCTTTCGCCAAATGGGGTATCGATTTTATTACTTGTAACCCTCACTCGGCTGGGGGGCATGCGTATATCATCCTCGCGGTTGATTATTTTACTAAATGGGCCGAGGCGATGCCTACATTCGACACAAGCGGAAAAACAGCTGCAGTTTTCGTATTCAATCACATTGTAACTAGGTTTGGTGTCCCGCAAGCGATCATCACTGACCATGGGAGCCATTTCGAAACATCATGATGACTGAGCTTACAAGCCAGCTTGGTTTGCGCCACGATAGCTCTACTCCTTATTATCCGCAAGCCAACGGTTTGGTTGAGTCTATCAACAAAGTTCTGGTTATCATGATCCGACGAATCATTGGCGTTCATCGGTCGAATTGGCACAACATGTTATTTTCAGCGCTATGGGCATACCGAACTTCAGTGAAAACTTCAACAGGGTTCACTCCTTTCCAGCTAGTTTATGGCTTGGAAGCTGTGTTACCCATTGAATGCGAAATCCCATCACTTCAAATGGCTGTCGAATTACTCCCAGCTACTTCCGAAGAGGAGAAGCGTTTATTATACTTAGCTCAATTGGATGAGACTCGACGTGACGCTGCATTGGCAATCGAGACTCACGCGAAGCGAATGAAAGCTCAGTATGATAGAAATGTGACCCCTCGAAGTTTTTCAGAGGGAGACCTAGTGCTATTATATGATCAAGCTAACGATAAGCTAGGTGCTGGAAAATTCGTTCCTATGTGGCATGGACCCTACATTGTAAAGCGAAAGCTAGCAAAAGGGGCCTATGAGCTGGTAGATTTTGATGGGGACTCTTTGGGTAAACCCAGAAATGGACTTTACCTCAAGAGGTATTATGCTTAAATGATGGGTATGGAGAATTTTTAGTTAGGTTAGGTTTTCTTTCTAGCTAGTATGTTTGTTAGTTTAGATAGTGTGCTTAGCTTAGAAAGTGTGTTTTTCGTCGTTATTCTAGCTTATCTTGGTTTTACTCTTGATATTGCAGATGTCGACGCCTCTCCAAACGTACATTGGATTTGCCGATGGTGCTTGTCATAGTACACGGAATATCTCTTCCGCAGCTTGGGTTATCTATTCGCCCTCTGACGAGTTAGTTTCTATGCATGGGGTGAGCCTCGGTCAAACAACGAACAACATTGCAGAATACAGTGCAGTGGTTGAATTATTGTCTGAATCTATTTCATTTGGAATTCGACGTTTGATAGTGAGGTTAGATTCTGAACTCGTTGTATTACAGCTTAATAGAGTATATGCCATTAGAAATCCTGTGTTATTAAGATTGTTTTTGAGAGTGCGTCTCTTGGAACGTGAAGTTGATTACATTGAATATCAGCATATTCCAAGGTCTTTAAATACATTAGAAGATGCAATTGCTTCTCGAATGTTGGACAGACATTTGCGATAACCATGCAAGTAAATTTAAAAACATTTCATCACATATGTTAAACAAGATAAGCCGGTAATAATGATATATATATAGATAGGAGTGTGTCAAAAATATACATCGTCTTCGATCATAGGTTGAAAAACACCTTATGATCGGCAAAAATGATAAGTACAAAAAACCAAAAATGTCATATGTGTCTACAAAAGTGACTAGCCAATCACTGATGGTGCTCTCTATACGAGACCACTGCCCGCGCTACCCTACACAGGAACCTCCTGAAAGGTCCTGGGACTGCGACCACATAGCGCTGAAGTCGAATAGGAATGTCATCTATGGTGGTCTCTGGTATATCCGCCGTCAGACGCTCTAGATCCTGTTCCAACTCGGCTAAGGTCTCTGCAGCCGCATCCTGTGGGGCTGGTGCTGGTACAGCTGGTACTCTTCTCTCAAAAGCCCGGAGATTGGCCGGACGCCGTGGACCTACATCTGCATTTTGGAAATTTGCCACTGTCAGTTTTGAGACGATATATATAAAAAACAAAAAAAAATATATAAATTAAAAACTTGTGAATAATGAAGTACCTCTGTCATCCCACTGTTCTCCCTGTGGAAGAACCATGTCCGGATCATTCCGAAAATCCATTCCGGCATAGGGAAAATCCTGAATAGCAAAGACCTGGCCCTCTAGCCAGTGAAAGTAACCATCAGGAAATCGAACAACTGCCGCGCCCTCATCAGGATGCCGGGCCATTACCGCAACCCATCTCGTCAACTTAGGCTCCCGAGGAGCCCCAACTGGGACAGTAAGATGCTGGGGGATCAACATTGGAACTCTCTCT
Organism: Pinus tabuliformis; assembly: GCA_031772625.1. NCBI lineage: Eukaryota > Viridiplantae > Streptophyta > Pinopsida > Pinales > Pinaceae > Pinus > Pinus tabuliformis. Next base: position 482,208,947 of record CM062813.1, read on the forward strand.
AGGGCAAAGCTCACAACCAAAGGCCCATATCCAAAGGTCTTCAATCGTCCGATCTTTGCCCTAGTCAGTTGGCCCTTCATATTGGCCAACACAGCATTGCACCAGTTGAAAATGGTGCCTTGGAAGCAATCTATCGCCATCCGCATTTGGGACCCGGTGGCATTGTGCAAGGCGGCTGCGCCGCAAAGTCTGGTAACAGTAAAGGCTATCACCATAAGTTCAGGTCGGGATATGTATTTGATTTCTATCCCCTTCTCCTGGTTTTGATTGTTGCACCACTCTAGCCGGAGGCTAGCAAGGGATTGGCCACCCAGCCTAGTCCCGGACAGAGTCAGTTGCTCGCCCCTATTAGGCAAGCCAGTGAGAAAATATATGTCGGAGGACTCTATCTCGAGATGGTTCTCTCCAATGTAGAAGCATTGATCCTGAATGTTCCACCTTTCAACCAGCCACTCAAGGAATGCCACCTGGCCCCTCATGCCAGGTATGGCCCAGTATTTATACAGACCGCATGCTTTTAACGCATCAATAGAAGGTTGATGATTTATTGCGGCCAAATCAACGTCCTCGTGTTCTCTTTCTCTCCAATCTAGCATGGTGATTGCCCTACACACCAAAAAATAATAGTTAGAATTCATTAAATAAAATTTGGTTGGTTGAAATTGGAGTTTGGGGTTTCAAAGTGCGTGTTTCACGGGGTACGCACCCCGCATTCAGGACACAGAGCGGCGGTACGCAGCTGGTCTGAAGGCGGGCTGCGTACCCCGACCTTTTCCCTATATACGAAAAAGGTCGGGGTACGCAGGTCGCCCATGGGGCACCTGCGTACCCCGAGAAACATATCCTAAAACCCTAAACCCCCTAAAAAATCAAACTAAAACTTGAAATGAAATTCTAAACGGATGAAATTGAAGAGGAGGATGTTGTGGAATACCTGAAAGAGACGGCGCTCGATTCTGACGGTCGGATTCTCCGCAATGTCCACGGGAAGTTTCTTGCCAAAAGCCCTTTTCTCAACCTCAACAGTAAAATGGTAAAAATGACATGGTAAAAAGTCTTTTTATAGGTTTTTTGGATGAATGAATGCTAAGTTTGTTTATTTTTCACCATGAAAGGATATTTTTCAATGTATTTTTGCCTATCTTAAACAGGTATGAGTAATGTGTTGTTTTTGTGCAGGACAAAAGGATTTAGAGGGAAAATTGTCATTTTTCACGAACCAAAACATCAGAGTCATCTTTTAAGCCCTTTTCTGACTCCTAAAATATGAAAAGATCGCCGAGCGTTTCTTTTACACTCGTTAAAACGGAATTAAAAGACGGTCCCCTTATAGCCCTTTTCTGACCGTAAAAACAGGAAAAGATGGCCGGGTTTTTGTCGTTTCAAACTCGATACTGGAAATAAAACGACGTGTCCTTGATCGCTTTTTACTTTTCAGGTCAGTGACACTAATCATGAAAGTACTCCTTGGTCGCAAGATCAAGCGGTTCTCCCAGGTATTATTTTATACTTTTTCGGGCTTGGGGGACACAAATTTACGAAAAAGTTCAATCTGGAGTCTTCTTAAGTTTTTCAGACTCTCTAAATTTGAAAAACGTCGAGTTTCTCCTATACTGGGCTCGTTAAAATTTCACAGTAAAGGGCCTGTTCAATTACAAACAGGAACGAACCACTCCTTCCTAGGGTTCAAATCAAAACTAGGTTGGACTCATCCGAAGGATGAGCTTATAATCAAGCATATGTTATCCTCCTCAAGCTTGTAAAAAATAAAGAGGTGCTTGCCAGAAATGGTGGGGGAAAAGAGAGAAGAATGAGCTTATTTGTTATCCTTTGTCTCAGAAGAAACCTTATTACCACTCTTGAACATGACACTTTTCATTCACCTGGGTTGGGAAATCCTTTGCCTCACAGTTGATCAAATCACATTGAAAGTCTTCAGCCGGGTATCGGGGATTAACTTTGAGTCATTCGTTACCAAGCCATCTGTTGTGTCGTTATGTGTTCAAGAGGTCTACAAATAAAACTTTCATCTGCAAAATAATTGTCATCCATTTTGACCATCCCTGAGTCAGTCCTTACAGCAACATTTTCTCCAACTTGAACAATGATTTCGTTTTGTGGGCCTGCCTGCAACGGGTCGCTTTCTATCGACATCAGCACATTATCTAGAGAGATGACTTAGAAATCGTCAGTACCTTGAAATCTGCATGCATCAACGGCAGGTTTCTCGCCTTTGACGTCAATTTACATCATTGACTTTCGATCGAAGGATTCCGTGAAATGTTCGACATCAACTCATTCATTCACATCTCATGGATTGTATTGGGTACTTTGAGAACCATTGACATTACTGGTGGTCTCTCTCACACTTGTTAACAGTTTACATTATCGACTGGTAATCAAGTGGTTTCTACCATGTTCGACATCAACTCATTTATTCGCATGGCTAGAATCGTACCAATTCGGGAAGTAGAAATGAAGACCCTGGATCTAGTTCCCACCATCCAGGCTGCGAGGAGTTTTGTATTCATTATATAGTAGACCAATTATAAACAGATGGCTGCGTCCATACTGTGTCTACGAAAGTCTATGATTATGATGTACTGCAAGATCATTCCTGTATCAGAATAGTTAGTCTGCTAGTTAAAGTTTTGATCTGAGTATGGGAATGCCTACCTCAGCGATGATATAATCTTATACATGTATTTTGTGTTGAAAATTGCAGGTTCTGGCCAGGCTCTCCACGAGATAATCCTTGAAATGATAAAGCGCATCACCCTTCCTAGATAATACAAAACCCTAATCTACTACAGGCTTCGCACTTTAGGGGGCAATCTGTTACACTAAAAAATGTCACCATGGCTATTTACAGTTAGTATGGCTCTATCAACAGTCATGCTATCCTCCTGGGCAAGTCTTATGCCTCTACTCTCCATGTCAAACTCCAAAAAAGAGAGAAAGTCTTTGTAAATGTGTTTATCTCTGGGTACGCAGATTCTCTCGGCCTTACCTACGTATACGCACCTAATGTTCACAAACGCTGCGTACTTGTATGCTCTGTATGTAAAGGGACAGGTGCGTACCCCTGTAAAGGTCAAAAGGCGCGAGTTTCATCTTTAAAAAGTTACTTGTGGTCATTTCTAGAGCATTCTAGAAAGTTGTTCGACATGTATTGAGCGCCTCCAGATGGTTCATGTACCCCTATGAAAGAGGAACTTATCCCATCAAGAGAGGAGCTATCCCATCCAAAGAGGGGATTATCCCATTGATGGTGGACCTGATTAACTTCCTCTTGAGCACTATAAATACAGGCATTGGGCCAGAAGGAGGAGAGGTTGAAAGCTAAACATTTCTAAGGGTAGATGCTGCAGGAATTAAGACTCCCATTTAGAAGCTTGTGAGGAGAGATTCCCATCCTTTCTTGTTTCATTTGGAAGTGGGTGAGCTTTGTCAAAGTAAAGGAGAACTCTTGATGGACCCTGGGAGGGACTTGCACAACACCAAGGCTCAGGTTGTAATTGTTCCTTTTGTTTCCTATTAATGCAAATGAGTCCATTCCTCCCAATAACTTGTTATTTATGAGTTGTTTCATGTACTCCTTGGTCTATATGTTAAATATGTTTTATTTTATGAGATTATCAAGTGCTATCTAATCGTTTGATTGTTAGTGAATGCAGGTTTCGAAGTGAAGGAGGAGCTCATCCGGATCAGCGAGACTGGACTACTACAACAGCGTTGGACTACAGGTAGGATCTAAACACTTGATTTCTTGTATGGTAAATGCATGTTTAGAGAAGGATTGCTCTTGTTTGTCTTGTTTGTCACTAGAGAGTCTTAGACTCCTAGGGAGGTTGGTTGTGTCCGCACTATCGACTCTTTCCACCTGACACAAGCACTCGTTCGCGACACAAGTTATCTTCGTTTCTCTCATTTGCTTGCATGTTTCAGTCAAGTGTGTGCTTTTTCTTCAAAGTTGCACGTAGGGTCACACAACACCATGATAAGAGCACTGTCTGTCTATCGCGTTCACGCACTCCTGTGGGCACTTTGAAACATGAAGTGTGGCTGTCTTCACTGTCATATCTTTCTTGTATGCTAGTCTACACAATTGGATTACTCGCGGACCAAGTCTTCATCCACATGGGTCTACTAATGCACGGTGGCTGCACTGGAAGTATCACTTCATGTGATCAGTCCCATGCACTGTTAGTATAACAGTAGGAGTAGTGTTTTGTTTTAGTTGTTTTCTTGCATGCTTGTTTTCTTACATGCTTTGCTTGCTAGTTTGTGTGCTTGCTTGTTTTCTTACATATTTTTTTTTTCACTTTTACTTCTGTTGTTGCTTTGCTTTGTTGTTTGTTTCGTTTGTTCATAGGTTAGTTTGCATGAAACCATGTGTGACTCATGAAATGAGCTGGGTAAAGTACAAGAGGGTTTGTACAGCTATCGCTACTTGGTTATCTATCATCTTGCCTCTGGATGATGAACTTGTGACTCTTATTCCATGATACGTCGAAGGAAAATATGTACTCTTCGAAGTGAACCTTGTTGTAAACATAACGCTTGCACGCTAATTAGTGTCACCTTCTCTAGGCGATTGTTTTTGGGTTAACCCTTGTTAGCTCAATCAAGTAGAGTAAGGTGAAGGGAAAAACCTTAACAGGAATGTTAGAGATATAATAAACTACTTCTTTGCTGGAACAACCTCCTTTGCTCTCAATAAGTTGGGATCCCTCTTCCACATCTGAAATGAATAAGTTCTATGCACAACGAAAATGACAAATGAAAAAATGAAAAGTCAAAAAAATTAAAAATGAAAAATGAATAAGGCGAAAGAAGAGAAAGGCTTCCTATGCAGGGAGGTAATGCAAGTAACTCTATCAAGGTACTGACCAGGCTCGTTGGTAGTGGAGCCATGCTTGTGTTCCTATGTGACTCCACCTGGGTATTGTCTAGGCCTGCTAGCAGTGGACCAACACCAGAGATGAAACTAAGACTCTGACAACTATATTGCTTGTGCACCTATATACCCCTCAACCCTAATCGAAACAATTCTTTTTCTGAATGTGTGTCAATTGACCAAGAATTTGGTAGATGCTACATCTTATATCAAGTTATAGTAAGACCAAGATGAGCTAAGAACTTAACAATACTTCTGGAGGTGTTAGACTTGCTTTTCACGAACAAGGTCTATGCAGAGAGCTGGAGTTCTACTACTGTGTCACCAAGTGTTGTAGCAGCTAAAAACACCCTCCAAAATTTTTTCTTAGCCTATTTTTGAGCCTCCCTACCAACCTTGCATAGCACTTTGTCTTGCTTTGTCAAGTACTCAAGCTTCTGTTCTTTCCTTACACAAAGGAAGCCTGTTGATCACAGTTGATCCATTTCCCTCATAAGCTTCTTACCCAGACTTGGTCCAGCTGCAAGATGAGTAGCTTACCCTTGAAAGTTATGCATTCCTGGAGGGAAACCATCCTTTCTTGCCAGGAATTGCACAATCCTCTCTGGCAGCCTACCGGTCTCTAGGATTGCGCAATCCTGCCAGACAACCCTCCCAGCAGGATTTGTGCAATTTTTCCCATCAATAGGTAGTTTAGCCAGGGATTTGTGCAAATTTGGGTACCCGTCAGCTATTGGGCCCAGAAATTACACAATCCCCTCAGGCATTTAGCACATCTTACAATCAGGAATGCACATTTTTCCCAAGCAGCTGAGCATTGTCATGCATGGAAAATCTGGTTGACCAGTTCCACCCAAGACCGAGGAAAATTGACTTGCATGCGTGCATGACTTGACCTTCACGAAATATAAAGAGACAACATGCAAAAGGAATCCCATGATTTAGGGAGATATTTTTAGCAGTCGGGGGTTACATGCAAAGTTGTTTTAGAAGTTTCCCTCCAAGTGTCACTTTTTCCTAGATTTGTGGCATGCTCGTCTTAAGACCAAACTTATATATTCGACGCATCAGAGCTCATTCATTCACATCGATCTTGGAGCTCTGACATCCCACAATACATCCAAGACTCTCTAACACATCCAGCTCAGCTATTCATGGGTAAGTGGCCTCAAGTTGTCTTTTTCAGCATTTCTGTCGATTTTCGTGTATTCACTTGTGTGAGTGTTGTTTTCTTGATTTATTTGAACAACTACATTCATTTACATATATTATAGCCTTACATAGCTCTATTTCAATTTTCGTCGCTATCTCATTGCTGTCGCATGCATTTAACTGTTTTGCACGGACGTTCGCCCAACCGGCAAATGACCTCACCCACATGCATGTTGATATGTTTGCTCAATCTTCCATTCATGTTTTGCATGCACTATTTATCACTTCTGCTATCACTTAGTGTCACCATGCATTTCATCGAACTACTTGCTTTTAGTTTCTCGTTGGCGAGTCAGGCCAACCTTGACCCTATCTCTGCCTTCACCAAGGCTGCTTTGCGCAATATGGAGAAGGAAGGCTTGACTTCCTCTACAGATTTGTGCATTCTAGCACATCACTGGCCTCTTGGTATGAATTTTTCATTTTTTGAGGTCAATGGCTGCTTGGCCCAAAAATTTGCACAAAACTGTTCCTAGGCCAACAGTCTTTCCCAGCTGGAATCGTGCATTGCACAATCCCAGTAGTCAACTGCCCAACTGGATTATGCATTTAGTAGATCCAGCAGCCAGTCCAGCCTCCCAGTTAGTCTAGACTTCCTTTTACATAGTTCTAGCAACCAGTCACTCAGCATCCTAGTGAAATTTGTGCAATCTTGCTCATCAGTTCCACATTTATGTGCTACGACCTTCCCCCGATTTGCTTTGTTTTCATTGACATATTTTTGGCTATGCATGCTGCTTGTTTCTAGATCTTTTAGGTGTTCATCTGTCTCAATGGATTCCAAGAGAACAAGATCCCAGGACACTGATGGTGTTGCAGTTGGAACAACAGTTGAATAGGTGTCCTCTAGCATGCCGATCTACGAAGATACGAACATGTATCTAGACAAGGACATCAAATTGAAGTGGCAAGAAGTGAATGAAACATTTTCAGGTACTTTTGGGAAAGACATTGAAGACCGCCAGGTGTATGTAAACATTCATAAGTCTATCCTGTAATAGATTGCATGCAGATACTCCACGTTCCCATGTGCAGATATGATTCACTGGATCATCTTTCACACTGACCCGAAGACGATGAACATGAGTAGTTTCAGTGGGACGAATCTTGCAACCTTCTGGGCATGAGTCTGTGATGAGATGTATCATATGGATGAGCCCATGACTGTCATGACCCCTCTGTTCATCTTTCCCAACAACAGAGGTCACTCCAGATATATTCTGAAGGATTGGGTAAAGGAGCCAGCTCATTTCAAGATGGCTACTAACTAGATCTATAAGACGAAGATATTGAGGAAGGCATACCAATACTTGGTCATATTTTCATGTCGACTGAGTTGCCAAGCAAGCACTGAGACCTTCCCTCAAATTTGGGTGATCGCGATGGACCAACTGGCTAGAGAAGGAATACCATGCAACCGGTCTGGCATACTAGCTCATCCGCTGAAGGAGCAAGTCACGAAGGCTCAACAATCGCCCGAGGGCATGCATGCAGAGATTTATATGTCTGCCTACATTCTAGATGTAGTCTGTGCCTTGCATGAGCTCTCAGGCTTAGAGTGGGCATGGTCACTGGCGAAGACTATTGTGAGCACATATTTCAAGCTATTCTCCGAGTGCAGCTTCAGAGGAGTGATCAAACGACTAATTGACCATATTGTCGCCCCAATGTATAGGTTGATATTCGAACAGGATCCACCTGCATGTCAAAATAAGTGATGAAGGCAATGTTAGGTATTGCAAATTGGTATGCCTCACCAGACAACACGTTCATCCGAGTGTTCAGTGTGGAGAAGCCTCTGCATTTTATGCCAAAGTTTGCTTTGGACATGCTTGTCATGTAGGAAGTAGGGTATCATATCTCAATAGGATTAACAGTTAGGCTGCAACAAAAAAAAAAGGCACCTTGGCCCACTATTTCATTGCAAATTGGGTTGTACGAGATCCGAAGCGTCAAGCAAGCAGATGTTGAAGCTAAACAAATGAGGAAGTACCCATTCGACCTCCAAAGCTTCAACTCATATGACCCACATTGCATTGTGAAGGATCACTGCATGAGAGTTCAGTTCAATTGGATCCATGGGGCATTTCATTGGGTTGAGGAAGACTCATGGAGGTATTGTTACCATCATTCCAGACCCAATGAATAGGTCGGTTTCACCGTAGAATGGTTAGCATGACAGCATGAAGCAGCACCACAGAGAAGACTAGCAGTAGCAACAATAGTAGCAACAACAGAGGCAGCAGAGCCAAGCATACCTGGGTGCGACAAAGGAAAGAGAAAGATTGTCGATCGCATGGAAGAGGAACAAAGCTGCAAGTTTCGAACAGATCCACTTGTAGAACAAACAACTATGGCTATTCAACAGAAGAGGCAACAACACGACAAGTGAATCACATGAAGGAAGAGGGATCAAAAGAGAATGGAAGAAGAAGAGAAGGAGTTCCCTGAACTGAGGGAGCAACTCCAGAAAGAATAAGAGTTGTGTAACATGAGAAGGAAGTGCAACAGTAGCAGATTCAGAAGGGGGCACATAACGCGTCGATAGACAAAACAACACCCATACAAGTAGTTGATTCTTCTGAACAACTGGCATCAAGTGAACAGGGTGAACCCTCGTAGGGGCAAGACTTTTCTCATGAGATAGAATAGGCTTTCGAACAGTTGGATGTAGACATGAAACAACTGGAGTTGGAACAGGACAATGACCTCATGCCTCACCACAGAGAGGGCGACTCACCTGATTTCATGCATCCATATGATGAGAAAGTCTCGAATGACCAAGGATGCACACATATGTGATTACATCACTTGGGACTCTCACCCAAGCGAAGACCAAGAAGCAGGTCCAATAGGAGCTTGAATCGTACTTCAACGAGTTGATGCGTGTCGCCACTAATCCAGACTTGCTTATCGGTGCAGACATCATGCACAAATATGTTGTTGGTCCGGCCACATTGACGACAATGATGCACATGCTTTCAAATTAGTTGGATAGAGGATCCCAAGCAGTGTACCAGGATGCCATGTAGGAAAGTTCCAGGTTCCAGATGGATGTCATAGCAGAATACACAGATACTATCAGAGACTACTAATAGACTGTCTCAACGGACTGTCTGCCTCCCTCTCAGTGTATCTGAGGATCATGTTCGCACATCTATTAAACTTTCACACCCTCCCAACATCACTCCACTCAATTTTCGTTCAAATTTGGTTGTGAGTCCTTCGAGTTCCCATATGCATTCTTTTCTTCAAACTCCGTCTTTGCACTCAGGTGTTCCTCCAGATGATGCTATCTTGTGTTCATCCATTCCGGACTCTTCACTTGTTGTGAACGAGGAACAAACCATTGATGGAGTTGGTGTTGCGCAACCAACATGCGTTGTCATTCATGAAGAGTATGAGTGGGAGCTTGAACATCAACACTCGGTGAAGCATGACTCCCTTCCGTCTAAGCCCCCTCCAATCCTTCCTAGCTTCCTTGGTGAACCTGTCATCCATGATTTTGTATGTGTGTCTTCATCTACGGATGCACCCATTGTTAATCACTCGTAGGACTCACCAGATGCTATTCCATCATTCGACAATAGAGAGGATAAGTTATTCATTGAAGATCCACTTGATCCTTCATCTATCTTTTCTGGAAAGACAGAGAATGAGTTTGTTCGCTTTTCATCTACCCCTCTGTTTGATTCATCTAATCATGAGATGTCGAAGAATTCATTGATTTTTTTGATCCTAGTGGTCATGATCAATTTGCTTCCATTTTTTATCACGATCATGAATCTATTGCAGTTGATCTTTTGAAGCCACCAGTTTATGATGATCTACCTGATGATGAAGTTGAGACACCCAATACTATCAAGCAACTTCAGCCTGAGCTAATGGTTATGTCAGGTCCTTGCTCTCTTGGGGTTAGTCTCACTCTCGATCATGAAACTGTTCAATCACCCAAGGCTCCTCATCACTCTTCTGTTTGCATTGAAGATCCACCTTACACACAAATCACACTTCCTCCACTCGAACTAAATGATCCCATTGCTCATGCATTGGAGGAGTCTTACATTGCAAGAACTCGTTCGAAATGCAAGTTATGTTAGTTTCTTTTGTTTGCTTGCATATCTCAGTTAAGAGTGTTATTTTGCCTCAAATTTTCATGTAGTGTCACACATAACCATGATAAGACCATGGACTATCCGTCATGCACATGCACTCACTTATGTCCCGTGGCCACTTTAAGACACGAAGTGTGGCTGTCTTCATTGTCATATCTTTCTTGTATGCTGGTCCGCACAATTGGGTTACTCGTAGACCAAGCCTTCACAACATGGGTCTACCAATGTGCCAGTGGCTACATTGGAAGTATCAATTCACGTGATTAGGCCCATGCGTTGTTAGTATAGGAGTAGGAGTAGTGTTTTCTTTAAGTTGTTTGCTTTCATGGTTGTTTTCTTAAATGATTTGCTTGCTTGTTTGTGTGCTTGATTGTTTGCTTACTCATTTTGCTTTCACTTTTACTTCTGCTCTTGCTTTGATTTCTTATTTGTTTTGTTCGTTCATAGGTTAGTTTGCATGAAATCATGTGTGACTCATGAAAGGAGCTGGGTAAATCACAAGAGGGTTTTTACAACTATCGCTACTTGGTTATCTATCATCCTGCATCTGTATGCTGAACTTGTTACTCTTGTTCCATGATATGTCAAAGGAAAATATGTACTCTTCGAAGCGAACCTTGGTGTAAACACAATGCTTGCACGCTAATTAGTGTCACCTTCTCTAGTTGATTGTTTTTGGGTTAATCCTTGTCAGCTCAGTCAAGTAGAGTAAGGTGAGGAGGAAAACCTTAACATGAATGTCAAAGATATAATAAACTACTTCTTTGTTGGAACATCCTCCTCTATTCTCAATAAGTTGGGATCCCTCTTTTGCCTCTAAAATGAATAAGTGCTATGCACAATGGAAATGAAAAATAAAAAAATGAAAAGTCAAAAAAATTCAAAAAGAAAAATGAATAAGGTGAAAGAAGAGAAAGGCTTCCTACGCAGGGAAGTGATGCAAGCAACTCCGTCGGGGTACTGACCAGGCTTTCTGGCAGCAGAGCCATGCTTGTGTTCCTATGTGACTCCACCGGGGTATTGTCTAGGCCTGTTGGTAGTGGAGCAACACCAGTGATGAAACTAAGACTCTGACGACTATACTGCTTGTGCACCTATATAGCCCTCAACCCCAATCGAAACAATTGTGTTGCCTTAGCTTGGAATGTGTGTCAATCAACTAAGGGTCTGGCAGATGCTACATCTTACATCAAGTTATAGTGAAAACAAGATGAGCTAAGAAATGAATAATACTTCTGGAGGTGTTAGACTTGATTTTCACGAATAAGGTCTATGGAGAGAGTTAGAGTTCTACCAATGTGTCGCCAAGTGTTGTAGCGGCTACAACAACCTTCCAAAAAATTTTCTTAGCCTATTTTCGAGCCTCCTTACCAACATTGCATAGCACTTTGTCTTGCTTCGCCAAGTACTCAAGCTTTAGTTCTTTCCTCGCACAAAGGCAGCCTATCGATCACAGTTGATCCATTTCCCTCACAGGCTGCTTACCCAGACTTGGTCTAGTTAGAGGTTGAGCAACTTCCCCTTGAAAATTGAGCATTCTTGGAGGGAAACCAACCTTTCCCTCCAGGAATTGTGCATTCCTCTCTGGCAGCCTGCTAGTCTCCATGATTGTGCAATCCTTTGCCCGAAAATTGAGTGGAGTGATGTTGGGAGGGTGTGAAAGTTGAATAGATGTGCGAACATGATCCTTAGCATCACTGAGAGGGAGGTGGACAGTCTGTCTGGAACCTAGAACCTGGACCTTGCCTCCAGGGCATCCGGGTACACTGCTTGGGATCCTTTGTCCAACTCATCTGAAAGCATGCACATCATTTTCCTCAATGTGTACGAACTAGAAACATACTTGCACATGATGTCTACACTCATAGGAAAGTCTGGACTGGTGGCGATGCACATCAACTCGTTGAAGTACGAGTCAAGCTCCTGTTAGACCTGCTTCTTGGTATTTTCTTGGGTGAGAGTCTCAAGTGATGGAATCACATATGTGTGCATCCTTGGTCATTCGAGACTTGCTCATCATCTGGATGCATGGAATAGAGTGAGTCGACCTCTCTATGGTGAGGCATGAGGTGAGTGTCCTGTTCCAACTCTAGCTGCTCCATATCTGCATCAAACTATTCAAAACCCTATTCTATCTCATGAGAAAAGTCTTTCCCCTGCGAGGGTTCACCATGTTCACTTGATGCCAGCTGTTCAGAAGAATCAACTACTTGAATGGGCGCTGCTTCGTCTGTTGGAACATGATGTGCCCCCTGCTGAATCTGCTATTGATGCACTTCCTTCTCATGTCGGCGCAACTCTTGTTCTTTCTGAAGTTTCTCCCTCAGCTCATGCAATTCCTTCTCTGCTTCTTCCATTATCTTCTTATCCCTCTGCCTTCGCGTGATTCGCTTGCCACACTGCCACCTCTTCTGTTGAATAACCATAGTTGCTTGTTCTACAAGTGGATCTGCTTGAAACTTGCAGATTTGTTCCTCCTCCATGTGATCGGTAATCTTTCTCTTCCCTTTGTTGCGCGTAGGTATGCTTGGCTCTACTGCCTCTGTTGTTGCTGCTACTTCTGCTATTGCTGGTGTTCTCCATGGTGCTTCTTCATGCTTCCGTTCTAACCATTATATGGTGAAACAGACCTATTCATTGGGTTTGGAATGATGGAAACAATACCTCCATGAGTCTTCCTCAGCCCAATGAAATGCCCCATGGATCCAATTGAATTGAACTCTCATGCAGTGATCCTTCACAAGAAATTTGGGTCATGCAGGTTGAAGTTTCGGATGTCGAATGGGTATGTCCTCATTTGTTCAACTTCGACATCCGCTTGCTTGACACTTTGGATCTCGTACAACCCAATCCGCAACGGAAGAGTGGGCCAAGGTGCCTTCTACTTTCGCTGTAGCCTCGTTGTCAATCCTGCTGAGATATGATACGCTATTTCCTGCATGATAAGCACGTCCAAAGAAAACTTTTGCAAAACATGCAGATGCTTCTCTGCACTGAACACTCGGATCAACGTGTCGTTTGGTGAGGCATACAAATCTGCAATGCCTAACAATTCCTTCATTGCTTCTTTTGACATGAAGGGTGGATCTTGTTCGAATATCAACCTATACATTGGGGCAACAATATGGCCGTACAGTCATTTGATCACTCCTCTGAAGTTGCACTTGGAGAATAACTTGAAATATGTGCTCACAACAGTCTCCATCGGTGACCATGCCGACTCTAAGCCTGGGAACTCATGTCGGGCACAACTACATCTAGAATGTAGGCAGACATATAAATCTTTGCATGCATGCCTTTGGGAGACTGTCAAGCCTTCGTGACTTGCTCCATCAACTAATGAGCTAGTATGCTGGACCAGTTGCATGTCTTCCTTCTCTAGCTAGTTGGTCCAGCGTGACCACCCAACTCTGAGCAAAGGTCTCAGTGCTCACTTGGCCACTCAGTCGACATCTGAATATGACCAAGTATTGGTATGCATTCCTCAATATCTTTGTCTTATAGATCCAGTTAGTGGTCATATTGAAATGAGATGGCTCCTTTACCCAATCCTTTAGAATATCTCTAGAGTGACCTCTGTTGTTGGGCAAGCTGACGTAGGAACAGGTGATGTAGAAACGATAAACTTGGAAGTGATTTTTTGTTGCAGAAATCTAATGACTTCCTAGTTGTTCACCTATTTGAGAGGAATTTCTTTTGTCCACCGAGTGAAATAATCTGTAGCAGTTAAGATGTAGTGGTGCTTCTTTGATGAGTGCGGGAAAATTTCCCCTATAATGTCAAAGCCCCACTATTGAAAAGGTTCTTCCATTGCAATGGGCTATTGTGGGGTGGCTGACTTATTGTTTCTTCTAGCACACCTTTGACAAACTGGACACTTGCATGTATAAGCATGAGCATCTCTAAATAGTGTAGGCGAGTTAAATTTAGTCTGCATAACCTTATGCATTATAGTGTTTCCTTCAAAGTGTCCCTTGGCTGGTCCATTATAGAGATCACGCAATACCTTTTTTGAATCATGTGCCTCTAAACACCTTAGAAATAATATATTGTGGTGCTTTCTTAACAACACCCCATGCATCAAATGATAAGATAATTCTTTAACCCTGAGTTCCCTCTTTTGTCATTTGGAAAAGTGAGAGGGAGCTGTGTCGTGCTAAATGTATTAGCACACATCCATGTACCAAGATTTTATGCTTGTAGTGGGGGAGGCTCGCTCAATGTTATGTATCTAAATTTCTTGCTCCCATCTTGAGAGATCTTCTTCTTCCTATTTCACATTTACTACTTTTTCTGCTAATTGGCAAATACCATGGCCATTACCTATGTGAACTAGCTTAATTTATAGAGCACACTCTTGTAACCTACCCATCTAGTTCGCTCTCATTTCACCTAACTCTTGTTGAACAAGCAGTGATCTGACTATTGGGTGCGGGACAAAGATAACTCAATGGTCCTTCAATAGATAGGGCCTAAAATTATTTACTGCCTTGTATACTACATAAGCTTATTTTTCCATGGTGGGGTAGTTAAGCTCTGGTCCTTACACTCATGAAGGAGATAGGTCTCTCATTGTTCAATTTATCCTTCGGAGTGAGTATAGCAGCAAGAGAGGTATCAAAAGCAAAAGTGTAAATCAATAAATCTTTATTGAAGTCCGGGTTGTACAATGTGGGTGCTTCTCCTATAGCCTACTTAAAATTGGAAAACACGTCCTTTTCCCTTTTATCCCATTTATAGACTGTGTCCTTCTTCGCCATATCCTATATTGGTTTGATAATATGGGCATAGTCAGAGATGAACTTGCAAAGGAAGTTGATATTCCCCAAGAAAGACTGCATTTCTTCCTTATTCACTAGGAAGGGAATCTGCATCATTCTCCTAACCCTATCCTGGTCTACCTTAATCCCACTCTTAGTAATGATGTGGCCCAAGAGATTACCCTCAGACACTCCAAAGATACTTTCTTGGGATTTAAGGATATCCCGTACTTGCGACATCGCTCAAAAGTCTTCTTTAAGTGGCATAGATGGTTTGACCTATGTTTGGAGAACACTGTTACATCATCAAGATAGACCACTACACTCTACCCAATGAGTATGCAGAAAGTGATGTCCATAGCACGTTGGAATGTTGCACCAGCGTTGATTAACCCAAACGACATTCGTCAGAATGCAAACGTGCCCCATTTTGTTTTGAACGTAGTTTTGAGTCTATTAGACTCTGCAACCAGAACCTGGTTATATCAAAAATATCCATCTAATAGAGAAAACATTTCAGACCTTGATAATATTTTCAATATTTGTTCCATGGATGGCACGAGGTAGTTGTCTTTGTCCAAGGCGTGGTTGATATTATGGAAATCTACACACAGGAAGATCTCCCTAGAATTCTACCTTAAAAGGACCAAATTTGACACCCACTTTGAGTGCCACACTCTGTATATGATCTCAGAATCCAACAATTTTCTCAACTCTTTATGTATGAGAGGCTCAAGCGTTGGATGTAGTTTCCTCAGCTTCTATTGGAATGGCTTGGCCCCTTCCTTAATTGAGATCACATGTTGGATTATTCACGTGTCATATGTCTTGATTTCATCATACGTCCACACGAAGACATCATGACATTACTTAAAGAAGAAGATGAAGGATTTTCACTCTTATGGTGTGTAGCAAGTATCCAAATTGACATATTTTGGATCCTTATCAGTTCCTAGGTTGATCTTCTCATGTGACAATGTGGAACTATGAGTCTTGGCATTGATGGGTCCCCGAAAGTGATTCTGCAAGTCATACAACTTTTCTAATGATACCACACCCTCAAGGATGGGGTTTCCTTTTCTTGTGCTAGCTGCATTCTACAGTCCCTTTTCATTCGTATCCTCATCGATCATTGCATCTTAAAATACATCAGTGTTTTCTATAAAGCACATTATCTGTTGGTCGTCATCAAAAAATGCATAAATTAGCAATATTATCTAGGATGAAAGGTTTATAGAGAATTTCATTAGAAAAATTGTCCCTCAATGGTGACATCCTAGCAACAGCGTTTGCTAATGCATCTGCATTTGTGCTACGCATTCTTGAAACAAAAATAATATTAAAATCTTGGAAATGTGAAATAAGATGTCATACCTCTTGTTGATAACTTCTAAGATGAGGTGACACACAATATATGGTGTTATGTACCTATCACACCACAATTTTCGACTCACTGACCACTTTCAGGATGGTAATGTTGAGGTCAATGGCCTTTTGCATGCCCAAGATGAGTTCTTTTTACTCTACAATGTTATTCATGCACTCAAATTCCAAGTAGCTAGAGATCAAATGCTTTCTCTACAGCGGGACTATTAAAATGCAACCAAATCTAGAGCCCTCATGTGTTTTGGAACCATCAAAGTACATCATCCAGACGTCATATGTACAGGGACTGTGAACTACACTAATACTACTACAACTACTACTAATTGTACAAAGTTCATTATAACCAATTGGACAAGGAAGGAGATCCAACTCTATATCTGGTGGAACTAGGGATGGATGTGCAAGATAACACCCTAGTTAAGTTTCAAGAAAGAAATTGCCTAAAATTAATTCTATGAAAGGTATTGACACATTATGCCCGTTCAAGGGAGTGAGAGTGTGTTCCATATATCTCTCAGATTCTACCTAGATCTTATTATTTTTTCTCCTGTACGGAAGCCATAAGTGTGACCAGTCTATGGAAAAGTACCCTTGTAGCTTACTAGACCAGTCTCTGCTCAACAACACTCAGTATCCTTCTGGAATTCCATAATCACTATGTTGATACATTGGTGGACTAATTCGTCACATGATAAGTGAATGATAACATCTCTGAGTTCACCAATCGCCTGGACATGAGTCTTGTCCAACTAAATAATCTGTGCATCTATTTTTTGCCATTTAGCATTGATTTTCTTGGCAACAGATAATGAAATTACATTCACTTATGCACCAGGATCAACCAAGAAATTGTGTACATTTAAATTGAACATTTCAAAAGCTAACAAGAAACGTGGGCAAAGTGTATTCACATCCAATATAAGTACATTGAGTACAGATTTAAGAGTACCATGAGACTTACTAGATCCCTTTTCTAAAGAGGTAGCACTACCTGTAGAGGTTTGCCCAAGTTCCTGTAGAAGGATTTCCTATTGGATCGTGATCTTTGTTAATTCAAACAGTGATATGTTAGCATGAACCTTCTTCATATCATCGACAATGTTGTAATCCACATCGGGAAGACTAGCATAGGTGTCCGAGGATGTAACTTGGTTTGTGGTTTCCGAAGTGATAGTTTTGTCTTTACTATTGTCGGAAACACTTTTTGCTGAGACTTCTTTCATGAACTCTCTCTAAGTGTTCTACACTAAGTTAGCTGGTGGGTTTATTTTTCTTAACAAATTTTCTTTTAATTTCTACTTCGGCAACTCAATTGTGGTGGTCATCCCTTGGCTTCTTAGGTTGTACCTGTTGGTCTGCTTCTAGATTAGACTGTCACTCAGAGGCTACTTATTAGCAGTACTCTTTCGGGTTATGAGTATATAGTTAAACATGTTTACTACATGCCGAACACTTGGAGCTTCATAAACTGCAGTAGCTTCTTCCTTTTCTTCCACAAGCTCAGTCTTCTATTTAGCCATTATTGAATCAACAAGCTATGCAAAAACCATGCTCATGAATCGATTCCATTGTGGGCATGTCTTTCCTAAATGATGTTCTTTATGAAACACACAATATTGATATGTGCCCATCTTCTCAATGTTAAAGACGTCATTGGAACTCTGTGCAAACTTTGTCGATTGATTATTGCTACTAATAGAAGCTACATTCCTTCTTAATAGGTGAAACCTGGGGGGCTTGCTGCTCATGATAGTCTCACTTGTCCTTTATTTAAGCTTTACCATTTCATTGGTCAAAGACTTGATGAGACAAGTCAAGATTTCAAGATCAGTTAGTTCTTTCTCTTTATCCCTGCTCCCAGAGGCCTGATACCTTTTATCCCTGTCCTTGGATTCTTTTGTTGGTTCATCATCTGAGATGACTTGCTGGCTTGAGGGGGCTTGACCCAGGTTCAGCGTTAATTAGCCAAACAAATCCCTACACTACTAGCCCTTTTGGCATCAGCTCGCAGAGCACGAACCAAAGTCTCACCCGAAGCAGTATTTGGGGATGCTAGAACCATGTTTCTGCACCTTGAGATGGTGTTGATGCTGTTTGATTCCCTCTATCCTTACTTTCACGTAGGTTGCTTTGCTCTAGGACTTGCAAGACGAGCCCTTTATTATGTCCTTCAATACCTTCGCGAAAGGGTATGATCGATCTTCGCACAGCCCTAGCCAGCTGCTCAGGTACTTTCACACTGCTATGGCAGCGTGACATGGAGATTCCCCAATTAATCGAAGTGACTTGCTTATTTTATCAAATAATTATAGTTAACACTGTGTAAACAGATAAACGTTATTGTGTTCAATTATTCAACGTAATTGCATTCATTTGCACATCACATAAGCATAATAAAGGAAGTTCATACATAACATATCAAGGTGCATTAACAGAACAAAGACATAGGAATTGCCGAACATTTCTCTTTATTGATATCTTCCAAATGCTTACAAAATGTGTCCGCCCTGCACACACAACTACAGGGGTCTGCACACTCAACTGCGAACTTCTACCCTAGGCCTCTGCGCACTCATCTGCAAAGCTTCTACCTACGCTACAACCCAAGACTTAGACTTCTCACTCTAGAGCTATGACTCTCTTACATGGTGTCACTCTAAAACGACTTAGAGCTTAGCTCTTTTTATACAATCCCATGGTCTGCAGACCATGGGTAGATCTCTTACAGCTAACTTTACTTTACAAAACTAAGGGCGGACTACCCTTTATGACACATGACACCTTCACACTCCGCGACCACAAAATGTGGGGAATTTACAATTTTGTTACAAAATTTGACTCAAACATGGGCTTTTAGCCCCAAAACTATGCTTGGGGGATCCCACTCCCAATAGGCCCCCAACAAAAACATCGTGACTCACCCCCGAGTCACTCGGTTGGCGTGGAGATCTTCGCATGAAGCCCATCCAGCTTGACCCGTATGACTGCAACCTCGGTCGTGCATTGAGCTGCCGCCTACTTCACATCTTCCACTTTCTTCCCAGTCACTGCTCCTATGCTATGAGCCTGAAGCTTTTGTTGCGTCACTTGCAGAGTCGCAAGCTTGCCTTCAATATTTCCTGTGACTGTGTAAGCTTCCTCCATCCATGGATTTAGTCTCACCTTCAGCACTGCTTCCTTGTGTAGTGTTGCGTCCACTTGTTCCTTCAGCTGCTTGGCCTCCTGTAGCTTGGCTAGTCTCTATGTCAGCGCGACGATTCACGTTGTGCCCTTAACTTCATCATAGCATTGTTGTAGCTCGCGCGCTTCTGTCTCCAACCTCTATATATTTGGGTCCTCCTGCAAGCTTGTCAGGACCTCAAATGACTGCTCGAACAACTGCGTGTAGTCTACTACTGCACTCTCCACC
Source organism: Pinus tabuliformis (assembly GCA_031772625.1). Classification (NCBI taxonomy): domain Eukaryota; kingdom Viridiplantae; phylum Streptophyta; class Pinopsida; order Pinales; family Pinaceae; genus Pinus; species Pinus tabuliformis. Next base: position 482,228,729 of record CM062813.1, read on the forward strand.
GCTGCTACTACAGTTGTGACAGCGGTCACCCACTGTTCCTTTACTTTTGGTAGTCTGAGTGTCACACGCCCCTGTGGCTAACTAGCGGATGTGGACTTCAACTGGATCCTCCTCCGAAATGGCCAACTCTAGGACCATTCGACATGCCTCCTCAACGACCTGCATAATCCACTTGCTTTGATTGGCCACCTCGGTCTCAGCGGTGATGGAAGCATTTCTCTGTAGGGCCATCTGTTTATTGTTGATCTGATATTCATTGATCACCTGGAGGGCATGGTGCTCTCAAGCCCTCAATTCTCCAATTACTCCAACCTGCAAGAGGTGGAGTGCTTCACGCGGAAGCGTTGCCAGGTTCAACCCAACTCCCTTCAGCGTGCTGACAGTGTGCATGTCAGCCTCATTTTCCGTGGTCAGTTCTCCATCCAGCAGCACTATCACACTGGAAGCCTTCATGCGCAGCATATCGGAAGCCTCTGAAGTGTCGATATCCAAGCTGGTAGAAATCATGCCAGCTTGCGATGCGTGGGTCTACAACTCTTGTAACCCGGTCTGGATGGCCCCTAGTATGATCTGCTGTTGCTGTTCAAATTGTTGTAGGGCCGCCACAGTGACATCCTTGACTGTGTCACCAATATCATGCAAGTTTTCCCTCGGTGAGTGTGATAGGGTCCAGCAAGGTCTTGTTCACCTTTGATTTCTTCTGGTACCCTACCTTCTCCAGCTCTCTTGGGCATTTAATGCAGGTGGACGTCTTCTAAGCGTCCGCGTCGTTTTGTTCTATTTCTTCCTCTTCTATCTCAGGAAAAGGTGACCTCACCCCTTTGTCAAAGCCACGCTCTATTCCACATGTATGCTTTCCTGCCTGCTTTCCTGCATGTTCCGTCTAGGCCTTATCAGTGGCCTCATTTTTCCACTTTTCGACCAGTTGTGCCATCTTCAGCTTGGCCTCCTCCTTCTTCTTCTATGTGGTGAACTTGCCTCGTCGACCGCCAAGTCCATGGTAGTGCGAAACTCTGCTGGCCATTGATCAAGCACCACATCAATGGTATCATCTGTGGCCAAATATGGTAAGTCGTACCACTTCTACACACACCCTCATGGAGACTAGATGGAAATTGGCTTTGAACTCGGCATAGCTCTACAGGTTATCATACATCGTGCATGAAAATCGTAGCTTACGATTGATGGCCATCCTGATATTCATCTCCATCAAGATCCAAAAGATCTTGTTGTCCTGAACTCGCTGCATGTCCCTGGTTGCCCACAGTGAAGCGTACTTCGTTGCTTCAGGGAGGTCTTGCACAACCGAAGGGAACTGGTTGTCCTCTAGTAGCTCCCATGCTACCAGCACAATCGACAGTAAGAGCCACGTGTAGTGGAACATCTTGCTAAGCTCTTGTGCTTCGTGGTAGTTTTCCAGGAACTCTCCGCGAAGGTAGTCTGACCAGTTGAACTGGACTCCTTCAGTGCACTGTTGTGCGAGCGCGACGACAGGTGCCAGCACCTCATCAGCATGACATTTCCTCATTACCTTCCCTACGAGGATTTGTGTGGTTACCTTCACCGCAGGGTCGCAAATGCGGGAGACAGTGTACCTATGTGGCTTCTTCACCAGCTTTTTTTTCTCCTTCATTGACTCTGTGAGAACTTGTTGGCCACCCTTGCCACTAAAGATCATTGCTGGATTCTCACCTTTATACGGCAAGTGTGTTATTTGGTGAATCAACCTATCTGTGATGGGTGTGGGCTCCTCCAGCCACAGACACCCATCATGCACCAAGCATAGCAGCTACTTGATGACCAAAACTGTCACCAGGGTGTAGTTATAGTGTGGCACCCAGAGCAGGTTGAGCAACCCTACCTTCTCTACTCCTTTGAGCCACCTCCACGGCTCCAATGCGGTCATTCTTGTATTCGTGTCTATGATGCGGTGCATCAGCTGCTTGGTTGCTAGGTGTGGGAACTTCTCGTGGTCCACCAAGTCCCAGTCTTCAAGCTTCAGTATCAGTACCTGTGCCAAACGTGCACCGTCAAAAGCAATTTCATCCGGTAGCAGAGGGGTTTGCAAGGGAGTCTTACTCTCATCAATGTCCTTTGGGACCTTGGACTTAGGCTTGCGTGGAGGGACATACTCCAACAACTGCGTAATAGGGTTCGCACCCTGGGCTTCAACCTCCTCCACTTCCGTTCCCACATCCTCATCGTCCATCAGGATGTCTTCGATATCTTCCTCCTCTAGTTCTAGGTTTATAACCTTGCCTTTCTCCTGTGTAGTGGGCTTTGGTGGGTTTCTCCTTCGCGATGCATGCACCGTATGGCAGGATGCTTTCCCTTCTTGTCCTTCACAGTCTCCTTAGTTGGGGTTGGCTTCGGTCTTGATGTTCTTGGTGATTTAGGGACCTCTGCCAATACTTCGGCCACTTTTGAAGCAGCTACTTCTGCCTCTTTTTCCATTTCTTGTGCCGGCTCTTCTACTACTTGCTCTGTATTTATAATTTCTGGGGGTGCTGACATAACACTCTCTAACAGTGCTTGCGACATCTCGAGAAAGTTTGCAAATGCAGGAGTCTGTTTGAAAGCCTCGAAGAACTCTCGGTCCATAGGTGTCTGAGAGCTCAACAACTAAATACTCAAAATTCCAAGTGTTTCTTGTTGGACAACCACTTGTAATTTATAGGGCATTTTGAATTCAAATCTGACCGTTCCCCCCAAAATCAGTTCATTAATGCCGGATTGGTGGCAGATTTTCAAGGATTTGAGCCATAAATTTCATCTTAAATGTTGGTTGCCCGCTCCATTTGGCCTCACTTCTATCGTCTTTTCATGAACAGTGACTGTAACGGTCACTTTCCAGCCAACCTGCATGATTTCTCCCTAGGTAGCGCAGCTCCCTCTGCACTGTTGTGGACCCAGTGACACTTCCTTTCTTCGCACCATCCTCCAATCGCGTAGCTCCCCAACCCGGGCAGTGTATTTTATAGTCCCGCACCTCCTTTCAATTTCCTGGAGTGCTAAGATTGTGCTACCTTCATTTAGTCACATGGCCGGACCACCGGTGTATGGCTTCAAGTGACTGCCATTCACCTTTCCGAGGAAGGGTTCTCCATTCAATTTGACCAGTTGTACCACTCCTCTGTCTATAATCCCCTTAATGACATAAGGCCCTAACTAGTGCATCCTAAATTGTCCTGGAAATTTATCAAACTTACTATGATATAACAAAACCAGGTCATTTACCTTAAATGTATGCAGCTTGATGTGTTGATCATGCCATGCCTTTTCGTGCTGGTTTTGGACCTGTTGGTGAAATCCAGCTAAAATATTTCTTCCTCCAATTCATCCAATTGTGCAAGCCTCTCCTCTAGGGCTCCATGATCTGTCATACCTGTGAGCATTTTTATGCACAGACTAGGCACAATATATTCCATAGGCATTACCACTTCAACCCCATAGACGAGCCTAAAGGGAGTTTACCTAGTCAACTTTTTGCATGTCGTTCGATAAGCCCATAATACTGCAAGTATGCGTAGGTCCCAATCACTTCGCTGAGCATTGCAAACCTTGGTCAGCGCCGTCGAGTAGTAAAAAGGGTCTTTTTCACGTCTATTTACCCTACATTAGTTGTCAATCCAAGAACGATTTTTTATCTCAAAGAGTGTACTCAGTTTGAGGTGGTCATTTGTCAGAGTAATGCTAGTAGTATACTGCTCTAAATACAAGAGTAAACGGATGCTTGGAATAAAATCTACTTACAAAAAGCAACTTAAAACTCAAATCATGCATTCAGAAAGCTACAACAATTTATTAGTCAAGGGTACAGTAACGGTAACTCTTCCCTTTGTAAACTGATGCAATTAAAAAGCGATCAAGGAAAAGATCATCAATTTGGGAACTAGACAACATATGTCAATGTTCACTACAATCTTAGATTGTTTTGCACACCAAAGCAATGAGAACTCAAATGACAGGAAATGGAACAACAACTAATCTTATTAACACGATTGAACAACAAAACCTTAACCTACAGAAATGAATGCAATAGCAATTATATCCTATAGGAATTAAGTAACAATCTTTGCTTTAGAGATGAATTGAACAACAAACGGAAATAGAACAGCAACTTAAATCAAATATAAATGTACAGCAAACCAGATTGAATATTACATACGACACTCTTAATATTGAAAGGAATAGTAATCTGAGCTTCGTAACAATGAGTATGAATCATAGTTATAAAGAAACAACAATTTTGATCACGATGGAACAACAATCCCAAATGAACAACAATCACGTTTAAGCGTAAACCATAGATAAATACAGTAATACCGATTTATGAATATACAACACTGTTACTCTGTAATCGAACAACAATGGCAACCTGTAAGGAATAGCAATGTTATATCAATTGTTAAAGGAACAACGATGTGATATAAAGTTAGAATGAATAGCATAGAATTCCTGTTTCAGAGAATAACATTAGTTAGTCAAGTATAAATGAAATATAACAGAATCGATATGTAAAACAGCAAGGCACGTTAGATTACTGAACATAATGAATAGAAGAGATCAAACCACACACGAAGCGGAAATATTGCTACAGGATCAAGTGATCCACCAGGGTCGAGCCCTTAGCCTCTAGGGACACACTACTTAAGTTTACTCCAGAATCAAAGATGGAATGACAACAAGATTTATATATTAAAACATCAAAACAAAGTTGCAGTGAATCGCTCTTCAAAGAGAGTCGATGATCAAATTTTCAAGTACAAAGGATAATTTCATCAAAACAACAAAAGCCTGTCCTCATGCTAGCAATGCTGCCCCCTTATTATAGTAGCCGAGCAAAGATATCAATGATACAAAAAATTGTTAAGGTGGCGATCCCTCAGGATCAAAGGATCTTGAGGGATTCGCCAAACTGTTAGCTCTCAGTTATCCTCTTGTTCTCTTGCACCGATTTGGTATCTCCTTTTCCTTTTCCTAGCTAATATGCTCCAATTTGGATCGCCTCATTTGAATGTGGCTCCCTGTCAAAGGGACAACAATTAACTTTGTCTTGTCTTTTCCTTTGGGATGGCAATCTTCCATTTTCTCCTTTTTCTGCATAGGAAAAGGGTAATCATTAGTTATTTCACGTTGCATACAAATCTTCTAGATTTTATCATAATCTCTTGTCATATACCTAGTTCATGATATAAATAGGTTGTGAGTTATAAAGAAAAGATGACAAAATAAATGATAATAACATACCTTCTCTAGTGCTCAACACACCCCCCTGCTTACCCTTTTTCATGCCCTCATGAAAACATTGTAGTTGACATGCAAGGCAGTGAGGGTTGAGGGAGCGGAATGGTTCCTACTGGCTGATTCATTGGTCTTCGCCATTTTGTCTGCCAGGCTTGACTCTTTGAAGTAGGAGGGAACTATTGTGCTAGATATACATTGTTTTGCTAATATGGTGGGGCATAGGGAAAATTTGGCCAATTAGGTTGACTTGCTTGAATCGGCCATGGTGATGATGAAGGAAATGGTTGTTGTGACCAATTTGAGAATGGAGGTTTATTTTTCCACATTGTATTATATTGTTGAGCATGATATTGTGGAGGCTAAAAAGAAGAAGCTAGATCGGGGAACATACCTGATTGTCGCGGCTGCCATTGACGGTGCTGATTAAGTAGGTACACCGGTTCTGGCTCTTCTTCTGCTTCCTTGTATACTGCTTTTAATCCAGGAAGTGAGGGACAGCTCTCTATAGAATGGTCTTTTGTACAAATGGTGCAAACTTGAACCGCATCTAACAGACACTCTTTGTGGTTGTGTTTCTTTCTGCATCTGGGACAGAAGATTGCCAGATTCTGTTATGCCTCTTCTTGTTTCTGCTTGGCTTGCATAATATCAAGTTGCGTTGTCAGAGTCCCTAATATATCAGTTTTGAAATTTTCTAATAAATTTCCAATTTCTGTGTGAGTTACTCCTTCTGCAGAGATCATATTGTCTCTTGTAAACCTATCATGTTCTGCTAGTTTTAGTCTTGTGCTACCTCTTGAACTCCTGATACATAAATCAATAATGTCAGCAAAATTTTCCTGGTAAATATCTCCTTTTTCCATAATATTTAGTGTTTCAATCCATTGTTCCTTCATTCCTCTAATTAATGTTGTTTTTAATACATTATCAAGTAAGGGTAATGATGCATAAGGAGATCTTTGAAGATTATACTGAAAACGTTCAACATATTCTTCTAGTGTTTCATTAGGTCTAGCTACCATTTGAAATATTTCATCTTTTAACTCTCTAGACCTGCAATAGTCCTGATATTTTTTTAGAAAAGCATCTTTCATTTGATCCCAGTTATTTATAACACCACCACCCAACCCCATAAACCATCTTAAAGCAACCCCTTTTAATGTAGAGGGAAATAATTTCAATTTTTGGGGATCGGTGGTATAGTCATATCCTCTACACAGCACATCAAATTCAAACAAGAATGCATCTGAATCTTCTGATGTAAGGCCATGAAATGTAGGGATATGCTGGAGAGGAATTGCTTTCATAGGTGCATTAGCTGCAGTATCCACAACAGGATATTGCAGTGTAGAGGTTTTGGTGTTTAGCTGGTTCTGGGCCATTTAGTGAAATATGTGCCAATAATCTTCTGGGATGTCTAGGAGGGTATTCCTAGGCTGACAAGGGGGAATGGCTTCAACAGGAATGGCCTTAACAGCACTTCCTTTATCTGGGATGATGAGAGTTCCTAATGTCTGGGGGGATTTTGATTCTTGAGGTTCTTCAACTTCGTTATGAATGATTTTTGCAGCACTTCCCTTATCTGGGCTGCTTAATGGCTGAATTATCCCAAGAGGAGATCTTGGTTCTTCAGTTTCCCCTGTTTCTCCTCTCCCTTCACAGAGGTTACTAAGGTTCCCTTCTTGCAATGATTTTGGGCTAGAATTCTCAATTTCTTGAAAATCTTGCTCTTCAGTTTGACTATGCACCTCAAAAAAGGCTACATCTGTGGCCTGAAGGGAACTAGTAGGTTGTTTAGAAGAAACTTTTCTAGGTCCTACTGAAGGTTGAGATTCTGCTTTCTTAAGGATTTCGTCTATAAAGGTCGATCAGCCAAGGGTCACCGGCCCCTTAGCTTTATCATACTTTGGTAGTGGTTTAGGATTCTTTTCAAGATTTTTCTGCTTAGTCATGCACACAAATCAAATGCTAATTTCTACCCAAAAAACAGCAACAAATATGGAGGAAAGCGGGCAGGGGAGCAGGGCTATTACATGCTCTGTACACAGGTTCTTACCTTCCGTTTTTAAAACCCAATTCTCTCCTAGCAGGTTCTTACACTACTCTGGAAAAGAAACAAATGGCTACACTCTTCCTCGGAAATGGCGCCAAAATGTCGAGCAGTAAAAAGGGTCTTTTTCACCTCTATTTACCCTACATTAATTGTCAATCCAGGAACGATTTGTTATCTCAAAGAGTGTACTCAGTTTGAGGCGGTCATTTGTCAGAGTAATGCTAGTAGTATAGTGCTCTAAATACAAGAGTAAATGGATGCTTGGAATAAAATCTACTTACAAAAAGCAACTTAAAACTCAAATCATGCATTCAAAAGCTACAAAAATTTATCAGTCAAGGGTACAGTAATGGTAACTCTTCCCTTTGTAAACTGATGCAATTAAAAAGCAATCAAGGAAAAGATCATCAATCTGGGAACTAGACAACATATGTCAATGTTCACTATAGTCTCAGATCGTTCTGCACACCAAAGCAATGATAACTCAAATGACAGGAAATGGAACAACAACTAATCTTATTAACAGGATTGAATAGCAAAACCTTAACCTACAGAAATGAATGCAACAGTAATTATATCCTATAGGAATTAAGTAACAATCTTTACTTTAGAGATGAATTGAACAGCAAATGGAAATAGAACAACAAACTAACAGAAATGAAATATAGAACAACAACTTAAATCAAATATAAATGTACAACAAACCAGATCAAATATTACACATGACACTCTTAATATTGAAAGGAATAGTAACCTAAGCTTTGATACAATGAGTATGAATCACAGTTATAAAGAAACAACAATTGTGATCATGATGGAACAACAATCCCAAATGAACAACAATCACGTTTAAGCGTAAACCATAGATAAATACAGTAATACCGATTTATGAATATACAACACTGTTACTCTGTAATCGAACAACAATGGCAATCTGTAAGGAACAACAATGTTATATCAATTGTTAAAGGAACAACGATGCAATATAAAGTTAGAATGAATAGCATAGCATTCCTGTTGCAGAGAATAACATTACTTAGTCAAGTATAAACGAAATATAACAGAACCAATATGTAAAACAGCAAGGCATGTCAAATTACTGAACAGAGCGAATAGAAGAGATCAAACCACACACAAAGATGAAATAATGGTACAGGAGCAAGTGATCCACCAGGGTCGGGCCCTTAGCCTCCAGGGACACACTGCTTTTACTCCAGAATCAAAGATGGAACGACAACAAGATTTATATATTAAAACATCGAAACAAAGTTACGATGAATCGCTCTTCAAAGAGAGTCGATGATCAAAGTTTCAAGTACAAAGGAGAATTTCATCAAAACAACAAAAGTTCGTCCTCGTGATAGCAATGTTGCCTCCTTCTTATAGCAGCCAAGCAAAGATATCAATGATATAGAAAATCGTTAAGGTGGCGATCCCTTAGGATCAAAGAATCCTGAGGGATTCACCAAACTGTTAGCTCTCAGTTATCCTCTTGTTCTCTTACACCGATTTGGTATCTCCTTTTCCTTTTCCTAGCTAATACGCTTCAATTTGGATCGCCTCGTTTGAATGCGGCTCCCTATCAAAGGGACAACAGTTAAATTTGTCTTGTATTTTCCTTTGGGATGGAAATCTTCTGTTTTCTCCTTTTTCTGCATAGGAAAAGGGTAATCATTAGTTATTTCACATCGGATACAAATCTGCTAGATTTTATCATAATCTCTTGTCATATACGTAGTTCATGACACAAAAAGGTTATGAGTTTTAAAGAAAATATGACAAAATAAATGATAATAACATACCTTCTCTAGTGCTCAACAAGCGCGTTTTCGAGCACCTTATTGAATTCTTCCACCGTCCCATTAGCCTGTGGGTGATAAGGCGTGCTCTTCTAATGATATACCTGAAATTCCTCTATTAGCGCATTGATCGTCTCATTCAAGAAGTGGGTACCGCGATCACTCATAAATATCTTTGGACAACCAAATTGTGTTAGGACATGCTCAAATAGGAACTTCTTGGTAGTCGCGCCTGTGCAATCCTTCCTAGGCTGTGCCTTTGCCCAATGGGTCAAATACTCCATCGCGGTGATAATGTACCTCACTCCCTTTCCTTGGGGCTGAATGGGGCCCACAAAATCTATCACCCATTTCTCAAAGGGTTGCAATGTCATCTGAGGATTCAAAGGCATCTCATCCCTCCATGATGGCCTGCCAATCCTTTGACAGACATCACACGCCCCGCAATAAGTTTTGAGTTCTGATGGAGGGTTGGCCACCATAACCCTGTGCGTAGAATCTTCTGCGCGGTTGGTCTCCTTGCATAATTTCCTCCCGCGATGCCCCCATGAGCATCTGCAAGGATGCTGCTTCTTTCAAACTCAGGTACGTACCAATATCTCATCAGTCCCCATCTTATACAGATGCCCAACAATGATAGAGAAATTTATCACAGACACTACTAATTCCTTCTTTTACTGGACACTACTAATTCCTTCTTTTTACGGACCATCTGCAACACACACTGCAAATAGCTACACGTCAGGTAATCCTTCTTCTAGGTTAGTGGGTTCCTCACCTATTTCAATGCACGACAGATGGTATGGTCCCGCGTTTAATCGTCCAGCCTTCACAACAACTTCAAAATCATATTCCTGGAACAATAAGAGCCACCTGTAGATTCTCCCTCCCAACATAGGCTTATTGACCAGGTACTTCAGCATGGAGTGATCTGTATACATCTTAAAATGGCCTCCCAGCAAGTAGTGCCTATACTTCTGGAGCACATACACCATAGCTAGCCCTTCACACTCAATGGTGGAATAGTTCTTCTCCACTTTGGATAATATTTAGCTTGTGAACGCGATAGGATGGTCCAAGCCTTCTCTGCTATCCTGTTTCAGTACTGCTCCCAGCACTATACATGACACATCGACATGTACATGAAACTCCTTCTTCTAATCCGGGAAGACTAGAATCGGTGCGGTGACCATATTTTCTTTCAATATATCCAAGCTCTTCTTACAGTCATCGTTCTAGCAAAATGTGACATCCCTCTTCAACAATTTCTCCATATGCGCGGTGATTTGGGCATAGCCTTTGATAAACTTTCTGTAATATCCTGTATGTCCCAGGGTAGAGCAAAGCTGTTTCACACTCCTTGGCATTTCCAAGTTTAGTATCACCGCGATCTTCGCGGGGTCTACCATCAGTCTCTGTCTGCAAACCACATGCCCCAACAGGTCCTCAAAAGGAACAAAAAATAGACACTTCTTGAGATTGAGCGCAATCTAGTATCTTCGACAAGTATCCAACATCAGGTGTAAGCTTGCTACATGGCGTTTAACCAGCCCAAACATAGTCCATTCATCAAAATATACTTCCAAGAACTTACGAATAAATTCCTAGAATGCAGCCACAACTACACGCGAGAATATCATAGGTGCATTCTTCAATCAAAACAACATTACAGTGTACTGAAAACAACCCCACTCAGTCATGAAGGTTGTCTTGCTCCTATCCTGTAGTGTGATTTTGATCTGGTGGTATCTCGAAAACCCATCGGTGAAGCAATATGCTTCCTGGTCAACTACATTGTCCAACACTTCATCAGTGAATGGAGTCGGGAAAGGATCATGCACACAAGCGTCATTCATCTTTCTGAGATCCACACATATCCTTATTTCATCTTTCTACTTTTTCTCCTGTACCACCATTGGGCTTACCCAGTTGGATTCTTCGACAGGTTCAATGATGCCTGCTGCAACCATCTTGTCTAGCTCTAAGCGGACCTTCTCCTTATATTTCAAATTGAGATGGTAAGGTCTTTGCTTAACCGGCTTCGTGTCAGGCTTCAATGTAATCTTCATCATTCCTAGGTCCCCGATTATCCCCTTCAGATCCATAAACTTGGTAGGGAATAAATCCTGGTATTCGCAGAGAAATCCAACGGCCTTATCTACCATCACGTCATCCTAGTAGTCTCCAATGTTCGCGAATTTGGGTTCTGCCTCCATACCAATGTTCACTTGTTTCGTTTTCAATGGCACGGTTATATTAGGGTTCTCAATCTATGGTCCTTTAACCTCACGGTGACCTTCTGTTTCCGGAATGTTAATCTTCCACGGATCCTCATCTTCTTCAACAGTCATGTTATAGCATTCTAGCACGTGACCTAGCTGAGTAGCCCACTCAAGTTGAACTAGGTCCAAAGGATCCTGTGGTATCCAAAAGATAGTTGCTTTCACTTCTTGTAGCACCTCATCAATATAGTCAAATCCATTTTCAAAACTGAATGTCATCACAAATCCCTCGTGCAGAACATCCCATTCACCGGTACCATGGTGGAGCTTAGTTTCTACATACCAATTCATCGGGACAACATCCAGGGTATGACAGAACAAGTTCACCCACTTAGGTTGGGGCTTTTTTGCACAAGCCTAGCCCCATTTGGCCAAATGCATGCATGGATCATCCTGCCCATCATACTTTTCTATCATTCGCATCTTAGACTTCCCAAATCATGTTCTCATCATCCTCCTACATTCGCGCCAATCACTAAAGCATCCCCTATGCATACCCCACCATCTTGCGGGCGTAGCACACAATGCCCAGTCCAACGCCCATAAGCGCTGCTTTTCTAGTACCTCCATTTCAAATGCATCCAAAAAAATATCTACCTCATGCAGGCCATCGTGACTAGGTAGACTCCTTACCTCTGAGGACACACAGCACAGCGATCGGGTCATCATGTTGCAGTTCAGCATAGTCACTTCATGTAACTGGTTCTACCAGCGTTCTAACTCTTCATCGGAGTCTAAAATGTAGGAACTCTCATGATCCTAGGTAATTCATCCATCTGCAGTGGGATTCACCCAATCTTGGTCTCGTGCTATTATCTTATAGATACAATCTAGATCATCTTCACTTTCATAATCATAGACTCGTTTAGCATAGCGCAATCCTTCATTCGGATCTAGGGTTACTATTATGCGCAGTGATTTCTTCTCAAATATCATCTTCTGCTTCTTTAGATTGATTACCCCATTCATATCAATAGCTCAGTCAATTCCCAGGAGTGCGGGATAGGGATTGTTGCCATCCACTATCTCTATTACTTCAAAGTCAACCAACGTGCTCGCACCTTCAATATCCATAGTCACCTCTACAACCGTCCCATGGGGATGATCTTCTGTTGATTTGCCATCCTTAGCTAAATCGGAGACCATTGCAGTGCGGGTATCCCCATCCGTTCCCAAGTCTGCTTTGGTAGGACGTTCGCGTCTGACCCCAGGTCCAAAATAACCTGATCCATTTCATACTCTCCTATCTGCGCAGTCAGTCTCATCTCCCATCTTGTTCTTGTTTTATGCTTGCCAATCTTTCGTGCCACGCGTGGCTAATCTGGCATGGTTCCAACGCATCTATTGATGAGCTCTTGTAACCCTTTCACAGCCTTACTATCGTGTACTAACTTCATACAGGTCTCCAGCAAAGTTGTGAGCATAGAGGCGTCTGTCTCCTACTCTGGCTTATCCTTGCTTCCTGAGGTGGAGGCCTAAGTGAAGCTCTTCTTAGCTTCCATGAAGGTTTCACGTGCATGCTCCAAATCGAACTCAGCCTCCTTTGTCGGAGCTTTACAAACCCACATACTTTCTTCTCTGTCTTTCCCCTTCTCATCTCCTATCGCGATTCCACTTCTGAGCATTATATTTACATTTGGATCCTCTTCACGCAGCTCAGACCTCATCATTTGCAGGTTCTAAGTTGGCGGAGGTGGTAGTGCCCCTTTGTCACGTATCCTAGCTATCAGCGTAGGACAATATTCTGTTTCATGATCAAACAACATGAAATAATTGCATGACAGATGTGTTGTGTTAGTGAAATCGCGGGCATAGTGTCCTGGTCCTCTGTAATTGTAGCAAATCAACTATCCTTGACCTCTATCAGGTCCTCCTCCAGTTCGGCCTCATTCGTGCCCCTAAAATCCTGTCTATGCCATCCCTACGCTCTAGTCAGGGGGTCGTGTTTCTGCCTGAACCCTATAGGCGGGAGGTTTATCCATCATTAATTCATAACTCCTGCAATTACGCTCATCATGCCCTACCTACCTACAAAAGTTGTAGAACAACTGTTGTGGTGCCTGTACATACTTCTATAGCAAATGACAGTTATCCGTGGCATGTTTTCCTGCTACCTAACAAATAGCACACCATAATGCAGGTCCCACGCTAGGTCCTGCTTGAGTTTTGGGCCTTAAAGGCATCGATCCTCCTCCTACAATATAGTTCGCAAAGACCGGGAAATGGTCCTTGTCATGCCTCTGGCTCTTGCATTTCAAGCACCATACCTCCTCACATGCCTCTGGTTGAACTGCCCTATTCTGCTTCAGAATTTGCATCTCAAGGCACAGATTCTTCAACTGCGCATGGATCTGGTGAACTCCTAGATTTGGATCTTGCATCAGAGTTTCATGTAGTCTCATGGCAATCTCCAAGGCCTCCGCCTATGTCGATATATTCTGTTGTGATAGCGCGACCCTTAAGTGTGGTAGGAGCGAAGCCACAAACCATTCACGATGTTGTCCATTTGTCAGATTCATGTTGGATTCACGGATTGTACACTTCAACCTCTGATCTAGTTCCCGAGGCGTCTCCCCTGGTTGCATTGTGATTTCTTTGAATCACATAATCGACTGTGCCTCAGATCTAGGCCTACTGAACTCTCTATTCAGTGTTGTCTAGATGTATGCCACTCCAGCATTCAGGTTATCATTAGAGTACTTAATATACAAGGTTAGCGTGCAATCTTGTAGACAACTAACCAGTGTCGCCTCTTTTATATGATCATTTGTAACACCTTGAGCTTCCTATACAGCCCTCGCAATGAACCAGAATTGGTCTGGGTCCTCATTTACCAAGCCTTTGAACAAAGGTAGCTTCACTGTATTTTCCATACTGAACTGTGGTGGAGGTAGAGGTGGTGTGGGTGGAGGTGGTATTCACGGGAATCCTTGTCTTATAATTGAATGGCAGTTCACGGAGAAGCCTTCACTATCTCTTCCTTGTCACCTTGCGGAGGTGAAATCAATGGACTATACTCCGGACCCATTTTTCTTCCATTCCTGTAAGTTTTTCTGCTTCACGTAGTTCCGAACATCAAGGTAGCTGCATAACCTGTTTTTTGCACAATAGCATTTTAATCCAGGTATTCAAATATTATATGTACTTACCTCGTGGTCCTTTGAAAAAGCGTAGCTCTGCCTCGCTGTAGCTAACTGAGGTGTCGACCACGAATTCAGTCAAAAATCCTCCCATGATGTGATCGAGCCAATGATCGACAGTGCAGGTGATCTTGTCCTTCGATGCTTCCAATTTCTGTATTAGCTCTGAGGTCCAAACAATAGGGCCGTAAAGTTTCCACCTTCCTTGGTTGTGTGCTAGCTTCACAATCCACTCGTATAGTTCAATGGGGAAGGAGCATAAAAATATATCGTGGATCTCTGTATACAGGTATCTATCCAACCACTGTTCCTTTATTAGTCGCGGGTTTCTATTTTCCTACATTGCAAATTCATGGATCTTCCTATCCAACCAGTCCCGATCTCCTTCTTAGTTGGATTCTAGTGATACGACATCACACATCTCTTATGAAGATTCCAGTCTCAGCAATGGAACCATTTTTTGGCTTGAGGCAACCTGACCCAGGTTCAACGTTAATTAGCCAAACAAATCCCTACACTAATGTCCCTGTCGGCATTAGCCCGCGGAGAGCAGACTGAAGTCTCACCCGAAGCAATATGGGGGGATGCTGGAACCAAGTTTTTGCACCCTGAGATGGTGGTGATGTCATTTGATTCCCTATATCCCTACCTTCGCACAGGTCGCTTCGCTTTAGGGCTTGCAAGATGAACCCTTTATTCAGTCCTTCAATACCTCCGCGGAAGGGTATGATCAACCTTCGCATAGCCCTAGCCTGCTGCTCAGGTAATTTCGCGCTGCTATGGTAGCATGTTGTGTAAATTCCTCAATTAATCTAAGTGACTTGCTTATTTTATCAAATAATTATAGTTAACACCGCATAAACAGATAATCATAATTGCATTCAATTATTCAACGTAATTGCATTCATTCATGCATCACATAAGCATAATAAAGGAAGTTCATACATAACATATCAATATGCATTAACAGAAAAAAGACACAATAATTGCCGAATATTTCTCTTTATTGATGTCTTCCAAATGCTTACAAACTTTGTCTTCCCTGCGCACATAGATGTAGGGGTCCGCGCACTCAGCTGCGGACTTCTGTTAAACACACATGGACAGCAAGAAGGATATGAAAGATGAAACATGCCATTCATTTTTTATTAACATGAGATATACATTTATAGTACATTATGTGACTCTTGGGTTTCAGATCCCAAGGTCTCTTGGACTGCTTAGTCTTTTCGGCTTCCACACTAACCCATTTAGGATTAGGTGTCCAACATTCCCCCCCTTAATCCGAAGGGTTATGTATGAGTCCAAGAAGAGAGCTGTAATACAGAATGTGCAAAAAATGCATGGCAGCACTACGCTGAATGTGCTCTATGAAATGTTGGTAAAAAAAGGGCGGTGGTTTAAGGATGACCACCAACACTGGAACACTTAGTGCAGTTCTCGGAACTCTTCCAAAACTGGCGAGAAACTGAAGTTTTCTGCTAGAGGAAGTGATCCTATTGTTTTAAAGAGGGAAACCTTCAACCATAAAAGGGAGGTCTCACCCCGCATAAAAGGTAAAACTTCAACCTGAAAAGGGAAGTCTCAACCTGTGATGGTTTAAGGATAACCAACAACTCTGGAATGCTTAATGCAATTCCTGGAACTCTTCCAAAATTGGCAAGAAGCTGGAGTCTTCTGCTAGAGGAAGTGTTCTCAATTTTGTTCCCGGAACTCTTCCAAAGCTGGCAAGAAGCTGAAGTCTTCTGCTAGAGGAAGTGTCCCAGATTGCCAACTGAAGGCATGTTCATGGGCATCTTTGTCTCTGGCTACAACTCTGAAACTGGTGTGGTAGGTTGTGGCTCAGGCTTGCTTGATGTGGCTTTGAAGTTTGTAGATGACCATCATTTCCCCCCCTGTCAGGTACAAGATGAGAAGATGGAGAAAACTCAACTGCAAGACTATTCAATACTCTGGAACAAGTTCTAACATGTGTTTGGAATATCTTCTTGGCTGTTGATACCCATTGCCAAGAAGCGATCCATCCAAGATGAATCTTTGTTCTTGCAGGACGTTTGTTTCTGAAGCATCTGTGTGAAGAATGGCTGGTTTTATGACAGTGCTTACATGGATGAAGATCAAAACAGTGATCTTTCAAATGGCCAACTTGGTCACAGTGTTGGCATTTTATGATCTCTTGTTGTTGTTGTTGTTGTTGCTGTGGAAGAGGGGCAGAGTCTGGAACAGCTGAAGCTGAACTGTCATGAGGAGTAGGCGCACTGTCATGAGGAGCAGGTGAACTGTCATGAATGAATCCAGCACTCTGAAACTGAATGGGCTTGGCATAGTCTGGAATATGAAAGGACAAGTCCTTGTCATATCCAAGACCAGTTCTGTGCTTGTTGTGGACAAGTTGTTCCCAAGGTCTGATGATGGGCTTGGGAAGTGCAGACTGAGTTTCTGCATCTGCATGTACAATTGCTGCTTTATTGGGTACTGGATCTGAATGAACTTGAACAATATTGACTTGCTGTTTATGGGAGTCTACTTCATTGTTCTGAACAGAAACAGGTTCAGAATGACTCCTTCGTTTTAATTCTTCTTGTTGTAGCTGTGTTTCAAGCTGCAAAAAATCAATTTTCTCTTGTGCATATTGTAGACATGTCTGAATTTCTGAGAGAGAGCCTTTGCTGACTTGGAATGTTTCATGATTAGAGGAATATATCAGAGTTTTTAAGAACTCTAATATTTCAGTAATTCGAGGCATATTCTTCATTGTCAAAATTACAACCCTTTACAAGAATGATTACAACTATGACCCAATGAATAAAAGTAACACCCACTCACAGTACAAAGACATAGAAAAATCCTTTGTAAATGTGCAGCAAATGAATCAAGCCAAATTTACTTATGTATCACAAAATCTTAGCAACATCATTAATATCCAATCACTAGGTCAGTCATAATGACCAGGCATTATTTGATTGGTACACATTCACTCAGCACATTAGCAACATTAACAATAGTATCTTCATATTCTTACTAGAAAACCCTACATAAATAAAACTGCCAAATACATCTCTGTCAAATCATTTCAGTGGCATATATATTCCTTTCATCAATCAGAAGGATCACAACATCAATCTGATTACCAAACCAAACATAACTTCTGCTCAACACTAGCACATAATTCTGATCTCATCCTGTAGAACAAACTGTCCAGACCCTAGCAGCAGCACAACAACTTGGATATATATATATATATATATATAGATATATATGCTTTCTGACAGACTCAATCAGCAACAACCGAACTCCACTTATTAAATCACTCTCTGCTTGGAAACCTTAAACTTATCAACCTCGCTTTCTGCTCAGCTATAAGCTCATCACCCTGAAAATCCCTAGTAGCCAACAATCAAGCATGCAAACTCAGGCTTAGCCACACAAGGTTACTCATCTGCACTACCTTCGTTTTTTTTTTTTTTATACATGAATCACTCGCAGCTGCATGATTTTTCATTCACACATACGCTAGCAACAAATGTTATCTTATAACAAGCTTCTTACAAGGTCTGTGCCATACATATCTGGTTAGTAGCATTAGTACATCAAGTACCTGCCCATTCATATATCAACCTTTGCTCGCAAATGTCAGCATACATTAATTCTCACCAAAGCATTCCATCATTAAGTTATATTGTATCATTAATCCAGCTAACTCAAAGGCGTAACAAACACTTAGCAATATATCCCTATAACACTTTGTTAGAACACATAATTAGTCCACATGCTCTGTTTATGGTCACTCCCAACACATTAGATCTCTGCTACATGAAATTGCTCCAGAATTATGTTTGCTCTCAGAACCATGACATGCCTTCACTCTTCTTGTGTCCTTGCTCTTTCAGGGGTGCAAATTTGATCATTTTGGAAAGTACCAGCAAATTTGAACAAAATGCGCATAGATAAGAAATTACCAGCAAATGATGCAATGGAAAAGCACTTTGGTCAGAATCGAACTATTCATCCTGGAGACATGGTTATTGATACATCAGCGTCCAATTATGGAGCATTTGAACACAATGCTGCTTCAGAAAATACCCCATTGCATAAGGATATGAAGTTGGAGATGCCGCTAGAGGGTCAAGGGGATACTTCCATTGATAGAGACAACCATTTTACAGGGAAAAAGCGGAAAGTAGCATCCATGACATCAGGGATCAAATCAACTTTGGTTGAAAACAATAAGAAAATAATTTCTAATCTTAAGCTGGCTGAGCAAGGGCATTTAAAACGCCATGAGAAGTATTGTAGTATGTTTGAGCAACGGATGGAAATAGATGAAAAGTACTTGAAAGATCATATCCTGAGTGTACAAAGGATGGTATATATTGACGAGCAGAAGGTTAAAGCATGCAATTGAGTATTTCCATTTCACTTTAACCCACAGATCTGAATGCCTTCTCTCTCAGTTTCCATGAAAGCTATGGCGCCTTAGTCAACTTAATTATGTGCAGGATGAACCAATTTGTCCAGCACTAGCAAATATTGAAAAGAGAGTTAGAAACTCATAACGGAGCTGATCAAATCTCGAGTCCCACTCTCTAATTTGTCTGGAAATTCTGGGCTTGCAGAAGATGCAATCCAGACACCGTCACTGCAGCTCAGACCTATAGATCAGGATTTTCGGCTCTTAATCACATCACGCGTGCTCTCCAAGCAATGTCGGATAGACTTGGGCAGTATTTTCTACTGATATTGAAAGCCATTGCAAATATCTTGTAAAAGAATCTTCATACACTTAAATCTTCATACTGCCATTGCAAATCGTAGAACCCCACGGTTTCTAGCCATAGTTATACTTCATCTATTTGTCGAATGAGTGGAGAAACAAAAGGCCTGTTAAAGGCGCCCGCTGCAACTGAGGTTCCAATCCGGTCCATGGCATCGGTTGAGGCGGACTATATTGAAGAGAAGAGGACTGTGAGATTGGAGCAGAGAATATATTGAATATGAAAAAGGTAGCTAGCAGAACCGGCGAGCGAGAGTGAAATAGCAGGGAGATTGAGTGTGGAGGAGGGTCAACATATGACCGGTGCTTGCATTGTTTAAAACAACATTGAACACAGGATTAGGTGGTTTGGATAATGCCAACCGAGAGCTGATATACAGTGCTAATAACCGGGAGTGGATTCAAACAATGGCAGCGTATCACAAAAAAGGCGTGGTATGGAATATCCCGGAAGTGCACCAGCATACAATATTTGGAGCGATACAAGAATGCACAGCCTTCAATTCAGCGCAGAGAAGTAATGCAGCCAGAAGATTCAGCACAGAATATGTGGCAGGAAAACAGGAGTTACAGAGAATATAAAACGTCTATGAGGCCAGCAGCGTGGAGAGGGCAGCGTATGGAGGCCAGCGTTGTATATGGAAGCCCAACAGTCAAAATTCAGAGTCTTAGCACAATTCGAGCAACGTAGTAGAGCAACTTAGTAGGACTATGTCAGAGGAGCGAGGGCGGTTATAAAATTGGCAGAAAATCCATGACAAACTGACATTCTTCTGAATAAAATAATATCATGTCAGATACCATGTCAGAGAATAATCACAGTGCTGTTATACCAGCGTTCCTACCACAGCGTTCAGAGTTTACTTAAAAACGCATATGACAAAGGGCGCAGTCAATAAAAATGACAGACAGACATCTCAGAACCGCTTGGACAGCGCTGGACAACGTTGGCAGTGTCAGGAGCAGCTAACATTTAGCTGAAAAAATATTCGTGAGAAAATATTCCTGAGATGCAGAATTGATGGTAGAAATGACTGCACAGAAAGGCCATAAGACAAATGGCTCACATTAATTATGCAGGGCAGGAATACGCCCGCTCTGATACCATGTTAAACACACATGGACAACAAGAAGGATATGAAAGATTAAACATGCCATTCATTTTTTATTAACATGAGATATACATTTATAGTACATTATGTGACTCTTGGGTTTCAGATCCCAAGGTCTCTTGGACTGCTTAGTCTTTTCGGCTTCCACACTAACCCATTTAGGATTAGGTGTCCAACAACTTCTACTCTAGGCCTCTGCGCACTCAGCTACAGAGCCTCTACATACACTACAACCTAAGGCTTAGACTTCTTACTTCAGAGATACGACTCTTTTTCATGGTGTCACTCTAAAACTACTTAGAGCTTAGCTCTTTTTATACAATCCCATGGTCCGCTGACCATGGGTAGATCTCTTACAGCTGACTTTACTTTACAAAACTAAGGTTAGACTACCCTTTATGACACATGGCACCTTCGCACTCCACGACCACAAAATGCGGAGACTTTACAATTTTATTACAAAATTTGACTCAAACATGGGCTTTTAACTAACATGACTCCAATTTTGCGCAAGTCCTTCTCGACAGTGATAGCCTCTTCATAATTTTCTATCAATGTATGTTTCACAGTTCTCTTCACAAACTGCGCAATGTTTGCTGGCAAGGAAGACGTCTAGTAATCTATGGTGATGGAGTCACGAGGTTTTATGTTTTTCAGAAATTTTTTCAAGATGTGATTGAACCTCTGGTTGAAATATTTCACTTTTTCCTTTTGCTCCATCTTAATATTACCCAACTCTTTCAATAACATGGTGGGGGTCTTATCATCAACAAATTTTTTAAGGAAGATCTTTTTGAACCCCCTCCAATTTTGGATGGAGTTTGGAGGAAGGCTGTGATACCATACAACTACTCTACCATCCAAGGTACATGGGAAAAGTCTACATGAAACATCATCGTAACGTACCTCAAGTGTTTGCAGATGTAGGTAAAATTTGTCTAGATGGTCTTCAACCTTCATTGTCTTATCAGTGTTATACTTCGTTAAGAGCTTCTTTGAATACCTTGGCATCTTGTGTAGAACACCTAAAAGTGCGAGTGTGCCCTAAGTCATCTAGTCCAGATTTTGTTGTGCCATGTCTTCTTCTTTGTTTTCTTCCTCTACTTTGTTGGAATCTGTTGGTTCTTCTTCCTCTTCTTCTTCTCCAGCTGTCCCGCCAGAAAATGTGTCCAAGATTAGAACGTTGTCTCTATCACCACCGTAAAAATGTGGAGCCTCTTCTTGTTTCTCCATAGAGTCTACTAATTCTTCAAGAGTGGTGAGAACCACTTCTTCAAGAGTCGAAACTATTATCCTCGTGGAGGTGGTCTTGTTCTTCTTTGGAGAATATGGAAGACTGATTACTCTTGGAATCAATCCAAAACAAATTGAAAATTAATGGGTTATAGGGTGGATGGCCCGAAGTTGATCATACGGAATTTCACTTTCATGCCTAGGCTGAGAAGAGCCACCAATTTCAGAAGGACGATTAGGGGAGTGAAATGACCATTGCTACCTTGACCAGAAGATTGATTGATGGGGTCGTTGGGTTTATCAGCCATAAAATACTAGCTTCCCTCCTTCTAGTGCCCGAAATGTTGACAGTGCTGGACCCACCAACATTCAAGGGATATCCCCTATATGAAGTCCCAATCATACCTCACACATTTTGGTGCAGGAGTTCCATCCGGTATAAAGGCCCCATTACCAAATCCTTAAATATTTGCCTTGGCTCTAGCTATCAGCACGAGAGAGGGATGCAATGGTGTCTTCAAAATGAAAGGGAGGAGTTTCTGGTGAGGGTACAGTTACAACTGTGTCAAGGTTCTTCTACTGCAAAGGGGGGAGAAGAGTGAGCCTATAAGTGGGAGTTAATGGTACCACCTAGGAAGAGACACATGTGAACCAGAAGGATTCATCTAACATCCAACAGAATAGTCCATAGCGGATGCAATGGTCATTACAACCAACAAACAGGGAGATATTTGTCTAATATCTCATGGAATAGTCCACAAGGATGGGACAACGGTAAAAACCATTACAATACATTTCCAATAAGATAAGCACTAAAATAACCGAAATAGTTCAACTATCTTAGTACATGTGAAAGAAAACATGAAATACAAATGTCCACATAATAGTCTTACAAACATTCATAGTCCATACATGAAGAAAATGCTAGCCTTAAAGGCTTATTTTATTAAGAAAAAGTTCCAAGGCACATGTTTACAATGTATATCACTAGCCCCAATAGCGGGACATTGGAGCCACTCCTTGCTCCTCAAAGAACTAGCTGATCTCTCTAATGCCTGGCGGGAGGAGCCAAGGTGAAAAGTCCTTTGCTCATACAATGAGGCGGCATATAACCAAGGGGCGATGCTTCCCCTTTGTGAATCTTTAACTACCCTCATGACTGTTCAAATTCCTATGAATTTTAAGCTTACATGACTCTCCATATTCATGTGTGCCCTTTGGACTTCCACTTTAAAATACATTTGAATACAATATACATGGTCCACAATAGTGATGTGGCATATGACCACTCATGACATGACATGACATGACACTGCTGACATGGAGTACTTGGTGATGTGGCATTTTTAAGTCACTATTGCTACTGAGTGTTGGATGTCTTCTTGGATATGCTTTCTCTTCACATCTACATGGCCTAGTGGTGCAAAGTCTTCAATGATCTTTAGTCTTCGATGGTAGTTGCCAACTTGTGTCCCTTTTCTTCCTCTTCATTGACCACTTGTCAGTTTATCTACAAGAAATTATTTAGGCATTCTTCCCTCCTTCTTCTCCTTATTCATTATCTCACCATGACTTGATAGTGTATATGTTCCTACAATTCACTCATGATGGGACAACATCAATCCAAAAAGCTCGTAGTCCAAGATGATGCATTCTTATCCATGAACTGAGACCGAGACAAGTCATAGACTGGGAAGAGGGGCTTTGTGACTGCTCATTGTGTAGTTTTAATAGTCAGGGGGAGAGCTTGGGCTCTGAGACTGCACAATGCACAGCTCAGGGAGGCTTGAAAGATAGAACTACGCAATTTCTGGAAGTAGTGGAGTCTGGTTGAGGGAAAGTACACTAGGAGAAGAATTTGTGCAGTTTTTGGTGCCAAGGGAGGCTAGACCTCTGTGCATTGTGCAGTTCAAGCAGACAAGGGAAAAGATTGAGGGTTGAAGATGTGAAGTTCGCAATTCAAGGTAGGCTGGGAGACACAACTGCACAATTTTGGAGGTCAAAATTGAGAGTTGGGCTCAGGAATTGCGCAAAGCAGCAACCTTGGAGGATACGTACTACACATTGTGCAGTTTCAAGGAGCAAGGTCATGTCTTAGAGGGATGAGAATACACAATGCGTAGTTCAGTCAAGTCCTAATGAAGCTAAGTTGCTCGGTTGGGAATATTTTTCGAAAATGGCTAAGTGTGGGATGGGTGATGAACTGTGATTAACCTTGACTGTGATCACACACTTAGCATACTTTGACTACACGTAAAAAAATAATTTCCCTCTATGTGAGTTCCTCACAACAAGATACGACAAGTGCAACACTTAAGATAAGCTTTAGGACAATCGTGAAAACACTTTGTGACAGTGCTCAAGACTTTGTGTATGGGTGTGACAGATGTTTACATGGTTGGGACAACTCATATACACAAAGATTGACCTTCAAACCATCAGAAAAGGCTTGCAAACATCATATGATAGTCAAACATTCCAAAAGACGAAGGTTAACCCAAGATGCAAAAGGGACCGAAGAACTACGAGAAATCTCATGAAGTGAGCTCTAGTGTTTGCAACAACAATGTAAAAGACCAAGGAAGACTCTGAAATTTGAGTGTAAGGAAAATTTTTGGAGGGTGTTGCAGAAGCTACAATAGTACCCAAGGGAAAGAAAGTGGTATCCCAAGAGTTGGGGCAAGGTTATCAAGGATCATACTTTATCTATATCTTGGGAAAAATGATAAGGTAAAAATTGGGTGGTAGTGAAGGGTATGATGGTTATAGTGCTAGCCTAGATATTAATGAGCCAACTTTCATACACATTTATAATAACTATTTTAGTACAAAATGTGAAAGTAAACCAATATAACATAACAAGATTTACATTTGAAAAAGATTTAACTAGACATATAATACCTAGGAAGGGATGATCCCATGTGGACATGGTTCATAATAGGATGACACCACAACTTTAAGAAACATTAAATGAAGGAAAAAATTATACCCAAACTAAAACCACATTCAAAGTAAAAGGATCTAAAACATGAACAAAAAAAACACAACAAATTTTGCAAGGAGGGATCACGAAAATCATTTTCATTCATGATTCACTTGCTTGACCATACGTGAGTATGTGGTACAACCAATGAGTATGTTGATTCTCTTGATGCATTAGTGGTAGAAACTCACACTAATGAATCTGTAAACATTAAGAGTATGTTATCTGGGTATAAAAAATATAAACATCATATAATTATACATAGAAATAAAAGACACAATAAAATTTATGTGTGCATGTGTATGTGTGTGTAATCACTAAAGAATATATAGATGGTCATGGTGTTAACCTCCTCCATAAAACTCTAATGTTTAGTAGGATTCAATGGGTTTGAGCAAGTATCCCTAAATCTCAAGCATCTATGAGGTTCCATGTGGCCTCTATTGATTAGAATTTTCTATAGGGGATTAAGGCCAAACCCCTTCCCCAACATCACTTATAGGTCACTCTTGGTGTGATAATTCTATTGAAGCAATTTGTTACACCAGGCTATGAGCCAAGGTAGTTATGGACGTTTGGTTTTGGATGTTGATATTCGCTAACGGAGGATGTTGAGCCTTCATCTAGGAGGATGAGTACCAATAAATGGGTTATGCATAACAGTTTTTTCTATCCTATGTAGACCCATGACCCACTAGTTGGAATTCACCAATTTCAAAGTAGTTGACATGCTGACCTACAATGAACTATATGCACAATTTCCTAAGGAAATACAGATGCATCTCCCTATTATTGTATGGAGGTTTTTCAAATGCTATAAATCACCCATCCATCAAATAGTCTATAAATAGTTGATAGGTGCACCAATCCATATAAATGCAACTCTTTATTACTGGTGGTTTTAATTGGGTTCTTAGCTTAATAAACAATGTCATTAGTTGTTCTTTTGAAGTTTTTAGGTCTCTTATGGGGGAGTAACAACTAAAAATATCATATATTTAGATATAGAAAGAAAACACAAACATAATCAATGAATAACATAGTGCTAGCTAGGGTACTAACCTTCTCCATAAAACTCTCATGTCTAATGGGTTCCATCAAACCATAATAAGTATCCCATAACTTAAGCATCTATGAAGTGGCTTCATGTGGCCTATATCTATCAAACTCTACTACAAGGGATGAAGGTATAAACCCTTCCATAACATCACTTATAGGTCACCCTTGTTGAGATAATGCTATTGAAGTGTCATGTTTCACTAAGCTATGAGTCAAAATAGTTATGGATATCTAGGTTTGTATGGTGCCCTCTGCTGGTGGAGGATGATCGGTAGGGGGGTTAGGCCTTTCTCTAAGAGGAGAGGGACCTAGAAATGGGTCATGCCTAGCATTTTTTATTGTGCAAAGCCATGAAAAATACCCCAAAATTCACCAATGTTATATTACTTGACTTGGTAACTTAGCATAAACTTTACCCATAATTTCCTAAGGGAATATAGAGGCACCTCCCTATTATTGTAGGGAGTTTTG
The DNA here is from genome assembly GCA_031772625.1 of Pinus tabuliformis. NCBI lineage: Eukaryota > Viridiplantae > Streptophyta > Pinopsida > Pinales > Pinaceae > Pinus > Pinus tabuliformis. The sequence goes on from CM062813.1 coordinate 482,254,882, forward strand.
ATAAATATTATAGTCCACCTGTCCTTCCAATGGTATCTAAAGAGTTGGTAGGTGCACCAGTCCATACAAATGCATCTATTTAGGGATCACGGTTGTAATTCAGTACTTGGGAAATAAACAATCGAATGATTTATTGTTTTGATCTCTAACTTGGTATTTATTTAGACATTGGTCTTGTTATCAAAAGTGTGAGCTAATTGGCCTTGGGCATTTGTAATGGACAATACAATTATGTCTAGGGAAGTGGCTACTGACACCCAAGAGGGATATTTTCTCTTCCACAACTCTTATATTAGGATTTTAAGAGATCCTAAAATGGCACACATAGATTTCAATGTTAATGTTTATTAATTATGGGTTGGAATTTGGGGTGTCCTCTTGTGGTGGTGTTCGGTTTGGATTTTTACCAAGCTCCAAATTAATTATGTGTTCTAATATAATAAAAAAAAATTAACTTTAGGTTTATTTTTCCAATTTTAAATTTAATTAAAAAAAATCAATTAAAATTATTACATGCAATCAAATGAAGAAAAAAATTTGTGAACCCCTCGATTTTCTCTCTGAATTCACTCAATGTTACCCAAAACACACATAGTGGTCTATAGAAGAAATAGGTTGTTATTGGCCATGGCCCTTTTCTATTTTTAGACCACGTGAGTGGATGTCAGCTCCTAAGAACATGTATGTGCTCTTAAGAATGTATCTACATTCCTACCATGGACAACGTAATAGTGACTTCGCAACTTTGGTGGTTGTTTGGAAAATCATGATGCTAGGGAATGAGGAGCATGTGCATGTTCTCAAGTACACCTTTGTGCTAACCACATTGCCACTTTTCAAGCACTGTCTTCTTGGGAGCACTGTGAGTGGAAATGATCTTATATGAAAAAAGTTCTTGGCATTGAAGATGGTCATTTGTAAGCAACCACAAAATAAATAAACACATCATTTCAATAATCTCATATTTATTCATTAACGGCATGTTGTGGGGTATTGGTCCTTGATTATATATAGAAGTTGGTTCATTTCCTCCTGAGGCCCATTTCATTTGCTGCAACCTTTGAGTAAATATGTATGCATATACCAATATTGGTAAAGGGAAGCAAACTCAATGTTGTAAATGGAATTCAATTTATTGATCATTAATATGTATCAATCTTTTTATTATAACAAGAATTAAATTGAATCTAGTACTTGTGAAGGGATTCCATGTTTCTATGCACAGATAGGAATAATTTTTTCAAGAGTGAGCAATGATACTACTCACAAGGCACTCAAAAGATACCATCATTAGGAAAAGACAATTCCACCAAGCATAGAGTAAGTGTTTTCAATGTGGGATCTCATCTTATTAGTTGATGTTGACAACAAAGAGAAGGTTGGAAAAGCTTTAAGCATAGTCTTCTAGTAAAGATTGTCTGATTGTTGAGGATGAAAAGACCTTGAGTATCATTTCAATAAGTGTAAAAAGAGTTATTGGTCTTATTTGTTGAACATGTTGGCACATAAGGAGCTCAAGAAATAATAGAGGATACTAACAATATTGTAATAATGAATAATTCATGAATAACATTGTAACACTAAAAACACCTCAATGATTTGCTTATCTAAGACTCTAAAAACATGCACTTCATTTTTTGTTGGGTTTTTCAAAGATACATCAAGAAAAAAACCATTTATAAATTATTTTCTAATACCATATTTCAATCACTTTGTTCATATGAAAGTATTAGCAAATACCTTCACCGAGATGACTTGTTCAGAGGATTGAGTGATTGAGACCTATTCTATTCTTCCTATGCAGTAAGAACATGTGGAAAACGTTAAAATTACAAATAAAAATAAATGATAAAGGCGAAATTTATTTGTAAAAGTTTTTATTAATTAAATAAAGCTTTACCATGTCGTGAAAGTTCCTCGCAAATTTGAGAAACGTTTTGCATATTGGAATTTATAAATCTAAATCTAAAGCTCCTACAAATTGATAAGTCAACTCAAGCACTTTGCAGTACATTGGAAATATTCAGATTCCGCTCCACGTTCCACACGACCTCCTCTGATCTCGGCATCGATTCCTCTGCAAGTCACATTTACATTTGAAACATCCAACAAAACGCCAACAGTAGAGTAGGTGGCCTTCTAGGATTGAATATGTCAGCTTTGCTTTATTTGGCCTTCTAGAATTGAATATGTCAACTTTGCTTTATTTCGAAGTTCTAGTTGAAACTAAGACAGAATTACTCAGTCAATTCACAAATGGCGCATTCATTCTAAACTACCGTTTGTCACCCATGTTTGGTAGTCGCGTGCAACAGAGGGACACCAACTCCCTACTCCAGCCAAACACAATGTGAATGCTTCCAGCAAGTCTATACGTCATTCAATGGCGGTGATTCCAGAGACTTTCATTTTGGCCATGTCCACGCATATTCTATTTTAATTATATTTCCATGAAAATGTGGTGGCAATTGCACTCGATATTGCAAGACGGCTTCCGCGTTGAAAACGTCTCAACGCGGAAAATGTCTCATTGCGGTTGCTTGTTTGGTCTCCATTCTTTCCCCTATATATATACAGCGATGAACGAGTGATCATATATAGAAGCGCAGAGTCATCAGTCACGCATCTCCTAATACTATCCTTTCCCATCTTCTGTCATTTCTTCTCTAAATCAGATTAACATAGTTGATAGTTTTTATACAAACGTCCTCATTTTACACGGAGAAAACGCAGTGGTAACCAAGATTCAAAACAATACAGAAATGGCTGTGGGGAGGCTTCTTTTGGCAATCTCTACCCTTATTTCAGTTATAAGTCTGCAAGTCGTTTATGGTATGTACAATTGATTTCAATATGTTGGGCATTTCCATTGAGAATCTGTAACTGGCTTGGTTAATCCTTTTTCTGATAATCAGATCATAGTAATTGGTCATGGAATTAACAGTCATTTAATTTATAGATTACTTACTGTTCGATTGATTAATGATCAGGGGGCATAGTATGCGAGAAGCTGCCCGTGGAGGTTTGCGCTTTTTCTGTGTCGTCCTCTGGAGCACGTTGTGTGCTTGAGAAATCCATCTTGAGGGAGGGCAATGTGCAGTATGAATGCCAGGTGAGTTTAGGTCATTTTCCATTAATTAATCTCACATGTATAATTCTATGTGAATTACTGTCTTTGCCCAACCTTCCAAGTTCTAGTATGCTGCTGTTAGTTAATTGGGTAAATGATGGCGTGCAGACATCGGAGATTATCGCAGAGAATATGAAAGAATTGATAGAAACAGATGAGTGCATGAATGCGTGTGGGGTGGAGAGGATGATAGTGGGGATGTCCACGGATTCTCTAGCAGAACATGGTTTCACAAATAAGTTATGCCGCCCCCGGTGCTACAACAACTGCCCCAACATCGTCGACCTCTACTTCAATCTTGCCGCTGGGGAAGGTACTTATTACTCCTCATCATCTATTCATGTACCCTATGTTGTAGCAGATGTAAAATAGTATACCTACATGAGACATACCTGTAACTATGAATATATGTATGGTTTTATACCTGAAGTTAGGGCATGATTGATTTATTTATATGTAATTTGTGCAGGTGTATATTTGCCCCGCCTGTGCGAGGCTCACAGAAGCGGAGACCGCCGGATGATGACCGAGTTTGGCTCATTTGCTGCTGCTCCTGCAACAATTGGTTTGGGAGATATAACAGTTTCTCCCACTTCAGCTCCATCTCCAGTTTCTTCATAGTTCAGTCATTCAAAACCAGATTCCATAATTTTTCTAGCGCTTGTACTACCGGTGGAGAGTATACAATCAGATTCGTTGTGCAGGACTTATATATGTTATTATTGCAGGATCCATCGTGATTAATTGGAGATTCTTTTCAATATACCCCTTCGATTACCGAAGTTTACTATAAATTTCTTTGGAGGATGTAATTTTCAGTACTTATTTGTGTCGTTTCATTGTATGCTTCGGCACTCTGAGGGTGTATTATTTATAGCACAAATTTTGGGTATGATATTTCGCCATTATGAATTCCTGTTTCAACCAGATTCATATTAAATGATTAGCCGTCTCGATATAATGAACTTACATGAGAGTAGTTTTGGTTATGTTTACACCATTGCTCGCTTTGAAGGCCGAATAGGGTTTCATGGCTAATTAACGAGCCCCATTTTTCTCGTCTAAATCTCTTAAAAAAAAGGCCCAAAAGGAGCTGGTAACCCGAAGGAAGGATTAAAAAGGGAGGAATAAAAGAGGCAAAAGGTAAACAAATGGAGGGAAAAAAAATCATAAAATAACTTACGTAAAAGGTCAAAGAATGCGACACTTCAAAATTATGGAATTTTTAGAATATCAAAACTAGTTAAGAAGAATAAAAGCTGAAAAATTAAAAAGATAGGATAAAGAAAATAAAAATATATAATAAAAACTGGAAAAATAATAATAGGATGAATAGTTACTAGGGGTTTATGAATAGTTTTTTTTAATGTAAAATTATATCATTGTAATGTTACTAATCTTATATTTTTAATATTAATTATTTTGAGAGCTTTGTTCGACACAATCAATCATTTTTGTGGCATGTAGTTTTTCCTATTTACCTATATATCATTTTTTTAAAATAAAAGACTTACTCATTCTCTAAAAATAAAAGACTTACAAATTTTATAGAATATAGTTAAAATATATATAAGAATATAAATAGGTAAAAAAAACAACATTTTTTTTGTAAAAAGATAAAAAGAATATACATAAATATGTATAATTTTATTAATAATAGATATGTGAATCATATTAAAAATGTGGTTGAAAATAAATATATATATATATATATATATGTGTGTGTGTGTGTGTGTGTTTTTGTTCTTGTTTTTGCTAATCTAAAGTTAAAACTAAAGTAACTAACTCATTTAACACATGAGAAAAAGAGGTAGTCCTGTCATTTTTTTAATTTACCTTAATGTAGAAGTATTAATAATATGCAGAATTAAGTGTAGAGAGGGGTTCCTTATATCCTAATATGGGGTAGAAGTTGTAAAAAATGAACCAATGAACATAACACTATATTAAAAGGTGAAAAAAATAACACTAACACTATTCTCCAACATCCATTGTCCACAAACACTAACACCATTGTCCAATGAACATAACACTAACATCATTGTCCAATGAACATAACACTAACATCATTGTCCAATGTCGCATTGTGAAAAAAGTTGTCTCAATATGAAAATCAATCATGGTCAACCATAGTCCAATGTTGCATTGTGACAAAAAATGTGTCACTATGAAAATCAACGATGGTCAACCATGTTTCTTTTAGTGTTTATAATATTTATCTTAGGGTTCATATACCTTGGGTTTATAATATTTATCCCTTGGGTCAATCATGGTCAACCATTGTCAATAACCATGGTCACATTTTGACAAAGATTGTCTCTTGGTCCAACGTCACATTGTGACAACATGGTTATCCATGTTCAACCATCATCTAACTCCACGTTTTGACGAAGATTGTCCCAATATGAAAATCAACCATGGTTAACCATGGTCAACCATTTTCTAACGTCGTATTGTGAGAAAGGTTGTCTCAATATGAAAATCAATCATGGTAAGCCATAGTCTAACGCCACATTATGATAAAGATTGTGTCAATATGAAAATAAATTGTGGTTAACCATGGCGAACCATGTTTATTTTAGGGTTTATAATATTTATCTTAAGGTTTATATACCTTGGTTTTATAATATCTATCCCTTTTGTTTAGTATTATTCTCTTGGGATTCTAAACCCTTGGGTTTTTAGTATCAATCCCTTGGGTTTATAATATTAATCTCTTGAGTTTAATATTATTTCCTTGGGTTTATAATACCTAGGGGTTTTAGAATTAATCATGTGGGTTTATAATATCAATCCCTTGAGTTCATAATATTAATCCCTTAGGCTTATCGATCTAAGGCTTCATATTCCTAAGGTATATGAAAATCAACCATGGTTAGTCATAGTCAATCATTGTCAACCATGGTCCAATGTCACATTGCGACAAATATTGTCTCATTACGAAAATCATTCATGGTCAACCATGGTGAAACATGGTTCAATGTCATATTGTGCCAATGATTGTTTCAATATGTAAATCAACCATGGTCAACCATGTTTATTTTGGTGTTTATAATATTTATCCTAGGGTTTATATACCTTGGCTTATAATGTTTATCTTGGGGTTTATCATAGGATTTTCTCAATATTAAAATAAATCATGGTCAACTATTGTCAACTATGGTCCAATGTCGCATTGTGTAAAAAATTGTCTCGATATGAAAAGCAACCACAGTCCAACGTCACATTGTGACAAAGATTTTCTCAACATTAAAATCAATCATGGTCAACCATGGTCCAATGTTGCATTGTGACAAGGATTGTCTCAATATGAAAATCAAACATGGTCAACCATATTCCAACATCACATTATGACAAATATTGTCTCTATATGAAAATCAACCATGGACACATTGTGACAAATATTGTCTCTTGGTCCAATGTCACATTATGACAACCATGGTCATCCATGGTCAACCATGTTCCAATGTCAGATTGTGACAAAGATTGTTTGAATATGAAAGTAAACTATGGTCAACCATGGTCACATTGTGACAAAGATTGTATCTTCATCCAACGTCACATTGTGACAATATCGTCATCCATGGTCAACCATGGTCTAACGTCACATTGTGACAAAGATTGTTCCAATATGAAAATAAACCATGGTAAACCATGGTCAATAATTGTCCAACACCGCATAGTGAGAAAGGTTTTCTTAATATGAAAATTAATCATGGTCAGCAATAGTCTAACATCACATTGTGACAAAGATTGTGTCAATATGAAAATCAACCGTGGTGAACCATGTAAATTTTAGGGTTTATAACATTATCTCTTGGGTTTAATATTATTCCCTTGCGTTTTTAGTATTAATCCCTTGAGTTTTACTATTAATTCCTTAAGTTTATTATTCCATTGGGTCTATAATATTTATCTTATGGTTTATATACATTAGGTTTATAATATTAATCGCTTGGGTTTAATATTATTCCCTTGGGTTTATAATACCTTAGAGTTTTAGAGTTAATCCCTTTTGTTTATAATATCAATGTCTTGGATTTATCAATCTAAGGGTCCATATTCCTAGGGTATAATGTTATTCATAAGGTTTATAATATTATTCCTAGGGTTTAATATAACTCCCTTGGGTTTATAATCATGGTCAACCATGTGCAACCATGGTCCAACGTCCCATTGTGGCAAAGATTGTCTCAATATGAAAATTCATCATGGTCATCCTTGGTCAACCATGGTCAAATGTCGCCTTGTGACAAATATTGTCTCAATATGAAAGTCAACCATGGTCAACCATGTTTATTTTAGGGTTTATAATATTTATCTTAAGGTTTGTATACCTTGGGTTTATAATATTTATCCCTTGGGTTGGATATTATTTTCTAGGGTTTTTAGTATTAATCTCTTGGATTTATAATATCAATCTCTTGGGTTTATTAATATAAGGGTTCATATTCCTAGGGTATAATATTATTCATAGGGTTTATAATATTAATCTTTGAGTTTAATATAAATCCATTGGGTTTAATTAATAATAATAACAATATTTATATTCAATTAACAATAATTTTATTAATAAATAATTTTATTTTTAATAATAAATATTTAATTAAGAATATTTTTATTAATAAATATTTTTATTTTTAATAATAAATATTTAATTAACAATATTTATATTAATAAAAAATAGATTATTAGTGATGAATGAATTAAGTAATAATGAATGGTTTCATTCATTAATTCATTAATTAAAAATGATTTAATTAATTATTTAATTTTTATGAGTTATTAATAGAGAATAAATTAATTATTATTAATATCTTTAATTAATTAATGTATATTAATATCTATTTATAAATATGGTTATACACTTATCGATGATAATCAACCATTTATTAAATTTATTTAAGTAATTGTGCTAGTTTATATTTAGTAAATTCTTCTCTTGCATTGAGACCATACATTTAGAGTTATATTGATTCACATTGCCTGCAATTTTTGTTGAAACCACCAAATTTAAGGTTGTTTCAACAAGATTTGAAAACAAAAATTCATAATTTAGAATAATTTTTAAATTGTGTATATATATACTTTTATTAATATTATAATTTATTTTTTAAACAATAATTAAAAAATATATAAATAGAAATGTATTATAATTTTTATTATAAAATATAAATTCAATAATAAAATATATTATTTAAATACCTTATAAAATATAAATTTAATAATATAAAAAAAAATATTTAACTTAAAAAACAAACAAAATTAATAGCATGGTCATCACACGACTAGCTCTTGTTTAATAATATTATAAATAAATCACATAAAAAGTAATACATATCTCTCACTCATATACTAGCTATAATGTCAAACAATAATATTATAAATAAACCACATAAAAAGTGATTCATATCTCTTACTCATGTAGTAGCAATTATAACAATACTATTATAAATAAATCACACAAAAAGTGATCCATATCTCTCTCTCATATACAAGCAATTATGTAAAACAATAATATTATAAATAAATCACATAAAATGTAATACATATCTCTCACTCATATACTAGCTATTATGTCAAACAATAATATTATAAATAAACCACATAAAAAGTGATTCATATCTCTTACTCATGTACTAGCAATTATAACAATACTATTATAAATAAATCACACAAAAAGTGATCCATATCTCTCTCTCATATACAAGCAATTATGTCAAACAATAATATTATAAATAAATCACATAAAAAGTGATACATATCTCTTATTCATAGACTAGCAATTATGTCAAACAATTATATACTGTCATGGAGATGACTGACAGGGTAGAGTGATTGAGATGTCTTTTCGTTTGTGGTGAGAAAATGTTGAAAAAGGTAAAAATAGAAATAAATGAAAAGAATAAATTTATTTGTAAAATTTCTTATTAATTAAATAAATCTTTACCTTTACCATCCGTTATCGAATTTGAGAAACATTTTGCAAATTGTATATATAAATCTTACTCTCCTGCAACAAATGTAAGTCAAGTCAAACACATTCTACACCAAAAGCATTTGAAATATGCAGGTTCCCTCGTTCCACATCATCACCTCTGATCTCGGCATCGAGTCTTCTACATGGCACATTTACATTTGAAACATGCCCGAAAAAAATATCAATGGTGCATTAGGTTGGGACCCGGCGTCTAGAATTTGTAAGAATATGTTCAAGTTCGCCTTGATTCAAAGTTTTGGTTAAAACAAACACCACATTATCTACTCAATTGAGGAATGCCAGCATAATTATTTTAATTATGTTGGATAGTTATTATTATTATTATTATTTAAGGTTAAGGTCAAGCTACACATCAAATTGGTGTATAAGACTTTTGTTTATGGGATAAGGGATCTATTTCTGTGTAGCAATTTGACTGCTAAGTTTACAAAGGAATACATACTCTACCTCCCTTTGGCTTTGAACCTGTGATCTTTTAGGAGGAAATGCGTGCTCTTAACCATTAGGCCCACTCAAGTTGTATACCTAGTCACGTGCAACTACAAGAGACCAACTCTCACTTCAACCAAACACAATGTGAAGGCAACCAACCAATATTTTTTGTAGCTATAGCTCCATTAATGCATGGGACAGTTGCATTTTGTACTTGCTAAAATCCAATGAGTGACATATACTACCTCGTGCATTAATGGAGCTATAGCTCCAGAAATATTGATAACCCAATAGAAATGTATCCAACAACTATGTACGTCATGTAGTGGCGGTGATTAGAGAGACTTTCTTTTTGGCCCTCTCCACGCATATTTACAGGAAAATTTGGATGCAATTGCACTAGGCATCGTCCGATACTGCAATGTGGCTTCAACATCAAAAGTTATGTCACCTATATTATACCAAATATAAAATACTATTCTTACTAAATATCCTACATGAGACATGCATGCAACTATGAATATATGTATGGGTTTTATACCTAAAGTGAGCCCATGATTGATTTATTTATATGTATATATGTTGTGCAGGTATATACTTGCCCTGCCTATGTGAGGCTCATAGAAGAGGAGACTGGCGAATGATAAGTGAGGTTACATTAGTTGGTGTTACTCCTACAACAATTGGTTTTGGTGATATAACAATTTCTCCCACTTCGGCTCCATCTCCATCTCGAGTCTCTTCATAGCTGAGTTATTAGCAAACAAATTCCATAATTTTTCTAGTGCTTGTACTAGTAGTGGAGTGTTCAATCATATTCATTGTGCAAGACTTATATCTATTATTATTACATGGTCCAGTGTGCTTAATTGAAGATTCTTTTCAAAATATTCCTTAGATTAATAAACTTTACTATAACTTTATTTGGAACAAGGGATGCAATTTGCATTAGTTAGTGTATTTCGCATCATTGTGTAGTTTTTTGGTATGCTTTGGCACTTTGTGGAAGTACTATTATAACACAGATTTTGCGTATGATATTTCACTATTATGAATTCTTCCTTCAAACAAATTCATTTTAAATTATTACCTAGCTCTATATAGTAAACTTACATAATAGAACTTTTGATTATATTTGCTACACTGTTCACCTTGAAGACCAAATAGGGTTTAGATTATATTAATGAACCACATTTGTCACTGAATACAGATCACCAAGGTTGAAATCAGTCTAAAATTCTAAAGAAGCTAATCATAGATCAGATGATGTTAATGAATTATTTTCTTTTCTAAATATGGATCATGTTATATTATTTTCTAAATATAGATCACCAAGGATGAAATGACTCAAAAAATCTCTTAATACTAGAAAGGGAGGAAAAATAAATAAATTATAAAATGGTAAAGAATAGCAAATGGAGTAAAAAGTATCACACAAAGAAAAAAAAAAAAAAAAAAGAACCACTACTACAAGAAGGGCTAATTTCATCTTAAAGACATATTCTAACTTTTTAGTTGTTTTAAATTAAGACAAAATGAAAAATAAACTTTTTAGCTAGACTCGAGTCATTTTTATTTGTCTTAAATTAAGAAAAAGAAACAAGAAATATGTGTTGTCGTTTCAATCCTGTAGCTTCATTATTGAATTCTATTAGCTGAACTCAACCCCAATGGGAGGTAGAGGAGGTGGGAGGCAAGCAAGAGAATGTGGTTGAGGTAGTGAGAGGTAAGCTAGGGAAGGAGGTTGAGGAAGTTAGGTCCCCCACAACTTAGGCTATTGACGATCCAGCTATTAAGGGCTAATTCTACCATTGTGCAGTCATTTGCGGCAATCTGAGTGCAATGAATGAGTTCACTACCGAAATGAGAACCCCAATTTCTTTCTCACTCACCCTACGAATGAAGTGAAGGAAAGGGCCCAAAATTTTTTCTATATTCTTTAGTTTTCTAAAGTGAAACTAATACCACTGACAACCACCACAGCTGGAGTGTTAAACAAAGGGAAGAAAACGAACATTAGCAAGGTTTTCATAGTTTTCATAGGTTTTCTTAAGGTTTTCTAAAAAAAACTTTAGTTCATTGCCATTTAAACAATATTTTCTTGATATAGTGTCATCCACTCTCTGCTAACCAGTTAAGGTTTCATTGCTCAAGAATTTAGAAGCACAACCATCCATTATATTTGACCCTATGACATCTCTCGTAAAAATAGTCTTTCGGTTACAGTTGATTGTTTCCTTTAAAGAGGTTTTCTTGCTTATAGTGTCTTTAGGTTTTTGATTAAAAATTAACTCAAGGGTTCATTTGATTTACAAGTAAATATTAGGTTTCTATGCTCGAATTATTCTAGGTGATAGATAATTCCTACCGGTTAAATACTACTTCATTTCCATTCATTGTTCTCTATTTTGGAGATGAAAATGCTATAGGTCTGCTAAAGGTTTACTAGATTGACAATCCACTCAAATATTACACCACTCAAACTAACACCAACATGTACCAAAAGGTAAGGTTGGGAATTTTTGAGCATGAAAGAGGTATTTCTCCCATGAATTCATGTAGGGAAAGAAACAAGAATGTGAGCTTTGTGATCTTACCAATCCATTCCCATATATTGCTACCAAAATTATATTTTATGGCCCATGACAACTTTTATAATGCCTTTTGTAGTGGATGTACTAAAAAGGTGTATTTTTCACCCTCTTCTCCCATCCCCTATGCTCTAACCGAGGAGGAAAATCATATATGATTGTTGCACTGTGAACAACATAATTAATGTAGTAGTAACTAGTGGATCCAACTCTTCCTTTTGGTAAACCCTCTATTTAAATTACTCATGGATCTGCTAAAACTACAACTATTTCCTACATGCTTATTATTTTTCTTTCTTATGTTGTTATAGCCTTTGCATCCTATCTACTATCCATCACTTCCTATTACATGTGAAGGTTTTGTGATGTGTGGCATTAAACTAATACACATGATGTCATGTTTAAGTTCCATGGAAATGATTCATGTTATTATTCCTTCAATGAAAGAAAAACAAGGTTGAGGTATTAGTTTGCATTCATGTATGGAAACGATATGAAGTGTGGCACATTGAATGACCACAGGGTAGAAAACAATATTACATGGAAAGTCATAGAATATATTCCAGTGCCTAGGAATCATGTTTTCCTTGACATGAATCTAACTCCCACTTGGTTTTTACAGGTGATTAGGAATTTGTGAATTTCCATAATAGTTAGCCATTCCACAGATATACTGGATTGTTTCTCCAGAAATAACATTATAGCATATAAAAATAGTATGATATACCAGAAATATACACTCTCTCCATAATTAGGATGGTGGTGATAAGGACTCTGCTAAAAAAGTCCATTGGCATTCTAGTATCTCCAGCCTTTAACGCGATTAGTGCTCGTCTCACTATGGTCGTCTGACTGTAAAATAATTACTGGGTTTCCTCCAAGAAGATACTGACAGTAAGGCAACAATATTACCTATATAAGGATATCTTTCAAGAAAACCATGTCTATAATCTTTGATCCTATGTGGAGGAAACTTTTAACTAAGTCATGGCACATTTATTGTGCAATCATATTTTGTTATGAACCACGATATTTCAAAATTTCATTGTGTGGAGCTCTGCACTAAGTTCATTCTGCAAAACTGTACACTTCCACACAATATTAATGTACGATTCTGCACAATATTAATGTATATCCCAATAGAGTTTTAAATGGAATCACGTTGAAACAATATGTTGTATGTATATATTGTTGTTGTGGAAGATCTAAAATCGCATATGCCTTGATCAATAAAATATTTTCATGGCTTGTAAGCACACAAATGCATATAAAAGGAAAAAAATGTAATAAAAAATAGTATTCAAATCTACTAGCGAATTCTTCAATTCGAATCTCTTGGAAAATCATTACATATGTTTGATCAGGACTGTAACACCCTCCTCCCACATCTACCCAAGTAAATACCCAACCGGGGTAAACATGAGATGAAAGGCCGCTATGATTGGATTCAACCTCCTACGTGACCTTAAGGAAGTGGAATCAATGGAAACATCACACACAGTCATCCAACATCAACTTCAAAATCCTAGGGAGACATGTCAGCCACTCAAACAGCTTGTCCCTAGGTCTCATTGATGTTCTGGACATCTTAGGCCTCAGTTGCTTCCATGCTATAGGAAAGAGAGCGTCCAAAAACCAAAAGTCGCTCTCACAAGCTTGCCTGCCACCGACCAAAGACTAAACTTCCCAGTTTTGTGCTAGCGACCCTGGGATTTAAGCCACTTTTTCAGACCCAGAGCCCAGGTCACTACGTAGAATGGAGTGATAGCTTAAAAGTAGTAAAAGTACATGGAAACAATGATGCAAAAGAAATAAGTTGAACAAGGCCTGAACTAGACCCCTACTATCCATGACAGGCATTTCGTCAAACATATCATCAACATGTAACCTACAAGTGTAAATAACAAAATTAAGTGTAGCGATCTCATACTTATCTAAGAATCGCTATGAACCATTGTTCCCTCATGTCATTTGCTGCATTATCATCTATTAGGTCATAAACACATCATCCATTCATATACAAGTAGAAACATACTAAGAGCCATACATAGCTACTATCATAAGACATACATATAACCATCATAATAGGAACAAAAATATCATAAACATATTAGCCATAAAAGAAATATATACATCAGTACATTTACACACGAAAATCAAGGGAATGAATTTCTCATTAATGAATGGAATGAACCAACTGGAGATGGGACTGCCACATTCCACCCGACCATAGATTGGTTGAGCCAAGTCTGTCTTCATCCAATCACCCCCATGCCATATTCCAAGCATGAATGTGGGACTCATAGAACACACCAAAATGACCAACAAGCATGGATTCCACTGGAGTTCTCCACTTATACCATGAGGAATTTGAGTGCCTCCTAGTCTCTCAGGATTTACCGCAATCCACAGTGTTATCCAGGGATCATTAGGCCCTACACCGAGACATACTATCCAGGCTTTATCGTACATCCCATCTTGGGACTACTAGGCCCAATGAAGAGAAAATCCACCTCTTGGCTTTACCATATATCTTGCCATTCACCAGAAAGGATTCCTAGGCCCACCAAGGCACACGATTTGGCTTTGCTGCAACCTAGAGTTCGGTTCAGAGGTTACTAGGCCAGTGGCTTTACCATGATACACAGTCCGGTTCAGGGACCATTAGGCCATGTGTCTGTCAGTTCAGAGATCCACCCCACTCAACTTCGAATCCAATCCACCATCCCACATTAACCAAATGTGAGAACCCATCTCATCAAAGCTATCAGGAAATGGCAAGGCTAGGTTGAAGAACATTATCACACCTAGAAAGACCCATGCCATGGTATAAAAGAACCACATGAAATTCCATGCATTCCAAATCTAGCAAGGAAAATACAAATGCAAGTCGATACCTGCAATGAAGCCTGTTGTAACTGCTTGATTCTGCCTTTCCTTGCTTGATCTTTGCTTCCTCTTGCCTACTTTTCCTTTCTTGCTCCAATGCCAAAGTGCTCCAAGAAAAATTGAAGTGTCAAAGAATTAGAGAGAGAGAGAGAGAGAATAATGAGAGAGCTCTAAAGCTAAACTGACAAAAGGTTACCAACAGATCCTCAGAAGCATTTTTATGAATGAGACCTCTATTTTCTTCATTTTCCAGTATTTTCCTTCATTTTCCTCCTCACACGCAACATGTGACCTTTCACCTCCTTTTTCTCCTAATTTCCATTATTTTCATAAATAATTGTGTCAAAATGCCATTTTTGCCTTTCCAAAGCCTTAGCCATTGCCTTTGCCAATTTACTTAGCCATAAACAACCAAATGAACACCCCTTAGGATGTCTTTCCCAACATTCAACTTGGAATAAGTGTCTCATCAACCATGGTTATTGTTTTTAACTTTTATTACATGGAATTTTCACCAGGGATGTTACAGAACCCTCCCCCTTGGGGGACACCATCCTTGGTGTTCAATCACACATATACCTCAGCAACCCGCTAAAAGAAGACATATTGCTCATGGAGATTTATAACATAGCTCATTACAGTATTTACAATGATCGTCATGTCGAGTTCCAACCCACATGACATCATAACATCATGATAACAGAACCACATGATAGCATAGTAACATGAACATATAATCATAATGACATGATGCCCATAACACTTAGTGGAGCTTTATAACATAGCTCATGGAAATATTTACATCCATATACATATGTACATATAGCAATATCACCAAAATATATACCGAAAACATGTACCAAAACATATACCAGAACATCATATCAAAGCATATACCAAAACACCATATCAAATCATATACGAAAACACCATATCAAAGCTGCTTTGCCTCAATTGACAAACAAGGAAGGATACATAGCCCACATCTGCTTCATCAGGCCCAAAGTGTTTCCATTGCACTTTAAATTGCTCAATTGCTCGATTTTGGAGCATGGGCACCTTTTTCTGCAATATACACTGAGGCTCCAGCTATAGTTCTGTCTAGTTCCACCTATAATATAGACCAGTCAATCACATGATCACCATCCTTAACATACTTCTTAAGCAAAGATACATGGAAAACATCATGGAATTTCACTTTCGGAGGTAGTGTAAGTCAATAGGCTACTGACCCAATCTTCTTAATGATATTGAAGGGTCCACAAAACTGTGGTGCCATCTTGGCACATGATCCAATCCGTAAGGAACTCTTCTTTTGTTTTATGCTCAAGTACACATGTTCCCCGACCTAAAACTCCTTGAACAACCTGTTCCTATTTGCATAACTCTTCTGCCTATTCTATGATGCCTCTAGATTCTTCTTAATCACCTACATTTCCTATTCCATGTCTGCCAACATATATAGTCCAATCAATACCCTACTAACTGGATCAATCCAACTGATAAGAGTGTTACAACTCCACCCATACAATGCCTCAAAAGGACTCATCCTCATTGAATCTTGATAATTGTTGTTGTATGTGAACTCTACCAAAGGAAGATACTCTTCCAACTTCTGTTATTGATGCATCACATACATCCTCAACATGTCCTCCAATATCCTGTAGATCCTCTCTGTCTGTCCATTTTTTTGTGGATGATAAGTTGTACTGAACACCAACATTGTGCCCAAACCTACAAATAACTCCTTCCAGAACTTGGAAGTGAACTTTGCATCCGTGTCTGACACAATCTTCTTTGGAACACCATGCAACCTGACCACATCTTTGATGAATCCCTGATCCACATCGCCAATTGAGAATGTAGACTTCACTAGAATGAAGTGTGCAACCTTTGTCAACCTGTCCACAACAACCATGATGGAATCATGCTGTCTCACTTTCTTCAGCAACCCTGTGATGAAATCTATGGAAATAACCTCCCATTTCAATTTTAGAATCACAATCGGCTGTAGTAGTCCACCTAGATGTTTACACTCTTCCTTCTCTCGTTGATAATCAAAACACCTTTCCACAAAATCTGCTACATCCCTCTTCAAATTCGGTCAATAGTAAAATATCTTCACAGTTGTCAGTGTCTTTTGATAACCTGGGTGACCTGAATATGGTTTCGCATGAAACTCCCTCAAGATCACCTTCTTGAGCTCACTATTATCCAGTACATATATCCTGTCTTGGAACTTGATCAATCCATCAGTTGTAAGACAATAATCCATACCCTGTGCACCTGCACTTTTACCCGTACCTGTGCCTGTACCTACACTGCCACCGGTACCTGTACCCCTACCTATTTTCTTTCCCATCTATATTCTAAGGCCTTGTTCTCTTAGGCTTCCATTTACCTCTCTACCTTTGTCTTTACCCTTCCATCCTTGCTGAGATTCATTCTTATGCTTTGACTGTTCATAGAAATGCTTCAATTTCCCAATTACTTCCTCAAGTGACCGAGGCTTGCCATACTCAATCCAATCTCTAAATTCTAATAGAAAACCACTAACAAATCTCTGAACTTTATCCTTCTCATCAGTGAGATATGGTACATGCTTCAATAGCTCCAAAAACTTGGTCGTGTACTCTTCATCTATCATTGATCCTATCTTTAGCTCATAGAATTCTTTGGCCTTACTATCATAGTACCTCTTTGACAAGTACTTCTTCTTGAAAATACTCTTGAACTCCTACCAACTCAAGTCATCTGTCCTGATGTCTCTGACCCTCTTAACATCTTCCCACTAGATGTCTGTTGTACCTTTCAAGTTGAAGATAGCTATTCTGGCCTTCATGTTATCTGTGTACTCATGCAACTTAAATAATTTTTTCATCCCAAGTATCCAAGCCTCTGCATCTTCTGGCTTCTTCACATCTCCATCAAAAGTAGGTGGTTTTGATTTCTTGAATTCATCTGGTAAGCATCCCCTATCACTCCTCCTGTAAGGATGACAACAATGATGATCATGATGTCTATTAGAAACAGAACTAGAATAGTACATGTACTCATCACCCCTCCTATTTGGAGTGTCCAACAACCATCCATCTCTCACTGTATTAGATCCATCTAACCTATGTCTACTAGGAGACCTACTGCCATATGCCCCATTAGTTTTATCATCCTATCCGTGGTTGATCTAAAGCGGCCCTTGTCGCTACAATTCTAACAAACTCTGAAGAAGTATTGCATTAACCTCTGCTTGCTTCTCTTGTGCATGTATGATCTGGTCATTATCTGCCTTACAACTCCTTATCTCTTCCTTCAAGCTCCTCAATGTATTTTCCAAATCAGAAGTGTGCCCTGCACCACACTGCTCATCTGATGCATAGGGAGATTCTATGTAGTCTACCACCTTGCTAGTCATTTGATCTTTTTCCTGTAATGCATAATATGTTAGATAAACCAAATCAAAATAAATCAACGTACCTTAGCATAATTCGGGGAGGATACCTCGTCTTCCAGATCAACAAATCAGTGTGATACATGTATAACATAAACATAACAACACATAGACATACGCAAATAAATGTATCAACACAAACATCGTTCTAGTTAGGGTTCCATCATCAATGCAAGGCCATATCAACAATGTTATTAGCTCATACATGACAACAACCATTACTCCATTGTACACATTTTTGCATGCAACCAACAACACACATAAGCAATGTCTAATCAACTACACCTACGCATAAACACATGTAGTCGGACATAAACGATCAATTCTTGTAATCAACGTACAAGACTAATACATGTAATCACATATACAAGAATGTAACCTAACATACAAGGATGTAAGTAGGCAACATAAAATCAACATGTAAGAAACATATAACAATATGTAACTAGTCATATACTCATGACAAATGCATTCCACAAAATCAATATCAAATGTTCCATGGCAACATTACTACAACCATAATCAATCATCAAGCAAATGTAACAGGCACATGAAATGCAAGTGTAAGAGACACACATGCAACTGACATGCATGCACAACCAATGCACATCGCCCATCTAGTATGAGGGTTGAACCATGCTCTGATACCACTCTGTAACGCCCTCCTCCCACATCTTCCGAAGTAACTAGCCAACCAAGGTAAACATGAGACGAGAGGCCACTATGATTGGATTCAACCTCCTATGTGACCTTAAAGAAGTGGAATCAACAGAAACATCACACACAATCATCCAACATTAACTTCAGAATCCTCAGGAGACATGTCAGTGTTACAGGGAAAAGTGTCTACACAGAATTGCTTATCCCACTAAGGTGTGATAGCTACCTTAGAAACAAACAAAGTAAAGCTACTTTCGTTTTTCCTTTATGAAGTATAGATGAGAGAAGAACAAAAGAAGACCAACCTCTGTCTTGCGCTAATCTCCTGGTTCGATTCCTCTCTCTCTTGATATTCTTTCGCTACTTGTTCCCTTGCACGCCCAGCTTCACAGAGTACCTGTAAGATCACAGTAGCATAGCACTATACAAGAACATGGATCTATAATCATAAACAATCTAGGATCAAATGTAAATTGACCATACAAATGCAGCAAACATAAATGACACAAGAGTATGGAGGAAAACTTGAATAGCTTTTATTGATAAACAAGAAAGAGCCAAGGGAGTTACAACCAGTTGTTTTGACCCAGCATCATCCCCTCAGCAAGGAAGCCCCTCTTCACCTCATACAAAGCTTAGATCACCCAACAATCTGATGTTGTCTCAAGAAACCAATAGCAATTCCTTACCATATGCAAAATTCCAGCCTCTGCATCTCTGGGATGAGGGATCCATATATAGATATCTGTAAGGGAGATGAGTCAGCTTGTGATTTGATTAGTGTCTTCCCTCTGATAGTTCTTGCTTCCACTTGGAGATTGGTGATCTCTTACTCATCCTTGGTCGAATTCAGAGAGGCAAGTGTCACAGGAGAAGTTTCTGGAAGTTTCCATGCCTCTCCACCTCGCAGAATGACACTGCCATTTGTCATTTATCACCCATCGCACCCCATAGAAGGGATTTTTGAAATGCAACGCACCCACACAGTGTGTTTAGGTGAGATGCAATGCACTTTGCCTATGGAGCAGCTGAAATGATCTTGTTTTGACCAGTTCTGAGTAGTTTTTCATGGAGAACTTCTGGGAGAAGCTGTAATCAATTGACCTTGTTCCTTTAGGTGTTAGAACAACACTTTTAGGGACTTAGGAGCCCTTGGTTTATGGACATTTCATGCTTGGGGTTGTAGTGCCCAAAAATGTCTATAACAGTTGCCCCCTAAAGTATGAGGTCGTTAATCTTTTGATGTCGGGTGAAATGCTTTATTATGAGGATCCGAAGTTCTTTCAAGCTGAGAGGAGACCTGTAATAAGATACAATACAATACATTATCTTCATAATATTTTCATGATCTAGCTGAGGCGGGCATTCCCATGCTCAGCTTTATAAATTCATTTTCATGTACATAGGACAAACAATCGTCTGAGTGTAGACTGATGATTCTGGTAGAGCCATCATCCCTTGGATTGGATGATTATCTGTGCAGCAACGATGTACATTTGATGTCTTTATTTCCCTGAATATATATCGCAGCCCGGATGGATGAAACTAGATCCGGGGTCTTCAATCTCGTTCGATCTTCACTCGAAGTACAAGTCTATCCATGTGAGAGATGTTCTGGAGTCGAACATGAAAGACATCGGCTGATTACCAGTCAATGATGTAAGTTGTTAACAGGTGCGAGAGGAATCACCGATAATGATAATGACCGTCAAGGTACTGCAGTACAATTCATGTGGTGTGAATAAAGGACTTGGCGTCGAACACCACGCAAAATCTTTCGGTCGAAGGCCATTGATGTAAACCTGTCGCCGGAAGTGAGAAACTTGCCATTCAGGCATGCAAGCTTCAAAGTACTGAACGGGGTGTTCCTAGATTGACTTCTTGGATAATGAGCTGATGTCGACAAGAAGCGATCCGTCATAGGAGGGCCTTAATGAATCCCACATCAATGACACGGAACGGAGCAAATTATTTTAATGGAGGTGAAAACGATCTGATGACATACGGTTCAGGGTGGCGGTCATGAAAGAATGGAGTATGAATGTATTGTAGTGGGTGAGACACAGGTGAATTCTCTGAATGACTTCTCTTGAACATATCGGCGACACTGACATGATGGATTGGTAGCATTACCCCAAATGTGGATGGTGTGATGGGACCATGGCGATGTGACCGGTGAATGAAACAACCCAACCCGACTTGGATGTGGAGTGAAAGTGTCATGTTCAAGAGCGACTTGCTACCAACAAAGTTTCTTCAAGTTTTCTTCCCAATTTTCCCCAGTCATTGCTGACCAATACCTCTTTATTTTTGTCAAGCTTGAGGAGGATAACATATGCTTGTTCTATAATTTTCCCTTCGGGCAAACCCATCGCTATGTTTTAACGAGCCTAGTGATAGTGAAACTCGTTCTTGTCTGCTATGGACAAGTTTGTCGCTATTAAGTTTTAACGAGTTTAACGACAAAGATAACTCGGTCCTTTTCAATTTTAGAGAGTCTGAAAAGGAACGTAAAGGAAACTCCAAAATTCCTTTTTCGTCATCTAATCCCTTAAGTCCGAAAAAGTATAAAACAATACAGAAGGGATGAATTTTCGATACTTTTAACGAGCCGAACAAAACAAGTGCTCGATCTTTTTGTGTAATAATCCCTCAGGTCCAAAAAGATTAAAATTTAGAGGAGGGATAGCACTTCCGGTCCCTTTAACGAGCTGGAGAGGCCAATGGCTCGACAATCTTTTCATATTTTACGAGTCAGTTGAAAAGAGCTTAAAGGAGACTCGTCTTTTGAGGAACGAGTGATAAAATTGGGTAGCAGCTGATTCCAGGTAAGGTTTGGAATGTTCCAATCATGGCAGTGTTACAAGGATGGCTAGTGAGATCACTCTTCGCAGCTGTTCCTCAAAAGGGGTAAACAATCAAGTGGAGGTGAATGATCGGCCAATACAGAGTGGAGGTGATGATGAGAACACGACCAAGGCTTTTAAAAGCTGAAGTACTTCATTCACGATGGTTATTTACCGGGAAATAGTTCATTTTTTAATGAGCTTAAACGTGGGGGGAAACATTTTCTCATGGCTTATGTTTATTTTTTAACGAGCTTGAACTATGTGCTAAAACTGCTCGATACAACGGTCACTTCTTGATTTTACCATAAATAGCTTTGTTCTTTCAAAGATCGTACTGCATTTTCAATTACTTCATCAAACTAGTCAGAAATGAACAATATATGTTTGAAAAATGAGTTAGAACACTAATATTTTACTTCGAACTACGGAAAAAGTAATTTAAAAGTGCTTTTACCTCTCATTTTACCATTTCATTTGAATTTTGATTTGTTGGAGCTTTGGAGGTGCTTTTCCCCCTTGATTTTCATCAACTAATTTCTGGAGATTCTGTGGACAATTCTCGGCACTGTCTGGACCAGGTAGGAGCTAAACTTGAGCTCTTTCATTTCATGCTTTCCATTTTGCATTGTGAGCTTGATTCCTGGTTTTTCTGAGCCCCTCGGGTTTGAAAAACTCGCCCTGTCTTCAGCGCACCCTTTGTGTATCGAAAGGTGCATTGGATGTTGGCCAGTATACTGGCCATCTGACATGCAACACACCCAGAGCACTACTATAGGTGCGATGGGTTCAAAGAAGGAATTTTATGCACAGTTTTTGATGGAAACTTTGCCTGTTTCTTGCCAAAATCTGGATCTAACTCTTCTCTTGTTTGTTTTCAGATATCTTTGGAGCAAGATGACTATTACATGGCGAGAACGTGAGCATGAAGAAGAGGACATGCTTGCTTTACATGATCCGGTTACAGTAAACGCACTGCGGAACTGTGGCTTGTTGAAGTTTTTCCGCATTTTCTGCATGAGACAACAGATCAACTTGCTGCAGTATTTGCTCGATGCTTGGGATCCTACCAACCAGGTGTTCCAGATTAGGGGAAAATCCATCCCCTTGACTGTGGTGGACATCTATTTCTTGACTGGCTTGTCGAGGCGGTGTGCCCCCATCTCTTTATCAGGTTCGGCCCGAGGAGGTGAATCTGTGAGAGATTATGCTCACCGGTATTGCAGAGAGGGATCTCAGCCGAGTAAAGACGGCAACATCATCATCCGTGATGTCACTGACAGGTCCCTTAGGACTATTCTATTCACTTTTGGTAGGATGGCTGGTGGTGCGGCTCTTCATGTAGTCAACCGATCTTATATGCAGTATGCCTTGGAATGTCTCCAACCGAAGGTGTTCAACTGGTGCGACGCAGTACTTCTTGTGATGAAAGAATAGTTGACCAAGGTGAAGAATGGGAGGTTGAAGAACTTTGGGTATGGTTCTAGTTTGACCGCCTTTGCCTTGGAAAAGATACCACTGATGGAGTCGCAGTATATTGCACTCAATTTACCTTCACCGACTGAACCACGTATGCAGAGATTGGTCGACCATATGTCTAGGCATGCTGGTCAGTCTCAGATTTCCTTTTTTGATACCTTCTTCGGGTGGTTTGACCGTCAGGAGATGGTTTATTCCGAGTACCCATATGCTAGTATGGACTTCCGGGGTGACCCAGATTTAGTACTGCCGGCTGACGAACAGTGGGGTGCCATTGGTAAATTCTTTGACCATATTCCTGTTTATCGTTTTTCTTTTATAATGTCCTTGTGCTTTATTCTGTCAAGACTTAATCAAACTCATGTGTTCATGCAGATGTTGGTCTCGTTCGGCAAGTAGTACGCCTGAGAGTGCCAGCTGCCACCCCAGCAGGAGAGGCTGTTGGAAGGGCTATCCTTCGCGACCTCGATGTGGCCGAGACTCTCACAACATTACAGGAACAGGTTGAGGGCCTCACTCTTGGTATTCCAGATGTGAGGACTGACGAGCTGCCCTTGAGGTTGCAGCGGCATACTACTGGTGTGCCAAGACGATGGACTCGGCTCTTACGCATGATCGCACAGGCTGTGACCTGCTATCACGAGCATCATTAGACTAGGGTGCCCCCTAGCGTTTTGAGTTTTTGGTCATTTGACCAATTTTGTCTTGGTTACAGAACATTATGTGTAAACCATAAACAGTTATATATATATTTTTGATTTTCGAAGCTTTATTTTGGTTAAGTTACATGATCCAAATGCAAATATTGATGGTATGCTTCTTTTTATAAATGTTGTAAATGTTTATCTAACACATAATTTTCCAATGAGTCAATTAATGTGTTTAAGGTTCTGGAAATATGCTGATATTGAATAAAATCAAATTGTCTTTCCAAAATCTTAACCCTTAGGAACATGCGATAAATAGCTGGATTTCAGACAGAGTAGATACCAGTGAGTTGTAGTATGATGAGTTGTGAGTCTAGCCTGACAATCAGTCGGCGTATACCATGTGTGATGGCATCAGAGATAATTTCTATCAACGCGCTATATTCAGCGATGTTATTCGTTGATCGACCAATACATACCCCTCTGAAACTTACTAACTCGCCGCTTGGATCAAAAATGGCCCAGGCCGTGGAAGATAGGTTCCGTGAACTACGACTAGCTCCGTCGGCATATCCAACACATGACTCCAATAGGTTCGACATCTGCAATAAATGTAAAAAGTGGATTACTTGACCAAAACAAATACTTTAGTGAAAACAAAAACATAACAAAATCATAAAGGTTACTATACTGAATCACGTATAGTAACGCTTGAGGTACAACCCGTTATGAGGTTGTACCAGTGGAATCCCGTCATAATCCATTAACTCGTAGGC
This sequence comes from Pinus tabuliformis, assembly GCA_031772625.1. Taxonomy (NCBI): domain Eukaryota; kingdom Viridiplantae; phylum Streptophyta; class Pinopsida; order Pinales; family Pinaceae; genus Pinus; species Pinus tabuliformis. The sequence goes on from CM062813.1 coordinate 482,279,781, forward strand.
TCCTTTTGCTAACACTCGCTTAACAATATAGGGGCCCATCCATAAAGACTTGAATTTTACCTGCTCCCAATTTATCGGATTCTTGGTCATAAAGCAAGACCAAGTCACCTTTTGAGAAGACACGGGGTTTGACATTCTTGTCGAACTGCGTTTTGACTCGTTTCTTATGGGCTTCGTTAGCCAAAGTGGCATCACGACGGGTTTCATACAATTGGATTAGTTCCAAGAAACGAGCCTCCTCTTCTGAAGTTTCAGGGAGAAGGTCAATTGCGAGTTTGAGGGACGAGATTTCACACTGGATTGGTAAGACTGCTTCTAGGCCATACACCAGTTGGAAAGGTGTAAACCCGGTTGCATTCCTTACCGATGTTCGGTAAGCCCACAAGGCTGAGTACAGGATTAGGTGCCAACTTCTTTTGTGAACTCCAATCATCCTTTTCAGCATGCGCTTCAAGACTTTGTTGATTGCTTCAATTTGTCCGTTGGCTTGCGGGTAATATAGAGTAGAGCTGTCGTGAGACAACCCTAGTTTGGCAGCTAATTCGACCATCATGTGATTGCGAAAATGTGATCCATGATCTGTGACTATAGCTTGTGGGACGCCGAATCTAGCGACTACATGATTGAAAGAAGAGGGCAGCTGTTTCACCAGTATTATCTAATGTAAGCATCGCCTCGGCCCATTTGGTAAAATAGTCGACTGCGACTATAATATACCCATGCCCCCTGGTCGAGGTGGGGTTACATGTCATGAAATCAATGCCCCATTTGGCGAATGGCCCGACAAAAACTATTGGCTGCAGAAGTGTGGGTGGTCTTCTGGTTTTACTATCGAAAATTTGACAAGCATGGCAACTTCTGATGCGTTTATGCAATCTTTGAACATTGTTGGCCAGAAGTATCCTGCTCGTAGAATTTTTTGCGTTGTAGCATAACCGGATTGATGTCCCCCACACGTGCCTGAATGGAAATCATTCAGGACTTTTTCGGCCTCCTCATGGGTGAGGCACCTTCTCAGAACCGTATCGATACCACGACGGTAATGTGTATCACCGACAATCATGTAGTCTTTTGCTTGGTATTGAATGCGTTTTTGTTCGGAGTGAGAGGTATTTGGCCTATATTTTTGGGTTTGGAGATAAATGATTATATCCCCATACCACAAATTTCTTGAAGATATCAGAAACAAATTTTCGTCCACGATTGCTTCTTCGGATGTTTCATCGTTGGACGACGATGGGAGATTGCATAATAATTCCGCGAAAACCAGAGCTTTCTTTGACTTGGATTTTACAAATTCCAGATCAAACTCTTGTAGAATTGCTATCCATTTTGAATATTTGCCCCCCAGCAACTGTCGCGACAATATATAAGTCATGGGGTTGCAATCTGACAGAATGGTAGTTTTTCAAAAGAGGACATAGTGTCGAAATCTCTGTATCGCTTGAACAGCTGCGAGCGCTAGCTTTTCAACATAAGAATATCTGCTTTCTGTATCATTTAAGTTCTTACTTAAATAATATATAGGATATTCAATTCCATTGTCTTCTTGAACTAAAACCATTGCGATGGTTGTATCCACTGCAGCCAGATACAGGTTAAAGTCTTTTTGATAATCAGGAGCGTACATTAATGATGCTTTCATTAGGGATTCTTTTAAAGCATCAAAGGAAGCTTGTGCAACCTGATCCCAGACAAAGGGTACTTATTTTTTCAAAAGACGCGTATAACCTTTAGCAAGTTCGGCGTAATTTGGAATGAATCTCCTCAGAAAGTTTGCTTTGCCTTGGAGTTTCTGAATCTGAAGCAAATTTGAAGGTGGAGGCAAATTTATGATTGCCTGAAACTTACATGGGTCGAGACGAATCCCGTCTTTCGAGACTACAAAGCCAAGTAAACGACCAGAACTGACACAAAATACACATTTGTGTGGATTGAGTCGTATTTTGTAGTGTCGGAAACGTAGAAATATCGCTCTTAAATGCTGCGGATGATCAGTCCGCTTTTGCGAATGAGCCGAAAGGTCGTCGAGGTATGGTTGAATGATGTTTTTGATGTCATGGAAGGCATAATTCATTGCCCTCTGAAATTTTTCCCCTGCGTTCTTTAATCCAAAGGGTAATTTTCGATATGCGAATGTGCCCCATGGACAAATAAATGCAGTCTTTGACTGGTCCTCTGGGCAGATATTTATTTGGTTATACCCGGAGAATCCATCCATGAATGAAAAGATTTCGCATCCGGCGCATTCATCAATTATCTGGTCGATGAAGGGTGTAGGGTAGTGTTGGAAATAATACTGAGAGGGGGGGGTGAATCAGTATTATCAGATCAATCAAACCTTTTCAATGCTCAGAAACATATACGCTACTTCAGTTAAGTAAAACAGCGTGTACACGCTACTGTGACTAAATAAAACAGCGTATAAGCAGAAAACTCATAACTTAGTTAGCTTATTCTTCAGTTAAGTTCATCAGGACATTATTCAGCACATTAACAGTAAGCAGATGCAGTATAACAGAACGGATCAAAAGTCACACACATGAACACCAAGATATAAGGTGGAAACCCAATGTGGGTGAAAACCACCTGCTGCAAGTTATCTCTATCTTTCTTTAAGAAACTTCAGTTTACAATCTTTTGTACTGGTGCAGCCTTATACCAGTACGCAGGCTACAACCTGCAGAAGGCTACAACCTTCTCTCGTTCTCCAAACTTCCTTGGAAGGGAGCTCCAACCCCCTTTGTTCTTGTACTAGCCAAGATACTAGTACGTAGGTGCTGACCTACAATCTTCTTTTCTTCAGGTATCACCTTTCATACATTTTCAGACTTGAATATTCCTGAAGCACAACATTACAATCTGAAGACCACAATTCATTCAATTTCCACAACAGATCATTGAAGCATAAAACAACCAAACTCTGAATCACTGAACCACTGAACCCTGTCAATCACCAGTTATCAGAACACAGAGCAGACTACAGAACTCTGCAATAACTGTCAGACCCCACTGTAAACCCAAAAACAAGCTTCAAAAGATATACGCTACTTCAAGGAGCCAAACCCGCGTATACACGCTCTTTTACCGAATCCAACCTGCGTACAGATCTAAAAATAAACTTTCTCAATTTGCAGCTGTACCAGACATTAGTTAGACCCAGAACATAGCATTGCGACAATATGCAGATCTAGAAATAAGCATAATCAACCATATCATGATAGTGCATTTCAAACCATTAGATCCCGATCTATCCTTAGATCTAGTCTTCCATCAACCAATGTGATCTCTCCTTGGCTTAGATCAAGCAACCCAGCACCTGCAAATCAGATCTCTTTCACTCTTAGATATTCAAGCCCTTGTCAAAAGATGATTTTGCCTAATGATCTTCTTCTCCTTATATAGTCTTAGGCCTAGCTCAATACCAAGAGCCAAAACCATAGTAACACAATACCATCAACTTCAAAACTAGGGATCGACACGCCCGTCGAGACACAATGGTCCGAAATCATAGGCACAACTTCCAAGGACTAACCACCATGGACCAAAGGAACCTTTCCACATACACGCGCTTTTTATGAATAGAACTAGCGTGTACACGCGACTTGGGCTTAACGAAACGGCGTGTATGAGCTTCCTTGGCATGCTGTACTGAGATCTGTCTTCTGATTAAGATGCCATCACTTGTACCAACCTCTGAGCACTTGTACCATCCTCTGAGTGAGTTGCCATCAAGGACAACACTTGAATCATAATGCCAACAATCTCCCCCTTTGGACTTGATGGCAACCACCACACCAAGTCACTCTCCCCCTTTGACATCAAGAGCAAAGGGCTGTGCTCCCCCTGAGGACATGCTGATACCTCTGCTTGGCTGTGCTGACTCGTGCTCCCCCTGACAGTAGGCCAGATCTGAAAAAGATGTTCTTCAACAAGAGCCAAGATTTATACACCATAAGGGACCTTCCTATCACCAAAAGACTCAATACATACATCCATACTCCCTACCAAGAGGGGACATATCAGAAACAACCAATTATATTACAGCATTCATCCCAGGCATAGTGGGGAAACCAACATAGGCCGTTACATGACCTTGACACTATAAAAGAGATATGACAAGAGAGATACATGACATAGAGACAACAGATCTAGACCAAGACTTAGGAAAGACACCAACAACATCTGATAAACATCTTGTTAGATCAGCAACCAGAATTTCTTTCTGAGCTCCTTCTCCTGAAACCAACAACCAAAACATCTGAATGCCAACAATGCTTTATGAGACTTTTGAGCTGCTCCCCCTGAACCTGTGCCTGTTGCACTCCCTGAAACTGTGCCTGAAGAATTCTGACATTCCTATTGCTTTTCAGAACTTCAGAGTTTTCCCTTGCTGTTCAGAACTTCATATACGCGTTTTATCCTGTATAAAACAGCGTATGTACGCGGATATTCTTTCTGCAACAAGCGTCCAGCATACACGCGACTTACCCATCATAAATCCGCGTGTATACGCTCATATACCTTCCGTAACCTGCGTATACCAACTTTTCTGTAGAACAAACAATCTTCAACAACAGGATGAAGCATCAACTACTCCCAGCTTTTGTCTGAGATATTCAAAAGTTTCCCTGGGCAGTGGTTTTGTGAGAATATCAGCAACTTGCTCCTTAGAAGGAACATACTCCAACTTGACCTTCTGCTCAAGCACTTGTTCCCGAAGAAAATGGTACTTGATTGGTATGTGCTTGGTCTTTGAGTGCATGACAGGATTCTTTGAAATGCTGATTGCACTTGTATTATCACATAAGATAGAGACAGGTGGAGTGCAAGTGATTTGAAAGTCCTGCAGGGTCTGCATCATCCAAAGAAGTTGTGTGCAACAAGATGCTGCAGCCACATATTCTGCTTCAGCTGTAGATAAGGCAATCGAACTTTGTTTCTTGCTGAACCAAGATACTAATCTAGAACCCATGAAGAAAGCACCTCCACTTGTGCTTTTCCTATCATCCACACTTCCAGCCCAATCTGCATCTGTGTAAGCATGAAGAGTGAGATCAGTATTTCTAGGATACCATAAGCCATAGTTTTGGGTCCCTTGAAGATATTTGAAGATTCTTTTGACTGCCTGAAGATGAGTTTCCTTTGGGTTGGCTTGAAATCTTCCAACCATTCCTACTGCATGTGTAATATCTGGTCGAGTACCTGTCAAATAAAGCAAACTCCCAATCATGGATCTATAAGTGGGTTGGTGAACTGCTGCTGATTCATCATTTGCACTGAGGCTGCATCCTGTAACCATGGGTGTACATACTGGTTTTGACTCTTCCATGCCATACTTCTTCAAGATCTGCTTGAGGTATTTGGTTTGAGACAAGAAGATACCTCCTTCATTTTGTTGGATTTGCAATCCAAGAAAATATGTCAATTCTCCAAGAAGTGACATTTCGAATTCTTTCTGCATAACCAAGGCAAAGTTTTGACTCATGGTCTCTTCATTGCTGCCAAAAATAATATCATCTACATAAACAACAAGGATTAGCAATTTGTTATTTTCAACTTTTATATAGAGATTGCTATCTGCTGATCCTTTTGAAAAGCCTTGTTGGTGAAGATATTTGTCCAACCGATAGTACCAAGCCCTTGGAGCTTGTTTGAGCCCATAGAGTGCCTTTTTCAATCTGCATACAAGGTTTGGATCATTTCCAAGAATGAACCCATCTGGCTGCTCAATATATACTTCTTCTTCTAAGTCTCCATTTAGGAAGGCTGATTTCACGTCCATTTGAAATACCTTGAAGTTTTGAAAGCTTGAGAGAGCAAGGAACATTCGGATGGCCTCTAGTCTTGCCACAGGAGCAAAGGTCTCTTCAAAATCTATTCCTTCTTGCTGTGCATACCCTTTACAAACAAGTCTGGCCTTGTTTCTAATTACTTCTCCATTTTCATTTAACTTATTCTTGAAGACCCATTTTGTTCCTATTACATTCTTATCTTTTGGTCTAGGAACTAATTCCCAAGTGTTGTTCCTTTCGATTTGCTCAAGTTCTTCATCCATTGCTTTGACCCAACATTCATCTTTGCATGCTTCTTTCACATTTTGTGGTTCAATGGAGGAGAGTAGAGCCAAGTAGCTTGAAGCTTCTGCAAGTGTCCTTCTTGTTTGTACTCCTGCTTCTTTCTGCCCCACAATCTGAGTTTCTGGATGATTCTTTTGGACATATCTGGATGGAGTCTTCTCTTCTATTCTTGTCTGCTCCTCTGGTTCTTCTTGAGATTCTTCTTCTTCTTGAGGTTCTTCTTCTTCATCATTTCGCCTTTGAGAGTAACCTTCATCTTCTTCAATGTCTTCATGATGAACTTGCCTAGGAATATATCCCTTCTCATCAACCACTATATCAATACTGTCAACAATTCTGCCAAGTCTTTTATTGTAGCACTTGTATGCTTTGCTATGTGGAGAATAACCAAGAAGAATGCCCTCATCTGCTCTAGGTTCAAGTTTGCCAAGTTGCTCATCAGTATTCTTAATATAACATTTGCTCCCAAAGATTTTGAAATGCTTCACGGAAGGAGTTTTACCACTCCAAAGCTCATGAGGTGTTTGAGTGCTGTTTACTCGGACATTTGTTTTGTTAAGAATGATAACAGCAGCATGTGCAGCTTCACCCCAGAAGGTTGCAGGAGTACCTGATTCATCGAGCATAGCACGAGCCATTTGTTGGATAGTTCTGTTCATTCTTTCCACAACCCCATTTTGCTGAGGAGTTCTAGCTGTAGAGAATTCTCTTCTTATCCCATGTTCATCGCAGAAATCGAAAAATTCATTTGATGTGAACTCCCCACCTCTGTCAGATCTGAGGCACTTAATTTTGTGTCCTGATTCATTTTCAGCCAATGCTTTGAAGGATTTGAATTTTTCGAATGCTTCATCTTTGTGCTTCATAAGCCCTAACCAAACAAACCTTGAGAAATCATCAATGAATAATATCAGATATTCTTCTCCTCGAGGTGTCCTTTTCCTAAATGGACCACATACATCTGTATGGACTAGCTCAAGAGGCAAGCTAGCTGATCCTTCCTTTCTGGAAAGTTAGTTCTGGTTTGCTTTCCAAACTGACAAGATTTGCATATAGTGTTGTCTGGAATTTTGATATCTGGAAGATCGCGAACTGCCTGATATTTGCATGCTTTTCTTATTTGTGAGAAGCTTAGATGTCCCAACCTTCGATGCCATAGCCAGTGCTCTTCATCCTTGCTAAGATAGCATTGTTGTTGTCCTTCTTCAAATATGTACAGATTATTTGGAGTTCTTTTGCCTTTGAGAACTGTTTTACCTGTATCAAGATCACGAACAAGACATCCATTCGATCTGAAAATAACCTCGGTTTTTTGATCACACATCTGACTGACACTTAGAAGATTATGCTTCAATCCATCAACATACAAAACATTTCCAGCCTTGACCTTTTCTTTCAAAGGAGCAATACCTTTTCCTTTTATAGTTGCAGGAGTATCATTTCCAAAAGAAACTTTCTTTCCCTTTTCTAAAGTAGAATAAGATTCAAGTTTTTCTTTATCACCTGTCATATGTTTCGAACATCCACTGTCAATGTACCATAGATTTTCCTGTCCTTCTGCATAAAACGCTATCCCACATCTTTCTGTCTGAGGTTCTTTTATTCTCCATTTTTTGGTGCTCGTGGCTTGTTCCTTTTTCTCCTGAAACCTGCTCCTGCATTCAGATTCTTTATGACCAAAATTATTGCAAATAGAACATTCAACTTCATTTTCAAGAACCGAAAAGTTGTTATAGGTCCTCTTTGTAATCCCTGTCATACTTCTTTGTTTTTGAGCTTCCCTAGTCATGATTGTTTTATATGCAACACATTGAGCTGCTTTGTGACCAAAGTTATGGCAAGAAAAGCATTGTCCATTGAAGAAGCTTCTGCGGTTATTGAATCTACCAGCCAACTGATTGTAATTTCTATTTTCATCTATTCTTGTGCCAAACTGAGAAGATTTTACCTGTGGTTGGTTGTAGCTTTTGTTCACCCTTAAGAAGGATTGTCCCTGATAGTTTCTGTTTGTAATTCGTCCCTGCTTTACCTGATTATCTTCATTGTTCTTCTGCTCATTTCTTCTTGCTGCATCAAGATAATTTTTGAGGTGGATGCTTTAGAGGTTTCTCCATTATAGCCCAAACCTGTCTTGTTTAGAGGAGACCGCTGCACATTGATAATCTCATCCAAAGTTTCAGATCCTTTGACAAACTTAAGATTAATAGCTTTTGTTTTCTCAATTTCTTTTCTGAGACCAACAATTTCACCTTCTAGTTTTTCAAGATGTTTTTCCTTTTCATCAATTTGAAATTGCAAAGTATCAATGATCACACTCTTTTCTTCTATGCATCTCTTGAGTCTAGTAATTTCATTATAGAGATTATCCACATCTACAGCATCCTCATAATCATCATCTTCAAATGCCATTAATAGCTTATATTTATTACCTTGTTCATCTTCATCACTGTTTGATAAGCCATCACTATCTTCATGGGTGTAGTAGCTTTTCTTATTTGCACTTTGTTTCTTATTCCATCTAGCAGGTTCTTTTCCTTTATCTTTATTAGGACATTTTGCAGCATAATGACCTACTCTTCCACAAGCAAAGCATTTGAAAGGTAGCTTACCTCTGAACCTTCCAGCACCCCTTTGAAGATTTCTAACAAAATTTGATTCTTCTTCCTCTTCTTCTGGAACATGGCTTGCCTCATAGTAATCTTCTTTTCCTGATGCCTTAAAAGCAGCTTCCCTTCTGTCTGATGGACCTCCCTTTCTCATTTCATAAGCAGTTAGAATTCCATGTAACTGAGACATAGTGAGAACTTTGAGATTTTCCTTTTCTTCTATTGCAGATACTTTAGATTCAAACTTGGGGGATAATGATCTTAGAATCTTTGAAACTACTATAGTCTCTTTTATTTCTTCACCCAAATTTTTCATACAATTAACAATCTCGTCTACCCGAAGAAAATAATTTGCCACACTTTCATCATTATACATCTTGAGAGTCTCATATTGAATCCTGAGAGTTTGAAGTTTAGCTTCCTTTACCTGTTCATCTCCTTCATAGCTAGTGATCATTTTGTCCCATATCTCTTTTGCTGATTTGAAGTGCATGACCTTCATGAATTCTGTTTGGGATATACTTCCTAATAGAGTACTGACTGCTTTTGCATTTGTTTCATATGTCTTTTTCTCAGCTGGATCTGTAGGAGTAACTGAAGGAAAAGCATAGCCTGTTTCTACAATGTTCCAAACTTCTGTACCAAGAGATTGAAGATATGCAGTAACTCTTACCTTCCAATAATTGAAATTTGTTCCATCAAAAACCGGTGGCCTGATTGATGCTTCTTTCTCGTAGTTGCTCATGATGAATGATCTACCTTCAAGCGATCAAGCTTCCCTGAAGGACCTGCTCTGATACCAATTGTTGGAAATAATACTGAGAGGGGGGGGTGAATCAGTATTATCAGATCAATCAAACCTTTTCAATGCTCAGAAACATATACGCTACTTCAGTTAAGTAAAACAGCGTGTACACGCTACTGTGACTAAATAAAACAGCGTATAAGCAGAAAACTCATAACTTAGTTAGCTTATTCTTCAGTTAAGTTCATCAGGACATTATTCAGCACATTAACAGTAAGCAGATGCAGTATAACAGAACGGATCAAAAGTCACACACATGAACACCAAGATATAAGGTGGAAACCCAATGTGGGTGAAAACCACCTGCTGCAAGTTATCTCTATCTTTCTTTAAGAAACTTCAGTTTACAATCTTTTGTACTGGTGCAGCCTTATACCAGTACGCAGGCTACAACCTGCAGAAGGCTACAACCTTCTCTCGTTCTCCAAACTTCCTTGGAAGGGAGCTCCAACCCCCTTTGTTCTTGTACTAGCCAAGATACTAGTACGTAGGTGCTGACCTACAATCTTCTTTTCTTCAGGTATCACCTTTCATACATTTTCAGACTTGAATATTCCTGAAGCACAACATTACAATCTGAAGACCACAATTCATTCAATTTCCACAACAGATCATTGAAGCATAAAACAACCAAACTCTGAATCACTGAACCACTGAACCCTGTCAATCACCAGTTATCAGAACACAGAGCAGACTACAGAACTCTGCAATAACTGTCAGACCCCACTGTAAACCCAAAAACAAGCTTCAAAAGATATACGCTACTTCAAGGAGCCAAACCCGCGTATACACGCTCTTTTACCGAATCCAACCTGCGTACAGATCTAAAAATAAACTTTCTCAATTTGCAGCTGTACCAGACATTAGTTAGACCCAGAACATAGCATTGCGACAATATGCAGATCTAGAAATAAGCATAATCAACCATATCATGATAGTGCATTTCAAACCATTAGATCCCGATCTATCCTTAGATCTAGTCTTCCATCAACCAATGTGATCTCTCCTTGGCTTAGATCAAGCAACCCAGCACCTGCAAATCAGATCTCTTTCACCCTTAGATATTCAAGCCCTTGTCAAAAGATGATTTTGCCTAATGATCTTCTTCTCCTTATATAGTCTTAGGCCTAGCTCAATACCAAGAGCCAAAACCATAGTAACACAATACCATCAACTTCAAAACTAGGGATCGACACGCCCGTCGAGACACAATGGTCCGAAATCATAGGCACAACTTCCAAGGACTAACCACCATGGACCAAAGGAACCTTTCCACATACACGCGCTTTTTATGAATAGAACTAGCGTGTACACGCGACTTGGGCTTAACGAAACGGCGTGTATGAGCTTCCTTGGCATGCTGTACTGAGATCTGTCTTCTGATTAAGATGCCATCACTTGTACCAACCTCTGAGCACTTGTACCATCCTCTGAGTGAGTTGCCATCAAGGACAACACTTGAATCATAATGCCAACAGGTAGTTGTCTTTTGGACAAGCTTGATTTACATCCCTATAATCGACGCACACTCTAATTGTTCCTTGTTTTTTCATAACAGGGACAATATTCGATACCCAATCAGTTAGAGGAACCGGGTAAATGAAACCAGCATGGAGAAGTTTTTCAACTTCTGCCTTAATGGCAGTGGCTTTCTTGGGGTGCACCTACCGTAGCCGTTGTCATACTGGTTTGACATCTGGATACATCTTGATTTCGTGTTCAATGATACTCGAGTCAATGCCTGGCATTTCTCTATATGACCAAGCAAAGACATCTCTGAATTCGTGAAAAAGAGCGTTATATATTTCCAGTTCTGAAGGAGAACAACATTTGCCAACATAAATATTCTTTACAACATCTGTTTTGGCTGAGATATTTATGGCGATAGTCTCTTCAATGTTGGACAAGTTTCACTCGGAATCCACCGTGTTTACAGTATTTGATAGGAAATCAAAAACTGAAGGATGATAAAGGTCATCGGGAGTATTGTCTTCACAATCCGGAAGAAGGGAACGATGGTGGTAATCATCCCATGGTGCCCCTTCAGTTACTATTGATTGAACAATTCCTTCGTCGGTGACATGCACTCCCGACCAAGGATCTGAAGGGGTACCATATTCCTTAGACCTATCTATCCAAACGCTTGATGAGCGTTGATTTGGGTATGCCTCCCATGCTAGGAACATTGATTGCTATCATATTTCTATTGGGCTTGGAGGCAAAACCTGCGCATGATCCATGTCGATATCGTTTTCTGATATCTTTTTAGAAGATATCATATTGCAGGTTCCTACCGACGCTACTTCCGCCAAATTGATTGGAGGTGGAAGGTCGAAAGTTCCCATTAATATAGGATCTTTTAGTAGGCCTACTCCAATATTTTGAAGCGAATGGGAGCTTCCATGGATCATTGGAATGCTTCCCGTAACTTGAGAACCATTGGGGAGGAAGTTTTGTTGATCGACGATCGTAATCCCTCCTTGAAAGGGAAATGCAATCTTCCTAAAATAGGTCGACACAACAGCAGCCATGGTATATATCCATGGTCCTCCCAGTAGGATGTTGTAATCGAGATTTCCGTCGATTACCTCAACATCTATTTCTATTGTTTTCCCTCCTAGTTCAACCTTCAAGTTACTTAGAATACCATATGGGGTATATGTTCGTCCGTCAAATGCTTTTAATGTCGTCGAAGATTGCGACAAGGTTGGAGATCCTAAAGTTTTCCAGCAACTCATCGACATAATACATGTAGATGCCCCCTCATCAATAATTGTTCAATGAATAGTTTTGTTGAGGGCTTTCACTTGAACGAGGAAAGCTAGTTGAGCTGGTAACTGAGGATCGTATCCTTTATGATCGAAGGATACAAGATTGGAATCCTTTGGGTCTATCCCACCAATGGCTGATAATAAAGCCTACTTTTGGGATGGGCAATTTTGTAGTACCTCAAGAGTCGACATAGCTGATGGCGATTGGGCCAAATCTTCCACTATACTATAATGTTGTGCCACTCTAGCACGGGGATTAAATGTCGACTTGTGTACTACTCCCTTTGGCGGTTTTATTGTCAACTCGGGAATGATGGGTGGCGCAACTTCTGTCGAAGTTGTTGTCGAACTACTAGGTTGATCTTTATCCTTGTTGTTCGACAGCTGTGGATTCCCATAATCTTTGTTTCTTGTCGATATCAAAGCATCATTTTGCTGTTTGGAAACCGAAAACATTAGCACTTGAGACGGGGAAGCATTTCCACTGTCAACCAGATTTGTCCCTGGATTTGGAAACGGATCAGTTAACACTGCCGAGGTTTTTGAATTCTTGAAGAAATTTTTAAGCTCAACTCTGTGTGGACAATCTGCGGTCCGATGATCCTCATCGCATATAAAGCATGGATTTTTTGGTTTCCTATTTCCAGGAGGGTTTGCAGAAGATTTTTCAAGTGACGATTCTCCCTGTTTCTTCTTCTTCCCTTTGCCTTTTTTCTTGCCCCCTGGTTGCTTGGTTTCTTTGCCTTTATCTGTCGATACGGCATTTACTTCCGAGGCAAGAAGTTCCTCATTTGCATTTTGACCGGAAATCTTATGGGCCTTTTTAGATGTGGCCTTTGTCGATTTCGTGTCTGTTGCGCCAATCAAGCCATCACCGACATGAGAGTTATTGTTTGATTTAGGAGGAGGAGAAACTGAGAATTCCGGTCTAGGAGCGTCAGGTATTTTATCGTAGAGCGTGCCGGACTGAGTGTAAATCAAGTCCAAATATTGCGCACGAGCGATAACCTATTCTTTGGTGACGACCCCCCCTTTTGCCACATCTTCCGTGATGGAAGGCAGTAATGACTTGATAAACCATTCAGCTAAGAGCTGATCGGGAACATACGTTTTCACCATTCTACGACAACGTCGCCACTCATGTATATGATCAGTTATGTGAGTGGCCGTCGTTTGTTTGAAGTTGGTAAGAAGTTCCGTTCCCGTTTCGTACCTTATCGGTAACTGAAAATGGGTCAAAAAGGTTGTGGCTAGGGTACTGAAGTTGTCGAATGAAGCTCTAGGCAATTTGATATACCATTTTGCTGCCGGACCAGTTAACGTCCTCTGAAAAAGCCGAAGCCTAATCTAATCATCGTTTAAAGTGTTTGATGAACACCACAGATGAAAGGTCATCACATGATTCGACGGATCTTCACCCGGATTTCCGTTAAATTTAGGAATATCTGATGAAAGTTTATGCGGAATCGCTGGCCACCAAGGGGCGTAAGCGATTGCATCGTTTGTTAACCAATTTAAATCAGGTAACTCTAAAGTTGCCACGAAGGGTAACTGTTGACTCAGGTTAGGTGAAACATACCCAGGATAAGATGGGATTGCCTGAGTAGTTGGTCTTTGCATACCAGCATAATGCATTTGATGCTGATAACTTTGGTAAGGTTGGTGGGCATGACCATCGTAAAATGGTTGATTTTGACCGTTTTGAATATACGGTTGCCCACTATTCGCAAAGATTTGTTGCTCAGAACCTTGGTATACTTGTTGGAACTGCAGTTGTTGGTATTGCACTAGCCATGGTTGTGAAGCCATGTGTTGCTGCCCGATACTAACTGTTTGACCAAGATGAGGGGTGATTGTACCCGTTTGAACCTGTGTCATTCCACCAGTCAGCGATTGTGGTTGAGTTGCAGGGTCAAGGGGCTGTTGTATTACAACCTGAGAAACTTGAGGTTGGCATACAACAGGTAGCGCTTGAACTTGCGACACCGTCACAATAGCTGGCGTAGTTGGTATACTTGACATAGGTAAGCATTGTTGCATCGAATATACAACTCTTGGTTGTTGAGGTAGTATCGGTACCCAACCGCTTGAAGTAATTCCAGCATAACTTGAATTTTGTTGTGAACTCCTGTATGGCTATCCTCCCGGGGGGAATAATGAAAGGACATACTGCCCCCCATATGGTGGTAATCCGGTACTTAAAGGAATGGTTTTCCCTTGAGGGCCGGACTACCCAAATTGACCTCCAAATGGATCAATTTGCTGAGACTCAACATAAGAGTTTCCGGATATTATTCCGGATGAATAAACAGGAACAAACCATACTGTCAAAATGGCCCCTGAGTGGGCTCCTTCTAGCGATTGAGAGCTAGTTGGGACAGATGGTATACCGGCAAACATTGTTGGAGTGATAGCAGGGAGTTCTACCATCGCTGTGTCAGACGACACAGTCCTAGATGTTGACAGTTGTTCAGACATTTCTAGTCTATCCAAAAGATTACCTAGCGTTTCTACAGGAGCATCCGTTGGTGGTAGACTAACTTCTGATGAAGAAGGATACAGAGTGATCCCGACTCCAAATTGCGATGGAGTACTAGATGGAGGATCTTCTACAATCTCTTCTATAGCAATCAGACCAGGTGGAAGGGGAAGACCGTCAGGTCCGTAGAATATTTCTAGTGCCGAAGAAGGTATGGAATCTGCAGCGACAGATGTTTGGGGAGTAACACTCTCTGAATCGGTTGTAGATGGAACTGGTTTAGTGACACAAGTGTTTACCCTCAGACTAGGATCAGTACCACTGTCCTTCTGTGGCTGTTGAACTTCTTCTGTAAAGGCAGGGATACCAAAAATGTTTGGAGTAACCGGAATCTCTGATGTTGTTGGAACACTTGTTCTAACTTTAACAGGAGATTTCGAACCTGTTAAACGAGTTCGCTTTGTCTGTACTAGCTCCGATTCCGGAGACAAAGACGGTTGACTCGTAATCCTCCGCGAACGACGGGGTTTCAATTGACTTTCTTCCACGATTGCGGATTACTCGATCAACTAAAAATAAAGGAGAAGTATGTTTCTGAATTAGATGAATTTTAGACGCTTTGACACAACTTGTTTTTTCAATTTTTAAGAGTTGAGAAAAAACAAAAGATGACTCTAGTTGCCTTCGATTTTTAATGAGCCTGAAGTGACAAGTGCTCAGATGGACCTTTTCCGTTAAGGAGTCTGAAAAGGAACGAAAGGGACTGCTCTGGAAATCTAGGTAGAGGGATTACCAAACCAATCGCAAAACTGCAGAATACTTTTTACGGTATGGCAGTCAATCTTCCCGAATGCTGTGTTCAGTGCATTGCGATCGATAGGGCGGCAGACACAGCTTCCTATGGATAAAGGATTAAGCCTATTGTGGTATCCCAAAATATACTTGACGGTACGTTGGAGCACAAGTCCGTACTGGCACTTATCGTCTCAAAGTGGAGGAATCACCCAACCATTAGTGAGAACAACAGTTACCAGGCTCACCGGAATATGTCTCTAGCCTAGACTTCTAAATGTTGTGTGTTAGGTTCCAAAGCGTTGTTAGATTCATTGAATTTATTTTATAGTTGATCTTGTGTATGAAGTTTGCCTTTCAGGTTCACCGCGAGATGTAGATGTGTAATTCCGAAAATGCAATCTAAGATGATAAACAGTCTTTTATCTTCTTTATGCAATGAAAATCCTAGCTACTAAGGAAAGAGAGACAATATTCTTTCACAAAGAGCAAAGAGCACACTCTAAATGCACTGTCCTAAATCAAACCAATCAAACAGTCTAAATGCAAATGCACATGCATGTATTTGTTTTCGACTTTCTTAGTATGTGAATGGAAAAAGAAAGCTAATGCACGAATCTGAATTACTTTTCAAGCGACAATTATCAACAAGTTTCTTTTCGAAATCAAAAATGGAGGCAATCACAACAATTTACGATTTGGAAATGAATACTTGCTTTCAACACTAGAAAAATTACAAATTCAGACCAAATACAATATTAACAGGATAATCGACTATCTATAGCAATCAAACTCTTTCCTATGCCTGGAAACGACACTTGCGACACTTTCAAATCAAAGGACGACAGTACGATTACGTTACTTTTGCAAAGGAGAACTGAAAATGACTCAACAAACACACAAAAACATTTACAGTTCTTTTGTACAAAGGAGGCAGAATAACAGCAAGGAAAAGGGGTTTCAAACAGAGATATACTGATCACAGGCAGCAAAATTCATGAATAGAACTGGAAAGAATGAATTACAGAAACCAAAACTGAACAATGCTTAGTCTGATCAGCGCACCTGTAACACAGGGAATTTGAAATGTAGCGCACCTACTACACTCGGGAAGTGCGCTGAATTTCAGATTCACAGAACAGTACCTGCGTTGGGCCAGAGACGAGACTTTGCTTGGGTTCCGGGTCACAGTTTGCAGTTCAGTTCATGGGTTTTGGCCGAGCAAACGGTAATCAGTAATGCAACAATCAAGGGTAGATCTAAGGAGGATCTAAGAGCTATCACAAAGGGCAATCAGAGAGTTTGTAAATTAGTTGTTTAATTTATAAACAAATCCCGGAGATTGACTGAAGCGGCATTTATCTACTTTACATTTGCATAGCAAATGCAGTTCGAAAGCTACCTGGCTCGACTTCAGGCTCCATCTGTAAGTTTATAAAATAGACAACAAGGAAGATAAACAAACAAACTAATTCGTCCCTAGTGGAGTCGCCATTTTGTTACAAGGAAAAGTGTCTACACAGAACTGCTTATCCCACTAAGGTGTGATAGCTACCTTAGAAACAAACAAAGTAAAGCTACTTTCGTTTTTCCTCTATTAAGTATAGATGAGAGAAGAACAAAAGAAGACCAACCTCTGCCTTGCGCTAATCTCCTGGTTCGATTCCTCTCTCTCTTGATAGTCTTTCGCTACTTGTTCCCTTGCACACCCAGCTTCACAGAGTACCTGTAAGATCACAGTAGCATAGCACTATACAAGAACATGGATCTATAATCATAAACAATCTAGGATTAGATGTAAATTGACCATACAAATGCAGCAAACATAAATGACACAAGAGTATGGAGGAAAACTTGAATAGCTTTTATTGATAAACAAGAAAAAGCCAAGGGAGTTACAACCAGTTGTTCTGACCCAACATCATCCCCTCAGCAAGGAAGCCCCTCTTCACCTCATACAAAGCTTAGATCACCCAACAATCTGATGTTGTCTCAAGAAACGAACAACAATTCCTTACCATATGCAAAATTCCAGCCTCTGCATCTCTGGGATGAGGGATCCATATATAGATATCTGTAAGGGAGATGAGTCAGCTTGTGATTTGATTAGTGTTTTCCCTCTGATAGTTCTTGCTTCCACTTGGAGATTAATGATCTCTTACCCATCCTTGGTCGAAGTCAGAGAAGTAAGTGTCACAGGAGAAGTTTCCATGCCTCTCCACCTCGCGGAATGACACTGCCATTTGTCATTTATCGCCCATCGCACCCCATAGAAGGGCTTTTTGAAATGCAATGCACCCACACAATGTGTTTAGGTGAGATGCAACGCACTTTGCCTATGGAGCAGCTGAAATGATCCTGTTTTGACCAGTTCTAAGCAGTTTTTCATGGAGAACTTCTGGGAGAAGCTGTAATCAATTGACTTTGTTCCTTTAGGGGTTAGAACAACACTTTTAGGGACTTAGGAGCCCTTGATTTATGGACATTTCATGCTTGGGGTTGTAGTGCCCAAAAATGTCTATAATAGTCAGCCACTCAGACAGCTTGTCCCTAGGTCCCACTGATGTTCTGGACATCTTTGGCCTCAGTCACTCCCATGCTATAGGCAAGAGAGCGTCTAGAAACCCAAAGATTCTCTCACAGGCTTACCTACCAGTGACTAGAGACTAAAATTTCTAGTTTTGTGCCAGCGACCCCCGAGATTGAAGCCACTTTTTTAAGGCTGAGAGCTGAGGTCACTGCCCAGAATGGAGTGATAGCTTAAAATTAGTAAAAGTACAAGGAAAAAATGATGCAAAAGAAATAAGTTGAACAAGACCTTAACCATACCCCTACTAGCCATGACAAGCATTTCGTCAAACATATCATCAACATGTAACCTACAGGTGTAAACAACAGAATTAAGTGTAGGGATCTCATACTTATTTGAGAATCGCTATGAACCATTGTTCCCTCATGTTATTTGTTGCATTATCATCTATTAGGTCATAGACACATCATCCATTCATACACAAGTAAAAACATGTTGAGAGCCACACATAGTTGTTGTCATAAGACATACATATAACCAACATAATAGGAACAAAAATATCATAAACATATCCGCCATAAAATCCATATATACATCAATACATTTACACATGAAAAAAAGAGAATGAATTTCTCATTAATGAATGGAAAAACCAATCGGAGATGGGACTACCACATTCCACACAACCATAGACATGGAAAATTTTAGGGGCTAATATTGGCAAGTGGGCTAATTTTCAATGGTTTTTCCAAAAAAAAGATTCGTCAATTTCCATTTTTTTCTAAAAATGATTCGCCCAAATTTTATAGTATAAAAATATTTTACCTTAAAATTGCAAAAATTATATAAGGACTATATATAAAACTATTATAAATTTGCATGTTTTTACAAAGATATCAACAAATATTTTATAATTTGTAATTTGGGGACTAGTAAGATTCACCAAGGTTTCTAAACTTTAAGACAATTTTTCATCCTTAAAATTTTCCCTGCATAGATTGGCTGAGCTAAGTCTCTCTTCAACCAATCACCCCTGTGCCATATTCCAAGCATGAATGTGGAACTCACAGAACACA
Organism: Pinus tabuliformis; assembly: GCA_031772625.1. Classification (NCBI taxonomy): domain Eukaryota; kingdom Viridiplantae; phylum Streptophyta; class Pinopsida; order Pinales; family Pinaceae; genus Pinus; species Pinus tabuliformis. Next base: position 482,298,920 of record CM062813.1, read on the forward strand.
ACAAAAATACCAACAAGCATGGATTCCACTGGAGTTCTCTGCCTACACTGTGAGGAATTTGAGTGCCTCCTAGTCTCTCAGTCTTTACCACAATCCACATTACAATCCAGTGATCACTAGGCCCTACATCGAGAAATACTCTCCAAGCTTTACCGTAGATCCCATCCCAAGACTACTAGGCCCAATGGAGAGAAAATCCACCTCTTGGCTTTATCGTATATCCCGCCATTCACTGGCAAGGATTCCTAGGCCCACCGATGCACACAATTTGGCTTTACCGCAACCCATATTATGGTTCAGGGGTTATTAGGCTAGTGGTGTTAATGTGATCCACAGTTTGGTTTAGGTACCACTAGGCCATGTGTTTGTCAGTTTGGAGATCCACCCCACTCAGCTTCGAATCCAATACGACCATCCCACATTAACTGAATGTGAGAACCCATCTCATCAAAGCTATCAGCAAATGGCAAGGTTAGTCTAAAAAACACTGTCACACCTGGAAAAACCCATGCCATGAGAGAAAAGAACCACATGCAATCTCATGCATGCCAAACCTAGTAAGGAAAATATACATGCAAGTCGATACCTCCAATGAAGCATGTTGTAGCTGCTTGATCCTTCTTTTCCCTGCTTGATCTTTGCTTTCTCTTGCCTTCTTTTCCTTTCTTACTCCAATGCCAAAGTGCTCCAAGAAAAATGTAAGTGTCCAAAAGTGAGAGTGAGAGAGAGAGAGAATAATGAGAGAGCACCAAAGCTAAATTGTCAAAAGGTTACCAATTGATCCTCATAAGCCTTTTTATGAATGAGGCCTTTATTTTCTTCATTTTCCATTATTTTCCTTAATTTTCCTCCTCACATGCAACCCGTTTCTCCTAATTTTCATAAATAATTGTGTCAAAATGCCATTTTGCCTTTCCAAAACCTTATCCATTGCCTTTGACAATTTCTTTAGCCATAAACAACCAAATGAACACCCCCTAGGATGTCCTGCCCAACATTTAGCTTGGAATAAGTTTCCCATCACATGGAATTTCACCAGGTCTATTACAAGGACAAAGAGCCACACTTGTTTGTTTTAAGAAAATTTGCTTCAAATTATCATAAACATGTGAAAATTTAACCGCATTATGCATCAGATATGACAATTAAACCACATTGGAGCTCAAAATTTCATAAATATGGTTGATTTGGCAAAATTTCACAGCAACACGACTCCTCGAAAATAGACTTTGGAAAAAATTTAACCTTGTTTTCCCTCCAATTCCCCTCCTACATTAGCGTGCCACCCCTACACCTTGCATTTAGAATTATATTTATAAAAACACATATTCAGAGCATCCTCCCGTAAAATGATAAAAATCTAAAGCTCTTCACCTTAGAATACCGATTCAGCAAAGCGTGGGTCTGACAAAATGCATAAATTTGCATATATACCAACGAGGACGGGCAACAAGGAATGTGGTTTGCAAAGGGTTCTCTGTGTCTACATGGTCAGATAAACTGGGCCAAACCTTCATGATTTCCTAGGACAAGACCTTCACAGGTCTCACCATTCCAAAGATGTTGTCCTTCTTTTACTGTCTTTTAATAAATTTGTTAAATCTCATTTTAAAATTCATTGTATCGTATTTTTCTTATTGCATGGAACACATATGGATAACATGACACAATTCTCCGCGCGAGAAAGAAGGTGACAAATACAAAATATGAATTTGATTCACGTTATATTAGCATCTTCCTTTGTATTAAGTTGTAACAACCTATTCATCTCATACATTCCATTATGGATTTAGTGTGCAACTTGCATGTTGTCAATTTATAATCTTTGTCCCATTACAATTTAAAAATATCTTCAAAGTCGACTTTAGCGAATCATGAGACCAAGATCACAGTATCTTCTCAAACATTTTAAATATCTGCTGGATCAATCTGTTTCACTCTGCAAGCTTTGAAACCCTTATCGGAGTATTACTGGAACACGAATTTGCAATTCTTGCGTAAAAGGGAGGTTTTGACACTATTTTGGATTGTGAATTATGTCCATGCTCTATGTGACTCAGCGACCTCAGCACTGCACCATATCCTGACATTTAATGCTTCATAGAAACCATTATGACATTTTCCCATAACGACCTATGACTCCCACGTTGTGCCTTCACTTTTTGACGTCTTAAGCGGACATGCTACTGCCCAGGATTAGTAATCTTTCACTTCAAGAAAATGTAAACCCTTATGCTAATGCCCACTTTATATATGGCGGTAATGGAAGAGAAAATATATGTTCGCGCTCACATAAGAATTGGGTCAAACAAAGAAATATTGATTTATGATTTTTATGAAGGGAAAGAATGTTCATTATGCGAAAGAAGTTCATTGTGCGAGCTTCGCACTAAGTTCATTGTATGGAGCTTCGCACTTCCGCACAATATTAATGTGTGGATCTGCAGAATGTTAATGTATATCCCAATAGAGTTTTAAACGTAATCATGTTGAAACAATATATCGTATGTATATATTGTTGTTGTGGGAGACCTAAAATAGCATATGCCTTTTTCAATAAAATATTTGCATGGCTTAAAAGCACACAAATGCATATAAAAGGAAAAATGATAATAAAGAAATAGGAGTCAAATCTACTAGCAAATTCTTGGGTTTTGGTTGGGCGGATAGACAACTTGGATCACGATGGAAAAACTAGCAATGGCTATGAATGAATGGGGCTAAAATACAAGTCTTACAGGAAACAAAATGAGTTCTAGTTCCATCTGCGCATCAAGTAGTCTATCAAGTCTCACCAACCCACTAAGAAATGATTGAGACGGAAAACGCGAAAAAGGAAGTACTGTGCTACCTCTATCGGCATTCCATCATTTGACCCCTTTTAATTCATTAGGGACCGATTCTATATGCTAGATTACTCACAAAAGTTTTGAAACCAACTTAAATGGAGGGAGAAGATTCATAGCTCTCCATCAATCATCTCTCATCTAGATAACTTGTTATATTTGGTAAGGAGTTATTTGATCTCAGTCTGCCATTGATGCTAATAGATATGAAATTAGTAGATCTGAATCAGATGTTACTTTAATCATTGGGGAAACTCACTTGTCCTCTGTTGTTGGTGGAGAAACAATGGGAACTCAAGTAATTGCAATTGTAACTGAAATGGGCTCAACTGCTGATGTTTTCACTCAAGCAACTGGATCTACGAATGCTTGCTTTCTTCTAACTACCTTTGCTTATGGTGCTTTAACTATCTCTTTCTCTTTATCTTGCCTTGGAAAGAATGTATTCTTAGCTATTTGCTCTATCTCTGGTGCTTCAACCTAGTCGACTAGCACATTTACTTGTTAAACTAGTTTCATAACTCTTAGAAGAGGATCCAACAGTTTAAGATCAAGATTTAGATTCAGACTCAAAAGTTTTAAAGAATAAGGAAGGCTCCCGTTGTAGCTTTAGGTATGTAGCAGAGAAGGAAACACAAAAATTACTTGAGATTATGTTGAGTGGCTCACCTAGGTCGTGAAGATCATTACGGTTTGTTTTGATCTCAATTTTTCAAGGTGTTGTTGTATTTCCATATGTGAAGCAAGTTTATTCTTTATTCCCCTGGCTTATAGGATGTGATGCTCACATTAGTTTGTGTAAGAGTCTTAGATGTAGTTATAATTGTATCATTACGCAAACAAATTTAATTCTTCTGCTAAGGAATTTCCATTAACGATGAAGTCCATTGTGCGAAAATTCATTTTGTGAAGGTCCTCCGCACAAGGAACACTCATTGAAAAGGCTTAGGACCCATCTTTCTCCTGAGCACAAACATTATTAATTAATAGGTAGAATGCAGAGTAACCATTATGTGAAGGCTTTCATTGTGCGAAGATGCAGAATTACTCAGAACCTTTGCACAATGAAAACCTCTACACAATGGTGTCTCCGCACAATGGATTCCAAAGAGTGTGGTTTTTCCGCATCTATAATTTGGAGAACGCGGCCACCAAACAGTCTCATCCCTATGACCCGCATGGCATTCATATTCGTAGAGCATAAACACATAGCACAAAAGCAAATGGAGGGCGAGTAATGTTTCATCTAAGTAATTAATTGACTTGAGTACATGTAATCAATTGAGCATGTGTTCTTGTTGCTACCTTAATAAACATTTAATATGAAAATAGTTATAAACAAAGATTTTTTATATAATTAATTCAAAAAATTAGATTTAAAGAGTATGAAGATGAGACACGAGTTAACGAATTTAATTATAAAAAGGATACATAACATCCAATATGCATGAAATAATTTTTTCATGATAACTGAACATTTTTGGCAAGGAATAAGGATGGATATAGCTAATTATATTGCTATAAGCATAAAAGATAAGGACTAAACGTCTCTCTTGATAAAGAGATTGGGTTGGACGAACAAGGGCTTAATGCAAACATGAAATTTTAAGCAATTTATGCTATTCATTTCACGATTGCACATTGTATTTTATACACCTTCTATGTCTACAAAAATTCTTTCTTCAACTTACCATCACTGACAACATTTGACTGATTTCCTCCGCCTATCATTTCTTTACTAGTTATGCCATTATGTCTAGTTTGTTTATGCACTACAAGCTTTGTCATGTACTATAGTTGTATCCCACTCTTTTAGGGGATTGAAGGTCAAAGTAATGGAAAACACTGCGTGCAACATTATTGAGTGTCACACTTCACTCTTGTGTCTTGCATGACTTGGTTAGAGGTGTTTTTCAATAGATTGCTATTTACAAGAGTGGTATTGTTCCCATCCTATTCCGAAGGTAATTAATCAGCAGATCGCAATATTCATAACAATAGGATGTTGGCGTCCAGTTCACAAGTGAACCGAATGTTAGCGTATGATGACGTATGAAGCTTTTATGAAATGTGTAGTCCTCTGCATTCCGCACATAACCATTGAAGAACTCTTTACCATAATCATCGTTTCACTAGAAGGTTTGATTTAACTAGTATTGCATGACAGCTCAACGTCCATGTACACTGGTACGGAGGTGATCCTTATAGCAATAGCCAATAGCAACATCCACACATATAACTATTGTGCGGAGGCTTGAAGTAACCCACACCTTGACATAATGAAAGCCTCCGTACATATAACCGTCTATGACATCTGAGATCTATAGCAATTAATAACAGTTTTCAATGTCAATCACTGACTGAAAGGCGTGAAAGGCGTTATTAAGTGTGGAGGACAGGTGTGCGAAGGAAGTTGTGAAGAGGTGGTTATGCGGAGGAAGTGTGTGTCCAGAGAGCTTTCATTATGCGGAGAACTTTGTCCGAGGAGAATCAATTAATTAGCAGTAGAGGCAGGGACTATGTTGCATCACAATTATTAATCTTGTTATTAGTTCATGTTGGATGTCAAGACAAGATTGGAAAAGTCTTAAGCACAATTTTGTAACAAAGAAGAGTTTTTGAATGGGGAGCAAGCAAAGACCTTAAGTATTGTTTCAAAAAGGCCAAAATGAATTATTGGTCTTATTTATTGAGCATTTTAATCCATGGTAAACTCAAATGCTCAACACATAGTAGCATACTTCAAGAGTCAAAAACTAAGAGTTTTTAATGATGAGAGAAGGATAAAGAATATTAACAATATTGTAATAGTTGATAGTTCATGAGTAACTTTTTAGTATTGAAAGCACCTCAATGATTTACTTATCTAAAAGTCTAGATTTTTTTTTCAAGAATACATAATAATAATAATAATAATAAAAAAAAACCTTTATTAGTCATTAAGAACAAAAATCTTTTCATAAAATTGAGAGAAACCAAAAATTAATTTTGCCACATATTCATATTAATAAAATAAATACCTTATAAATTATTTTATAATACCATATATCAATCACTTTTAATATAATTATAATAATTTAATAATAATATAAATAAATCACATAACAAATGATATATATATTTTTTCATATTGTTATTATGAAAGTATTAAGAGTTTGGAGTATGTTCTAAAACTGTTTCTACTTGGATAAAGCTTGTCTTCCTCAGTATCTGGAAGGAGTGAAACCCTACCCCTTACAGACCACCAATGGGTTATTCCAGGTGGCCTCGTTTTCCCTGAATAATGGTGATGAGTCACCATGCATTCGCGACTAACAGCCAAAGATGGTCGATTGTCCTCACTACTGATTTGACAACTAAATTATGATAAATTTTCCCACCGTAAAAAAACATAAAAATATTAACAATTATATCAAACAATTACACACCTTCATAGAGATGACTTGTTAAAAGGGAAAGGGGTTGATATGTCTTCTTCGTATGCAGTAAGAAAATGTGGAAAACATAGTTCTTATTAATTAGATAAAGCTTTACCAGTCCTTAAATGTTCGTATCAATTTTGAGATATATAACTCTAACTCTTCTCCAAATTAAAAAGTCAAGTCAAATGCATTCTACAACAAACACATTTGAAATATTCAGATTCTGTTCCACGTTCCACGGTATCTCCTCTGATCTCAGCATCGAGTCTTGTACACGGCAAATTTACATTTAAAACATCCCTAAGACAAGTCGTAATCTCTCGGAAATTATTTTTTTTGGCATTTTTTTGAGTTAAAATTGTCTAATTTGATAATTATTAATTGAAATTATGATGATGATGATGATGGTTAACCTCCGCTGAGACCAAACATTGGTCTATCAGACCTAAAAAAACAAATTATTTATTTTGATTTAAGATTTTATTCCTATGCTCAAAAAGCTTGGAGAGAAGTCTCCCGAGCTCACTATAATTTTGACATTGTAAAAGGCTAGGAAGGTCAGTATTGTAACAAAGATTGTGAAACTGGGATCTAATGTGGTTGTACGCGGGGCACTCTAAGAGGAAGTGGTTTTCATCCTCGATGTTCCTATTCTCACATATATGGCAGATCCTTTCCATCCCTGGTGTTTTAGGAACTGCCCAACGACCTGTTTCACTATGGAGCTCATGAGAATTTGTTCTAATCTTTGCTATATTAATTTTCTTCTTTGAGCTAGTTAAAATAGAGAGATACTTTTGATCTTCTAGGGTGGGGTTGATGACCTTCTTATAATAACTTAATTTTCTTTTAGCCACTAAATCTTTCTTACACCACATTTTTTCTTTGAACTTAGAAGTAACAATATCTTTAATGTTATTTATGTTTTGCAATGCATCATTCTCATTGATCTCCCAATAGTTTAACCAGGCCCTTGTGTCTTTATGCCATCCCCGATTGATCCTTACGTGGTTTTGGCTGGAATTTAAAGCTAGCTTAGGAAGTCTATGATCGTTTATGTTATTGAGTTTGTGCTTGTACAACAGAAACCTAATCATAGCTAGGCTCTTAATAGGGGAAAGACCTGCTTCTATAAGGAAAATAGGATAGGGTGTATTACTTTTAATTTTCAGGTTATAAGCTATAAAACGCTTTTGGATTTGCTCAATCATTCTCCATGATTCTCTGGAGATGCTGCAACCCCAAACCTCACAGCCATATAAGATAACAGGAGTGACTAAAGTTTCAAAGAGAAACTTCTTTTTATCCCACATTACGAGGTTTGCTATTTTACAATTATTTTCAAGACCAAAATAAGCTTTCCGCCCCCCATTAATCCTTTTCTCAATGCTATGGTTCCAGTTGAGCTTGTGATGAATATCAATTCCTAGGTACTTGTAAGAATACACTTCCTCCAAGTAATTATTGTCATACATAAAATTAACATAAGTGTCCTTCCTGGATTTGATAATCATAACTTTTGTTTTGTCAGTGTTAACAATCATACCCATGGTAGAGTAGAAATCCTTAAGAAGCCTGAGTTGCTTATCAAGATCAGATGGACACCTTGCCAAAAGAACAATATCGTCAGCATAGAGAAGAAGGATGATGACTATCCCAGCTAAGATCATGCCATCACATCCTACTTCCTCTAAATAGCCTTCAAGATTATCGATGTAAATGCCAAATAGGGTAGGGGAGAGGGGGCAACCTTGTTTAACTTCGATGTTACACTTAATATCTTTTGACCACCCTCATTGCTCTTTAGCTTGGCAATTACATTCTCGTATAACCTTATAGCGGCAGCTCTCAACTCGAGAGGAACCTTTAGCTCTTCTAATCTATTCCAAAGGTTGTATCTAGGAACCGAATCGAAAGCCTTTCTAAAGTCCACAAAGCAACAAAATAAATTGGATTTATCATTACAACATTCCTCTGCAATGATCCTAAGCATAACGAGGTGGTCTGTTGTTGAGTGATGCCTTCTGAAACCTGCTTGGCCTTTAGCCCGCTTACCATCACTTTCAAGCCATATGCTTAACTTCTTTTCCAAAATACTACCATACAACTTGGATAAGAGAGGGCTGATCATAATTGTCCGATAATTAGAGAGGTTATTTGTATCCCCACTTTTAAAAATAGGGATAATGAGGCTCTCAGTCCAAGGTTTAGGGAACCCTTGCTTGACTGCTTGATTGAAAAGCTTGTGGATGTGAGAGATAAAGACAGGACCTCCAATTAAAATATAAATTTAAATGATGAATTTATTAAATTATTTTATGAATTTATATAAATTAAAAAATTAATTTAAACAACTAATTAAAAATTTAAAAATATATATATATTCCCTAAATTCACACCAAAAACTCTAAAATTTAATAATTAATTTAAAAAAACAACAACAACCCATCAAAAAAATCTAATACCGAGAGAAAAGTACCACTATTGGATTAGGTCGGAATCTAGAATTTTGGACAGAATAAGTTCAAGTTCTCTTGATTCAAAGTATTGTTTAAAACTAAGACAACAGTACTCAGTCAATTGAGACAATGAGAAATGAGGCAATCATTGTAAAGTACCATTTGTCACCCGTGTTGGATAGGCGGGCCCGGCAAGACACCAACTCGTGTAATTTGCGGTTAGTGTATTTCGCATCACGGTATAGTTTTATGGTATGCTTCGGCACTTTGTGGACACAGATTTTGGGTATGATATTTCGCTATTATGAATTTTTCCTTCAGGCAGAGTCATTTTAAATTATGACCGGTCTCTCTGCAGTAAACGTGCAAGAGAGGACTTTTGATTATATTTGCTCCATTCTTCACTTTGGAGGCCAAATAGGGTTTCATGTCTAACCATAAATTAGATGAACCACATTTATCTCTCATTACGGGTCAGCAAGGTTAAAATTCTAAAGAAGCTAATCAGTTGATATTAATGAAAGTTAAAATGACTTTAAAAACTTAAAAATCCTCTAGTATTAAGGAAAGAAGGAAAATTATAAACGAATTAAAAATGAGAAAATATGGTAAAAAGAATATAACTAAAAAAACAAAACTACACTTTAAAATTTACTAAAATAATGAAATATTCATTTAACACGAAGTATTTCTATCCATCTCTTTTTTATTTACATAAACTTATAAGTATTAATAATGTATACACATATTGCATTAAGCGTCACAAAGTACATTTTAATGGGTTCCACAAGTGGTCATGAATTATGTAATGAATATAATATTATATTAAAAAAATACAAATTAAATCTATTTTAAATAATATTAATTAAAATTAAATTATATATAAAATGTAAATGCTCACAATAATATGTAAAGAAATTTGACGTGTGTGTGAGAGATTGAATTTTAAAATACATCTAGACTAAATAACAATATAATTCATATCATAGAAAATTTCCTTCACCTTTACAATGTAGTATCTTGTAAAACTTATCATGAACTTTTGAGAAGATCTACATCTAAAAAAATTAAAAATACATTTAAAAAAATGTGTTACTCCAAGTTTCACACGATCTCCTCTGATCTGGGCATAGTCTTCCACATTCCATACGATCTCTTCTGATCTCGGGAGTCGGCATAGTCTTGTAGACAACACAGTTACATTTATTGGTGTTACATTTATGATAATCCACGATAATGGTTTGCAGGCCTCAGAGATTATCGTGGAAAATTTGAAAGAATCGATAGAAACAGATGAATGCATGAATGCGTGTGGGGTGGAGAGGATGACAGTTGGGATGTCCACAGATTCTCTAGCAGAAAATGGTTTCTCCAAGAGGTTATGCCTTCCCCAGTGCTATAACAACTACCCCAACGTTATCGACCTCTACTTCAATCTTGCCGCTGGGGGAGGTACAAATTATTACACTTCATCATCATATTCATGTACCCTGTATTGTAGCAGATGTAAAATAGTATACCCATACCTGTGACTCTGAACATATGTATGCATTGTATGTAGTCCCACTTCTTTATGAAAAAACCACCTAATAGCACTTCGAATACCACTTGGGGAACAAATACCCCAAAGGAAATGCATTTTCATGGTTGGATACCTTATTCACACCTAGAGGGTCGATTTTTCTATGTAAAGCCCCTTGTTTCCTTTTTTACCATGATCTAGGTCCCTCGACCTATGCTTACTTCCAAAACCCAATTAATAGCAACCATATCCCACTCAAAGGCTAAAAATCCCATAAAGGTCCTATGTGGTATTCTAATGCATATTTCACCATGTTTATGCATAAAAAGAATTGTTTAATACCTAAGGCCTTATTATAATTTCCTGATGTAACACACCCAATAACTTGTGACCTTTATTGAGGCTACTAGGTGAAACCATAAAGTTTCCACTCTTTTTTATTTGACATTTCTTTATTACATACCCATCCACTTTTATAACACTTTTGAGGTGTCGGGGTACTCCAAATTCCTCTCAATAGCTTAAATTTATGCTTTAAAACCACTTTGTAATGTATCTAGAATCCATGCTACACCCAATGCACTCTTATTTTATCTCTGATACCAATATGTTATGTATCCAAACATCTAATTAGAATAAGATCCACATTTTATAGCTCTAATACCAATAACTTGTGTCCTCTATTGAGGCTACTAGGTGAAACCACAAAGTTTCCACTCTTTTTTATTTGATATTTCTTTATTACATACCCATCCACTTTTATTACACTTTTGAGGTGTCGGGGTACTCCAAATTCCTCTCAATAACTTAAATTTATGCTTTAAAACCACTTTGTAATGTATCTAGAATCCATGCTACACCCAATGCATTCTTAATTTGTCTCTGATACCAATATGTTATGTATCCAAACATCTAATTAGAATAAGATCTACATTTTATAGCTCTAATAATATTATTCCTTATTGTATTATCTTGAATTGATTGATGTCAATAAACATGACAATGCGAGTTTATGCAAAGTCAATTAGTCAATCATAAATACAATGCAAACATACACATGCATATAAAATGTCATTCAACATATAACTTAAAACCATTAAGCCAACATAATCATGAATAAAGAACACTTATCTAGCTAGGAATTAACCGTCTACAAGCTACAAATGAAGGATGTTTCACCCAAATCTGAGATCCGTATTACACTTAATCTCATTGCAAAAAGGACACTGATGAATCTAGGTTGTGAATTCACAAGGCTAAAATCACTTATCATTAGATTTGTCTCTCTTAGCATAGCTTAATTTCTTGGAATCTCACAATTTGTAAACTGTTACAACTATCCCAATCGACTATATCCATTTCCCCATCAACCTAAATAACCCAAGGAATGGGATATCCCTTCTCTACCATGTGTTTCGTAAGCCTATCCCACTCCCTCCAGAGCTCCAAAAAAAATCAACTATGAAATCTCTCTATTGGGGACTCCAAGGATTTTGAACCATAATTTAGTTCACTCCATGATATAATCATATTTTCCATATAGTTGCATGGTAACAACTTTCCTTTGTTTACTCATAGTTGTGCCATGGGAGCTTTGGTCTAGAGACAAAGTTACTAAGGAAGAATGAATTAAAAGAATTTTTTTCCTTATATTTAACCAAAATTCACAAATTATATTTTGCATGAATGAGAGAAGCCACATGCCTTAATAAAAAACCCATGTATCTCGCTTTCCCACTAATGCCAAGCTCAAATACTTATTAAAAAAGGGTTTGATAACTTCAATATTTAGGGACCCATGCTAGAAGTAAAATAATATTACTTTTCCTTGGCCTCATTGGGCCTCAAAAGACCCCTTCCTTTCCTCTTTTGTGGAATCATAGTCCCTCATTCTTTCATCCTTCTCCATATACAATTTGCGATATATGTTTACTGCTATCAGTCAATGTAAAATATTTACATATTAAAACATTCATATATCAATCATTTTACCATCTACACATATACATTGTTATTCTAGGGATCAAAATAGGGAGCGTTCCATCCACAAAAATTTTTAGTGGCTAAAATCTGTAGTTGGGATAATTTTCCATGATTTTTTCCACAAGAAAAATCACCAATTCCCATTTTTTCTAATTTATAGTATAAAATAATTTTACCTTAAAAATAACCAAGTTTTATAGAGGCTACATGAAATTATTAAATATTTAAATATATTTATGAACATATTACCAAATATTTTATAGTTTGCATACTAGGGACTAGTAAGATTTGCCAAGGTTTCAAAAATTTAAAGTAAATTTCCACACATAAATTTTCCCTAGTTACATCATGCCATGTGACCTCCCCCACTCTCCCCCCGCCCTGCCCCCCTCCAACCCACCTAAGTTTACACCATCCTATGCGCACATCACCACACACATACACACACAAAAAATATTTTGAAAAACAATATTTTAAAATAGATGTAGGCATTCCTCCTTCATTTCCATCCTTTAGCTCCCATGTTTCTTCTTTAGAGTTGTAATAGGTCAATTAAGCCTTTATCTACCCTATGGATTTATATAGTAACCTTCATGTCTAGTATATGGATTGGTTATTGTTGTCGCTATGACAAACACCCTCCAAAAATTTTCTTACACTCGAATTTTGGAGCCTACTATAGATCTTTTGATAAGTCATTCCATAGCTTCCTTCGTGGATTGGAAGTGTCGAGGGTACTTGCTCACACATGCTTAGTCTATAATAAGTTCATGAGCACATTCTTTTATGCAATCTTGAACAAGCATAACACGATCCATCAATATTGTGCCTATGCGATGTCCAATCCATGTTGACAGTCACTGTGCACTGACATCGGCAATTTCTCACTTCTAGCTGCATTTGTACTTCCATTTCAGTGAATTTTGCAAACTGTCACTTTCGCGCACCTTTATTTTCCCGTGTCATTTTCATGTTTTTGGTTATCACTTTCACTTTCTTTCACTCTAGTTAGCGTCACTTTCATGTTATCTTCACTCTGGAATGTGTTTCTTTCACTGTCATTCACATATTGCAAGTGTTGTTCGCAGTTTAACACTTGTCATATTTTGGCATGTTAAGTGTTGCTCAATGTACATAAGCTTTTTTTGGTGGTTTCAAGAGGTTATCCTTGTGTGAATGAGTTTATATTACCATGTAAACCTCTATCATACTTATTTACAAAGTTTTAAGCATTGTCGCATAACTGTCTTCATGCTCGTCGCAAAGTGTATCTTTAGTGTCACACTTGTCGTATGTTGTCCTAAAGTTGTTGCATTAAGGAAAGTATGTTGTTAATGTGTTCTGGATGATCTATTTTGTGTTGCCAAGCACTCTTATTGTGTGATCCTAATCAAGTCCTATCACAATTATTCACATCAGTGTCACTGATCCGAAACTTAGTCAAATTTCGAAAAATTCCCAACAACTTAACCTCATTCGGCCTTCCTGAAATATGCATTGCATAATCCCAGCCCTCAAGCTAAAAATATGCTTCTTGAAATTGCACAATACATAATTCTTTCCTTCTAGGATTACACACTCCACAGTTTAAGTGCTCAAACTCGAGCCTTGGCCTCCAAAATTGTGCAATTCAGGCCCCCATCCTGGCCCAAACTGCGCACTGCACAATCTCTGAACTCAAACCCAAACCATAAGCTATTGAACTGTGCAACTGTATAATCACCAAGTCTTCTCTACCTCCCATAACTATTCAGTTGACAGAAATAGTGCAAAACCCTACAACCTGACTCACAGAACCTCAAAACTGCACAATCTAGCCTAAATTGTGCATTGCACAGTCTCAAGGCTCATGCCTCACCCTTGAGCTCTTGAACTGTGCAATAACCTGGGTTTCTATATCTTCAGAAACTGTGCAATGGACAAAATCAATGTTCAATCCCTAATATTGGCTCCCTAAGCTCCCAATTGCGCAATATTTTTACTTTGGCCTAGCCTGAACTGCGCATTGTGTAGTCTCAAGGCTCAAGCTTGACCCTTGACTTCCTAAGATGTGAAATTGCACAGTCACTTATCCTATCCCTCTGCCTACCACCAGGTTTTGGCTGAATTAGAGGATCATCATGCAATATCTTAGACTAGGGGTTTATCAGACTGATTTCGCCTTGTCATGAGTGGATTGTAGATGCAGGAAATCTCTCATGTTATCGAAAGATGATGAAGAATGAGGTGGAGAAGGATGATATGATAGAATACACATATGGAGATGAAGAGATAAGATAATCATGAGGCAGAAAGATAGAGGAACACTATATTATAAAATAAGATAAAATATCAGGACCGCATGAAGGCTCCATTTGATTTACAACCCTTTGGAGGGTGGATATGAATAAAAAAACATATCTCTCATGAAGATGAAGCATTTCACATCTATTGTTGAAGACAAAGGACTAGCAAGAATGGATTGACATTTCCATATCATCAAGAAGTCCTTGTCAGTAGTGTCATGCCATGTCATGTTACGATTCGTCATATGCCACATCATTCTTGTGGATTATGTAATTTCTTATTCGAAAATGTATTGTAAAGTGGAAGTCCAAAGGACATGTACAAAAGATGAAGAGTCATGTAAAGTTGAAAAGTCATAGGAATTCAAAAAATCATGAGGGTAGTCAAAGAGTCACAAGCAAGGTGAAGCATCACCCCATTGGTTATATATACACCCTCATTATATGAGAAAATGAATTTTCACCTTGGCTTCTCCCACAAGACATTAGAGAGACAAACTAGTTCTTTTGGGGATCAAGTAATGGCTCCAATGCTCCACTACTAGAGTTAGTGGTGTTCATTGTATACTTGTGTCTTGGAAATTTTACTTAATATCGAAAGCCTCATAGGCAACACATTCTTCATGCATGGATTATGAATATTTGTAAGACTATTATGTGGATGTTTGTATGTTTGATTTTTTCTATGCTAAAGTAGTTGAACTATTTCGATTATTTTGGTATTATCATATTGAGAATTTGTTGTAACGGTTGCTATTGTTGTCACATCCTTTTGGACTATTTCTTTGGATATTAGACATATATTTCTTGTTGATTGGTTGTAATGATCGTCGCATCTTTGTGGACTATTCTACTGTATATTAAATGGATCCTCATTGGTTGCGTGTGTCTCTAATAGGGTGGTACTATTACCTCCCTCTTAGATGCTCACTTTATTTTCTCCCTCCACGGTATAAGAACATTGACACACTTACAATTGAACACTCACTAGGCACACTCACTTGATTTTTGAAGGCACGTTTACATTCCTCTCTCTTGCTGACATTTAGAGCCAAGGAAAATCTATAAGAATACATGGAAATCGGGTTGATACTTCGGATGGGGCTCTTATTCCAAATGGTGTGAGGTCTAATTGAGAATTCAAATCAAGGAGACACCCTTGGTTGATGAATTTCTAGCACCATCAACAATATGGCACTAGAAGGAGGGCCAGATGACAAGTTGTGCATGTTAAGTCTATTTTGAATCTCTTATCATAAATGGTGCATCCTAAAATCGTACTCCTGGGGTGTTTTTCCAACCTATCACTTAGTAAACTTTTAATCCCTAATGAGCCTCTTTATCACTTTTCTCAATTGAGGTTTAATGGTGAGGATGGAACATCCATAATCAAGCACACTTCTAATTTTCTTAAATTTTGTGAACATTACGAAATGAATCATGAATATTTTTCTTGTGTGACTTTCTTTGTCACCCTTAAAGGTCATGTTAATTGATGGCATCATAACTTACCATTTGCTTCCATCGATTCTTTTCATCGTTTCCTCAAGGAGATTTATCAAGCCTTCAATAGGTATGATTACCAAGATGTTATTAAAAGAATCAATTAGTTGAGAATGAAGCCTAATGAATCAGTTGAGGATTTCTCTGATCAATTCCTTCACCTTTGTTATGAATTTCCTAAAGAAGATACAGATTGGGATTTCTTTAAGAAAAATTTTGAGCATTTGGTTCACATCTCTCTACATGGTGAATCTAAACCTCCTGATGTTTCTACTTCCCTAACTCTTGTAAATCATGAGACACCTCTAATTTCAGAGGAGGAATCTATGATTCCTTTTGTTCCTTGTCCCCCTCCCTTTTCAGTTTCGATGTGGGTGCCTCCTTTTGATGATAATAAAGTTGGGAGATATGCTCATCAAATTCCCAATTCATCTTCAAATTATTCTTCCACTTTTCATGACTCAAATTCAATGGAGGAAATCCCAAATTGGCTCATGAAGCCCATGGTGAAGAATAATTCCTCCATTCTGTAAGATGATGTTACTATTCATAACTCTACTCTCGAATTTGATATGTATTTATGTTATCTTTTATCATCTACATGCCATGACTCTTTGTACCGTGATCAACCTAATCAATTAGCTCCACCACCTAAATTTTCACACTCTTGATTTTCGATTTGCTGGTTCAAATTGATTAGATACAAGGCAGTCATATTACATAGATAGATGAGTGGGAAGGTGAATATGTTTTTAATATTTCGTCTCTTTTCCAAAATCCTCAATGTGAAGATGATGCACTTCCTATTGAAAATTGGCAACAAGAAATTGCTAGAAATAGAAGTGCTAAAAATAGCAGTTTGGGCATCAATGCTGGATTGGGCAACAGGGAATGAAAAATGGAAGTGCTAAAAATAAAAGTTCTATCTTTAGTAGTTCAAGTTGGATTCCTATTTTTAGATAGTCACTGGTCTAAAATAGGAAGTAAAATTTGAATTTGGTCTTACCAGCAGTTTGAATATTAATTAATTAATTCTCCATGAGTTAATTAGTTAAGGAAAATCAAACTTGAAGTCTTTGTGAGAACATGCAATAATTTCTCCACTGATTGGGGAATGTGTCCTTGATTTGCTCCACTGATTGAGGAATTAAGGATGAGTTCTATATTGAGAGGATCATTTGACTTAGTTTAACTTAGTCAAGTTCAGTTAGATTAATTTAACAAGTTGTTAAATTAATGAGATACAGTTTGTTAATGCTTGCATGCATGTGACAACTACTATTTTCAGATAACTAAGTATTCTCTCATGGATAACTGATGCATGGCAGTTCAGACAGAGACCCAGTTGAGATCAGTGAAGGGACATTATACTATCAGTTGGATGAATATTTTTCCTATAAAGGGAGCTCATCCATGATGAGGATATATCTCCTTCAGGTTTGTGCAGTTAGATCAGCGGTTAGTGAGTGTGTGAAGAGGCCAATTCACACAGGTGGCAGCACTAGACCCCAAGGAAACTATACAAGGAAATAGGAGGCTTGGAGGGTAGAGGAGAAGGTTTGTGAGAAGCCTTTGACTGTCTATGAGCAACAGAGGGATTGTATTGAGAGCTAGATAGCTTCCGAGCTAAGGCTTTGTGTAATATGGACTATATTTCCACTTGTATGATAATACAAAGATGGGGTTTTAGGCAGGTGCTTTCCCTGGGTAAATTATTCTGTGTTATGTGTGATTGATTCCTTCTTATCAGTTATATGTGTTCTTATTGATGTTGCTCATGGTTGATTAAGCTTCTACTAAATTGTTTGTAGAAGTGGATCAAGTTTTTTGCTTTAGTACATTACATTACTAGGTGATCTACAGGTGGGAAATTTCTACATGGTATTAGAGCTAGCTGATTTGTAGAAAAAGTTCTACATGGTATCAGAGCTAGCTGATTTGTAGAAAAATTCTACAAAATTCTACATGGTATCGGATCAAAGGTGATCACAGTGGAGAACAATATAATAGAGAGATTTCGAAGTTTTGAGTTTTGGGCCGCGAGTTTTTAGAGCAGATCTGAAAATTTTTGTGCAAAATTTTCAGAAAAAAATAGCAGATCCAGATTCCTTGCAGAAAAATAACCAAATTCAAATTTTTTTTGGCTAAATCAGAGTTCGGATGAGGAAGATATCACTGATTTAAAATCATCTCTTTTTCTAGAAAATTTCGTGACGGCAGGAAAGTGGAAATAGATTGGTGTGCTAGCCAAGAACCTATATGCACTTGAGGTACAAGATGCATGCAAAGCCTTAAGGAGCAAGGAAAAGGTTAGAGACCTGGTGGTTGAGAGGGAGAGTATATTACCTCTCAACATGTAGCGCCAGAAGAAGTCTCAGACAATTGTGGAGGAACCACGATTGGTGCAGCAAATTCAGGAGGTTATGAAGCAGCCACAACAGGGGAAGCTGAGAGGAGATCGAGTAGAGACATCTACTCATGTACAGACCTCCAGTAGGGGGAAACTTCGAGCTAGGTGGACAGAGGTATCACATGCAACCATACCTCTAGGTAGGAGGTTGGGCAATGTGGAGAGATCATCCCATGGAGGAGGGGCAGGATCCTTGAGGTACCCAACCTCTTAGATGAGACCTTGCTAGGGAGCCCCAATGTGGAGTAGCAGGAATTGACTGATTGGGTAGAGAGAGATGCAGATGGAGTGACAGAGAGAGCTACAGTGCAGGGAATCCCAAGACAGTGCAGAGCATGTAGGCTACAGCGATGCGAGAGGCACAAGTGTGTTGCACTGTGCAGGGTAGCACAGAGAAGGGTGCAACGGTGCAAGATGCATGGAGATGTTGCAGTAGCGCAAAGGTCAGAGAGGGAGCACTTGTCAGCAGCAGGTAGAGCTTCAGCATCAGAGTATGTTTCTAGCCCAATAGAGTGGCCAGTTGGGAGTTTTGTTTTGTTCCGAGAGTTGCTGGAGCAACCACACTTGGTAGATGTGTTGCATGCAGAACATTCTATAGGCACAAGATCAAGTTCGAGAGGAAGCCTTTCTTGTTGAGAGGGAGTGTTGAAAATTGGCAACAAGAAATTGCTAAAAATAGATGTGCTAAAAATAGAAGTTTAGGTATTAGTGTTGGATTGGGCAACAGGGAATGAAAAATGGAAGTGCTAAAAATATAAGTTCTATTTTTAGTAGTTCAAGTTGGATTCCTATTTTTAGACAATCCATTGTCTAAAATAGGAAGTAAAATTCGAATTTTGTCTTACTAGCAGTTTGAATATTAATTAATTAATTCTCCATGAGTTAATTAGTTAAAGAAAATCAAACTTGAAGTCTTTGTGAGAGCATGCAATAATTTCTCCACTAATTAGGGAATGTGTCCTTGATTTTCTCCACTGATTGAGGAATTGAGGATGAGTTCTATATTGAGAGGATTAGTTGACTTAGTTTAACTTAGTCAAGTTCAGTTAGATTAATTTAACAAGTTGTTAAATTAATGAGATACAGTTTGTTAATGCTTGCATGCATGTGACAACTGTTATTTTCAGATAACTGAGTATTCTATGATGAATAACTGATGCATGGCAGTTCAGATAGAGACCCAGTTGAGATCAGAGAAGGGACATTGTACTATCAGTTGGATGAATATTTTTCCTATAAAGGAAGTTCATCCATGATGAGGATTCATCTCCTTCAGGTTTGTGCAGTTAGATCAGAGGTTAGTGAGTGTGTGAAGAGGCAAATTCACACAAGTGGTAGCACTAGATCCCAAGGAAACTGCACAAGGAAATAGGAGGCTTTGAGGGTAGAGGAGAAGGTTTGTGAGAAGCCTTTGACTGTCTATGAGCAGCAGAGGGATTGTACTGAGAGCTAGATAGCTTTTGAGCTAAGGCTTTGTGTAATCCAGACTATATTTCCACTTGTATGATAATACAGAGATGGGGTTTTAGGCAGGTGCTTTCCCCGGGTAAATTATTCTGTATTATGTGTGATTGATTCCTTCTTATCAGTTATATGTGTTCTTGTTGATGTTTCTCATGGTTGATTAAGCTTCCGCTAAATTGTTTGTAGAAGTAGATCAATTGTTCTGCTTTAGTACATTGCATTACCAGGGGATCTATAGGTGGGAAATTTCTACATGGTATTAGAGCTAGCTGATTTGTAGAAAAAGTTCTACATGGTATCAGAGTTAGCTGATTTATAGAAAAATTTTACAAAATTCTACACTTCCATTCTTGGATGATTTCCAATCTCCTAATTTCGGTAGTGAATCAAATACAATCAATTATTTCAATCAATCTATAGCCTTGGGAAAAAAATATTCTGATGATTATGACTTTGTCGATGTATGCGATCACAAATGCTCAGGTGCATCATCTGGATTTTTAGTTTCTCACAGATACTTTACTTTAGATATAGAATCTTATTTGATCAAAGAATATGTCCTTATCGAAACTTCCTCTTCATCTCACTATCCCTTGTGCTCTACTGTTTTTTATGCATCTACTTGCGATGGAGATACTCCATGCTCTTCAGGTTACTCATCTAATGAGTTAACTTCTCAATTGACAAAAAGTGGTGAGATTATCCATGATCAAAATGAAAACAATCAAATCATTGAGTACTCTTTCCATTTCTCATCATCTCTTTTCTTGCATGAAGACAACTCTCCAAACCAGCTTTCTCATCAAATTTCTCCAATTCATACATCTTCAGATTTGCGATCAAATGAATCTTTCAACTTGAGTAATCTAGTTGTTGAAGTTGAAAAATCTGGTCAAATCAGTGACAGAGATGGCTTCCATCTAGTGAGAAGTGGTTTTATTGAAACTAGTGGTAGTAGTTATCCTCACACCATGCATGATCTGGTTCAATCTTTGAAATGCTATTTTATAATATTTAAAGGTTACAAAACTTGTCAGCAAGTCAAGACACTTCAACTTTCGTTAATGGTTATGCCAATATCTCGTGACTCTAGTAAACCCCTCGAACTAAGTCAGATCTAGTTTCTCTCGTACAATCCTTCTCTTTTCATGGTTTCACTTGATGTAAATTTCATTTTGAAATATATTTGGTATTTCGGATGTAGTTTTTCAATTTTTCAAGATTTCACTTCTGATAAGAGTCTAGAACCTTCTTCAGTTGATTCATCTTCATGCAAATCTCTTGCATCAAACTCGGGCTTAGAATGTGTATCGCTCTTAAATTCATGGAATTGTGAATTTGATCACCTCAAAGATCATCTATGGTCGAATGAATCATATCTATGATATTTGTTTCATGATAACCAGATCCTGGTTTTCCTTATGAATATCATATCGCAAATCTTATTCTTCATAGCACCAAAAATCCTCTTGAGTGTGAATGAATGCATGAGTTATTTTGCGAATCAAATGCTTCTTCATTCGCTATATTCTAAATGGTCTCATGTGTTTGATGCATTGACATTCATTTTCATTTATTTCAATGATTATGATGCCAATGCAGTGTGTCATTTTCCACGCAAAGAAATAATTATATTATTCAAATCATTTGTGAAGATGTTATAATTAATCTATCTTTGTTATTTTCTAACCCAGAATCTCGTGGAAAAAATGGTTCACCTGATCATGATATTAACTGTCATTTGTTTCAACACTTTACCACCAATATATTCAATGACAGTTGTTTTGCATCCTTGTATCTTCATGGTTCAACATCCTACCATTCAGATACTTGTCAAACAGTTGAGGCAGTTCAATCATTATTGATGGTTATGTCAGGTCCTCATTGTCTTGGCGTGTCCCGTGAATATGATCAAATCTATTTTCCCTCACGAGATTCTCATCTTAGTTCCGCGCATTTAATTGAAGATTCAATATTTCAAATTTTTTATGGTTTTCAAGAGGATTGTTCCTAGTTTCATGATCCAATCATTGAATGGTTGGAGCAGTCTTAATTGGAAAGCTCCATAACAAATAATAGGTTTCATCCTTTTCTCATGCTTGCAGAACATTATGACACAAAATAAGGTGCATTCACAAGAAGTCTTTGAGGTTTTTCTAATTATGGTTTCCATCTAAAAGGTAAGAATGTGAACTAGATAAAAGTAGTGGCTGTGACACATCTTTTTGCCCACATGAAAGACCTATTCTTTGTGTAATTTCTTCAAGCACTTATTTTTTCTCTTGCACATTACGTTACATTAGTTTTAATCGATCACATCTTTGTGATTGCAGTTTGGGAACAATTACGATGGTTTCACTGGAAATTTCATTGTTCGTGACCCTAACCTTATAGATGTTTAGGTTAGGAGTGGGATTAGCTACATTTTAGTTTCCCCTCTCTTGCACTCATCTTGCACTTGTTCTCCTTAGTCTTTCTTGTCTTTTCTTACATTTTTCTTGCATCATGCTTTGGTTTAGCCTCCTTTTTCTTGTGCTTTGGTTTTTCTTTCTTGTTGTGTCATGTCTTTTCCTTTTTCTCTATCAATAAGAATTTGCATGAAGGGTGTCCTATTTGGGATCAAAAGAGAATGTGGGAAAATAGAAAAGGACTTTGTGACAATGCAACATTTGGCTAACTCTCTCTCCTTCTTCCTTGTCTTGGTTATACCTTTCGGCAATGATGTTTTAATGGAAAATGTGATCCTTACCTTAGGAAAGCCTTATGACAAACCATGATCTCCATGTCTATTCTGGAAACCTCATCCCTACACTTGGGTTTCTTATCTTTCGGTGTCTTCAGGCTAATCCAATTAAGTAGATAAGGGAAAGGGAAAAATCTAAACGAGAAAACCTAAATCAGAGGTCTCTATATGTTTCTATGAAGGAACAACCTCTCCTTCTCTCAATAAGTCGGGATCCCTCTTTCGCCCATAAATAAATAAGTGCCAATGGACAGTCCTCTTTAAATAAAAAATAAAGAAGAAAGAAGAGAAAGGCTACCTGCGTAGAGAGGTGAAGCAAGAGACTCCATCGAGCTACTGTCTAGGCTCACTAACAGCGGAGCAATGTTTGTGTTCTTGAAGTGACTCCACCGGGGTACTATCCAGGCTTTCTTGCAGTGGAGCAACAACAAAGATGAAAAAATATACTCTGAAAATATAAATCTCGTGAACATCTTTACCCTATCCTGGTTCAAAACATTGTGTGATCGTTGATATTATGTTTGTGTCTAACTAAGTAAAGGAATGAAGGGGACTATGTTTATGCACAAGGTAAATGGGGAAGCCATGGTAATCTGAATGATGAATCAATACTAACTGAAGAACTAGACCTTGCCTGAAATAATTGACCAAGGTAGAGAAGTTGGAGTTGTACCATTGTGTCGCCAAGTGTTGTAGCTGTGATAAACACCCTCCAAAAATTTTCCTACACTCAAATTTTGGAGCCTACTGCAGATCTTGTGATCGGTTCTTCCGTAGTAACTTCTTGGTTAGTTGATGCTTTTGAGCTCCCTTATTGGATTGGATGTGTCGAGAGTACTTGCTCACACATGATAAGTCCACAATAAGTTCATGAGCACATTATTTTACCCAAGATTGAACAAGCATAGCACGATCCATCAAGATTGTGCCTGTGCGATGTCTAATCCATGTCGATAGTCAGTGCACACAGACATCAACAGTTTCTCACTTCTAGTTTCATTTGTACTTCTATTTCGGTGAGTTTTTCAAACTGTTGTTGTCATGCACCTTTGTTTTCACAAGTGTCATTTTCGTATTTTTAGCTATCTCTTTCACTTGATTTCACTATAATTAGTGTTGTTTTCATGTTATCTTCTCTTTGGCATGTGTTGCTTTCACTGTCGTTTGCATTGTAGCCCTTTTCTTCTTATGGCATACTAAGTGTCACAACATGTACATAATCTTATTTTGGTGGTTCAAGAGGTTCTCCTTGTGTAAATGAGTCAATCTTACCATGTAAATATTCATTGCACTCATTTCCAAAGTTTTAAGAATTGTCGCACAAGTGTCATCACGATCATCGCAAAGTGTATATTTAATGTCGCCCTTGTCGTAAGTTGTTATAAAGGTTGTCACACTTAGGGAAGTAAGTTGTTATTGTGTTCTAGATGATCTATGTTGTGTCGTTAAGAACTTTAAGTGTGTGATCACAGTCAATTCCTATCACTATTCACATTAGTTTCATTGATCCCATGCTTAGCCAAATTTCGGAAAATTCTCAGCAACTTAGCCTCATATGACATTCCTAAACTGTGCATTGCACATTCCTAGCCCTTAATGGCTCAATGTGGAGTGCCATGTCGGAACAACGTGGGGACCACATGGGTACCATGTGGTAGAATGTGGTGATGTGGCAAGAGGTTATTAGTTGAATTTTTAAATAGCCATATCTTTTGGTCCAAGAGTCATATTTGGGAAAAATTTATATCACCAAAAATATCTTGATGAGACAAACACAATGGAAATTTTTATATTCCATTTTGAGGAGCTCAAATAATGACAAAATTTTAAGACCCCATTTCCAGAATAGGACTTTTTATTTTGGAATAATGATAGTGGCACCTGTTTCTACCCCTAGAATTGGATATGGGTGGATGGGGGTTGTTATGAAACCAGCTCACAAAAAGATAGAAAAGATAGATCAACGCCTTAGAATTTAGCCTCTTCGAGGGGGAAACCTCCTTTACATTACATAAATGAACAATTCTTGGATGATTCAAATAAAAAAACCTCATTTCTATATATAGGAGTATAAGGAGTCACAATATAACCCAGCCGACCTAACAATAATAATATAAAGCCACAAAAGGAACAATAGAGGGATTCTATGGGGCACAGTAATATCAATATGGGAACAATAGGGGCATAACAATATTAATAAGGGATACAACTACAATAGTAATGGGGTAATCACTAGTATTATAGGAACTTAACATGCCCCTCTCCTTCAAAAAAGTGTTGTCCTCAACGCTTGAGTAGTTCTGGATGCTTTTGTATAAAATTCTCATCCTCCCATGTGGAATATTCAGCAAATAAGTTCTTCCACTTGATGAGATACTTCGAAATTGATCGATTTCGTAGCTCTCGAGTTCTTGTTTATGTGACTGCTTTCAGTTCCAATATAATTTTTCCTTCCTTTTCAAGTTCTAGCAATATTGTTTGAACTGGGAGCTTGTCGCCTATAACCTTCTTTAAACATGAAACATGGAAAACTAGGTGCACTTGAGAAGCTATAGGAAGCTCCAATTTGTATGCCATAGTACCAATCTTTTGCAACACCTTGTACGGACCATAATACTTTGGTGATAATTTATTATCCTTCTTAGCTTACTTGAGGGATATTTGTTTATATGGTTGTAGCCGTAGGAATACCCAATCACCTACATCAAAACTTCTTTCGCTACGATGTTGATCTGCCTGTTGTTTCATTCGATTCTATGCCAACATGAGGTTATCCTTTAAGAGTTGGAGGACTTGTTGTTGATGTTCGATGTGATGTTCCACTGCTTGAACCTTAGAATTTTCTCTTAAATATGATGTGATGGATGGTGGCTGATATCCATAAAGTGCCATAAATGGGGTCATTTTTGTTGCTGTATGGAAGGAAGTGTTATACCACCATTCAGCTAGAGGCAACCATTTGACCCATTGTGTCTTTTTATCAGATACAAAGCAACAAAGATATCCTTCCAAACATTTTTCTACTATCTCATTTTTCCCATCAGATTGAGGATGATAAACTGAGCTATGAGCTAACTGAGTACCAAGATAAGAAAATAATTATGTCCAAAAATTTCCAGTGAAAATGGGATCTCTGTCACTTACAATAATCTTTGGGTTTCCATGTAGCTTTTGAATTGTTTCCATAAATGCAGTAGAAACTGTATTGGCTTTAAATGGATGTGATAATGCACAAAAGTGTGCATACTTGGTAAGTGTGTCAACTACCACCATGATGACACTCTTTCCCTCAAACTTGGGTAAACCTGTGATAAAATCCATTGAAACCTCCTCCCAACATTGGATTGGAATGGATAAAGGTTGTAATAGACCCGGGGTCTTAATTGTTTCAAATTTATTTTGATGGCAAACCAAACATTCAGCCACAAACTTTTGAATATCCGAATTAAGGCCATCCTAAAAAATTTCCTTCTTAACCCTGTGGTAAGTTTTTAAAAATCCTAAGTGCCCTCCTAAGGGAGAAGTGTGCAATTCCATAAGAATCTTTTGTTTGAGTTGGAAATTCTTACAGAGGTATAAGTGATCTTTGTACCATAACGAATCATTTTTCCAGCTAAATGTATCAGATGTACTGGAATCTTGTTGTAACTTTTGAATAAGTGCCCACACTTCTTCATCATTCTTCCATTCCTCCCTTGCTTCGTTTATCCAATCTGGTTGCATAATAGAAATGGTGCACAACAATGCTTCCACATCTTCATCCTTTCTTGGGAGTGCATCTGCCACCACATTTTGCTTCCCTTTTTCGTAGATGATTTCAAAATCATAACCCAACATCTTTGTGACCCACTTTTGTTGCTCTTCAGAGGATAATCTTTGTTCTAAAAAGTATTTAAGGCTATCATGATCTGTTTTTACCTTGAAGTGTCTTCCCATTAGGTAGGGTCGCCATTTCTTAAGTGCATGTAGTATTGCCAACATTTCCTTCTCATAAATAGCTTTGTGTAAAAAATTTCCCTTGATTGGACGACTTTCAAAAGCAATGGGTCTTTCATCTTGCATTAAAATAGCACCAATTCCATTTCCTGAAGCATCACATTCCACAATAAAGGTTTTTGTGAAGTCCAGTGTAGCTAATACCGGTGCTTGCCACATTGCCTTTTTAAGATGTTCGAAGGCCTTTGTTGCTTCTGGAGTCCATGAAAATGCATATTTCTTCAATAATGTTGTTAGAGGTGCTGCTATTCTCCCATAATTCTTAACAAACTTGCGATAATACCCTGTCAACCCAAGAAATACTCGTAGATGCTTTATGGATGTGGGGATTTTCCATTCCTTAATGGCTTTAATTTTGCTAGGGTCTACCTTAACTCCTTCATGAGATACAATATGACCCAGATATTCCACCTCTTGTACTCCAAAGAAACATTTGGATCTTTTTGCATATAATTGTTTCTCCTCCAATAGTTGTAGCACCCTGTCAACATGTTCAACATGATCCTTCCAAGACTTGTTGTAGATTAGTATATCATCAAAAAATACTAACACAAATTTTCGAAGGAAGGGTTTGAAAATGGAATTCATCAAGCCTTGAAATGTAGAAGGTGCATTGGTAAGGCCAAAAGGCGTGACCAAAAATTCATAATGACCCTCATGAGTTCTAAATGCTGTTTTCGGAATGTCTTCAGTCTTCATTCTGATTTGATGATATCCTGAACGAAGATCCAACTTGATGAAGTAAATTGATCCATGCAATTCATCCAGTAATTCATCAATGACCGGAATGGGAAACTTATCTTTAATAGTGAGCTTGTTGAGTTCCCTATAATCCGGACACATGCACCATGATCCATCCTTCTTGTGCACCAATACTATTGGAGCAGAGAAAGAACTTTGACTAGGTTGAATTATACCAGCGTCTAGCATTTCTGCAACCATACGTTCAATTTCACTCTTTTGGGCATAGGGATATTTGTACAGCCTGATGTTTGGAGGAACACTTCCTGGAATCAGATGATAGCATGATCATGATCACGAATAGGTGGGAGACATTTGGGAGTCTCAAATACCTTGGAATGATTGTCCAATACTTTTTGGAGATCTGGAGAAATAGATGATTCCGATGTGGAAACATCTAGCAAACATAATTGTGAAATTACACCTCTTTGTTCCTTTTTTAGAAGCTTTGTCATATCGTTAGAGCTGATTATCTTTCCCTTTTCCCTGTAATACCCCTTAATTCAACTTCCTTTCCTTCCATAAAAAATTTCATGAAAATTTCTTGAAAATTAAAAGCTATTGTACCCAAGGATTGTAGCCATTGGACTCCTAGTACAACATCAACACCTCCCATTGGAATGGAAAGCATTGGGCTAGTCAATACATATTCTCCCATGGATAGCTTGATATTATGGCACTTTCCAGAGCAATTTATTGTTCCTCCATTTGCAACCATCACTTGACACTCTGGTGCTAGATATATGAAGCAATTCAATTATTTTGCTATCTTACAATGAATAAAATTGTGTGTACTTCTTCAATCAATCAACACTATTACCTTTTTCTTCTTGATTTGTCCTTCTATCTTGATGGTTTGAGGAGTGGTAATTCCAGCCAATGCATTACAAGATATGGTCGGATTCATTTCTTCTTTATCTAGGCTTTGTTCCTGGAGTATATCCTCTTCTTTTGACCTTTCTTGCTCCTTTTCTTCTTCCTCTTCACAATCTATGTAGAATAATTTCTTCTGAGCACACTTATGACCTTTAGTGTAATTGCTATCACAACTGTAACAAAGCCCTTTTGCTCTTTTTTCTTCCAATTGTTGTGGTGTCAACCTTATAGGTTGTGGAAGACTAGGGGCAACAACACTTCCATCTTTATAGTTGTGAGTGGTATGCTTCCTGGTTGCCATAATTTTGCTTTCCATTTTTCTTGCTAACCTGAATGCCTTCTCTAATGAATCATGTTCCCAAAGGCGAACATCATGTTGGATATTATCCTTTAAAGTCCCTATGAACACATCAATCCCATGCTCCTCTGGAATATTTTTTACCCTTATGTTCAATTTTTGGAACTCCTCAATGTGCTCCATTATTGAACCCTTTTGTTTAAGACTTATCAATTGGCTAAAAAAAGTGTTGCTTTTTGTATCCTCATAATGTGCTGTCAATTCTTCTGTAAAAATTGCCCAAGTGATAATTTGTTTACGAGAGCAAAGCCATTGATACCATACAAACTGATTTGGTTCCAAATATAAAGTTGCAATATGTACCTTTTGTGTGTTTTTCACATTATTGAGATCGAAAACTTGCTCCATCTGTAATATCCATGTTACGGGATCCTTGCCATCAAACTTCTTCATATCGATTTTTGGAATATGGTGGTTCTTCAGTCCAACATTAGAGTCTATGAAATCATGATTAACATTTCTTTTGTTCTCATCATTAGTTTCCTTTACTACACTTCCACCATTAGTGAGGATTTCTTGTAGAAACTTTGTCAAATGTGTCTTCAAATCTTCCATGCCTGTCTTCAAATTAGCTTCCACGATATTCATCTTAGCTTCTACGCCTTTCTTTAAAAAATCCATCTTAGCTTCTACACCTTTCTTTAAACCATCCATTTTAGCTTCTACATCTTTCTTTAAACAATCCATCTTAGATTTTGTTACTTTTTGTGTAAGTGACACTTGTTTCACTTGGCCTCGTAATTTTGATATATCATGTTGCATTTATTCCTCTTCTTCATGGGTCATGCTAGAGCTTTCAGGTTTCCTACTAGGTGTTTTCATTTTCTTTCCTCAGGGCATCATTTATCGATAATAATGATTTACTATGCCTTTTGAATTCCTTCAAACTATTTTCAAACCAAGCTTATGCAAAAATTTAAAAAAGCTACACACCCACTTTTTAGGAGCTTGATATTGAATCTGATGTATCTCTGTAATTTTGGATCATCCAGTTCTGAAACTAATTTTTCAAACCAAGCTTCTGCAAAAATTTAAAAAAACTACACACCTTTTTCCACTTTGTAGGAGCTTAATATTGAATCTGATGTATCTCTGTAATTTTGGATCTATAGTAGCCCTTTCTTTCCTCTTTCCAATTCCACCAGTCTTATCCAAATTGGATTCTCCAGGGAAGAGTTATGCCAAATCTCCCACAGTGACTTGATTATAGACTAGTTTAGTAGAGTGAACTTGTACGACGTGCCACGAGTCACTGTTTCGACTTTTGGCTCTGAAAAATCTATGCAAGAAACTACAGTCCATCCTCTTTCTGTACCTTCTTATGAAATTTCAATCCGATGATCAGAGAGAAAGTTATGACGATTTTCCCCAGGTCACCTGTTTGGAATGTAATTCAACAGTCTGCAAAAAGACCAACTTCCTCAAATCATATCTCCGTAAATATAGTGTGAAAAGCTCTGAAATTCAGATCTGAGGTTCAATGCGATGTCATCTCAAATGGGTTTTTGTTTTGGCTTCTGAAACGTCGCAGAAAAAAAAAGTTATAGTGAAAATGCCACAATGACCTATTTGGAGCAGCGAAACCCTAGAATCCAAAGCTCTGATACCAAATGTTATGAAACCAGCTCACAACAAGAAGAAAAGATAGATCAATGCCTTAGAATTCAGCCTCTTCGAGGGGGAAACCTCCTTTACATTACATAAATGAACAATTCTTGGATGATTCAAATGACAAAACCTCCTTTCTATATATAAGAGTCTAAGGAGTCACAATATAACCTAGCCAACCTAACAATAATAATATAAAGCCACAAAAATAACAATAGAGGGATTCTATGGGGCACAGTAATAACAATATGGGCACAATAGGGGCACAAAAATATTAATAAGGGATACAACTACAATAGTAATGGGGTAATCACTAGTATTATAAGGACCTAATAGGGGTATGTTACAGAGTGGTATCATAGCGAAGGTTCAACACTGGACCTTTAGAGATAATATAAGGCCCTAGAATGGCGTGATAGGTGTCAAAACCTACTATGGAGGATGATTGTAATGTGGATTGATGGTATGTGTTGTTTAATGCACTTACTTATGATCTATATGCATATATTATGTTATTATTAATTTTGGCAGGGTATTATTCTTATTTATGTGCTAACTTATGGTGTATTGTTTCAACTTGCCTTGCACTGAAAGACTTAAAATAACAAGCCAAGGTGACAATTCATATTATGCATTTACATTTGATTAATATAACAATTATATGTGTGTATGATAGAACATAAGGAGACACTAAGTGTTAAAGGAATGAGCAACATAATGGTGGAATATAGCTCTGACAAGTCACAACATGGATATGAAGAGGAAGAATCAGTTGAGAAGAGAGGAGAGGAAATATCTCCTAATTGGATGTATACATTGATAAGTTTAAGGGTGAAATAAAGGGTTCCAAATTTGGTAATGAAAGGCTTGTTAGGTCAGGGGAGAGGCAAGAATAAGTGAATGGAATTATACTGTAACACCTCTTATATTTGCAAAGATAAAATCAACATGAATTGGGTGCTAGCCGGAAGAATAGGTAGAGCTCCTTAGAACAATAAGAAAACATTGATGGATCATATTAGAGTAGATAGAAAAAAAGACACATATTTTCAAGTGAAGACATAGTAAAGGGAGGTTCTCTATTAAATAATCCAAAGAGACGAACAAGAACCCATGTGTAGTGATTCAATTATATTCACAGACATCAACATCATCATCACAGGAGGAGGAGAGAAGAAGATCAAGTGCCAGAGGAATTCGAGAAATAAAATCCTCCTACATTTGATGGTGAGGTAATGAATGCATAAGATGTTGAAGCATGGATGCTTGGAATGATGAAGTTCTTCAACATCCACATTTACTATGAGAACATTAAAGAAAAGATGGTTATCTTCAGCTTGAAGGGAAGGTTGATATCTAGTGGGAGGATGTGAAGAATGTGAAATACATAATAGAAGAAGAGTTGTCCTACTGAGAGTTTGAAGGGTATTTTATATAAAAATACCTATCTAATAGGTACTTTGATAGTAAACCTAAGGAGTTCTATGAACTCAAAATGGGGAAAATGTTAGATAAAGGATACACCACAAAATTCCTAGAACTACTAAGGTAGTTTCCCTACCTCAAGGATGAAAAAGAAAATATTCGAAGGTATGTCAGTGGGGTGTCATAGTCATTTAATAACCAAGTTTAATTAAATGAATGCCATAATTTGGATGTTGCAATCAAAAAGTTAAATCACTATTAGCAACTGTCTAGGTGGAGGCTAGATATTAAGGTTTATTGGAAAGCTAAAAGAGGTCTCAAATTAAAATGAAAGTGGCAGTGGATTATGAGGCAATAACCTGGAGAATGGACGAGAAGTTTCACCACCACGGATAGGTGTGAGACTCCATAGAAGTTCAACAATGCTAATGAAGTAAAATCTACTTAGATTGCAAGATAAGAGGCCAAAAGATATGGGAAATGACCCTTTAAATGTTGCACCTGTGGGTTGAATCACCTAAGGAGGGATTGTCAACAAAATAAGAATGATGGATCGAGGCTATACAATGTTAAAGAAGTTGAGATAATTTTGGATGTGACTTAAAACATTCCTATAATCTACACAATCATGGAAAATTGACAAGCTAACCACCAGTCATCCATTATCGAAATGGAAGGTATGATCTGTGATCATACAATCTCTGTTTTAATTTATCCAGGGTTGGATTATTTTTATATTATCCTAAAAATTGTTAAACAATTCCATTTGTCGAAGGAAGGGCACAAGGAATCATGGTTAGTCTAATTGGCCATATGAACAAAAATGAGATTGGAACATTTGGTAAATTCACAATTTGAACTGGGTGACATGCCAATAGATGCCAATTTTAATGTGTTACCATTGGGGGTGTGGGACACATTGTTTGGAATGGACTAGTTGTTTCTAAATCACATTAAAGTGGATTATTTTGAAAAATCATTTGAATGGCATGATGAGACTAGGGAAAGAAGGACACTATAGGGAAAATTAAATCCCACATCAATAAGGTTGATTACAACTATGCAAGCCAAGAGGAGTTTTTGGAAAGGATGCGAGCTATTTGTTGTTCAAGTGATCAACAATGTTGAGAATAATGGTGATAGTAACA
Organism: Pinus tabuliformis; assembly: GCA_031772625.1. Taxonomy (NCBI): domain Eukaryota; kingdom Viridiplantae; phylum Streptophyta; class Pinopsida; order Pinales; family Pinaceae; genus Pinus; species Pinus tabuliformis. Next base: position 482,331,709 of record CM062813.1, read on the forward strand.
CATTAGAGAACCCAATCTTGAAACAATTTCAAGATGTGTTTCTAGAAGAGATTCTTGGCTTACCCCCACACCAAGAACTAGACTTGTCAATTGAATTTTTTCCAATGATAACTCCAACATCCAAAGCTCCTTATTAAATGAGCAACCTAGAATTGGTGGAGCTAAAGTTGCATCTCAAGGAAATGCTAGACAAAGGGTTTATAAGGTTGAGTGTATTGCCATGGTGAGCACCAATTTTATCAGTAAATGAGAAGGATGGCACACAAAGGTTGTGCATATATTATAGGAAACTTAAAAGGGTCACCATCAATAACATATGCCCTTTATCCCGAATTGATGACTTGTTCGATCAATTCTGGTAGGTAGCAGTATTTTCAAATATTTATTTGAAGTTTGGTTATCACCAGTTGCACATTAAATATGAGGACATTTATAAAACAACAATTTGAACAAGGTATGGCATTATGAATTTGTGTTTGTGCCCTTTGGGCTTAGCAATGCACCTACTCTTATGTTCCCAATGAACAATATATTATGCCCTTACTTGGACAAGTTTGTAATATTATTTGTCAATGATATATAGTTTACTAAAAAGCCAAGGAGAAGCATGAATAAAACCTATTTGTGGTGTTACAATTGTTAAGAGAGCACAAGTTATATGGAAACCTTAGAAAATGTGAGTTCTCTCAGTTTAAAATACATTATTTGGGACATACTATCTGAAAGGAGGGAGTTTCTATGGACCAAGAAAAGATTAAATCCATCATTGAGTGTCCAAAACCAAGAAATGTGGTTGAAATAATATCATTCATAGGGATGATAGGTTATTACAGGAGGTTCATCAAAAAGTTCTCTAAGATTGGCTATCCAATAATAGAATTTCAAAATAAGGGACATAAATTTGAATGGGCAGTTCAATGCGTTGCAATATTTGAGTAGTTAAAAAAATTTCTTACTCATGCACCAGTATTGAGATTAGCATACCTAGAAAAAGATGTTTTGGTTTTTGCATATGTCGACAAAGAAGGACTTGATGTGCTAAGAAAGCTAAATGAACATGAGCAAAATTATGTGACTTATGATTTAAAGTTGGTTACCATCATTCATGTGTTCAAGAAGTGGAGAGATTATCTCTTTGGGAGGAAATCCATTTTTATGAATGATCATGGAGGGATAAATTATTTATTTGATTTAGCCCAAACTAAATTCCAGGAAAGCTAGATGGAAGGAAAAGATTAGTGAATTGGACTTAAAAATAAAATACATTAAGATAAAAGAGAATCAAGTTGTTGATGTACTCAGTAGAATGGAACAAATGTGCCATATAACAACCTTAAGTTCCTATGAGATTAATGTTAAGGAAATAATTAAAATTTTGGGACAATAAGATGAGAAATACTAGCGCTTGAAGAAAAATTGCAGCAAGAATCAAGAGGGGTGAAGGACAACAAATTCACACTCTCTTAGGATGGGATAGTAAGATTTAAAAATAGAATCTGTGTACCAAATGAGATGCGTGTGCATAAGCTCATATTGAAGGAATTTCGTAGAAATCCATATTCCGACCACCCAAGCTATCAAAATACATTAAAAGCCATTAAAAAGTTTTACTAATGGCTTGATTTAAATGGGCAAGTGGTTGATTTTATTTCAAAATGCATAGAATTCCAATAAGCGAAGGCTGAGTGCAAACACCCAATTAGATTATTACATCCTATTCCCATTTTGGAATGGAAATAGGAGGTAATTTCCATGGATTTTATAAAGGGATTTTCAAGGACCAAAAAGGAAAATAATGCAACCATGTTTATGGTTGAAAAATTGAGCAAGGTGGCTCATGTTTTGGCCATAAAATCCACTTATACAACAAGTGATGTGTCCCAAATATTTATAAAAGAGATCATGAGATTGCATGGAGCAGCCAAGAAAATCATCTCAAGCTAAGATTCAAAGTTCACTTCTGTAATAGCCCTGGGTTAAAAGTTCATGTAATAAAAGTTAATAAAGGTTAAATAAGACCAAGTTCATGGAACATGTATTCCAAGTTGAATATTGGATAAAAAAATCTAGTGGGTGTTCATCCTAGTGGATCATGAAGGTCATAAATTTTCATGTGAGGAGAATTGAAGGGATAATGAATGAAAATAAAGAAAATAGTTTCCTCAATGATAAAATGGCTTCTTAGGATTAGTACACATTTTTTATTGGTTAACCTTTTTTAGTTTAATCTTGGATCTCTTTCGAGTCTCTCATATTATTGCATGCTTAGGACATTCTTGGAGCACTCTACCATTAGAGAAAGCAATCAAACAAAGAAAAGAAAAATAAGGACAAGGAAAGCAAAGGATAAGAAAGGAAGGTTTGATCAAGCATCTTCAACAAGAATACCTGCAGGTAATAGGTTGCATGTGTGTTCCTGGTTGGTTTGTGAATTCATGGTACATGCATGTGTGTATTTTGTTCTCTTGCTATCATTGGCATGGGTTTTTCTAGGTGTGAAAGTGGTTTCAACCTTGCCTTTCCATTTCCGGATAGCCATGGTGTGATGGAGTTCTTTTCTTTGGTTGACCTTTAAATTATTAGATGGTTTTGGAACTAGGTGAGGTGGTCTCAGGAAAATTCCCATAGGGCCTATGAATCCCTTGACCAGTTTTAGCGGGATTGCGGTAAAGCTTGAGGGCGGAGGTGGGAAAAATCCTCAAGGTATGTCGTGGCGGAAAAAGTCGTTTGTGCGGACACAACTGACCTCCCTAGGAGTCTAAACTCTCTAGCGACAAACAAGACAAAATGGAGTGATCTTTCTCTAAATATACCTTTTAAAACATGAAAACTACAAGTGTTTAGGCTTACCTTATTCCAAAACGCTGTTGTTGTAGTCCGTCCTTGTCGATCCGGATGAGCTCCTCCTTCAAGTCAATTCCTGCAACCACAAACAATCAAACAATTACCAAGCACTTGCATTTCATATAATAAAACATATATTCAACATGCAGACCAAGGAACACATGAAATAACTCATTAACACAAGCTATTGAGAAAAATAAACCAGTTTGTATTAATAACGAAACAAAGAAACTCTTACAACCTGGCCTTGGTGTTGTGCAAGTTCCTCCCAGGGTCCATCAAGGGTTTTCCTCTACTTTGACAAAGCTCACCCACTTCCAAGTAGAATCAAGCAAAGACAATCTCTCCTCACAAGGTTCTAAATGGGAGTCCTAATTCCTGCAGCATTTACCCAAAGAAAATGTATAGCTCCAACCTCTCCTCCCTCTGGCTCAATGTCTTTATTTATAGTGCTGTAAAGAGGTTATTCAGGTCCACCATCAATGGGATAATCCCCCTCTTTGGGTGGGATAGCTCCCTTATTGATGGGATAAGTTCCTCCTTAATAGAGATACATGAACCAACTGGAGGCGCATCCATTTCATCAAACCGACCTCTAGAAAGTTCTAGAAGTAACCACAAGTAACTTTTTTAAGATGAAACTCGCGCATTTTGCCTTTTACAGAAGGACGCACCTGTCCCTTAACATACAGAGCGTCCAAGGACGCAACTTTTGTGAACATTGTGAGCGTCCCCGCAGGTAAGGCTAGAGAGAACCTGCGACCCCAGAGATAAACATATTTTTACAAGACTTTCTCTCTTCTTTGAGTTTGAGATGGATAGCAGAGGCATAAGACTTGCCTAAGAGGGTAGCATGACTGTTGATTTGAGCCATACTAACTGTAAGTAGTCATGGTGACATTTTTTAGTGTAACAGATTGCCCCCTAAAGTGCGAAGCCTGGAATAGATTAGGGTTTTGTAATTCTAGGAAGGGTGAAGCGCTTTATCATTTCAAGGATTGTCTTGTGGATGACCTGGTTGGAACCTGCAATTTTCAACACAAAATACATGTATAAGATTATATCATCACTGAGGTAGGCATTCCCATACTCAGATTCAAAACTTTAACTAATGGACTAACTATTCTGATACAGGAATGATCTTGCAGTACATCATTTTTATAGACTTTTGTAGACACAGTATGGACGCAGCCATCTGTTTATGATTAGTCTACATAGATAATGAATACAAAACTCCTCGCAGCCTGGATGGTAGAAACTAGATCCAGGGTCTTCACTTCTACTTCCCGAATTGGTACGATTCTAGCCATGTGATTAAATGATTCGATGTCGAACATGTTAGAAACCACTTGATTACCAGTCGATGATGTAAACTGTTAACAAGCGTGAGAGAGACCACCAGTAATGTCAATGGTTCTCAAAGTACCAAGCACAACCCGTGAAATGTGAATAGATGTTTTGATGTCGAACACTTCACGGAATCCTTTGATCGAAAGTCAATGATGTAAACTGACGTCAAAGGCGAGAAACCTGCCATTGATGCATGCAGACTTCAAGGTACTGTCGATTCCTAAGTCATCTTTCTAGATAATGTGTCGATGTCGATAGAAAGCGACCCGTTGCAGGCAAGCCCGCAACACGAAATCATTGTTCAAGTTGAAGAAATGTTGCTGTAAGGACTGACTCAGGGATGGTCAAATGGATGACAAGTATTTTGCAGATGAAAGTTTTGCTTGCAGACCTCTTGAACACATAACGACACGACAGATGGCTTGGTGACGAATAACTCAAAGTTAATCCCCGGAACCCGGTTAAAGACTTTCAAAGTGGTTTGGTCAACTGTGAGGTAAAAGATTTCCCAACCCAGGTGAATGAAAAGTGTCGTGTTCAAGAGTGGTAATAAAGTTTCTTTTGAGACAAAAGGTAACAAACAGGTTCATTCTTCTCTCTTTTCCCCCACCATTTCTGGCAAGTACCTCTTTATTTTTAACAAGCTTGAGGAGGATAACATATGCTTGATTATAAGCTCATCCTTCGGACGAGTCCAACCTAGTTTAAATTCGAACCCTAGGAAGGAGTGGTTCGTTCCTGTTTGTAATTGAACAGGTCCTTTACTGTAAAAGTTTAACGAGCCCAGTATAGGAGAAACTCGGCGTTTTTCATTTTTAGAGAGTCTGAAAAAACAAAAGGAGACTCCACGTTGAACTTTTTCGTATATTTGTGTCCCTCAAGCCCGAAAAAGTATAAAATAATACCTGGGGGAACCGCTTGATCTTGCGACCAAGGAGTACTTTCATAATAGTGTCGTTGACCTGAAAAGTAAAAAGCGATCAAGGACACGTCGTTTTATTTCCTTATCGAGTTCGAAACGACAAAAACCCGGCAATCTTTTCCTGATTTTGCGGTCAGAAAAGAGCTAAAAGGGGACCGTCTTTTAATTCCGTTTTAACGAGTGTAAAAGAAACGCTCGGCGATCTTTTCATGTTTTAGGAGTCAGAAAAGGGCTTAAAAGATGACTCTGATATTTTTGTTTGTGAAAAATTACAATTTCCCTCGAAATCCCTTTGTCCTGCACAAAAGCAACACATTACTCATACCTGTTTAAAATAGGCAAAAATACATCGAAAAACATCTTTTCATGGTAAAAAATGAACTAATTCATCCAAAAAACCTATAAAAAGACCTTTTACCATGTCATTTTTACCGTTTCACTGTTGAGGTTGAAAAAGGAGCTTTTGACAAGAAACTTCCCGTGGTCGCTGCGGAAAATCCGACCGTCGGAATCGAACGCCGTCTTATCCAGGTATTTTACACATCCTACTCTGCATTTCTATCCGTTTAGAATCAATTTTTAGGTCTTAGTTTCATTTTTTGGGGGGGTTTTGGTTTTGGAATGCGCCTCTCGGCGGACGCGGGTGCCCTTCGGGTGACCCGCGTCCCCCGACTTTTTCTCATACGGGAAAAAGGTCGGAAGACGCAGCCCGCCTTCAGGCCAGCCGCGTCCGGGCGCCCTGTGCTACAAAGCCGGGGTGCGTCTTCCGAGAAGTGCGCATTTCAAAACCCCAACTCCCTCAAAAAACCACCAAAAATTCCCAAATCAATTTCTAATTGCTATTTTTGATGTGCAGGGCATTAACCATGTTAGATTGGAGAGAAAGAGAGCATGTAGAGGATGATGAAGCTGCAATAAATCATCAACCTTCCCTGGATGCCCTAAGAGCATGCGGATTATACAAATATTGGACCATACCGGGCATGAGGGGCCAGGTAAGATTCTTGGAATGGCTGGTTGAGCGATGGAACGTTCAAGAACAATGCTTTTACATAGGAGGGCACCAGCTCGAGATAGAGCCCTCGGATGTATACTTTCTCACTGGCTTGCCAAACAGAGGTGAGCAACTCAGTCTTGCGGGGACTAGGCCGGGTGGCCAATCCCTTGATAGTCTCCGCGACGAGTGGTGCACACCTGGGGCTCACCATTCAAAAGGCATAGAGATAAAACACATCACTCTGCCGGAACTCAAAGTCATAGCGTTCACGGTTACCAGAATTTGCGGCGCGGCCGCTTTACACATTGCTTCCGGATCCCAAATGCGGATGGCAATTGACTGTTACCAAGGCACCATTTTCAACTGGTGTGAAGCTGTGTCGGCTCATATGAAGAGCCAACTGACCAAGGCAAAGAACGGACGACTAAAGACTTTTGGATATGGGCCTCTAGTCGTGAGCTTTGCCTTGGAGAGAGTTCCAATGCTGATCCCTCAGCAACTCACTGTTGATATCTTGGGTCCTCGGGAGCCAAAGCTGATACGATGGGTTGCGGTGATGGCCCGGCATCCTGACGAGGGTGCGACAGTGGTTCGATTCTCAGATAGTTACTTTCACTGGTTAGAGGACCAGGTTTTTTCGATACAGGACTTTCCGTATGCCGGAGTGGATTTTAGAGGTGATCCGGACATGGTTCTTCCACAGGGAGAACAATGGGATGACAGAGGTACTTTTATTTTCACAAGTTTTCTAATTATGTATTTTTTTTATTTTTCATATATATCGTCTCAAAACTAACAGTAAAATTTTCAAAATGCAGATGTTGGTCCACAGCGTCCAGCCAACCTCCGGCCTTTTGATAGACTACATCCAGCTGCACCGGTACCGGCCCCACAGGACGCGGCTGCAGAAGTACTAGCTGAGTTGGAGCATGATCTAGAGCGTCTCACGGCAGATATACCTGAGACTACTATGGATGACATTCCTATCAGGCTTCAGCGCTTCGTAGTCGCGGTCCCTGGACCGTTTAGGAGATTTTTGCGTAAGGTAGCCCGCGCAGTGGTGTCATACAGAGAGCACCACCAGTGATTGACTAGTCACTTTTGTAGTCACATGTGACATTTTGACTTTTTGTACTATCATTTTGCCGATCATAAGGTGTTTTCAACCTATGATCGAAGACGATGTATATATTTTTTGACACACTTCTATCTATATATATCACTATTACCGGCTTATCTTGTTTAACATATGTGATGAAATGTTTTTAAATTTACTTGCATGATTATCGTAAATGTCTGTCCAACATTCGAGAAGCAATTGCATCTGCTAATGTATTCAAAGACCTTGGAATATGTTGATATTCAATGTAATCAAATTCACGTTCCAAGAGACGCACTCTCAAAAACAACCTTAATAACACAGGATTCCTAATGGCATAAACTCTATTAAGCTGTAATACAACAAGTTCAGAATCTAACCTCACTATCAAACGTCGAATTCCAAATGAAATAGATTCGGATAATAATTCAATCACTGCACTGTATTCTGCAATGTTGTTCGTTGTTTGACCGAGGCTTACCCCATGCATAGAAACTAACTCGTCAGAGGGCGAATAGATAACCCAAGCTGCGGAAGAGATGTTCCGTGTACTACGACAAGCACCATCAGCAAATCCAATGTATGTTTGGAGAGGCGTCGACATCTGCAATATCAAGAGTAAAACCAAGATAAGCCAGAATAACGACGAAAAACCACACTCTCTAAGCTAAGCACACTGACTAAACTAACACACTTGCTAGCTAGAAAGAAAATCTAACCTATCTAAAAATTTCTCCATTCCCATCATTTAAGCATAATACCTCTTTAGGTAAAGTCCATTTCTGGGTTTACCCAAAGAGTCCCCATCAAAGTCAACTAGCTCATAAGCCCCTTTTGCTAGCTTTCGCTTTACAATGTAGGGCCCATGCCACATGGGAACGAATTTTCCGGCACCTAGCTTATCGTTAGCTTGATCATATAATAGTACTAGGTCTCCTTCCGAAAAACTTCGAGGGGTTACATTTCTATCATACTGAGCTTTCATTCGTTTCGCGTGAGTCTCGATTGCCAATGTAGCGTCACGTCGAGTCTCATCTAATTTAGCCAAGTACAATAAACGTTTCTCCTCTTCGGAAGTAGCTGGAAGTAATTCGACAGCCATTTGAAGTGATGGGATTTCGCATTCAATGGGTAACACAGCTTCTAAGCCATAAACTAGCTGGAAAGGAGTGAACCCTGTTGAATTTTTCACTGAGGTTCGGTATGCCCATAGCGCTGAAAATAACATGTTGTGCCAATTCGACCGATGAACACCAATGGTTCGTCGGATCATGATAACTAGAACTTTGTTGATAGACTCAACCAAACCGTTGGCTTGCGGATAATAAGGAGTAGAGCTATCGTGGCGCAAACCAAGCTGGCTTGTAAGCTCAGTCATCATGACGTTTCGAAAATGGCTCCCATGGTCAGTAATGATTGCTTGTGGGACACCAAACCTAGTTATGATATGATTGAATACGAAAACTGCAGCTGTTTTGCCGCTTGCGTCGAATGTAGGCATCGCCTCGGCCCACTTAGTAAAATAATCAACCGCAAGGATGATATACGCATGCCCCCCGGCCGAGTGAGGGTTACAAGTAATAAAGTCGATACCCCATTTGGCGAATGGACCAACGGCAATTATAGGGTGGAGAGGAGCAGGTGGAGCGCGCATCTTGCGATCAAACACTTGACAGTTGTGGCACTTCCTGACTGCAATGATACAATCTTTAAACATAGACGGCCAGAAATAGCCAGCGCGCAACACCTTCTGAGCTGTGGCATACCCAGACATATGACCGCCACATGCTCCAGAGTGACAATCATTCAAAACCCTCTCAGCCTCTTCGTGAGTTAAACAACGTCGAAAAACTAAGTCTGCCCCCCGGCGATAAAGTGTATCTCCAATAATTTTGTATGGCTGGGATTGAAACCGAATTTTTCGACGTTCCGCTTTGGAAGCTTCAGGCCGAAAGGTTTGGGTTTGGAGATAAATGATTATATCCCCGTACCACGGATCTACAGTACTGATAAGAAACAAAGATTCGTCCGCAATGGACTCCTCTGCCACAGTCTCTGTGTCAGCACTCGGGAAATCACACATCAATTCCGCAAAAACTAAGGATTTCTTAGACTTGGACTTCTCGAACTCCAAGTCGAACTCTTGCAGGATGACAATCCATTTAGAGTACTTGCCCCCTAGCAGTTGTTTTGTCAAAATATAAATCATAGGGTTGCAATCCGAAATAACTGTAGTTTTGCGGAGAAGAATGTAGTGACGAAAACGCTGGACAGCTTGAACGGCTGCCAGGGCCAATTTCTCCACATGCGAATATTTTAGCTCAGTTGGATTCAAGGTCCTACTAAGATAATATATCACATGCTCCGCTCCGAATTCATCTTCTTGAACTAACACCATTCCAATGGTGGAATGCGAAGCTGCGAGGTATAAGAAGTAGTCTTGGTTGTAGTTGGGAGGATGCAATAACGGTGCATGGGTCAACGCGTGTTTAAGTGCATCAAAAGATTGTTGGGCAATCTCGTCCCAAAAGAATTGTGCGTTCTGTTTCAACAACCGTGTAAAACCTTTAGTGACCTCGGCGTAGTTTGGGATGAATCGGCGTAAAAAGTTCGCTTTCCCTTGCAAACTTTGGAGTTGGCGCAAACTCGAAGGAGGAGGCAATTTGATGATAGCCTCGACTTTCGAGGGATCGACGCGAATGCCGGCTTTTGAAACAACAAATCCCAGCAATCGACCTGTTTCTATACAGAAAACACACTTGTGGGGATTCAACCGAATTCGATAATGCCTACACCTCATAAAGATTGCTCGTAGGTGGACAAGGTGATCAGCTCGATGTAAAGAATGAGCAGGCAAATCATCGAGATAGGGTTGCACAATGTGCTTGATGTCATGAAATGCATAAGACATCGCCCGTTGAAAAGTGGCCCCGGCATTCTTAAGCCCAAAAGGTAACTTGCAATAAGCAAATGTCCCCCATGGACAAATGAATGCCGTTTTTGGTTGGTCGGCAGGTAGAATATTGATTTGATTATAGCCCGAAAAACCATCCATGAAGGAAAACATTTCACTTCCGGCACAATCATCAATAATTTGATCGATATAAGGCGTAGGATAGTTGTCTTTTGGACAAGCTCGATTTATATCCCTATAGTCGATACAGATTCTTATTGTTCCTTGTTTCTTATTGACCGGAACAATATTCGATACCCAATCCGTTAACGGGATCGGATAAATGAAACCTGCTTTCAACAGCTTTTCGACTTCTGCTTTAATCGCAGCCGCTTTTCGAGGGTGAATTTGACGCAACCGTTGCCGGACGGGTTTAGCATCCGGGTAGGTCTTTATTTCATGAACAACAATGGCAGGATCAATTCCCGGCATTTCCTCGTAAGACCAGGCAAACACGTCGCGGAATTCTTGGAATAGGGCCTTGTAAGTTTGGATTTCTTCTTCAGTACATGCGGCACCTATATGAATGTTTTCCTCGATTCCGGGCTTCACTGAAATATCAATGGGAATAGTACGAGAAATATTCCCTAAATTCAACTCTGAATCAGAATGTTTCGTTGGATCCTGAGCGTCTTTGACATATTCAGCGGTAAAGATAGATGAAAAATCATTTTCAAATGCATCATCCTTAGGTAAAAACGAAGATCTGTGATGGAGATCTTCCCATGGTAGATCGTCTACACTTAGGATTTCGCGAAGTTGTTCGTCAGATGACACGACTTCGGGAAACGTTATCCGTTCTAAGGGTGAGGTGAAAAGTGACTCTTCACTGACCACATTCATTTGGTCGACTTCGGTTGAATGAAAGTCAGTAAAAGACATGAGAGCTTCATAAGCAATTTCATATGGACTCAAAGGCATAACATCACCGAGTGAGTCTATCTCAGAGTCAGATGGGACGAACCAAGGATCATCATAAATAATGTTTTCTGATGTAATCATATGAATGGTTGCAAACGAAGGATCTGCGCTGAGTGGAGGGAGAGGAAAAGTTCCCAGTAAACCGGAATCCTTAACTAAACCTACACCAACGTCCCTATAAGGGATTGTCGTTTTACCAACATGCTGGATACTCTCTGAAGAGGCTGGGTCGGATGAAAAGTATGTCAGCTGATCAATAGTCACGATCTTACCGTTATGTGGAAACTTAATTACTCTGAAGACCGATGAAACGACCGCTGTCATAGCATATGACCAACTTCGACCCAAAAGAAGGTTGTAGTCTAGAGGGGCATCAACCACTTCCACATCCAGACTAACGGTTTTACCTTCAACCCCTATAGGCAATTCTTGTAGAATACCAAACGGACGGAACCCACGGCCATCAAAGGCCTTAAGGATGGTGGGGGATTGGTTCAACGAAGGAGAACCAAGCGATCTCCAACATTGAATCGACATAATACACGTAGAAGCTCCCTCATCAATCACAGTCCGATGAATAGGCCTGTTTTTGACTATCACTGGAATTTGGAAAGCCATTTGATGGGGGAGACGTGGTGTACTATTTTCTAGATCAAAGATCATTAGGTTCGGGTCCTGAACATCGACAGCTCCGATAGCCGACAAAAGCAATTTCCGTTGTGCTGGGCATGATTGCAGCACTTCGAGTGCCGACATTGCTGAAGGTGAAACAGCTAAGTCCTCAACAATGTTGTAATTCTGGGCTGCTCTCGCATGTGGATTGAAAGCAGACCTTCGAAGTACACCCTTGGCGGGCGGCTTAATCACTAAGTCTGGGTTAGGTTTTTCGATCTGTAGTGGATCGGAACCAGGAGCTGAGGTTGATGGGTTAGAGTGAGAAGATTCTGCTTCCTTGCCATCAACAGGAGCCTTACTACCATAATCTTGCGATCGAGTCGCAATCCTCACATGAGACATCATCAAAATGGGTTCTTCACTGGCATTCGAAGAAGAACCTATCATCTTATTCTCCTGCTCTGGAAATGGATTCTTTAACACAGCAGGAGTGGGAGAACCTTTGACTATTTTTACAACCTCGGCCCGATGAGGGCAATCTCTCGTAAAATGATCCTCTTCACAAATAAGACAAGGATATCGAGGTTTGCGTTTTTCGTCATTGGTTTCCGACTTTTCAGTTTTCTCCTTTGGAGCCTTGTCTGCTTTAGCCTTCTTCTTTCCTTTCTTCTTTCCACCGTTTTTTGGTTTGGCCGTAGATGACTCTACAGCGTGAATGTCGGCGGTGAGTTCAGGAGAAGACTCTCCTGTCGGAGAATCAGGCAAAGTGATAATTGGAGTAGTTGAAGCCTTGGAAGACTTCTTCTTGCTCTTCGTAGTCACGATACCAATCATACCATCAGCGGCATGAGATCCCGAAGGAGCAGCAGCGATTTGATTCGACTTTGGAAGATCCGGAATCTTCTCGTGTAACGTACCCGACTGAGTGTAAACTAAGTCAAGGTATTGTGCCTGAGCAATGACTTGCTCCTCAGTAACTACTCCGGCCTTAGCTACATCTTCAGTAATCTTCGGTAATAATGATTTGACAAACCATTCAGCTAAGATTTGGTCCGGGATAAAAACTTTCACTAATCTCCTTCGACGTCTCCACTCATGAATGTGATCAGAAATATACGTGGACGTCGATTGTTTTAGTGAAGTTAATAACTCCGTGCCGTTATCGTATCTGACCGGCAACTGAAAGTGAGTTAAGAACGAGGTAGCTAACTGGCTAAAGTTGTAAAAAGAGGCCCGTGGTAACTCAATGTACCACTTGGCCGCGAGACCAATGAGTGTACGCTGGAAAAGACGTAAGCGGATGGAATCATCTGAGATAGAATTCGAAGCACACCAGAGGTGGTAAGTCATCACATGATTGGACGGATCCTCTCCAGACTTACCTTCGAACTTGGGTATATCACTGGGCAACTTATTTGGCATTGGCGGCCAGAACTGAAGATATTGAATTGGATCGTTCGTTAGGCGCGTCAAGTCGGGTAAATCCAAAGTTGCAATAAACGGTAACTGCCGGTTAGGATCTCTAAAACTCTGGGTCACAATACCAGCCCCAGGAGGAGGATATCCAGGATAACTAGGAACAGGAGTCGCATTTGGGATATTATATCCTCCTGGAAAACCAGGATTAACCGGACCGTACTGGGGTTGTTGAGGTTGTTGATAAGTGTACCCAGGATACGGTTGATACTGGTAAACCGGTTGTTGGACAGCTTGCCCAGGTTGGTACTGTCCCTGGTACGGAGGTTGAACAAATTGAGGTTGAGTAGTCACAACCGTACTTATACCAGGCTGACCTACAGGCATCTGGACCGTGGTTTGAATCGTAGATCCAGACAACGGTAAAGATGTCTGAGGTGTGGTAACAGGGACAGTAGAAACTGGAGCCGTCGATACTCCAGAAGTAAGTATGGTAGATGTAGCGATAGTTGCAGCAGCCGTTTGAGATGGAGTACTAGGTGCAATTGACGGCTGAGTAACTACCGAAGCTACAGAGGTTTGAACATTTGGCTGGACGGGTTGCGGTTGCTGGGTTGGACCAGAAACTACGGGTTGTCCAGCTTGAGGAACCATTTGTACACTTGGCTGCAACACCTGTTGACCCTGTGAGGGATCCCACACTAACATTCCAGGGTACTGACCCGTAACAGGTTGAGGGTACTGAGATCCATAACCAGATTGAGGGTAGGATTGATAATTGTAAGGTGCAGTTCCCATACTTGGAACATATGACTGACCTTGAGGCGGTTGATAACCTTGACTTGAGTATTGACCTTGAGGTTGATAACCTTGAGGTAAATACTGATACTGGGGTTGACCTTGACCTTGAGGTTGGTACCCTTGAGGTTGATAACCTTGGGGTTGATACCCTTGAGGTTGCCATCCTTGGGTTGCCATCCTTGAGGTTGATATTGATACTGAGGTTGACCTTGGGGTACATATTGAGGCTGAGGTTGACCTTGAGGCAAGTATTGCACCATAGGTACATACTGACTTTGAGGTTGCCCCCCAGACACGATTTGTGTACCTTGAGGTTGCCCCCCAGGCGGTAATTGGCCACCTTGAGGTTGGGAAACGGGAACTGAACCTGACATCATGTAAATGTCTCCTACACCCAATGGTATATTACCACTGTTTCCAGCAAATAACCCATGATCAATGGGTTGAGGAGATGCCCCCGCAAAGGTACCAGAAAGTGACTGATACCCAGTGGGAACAGAAGGACCGCCGTGTAAAAAAGATTCAGGACTTTGTGTAAACACGGACGACTGACCAGACATATTTACAGGAGTATGAATACCTCCAGGTGGAAAAGGAGTACGAGGTGTGGAAAAACCGACTGAGTTGTCTAAAAAATTGGTTAACGCAAGGTACCAAGAAGTACTTCTAGGAGGACTGTAAAAGATGGATTCACGCTCCCTTAGATCAATAGTAAGTTGACCTTCAAGGTGAGAGACACCTATATCTTCTTCTGGAGCAAGTTCTTCTATAGCAATCAAACCAGAAGGTAGATTTTCGGTGATAATTCTTTCTATTCTCGGTGAATCAGGGACACTAGAAGTTGGAGTAACAGGTTCAGAAATTTCAGGTTCTTCGCCTGTTTCACTGGCAGATGAAAAACTACCAGCAAGCTCGGAAACTGTAACAGTTTCGGGATTGTAACCTGTTTCTAAACTTTGGTAATCTGGATGGACTACCAAGGAAGATTCTCCTTCTTCAGGTGAACCTACTCTACTGCCACTAGGAGGAGTTACAAGGACCTTTAACCCTTCTAAATTACCCGGGTCGTCTCGAGGAGGGGATCCCCTAAGTCTACGGGATCTTCTCAACAATTCGGCCACAGAAACAACTTCAGGAGACTGGCCCCGAAGTCTACGGGACTGTCTCGGTAATTCCGCCACAATTAAAGATTTTTAACTACAACACACGAAAACAAAGTAAAAATTTCAAATCAAACCACCTAAAGTCTTCTAAAGAAGCAAACAAATTTGAAGCACACGCCTAAATAATCTAGAGCGTCAAACCACACACAAACAGTAGTCTTCCGGACCAAAAGCGCTAGTTGGTGATTAGGCCCAACTTCGCAGGATTCAGTACAGAAATGGCGGGTGGAACAGTTACCCCGGCAACCTGCTTAATGAATAGACCGGCACAAGTTCCTCCACTTTAACCGTCTCGAAGTGAAGTGAACCCCCCGGAAAATCCAAGTGAGTATAACCGACGTCTGCTCCAGGTACAGTGGGACCTTCCCTCCACCGTCACCTCGGTAGAACCCTAAAGATTATGGTCACTAAAGTTACCAATCACAACAATTACACCTGGGGGAACAGTCTAAACTCCGACAGCACGCAAGGGCAGAGTAACAAGCTCAATCCCCTTACCCGCTCCTTGACAATAATCCAAGGTTTACCGATAAGTGACCCCTGGCTCCTCGACAATGGTTAATCCGAGGTTTACCGTTTGTAATACGTACTGTCTGGCGTCGTTCCCAACGAGGGAGGAATGATCCCCTCACTGGTTCGGACACGAGCTCGTGCTTCTCCTTTAAGAGGAGCTTTCCCAGAGTATAACTGAAACAATTGGATTTAATCTACTCAAGATAAACTATCTGTTTGGTTTTGTAGTCTTGGAGAGTTAAGTACTCACCTACTCCAAGACCCTAGCCTAAGCTATGTTGGTGTTTCAGAGCCCTAGAAAAATAAAAATTACTAGATTGATTTTAATTTAAGCGTTACTTTTAAGGTTGTTTCTTAAGTCAAAAGGTGATGGAAGTGAAACCAGTGGTGTGTTGACTCGACTCGAAACCACTACAAAATGCACCTAGGATGATTTACCCACTACTTTACTTTTTCGATGAATTGCTTAACTAAAAAGTTGAGAGAATGCAATCTTTATAAAAGCAACTTCTTAATTGAAGACAATCAAAGAAACAATTCGTTTGTCTTTTCCAAGCATAAAAAACATGACCGCTCTTTACATGCACGAAAAAACTCTTTTTCTCTTTCAAAAACAAAAAGCTACTTGAAACAAGACTTTTAAAGAAGATGTTTTTGTATTTTTCTTTTAATAAAGCAAATAAATCTAATATAACCAAAAATCAATCTTAACAACTATTAAAATCTATGAAAATTCACTCATAAGCAAACTAAAAGGTAAATTTACTCTAAGCAATCTTAACGAGGCCAAAACCAACAATGATTATTCTAAGGTGTTTTACTTGATCACAATCAAATCAAGGACTAGCTTATTGCAGAACCAAAAACTAGCCAAAACAAAACTCTAATCTTTTTGTTCTTTTGTAAAATGGAAATCAACACTTTATAAACAAGTAATTCGAAATTTGACCCAAAACAACTTAAATGGCAAGCTGCTCACACAAGAAGACTTTACGACAGGCCCGACTTCTAAGAAGGCTGACTAACCAGAGAGATCTAAGGCTGGACAACTTTTCTACCGTCAAAGTCACTACAGGACCTATTGAAAAATCAAACCCTAGGCCTAAACTTCGTTGAAATCCACTAAAACACTCAAAGCTCACAAAACAAGTTCAGGTGAAAATTCTTGACAGGGTACTAAAGGATCTGGGTAGAAAACACTAAGAAAAATCAAAATCTAAAAGCAATTAAAGAAAAAAATGGAATTTTCCTAAATTTTACAGGAAGACGCAGGCAACCCGTTATAACAGGTGCGGGCCCGCTCTGTGCAAACGGCAACAGCGCGTCCAAAGACGCACTGTGCAGTACTCAGAGGGTGCGTCCTTCTGGAAAAGTTGAGAAAAACCAAATCTAACTAAATCTAAAGCTAAGCCACCCAAATACTAATTCTCACAGTCAAAAACCAGAAAATAAAAGTGATTTTCACAGAGCAAAGTTCACACAAAGGAAAAGACTCTCTCATTAATGGATTCCCCAGTGGAGTCGCCAATTTGTCATGGCGGAAAAAGTCGTTTGTGCGGACACAACTGACCTCCCTAGGAGTCTAAACTCTCTAGCGACAAACAAGACAAAATGGAATGATCTTTCTCTAAATATACCTTTTAAAACATGAAAACTACAAGTGTTTAGGCTTACCTTATTCCAAAACGCTGTTGTTGTAGTCCGTCCTTGCCGATCCGGATGAGCTCCTCCTTCAAGTCAATTCCTGCAACCACAAACAATCAAACAATTACCAAGCACTTGCATTTCATATAATAAAACATATATTCAACATGCAGACCAAGGAACACATGAAATAACTCATTAACACAAGCTATTGAGAAAAATAAACCAGTTTGTATTAATAACGAAACAAAGAAACTCTTACAACCTGTCCTTGGTGTTGTGCAAGTTCCTCCCAGGGTCCATCAAGGGTTTTCCTCTACTTTGACAAAGCTCACCCACTTCCAAGTAGAATCAAGCAAAGACAATCTCTCCTCACAAGGTTCTAAATGGGAGTCCTAATTCCTGCAGCATTTACCCAAAGAAAATGTATAGCTCCAACCTCTCCTCCCTCTGGCTCAATGTCTTTATTTATAGTGCTGTAAAGAGGTTATTCAGGTCCATCATCAATGGGATAATCCCCCCCTTTGGGTGGGATAGCTCCCTTATTGATGGGATAAGTTCCTCCTTAATAGAGATACATGAACCAACTGGAGGCGCATCCAATTCATCAAACCGACCTCTAGAAAGTTCTAGAAGTAACCACAAGTAACTTTTTTAAGATGAAACTCGCGCATTTTTCCTTTTACAGAAGGACGCACCTGTCCCTTAACATACAGAGCGTCCAAGGACGCAACTTTTGTGAACATTGTGAGCGTCCCCGCAGGTAAGGCTAGAGAGAACCTGCGACCCCAGAGATAAACATATTTTTGACAAGACTTTCTCTCTTCTTTGAGTTTGAGATGGATAGCAGAGGCATAAGACTTGCCTAAGAGGGTAGCATGACTGTTGATTTGAGCCATACTAACTGTAAGTGGTCATGGTGACATTTTTTAGTGTAACAAGGTATTGGTGAAGTAATTATATTTTTTTTTATCTATTTCACTATGAATCTTAGTAAAATGTTTCAATGCTTGAAAGGAAAAAGTAATTGAGCTGAGAGGCTCATTCTACAATCGATTAGGATGGAAATGTGTAAGTATATCACGTCCTCAAAAAATAAAAATAAAAATAATTTTAGCTAATCTCAACAAAAAAAACAAAAAAAAATGAAATTAAATATAAATAATTTAAAATCATCAAGAGCCTCATTCTACAAACCAGTATGAAGGACATGTAAGTATGTCATTATCCTCAAAAAAATATAAAAATAGTTTTCGGTAATGTTAACAAAAACAAAAATTAAATAACCATATAAATAAATAATTATTAAAAATATAAGAATGACTTAAAAAAATTTAAACATATTGAAATTTTATAAATTAAACTTATAATTTTTAAAAATATTTACAAATTTTACACAACATTCAAAAATTCAAAATTTTATTGAAAAATACCATTTGCGCTATATAAAACTATTTTTTTAAAAATACTAAATTTATAATTCTTAAAAATATATACCAAATTTGAAAATATTAAATTTAAAATACTAAATTTATAATTCTTAACAATGTCTACCAAATTTAAAAATATTAAATTTATAATTCTTAAACATGGCGTTTTTATATAACATGGAAGGCAAGAAGTGTTGAAAAAGGACAATTTCCTTAAGTTAAGCTTAGCGTTTTAAAAATACATTTGATAAGTGAACTGCAAATCCCATCATGCATGCACATCATACACCATACATATTATATTTTATATTTAGTAAATAGCGTTCGGATTATATTAATGAAGGGAGTAGTCTACCTAGGCGGTAGAATGGCCCGTTTTCCGTCACCGGCCGGAAAATCGTCCGGCTCCGGCCACCGGGAATGTCTCCACCCTCCGCCACCCTCCCCTAGCTCTGCCACCCTCCTTCTCCGCTTCTCCGCCACCCTCCCCTGGCAATCCTGACATTCCCTGCCAGGGCCTGACAAAAAATCGGATTCGGATCGCAGGGAATGGGGCCTGACATCCCCTGACAGACTACTCCGATCGGGGACGAGCTATTGCAGCCACGGTGTATTGTTCCGGGGAGCTCCTTATTCCGGTTCCAATTCGAATTGTCACCCGCGCGCTGCAATGCATAATCATAACCCTGTTGCAATTGTATGAAAGACCCTGACCAAGATTGCAATCTACTCCGATCGGTTTCTGGAACAGCTAATTCTCACCCGCGCGCTGCAATGCATAATCATAACCCTGTTGCAATTGTATGAAAGACCCTGACCAAGATTGCAATGCATAATCGCTGACCCAGAGAATCAGCGATATACCTTAACTGACTTTAGAATTGAACAACTTGACCTTAGCCGGTCAATTCTTCTGGTCATAAATTCTACAACAGCTAAATTCTAGTTTCTGGAACAGCTAATTCTGGTTTCTGAAACGAGTTTAACGAACAACAGGCGTGACTTCAGTTAGGAATACCATCTTCTCTGGTTTCTTTTCATTTATATAACATACATTGTTATTGTTATTATCATGCCTAAATGATATAGTGTGTTCATTCCTTACCATCTGTGAGTGATTTAATAGTTTTCATCGTTATCATCATCTTTGAATTTTATAAAATCTTCTGTTTCTGTCTTCATTGCATTCTTCCCTGATATCTGCAATGCAAAAGAAAAGTAAGGGAGCCATCAACAGCAGGGGCTGTCATCAAATGTCATGCGCAGAAGAGGATTCAGGGTACTCCCCACTTGAGAGAATATTTACAGGATGTACCCACTTTTGGAAATCCTCTTATGCATAACCAGTATTTTTGCCCCATTGAAGGGTTTTTTGTGACTGAGAACGATATGGTAATGGAGGACATTGTTGTGGATATCCAGACAATGTCAAGGGAAACACAAGTACTATATCACAGAGCAGGGCCTCGGTCTGAGATACGTTTTAGCCCTGATGAAGTCCATGCTGCCATTGTTACATGTGGGAGGTTATCACCTGGCGTTAACGCAGTCATCAGAGAGCTTGTAATTGGTCTCTGGTTTCGGTATGGAGTAAGGGATATAAGAGGGATTAGGTCAGGCTATCGTGGGTTTTATTCATCAGAGCCTGTGGTTTTGTATCCAAAGTTGGTGGATGATTGGCACAAGATAGGGGGGACAATGCTGGAGACCTCGAGGGGGGGATTTGATTTGCAGAAGATAGTGGATGGCATTGAAGCCCATGGTTTTAACCAGGTTTATATCATTGGTGGGGATGGGACCATGAAGGGTGCAGTGAAGATATTTGAAGAAATTAAGAGGAGGAGACTAAAGGTTTCCATTGCCGGGATCCCAAATTCTGTGGATAATGATGTGGGGATTATTGATGTGTCCTTTGGGTTTCATACAGCAGTAGAGGCAGCCCAGAGTGCCATCAATGCAGCCCATGTTGAGGCCGAGAGTGCCCCTAATGGAGTAGGGCTGGTTAAGTTGATGGGTAGGAATACTGGACATATTGCACTGCATTCAACTTTGGGTAGCAGGGATGTGGATTGTTGTCTTATACCTGAAAGCCCATTTTATCTGGAGGGAGAAGGGGGTATTATACCTGAAAGCCCATTTTATCTGGAGGGAGAAGGGGGTATTATACCTGAAAGTCCATTCTCGTTGGAAACTTATACTTGATTGTTTTTTTATTCAATGCTTTAGAGTTTGTACACATCTTACACTGCCCATCTTTCTTCGATGTCATATGACCTGATAACATGCTCAAGCTCACAATCTCTCCATTAAAGCCCTTTGACAACAACTCACCAACTTGCTGATATAATTCCATGCTTTTCAATGTACTCATCTTGTGCAGTGCCTGATTTGGCAATGTCACACCTAGAATCAAGTCCATCTCATGTGCAGTCTTCCTCTTTGGTGGCAATCCATTTGGAAAGTCATTGCATGCTGTCTCTATACTCGTCGAACAACCCTTCACTTTTGCAGGATATTCTCAAGCAACCAAAGAATTTCAAGCAACAAGAGTTCAAGCAACCAAGGAATTTCCATTATTTTCAGGGCAAAAACATCGCCTCTTTAGAGATTTGGATCTTGATAGTATAAGATATTTGTCAAATATTTTATAGTAGGTCCTTGGAACTTGTTTTAAACCATAAAGAGATGTAATCAACCTAAATACCAAATGCTCCTTAACTTGTAACCTGGAACCCCTGTGTGTAGCGTACCAAGTACCCTTTCTACTCCATTGAGGTTACGAGTATCTTTCCAAGTACACACATAGTCTCCTTTTTATAAAGAGTAAGGGATGCATCTAAGCTCATGTCATTGCTTTTACATCAATACCTATAGCAGTCATGAAAAAAAATTGAAGAGATATAATTCCATTCTCCATTATACCTGGTAGACTTCCATGGTCAGTCAGAGCTGTCCAGAATGGCTATAGTCCAAAATGAAGCCTGAGGTTTCAACTTATTGAACTGATAGCCCATAGCTATCATTCCACAAATTTACTAGTGCCTAATCACATGACAGTGTGGTGTTGGTCAATTCAAACGACAAAACTAGTCACTCTTATAAATTTCCTTTGGTCTAGAATGCATAGTTCCACTCGTTGCCCTCGTTAATCTTGATTTGGTGATATTCACTCTTCAAGTCTCTTTGAAAAGTATCTCATACCACTCAAATTATCCATTAGATTTTCCACTCTCATTGGAAACTTATACTTGATTGTTGTTTTATTCAAAGCTTTAGAGTTTGTACACATATTACACTGCCCATCTTTCTTCGATGTCATCAGACCTGATAACGTGTTGAGGCTCACAATCTCTCCATTAAAGCCCTTTGACAACAACTCACCAACTTGCTGATATAATTCCATGCCATCAATATGGGAAGCAATATTTTGCACTACGCTTTCAAGTACATCAGATGATGAATTTGTTCGTGTTGATGAGTCTCTCAGTAACTGCAAAAGAGTCCGAGCCTTCTGTTGGGCTTTAGATGTTCCATGAACTGTGAGCTCAAGGAGTCCTGGAATGACTCCTTCTTTAAGGATGGCTTGCCTATATTCACCTATATTTGCTTGACATAAATTCAGAAGAGCACCAACAGCATGCTCACGGCTCTGAGGAGAACCATCTTCCACTGCTTCCACCAGCGCAAGAATTCCCCCTTCCTCCTGTTGAGCCTCAAACCTGCACCTTCCTATACACCCTCTCAGCTTTCTTTTTCCACTTATTTCATCCACCCAGCTGTTAAATCATTGCATTGTAGTTTAAAAAGAGCTTTTTACATGGTTTTCTGACTATGCTTATGACTGTTGTTTGGTTTAGTTTTTGTTCATACCGCTGCGGAAACTTCTCAGTTTCCGCAGCTAGCACAGGATTCCGCAGCTATTTTGTTAAAAGCTGTGCTACAGGTGTCCTATGAAGAAGCGAGCTACATGGGCAAGCTACAGGTGACGGATACATGGAACGTGTCCCTTCAAATCAGCCAAATCATCCATGGAAGGTCACGCTCAACGAGAGTCAAAGGCAAAGCCAACCAAGGAGTTCAGCGGTGGCACATCTCTGTTTTGGGCACGTGAATGTTTACGTGGCACAGTCCTCAGCCCACGAAGACACCGGCACACCTGGAGATCATCACCGTAACCTGAATCCAACAGCCACCACTCCGAAGATTTAATAGACATGATGATAGTTACACTAGATCTCGGCTGAAGGGATCTACGTGTCTTTGGCAACACAGTTAATAGCATAGGATTCAGTTAGTTAGTTCAACACTTTTTCATTATAAATAACGCGTTGATGAACGCTGTGAAAAAGCTTTTGGATATGTAAATTTCCGAATTGTTGTTGTTATCACCCCACTGTTTTATATATGTTGCTGCTTTAATACATGAGAAGACTTTTCTGAGTTCATTCGTGTGACTACTCGTTGACTGGCTGAAGTGGCAGAGGGCCCCTGCGCGCTGAAGCCTTGTAAAGTTTTCATTTGGTTTTATTATGTTTTGCTTTCATAATCTTTAGCTTGTACATAACACGTTGTTTTGATGCTTCTTAATTCACTACTATTTATACTTTCACTTCTGCTTTCTTGTAGCTGTCAGCTGATCAATGTTTTTCTGCAGGTTTTCTTAGGCAGCCCGGGAAAATTTTCATCTTTTTGATAACTATTGACATATGAGATCATCTTGTCCTTCCTGCTAACTTTCATTTTTTGAAGTTTAATTCCAGCACTGTCTTTTTCAAGTTGTGATTTGCTTATTTGTTTTTTTTCTGTTATTTAGATATCATACTGCTCATCAATTTATGGTTTCTTTCTATAGTCAAGTGACTCTATTAGTAAGAAATCAAAATATTACTTATTGTAGTGTGATTTAGTTATCATATTGCTTAAACTTATTCATGATTGCTTCCCACAAGGTAGATTGAGCTGAAGGGTAAAGGATGAGGAGAGTTGAAGTAGTGTGACTAGTTTCTTTTATGCAATTTAATTTCTTGCCATTTAGATATCATATTGCTTAAACTTATTCATGATTGCTTCCCACAAGGTAGATTGAGCTGAAGGGTAAAGGATCAGAAGAGTTGAAGTAGTGTGACTAGTTTCTTTTATGCAATTTAATTTCTTGCCATTTAGATATCATATTGCTTGACTTGTTCATGATTGCTTCCCACAAGGTAGATTGAGCTGAAGGGTAAAGGATCAGAAGAGTTAAAGTAGTGTGAATTAGTTGCTTTGCTTTGAGTTGCTTTAAGTTCAATTTTTACTTTCTTTTCATTCAGCAGCAAGGATACTGGGCCATTGTCATTAGTTCACTGTTTTTCTTAAGAATTGATTTCATTACAGTTGTTTTAAAGCTTTCTTTTTGAGCACTTTTAAGTTTGAAAAAAATCACTGTAGAAATCACCATCACCATTATCATCCATACTTCATTTTCATTTTCACCCTCACACATTAGGGAAAGATAAATCCAAAAACAAACTAAAAACTCAAAAACGACAAAAGATTAAGGAAATGGTTATCTAGTACATATAGTACACTTCACTTCATCAGCTTATGAATCCCGGATTGACATTTTAAATAGCAATTTAGAACACACTAAATTGACCAAACATTTTGGCGCTGTTGCCGGGGAAGTGAAACTAGCTAGCCAATTTCTTAAAAAAAGAAAAAAAAATTCAAGGAAGGAAAATTGGTAACCTCTCAAAGTATGCTCTCCTCTTGCACTTAGTGTGATCTGGAGGATCAGAAAAGAGAAAGTTATTGGTTTAATAGTTTCTTGAGTATGCTCTCTTCTTGCACCTAGAGTGACCTGGAAGATCAGAAAGAGAATTATTAGCCTGACTTGAAGAAAAATAAAAAAAAATGGCATGCATAGAGCAAGAGATTCTAGGGAAGGTTTTTAGCTAGAGCCAAGAGTTTGATTTTTACAACTCCATCTACTTCAAAGAATAGACAAGAGACACCTCCATCATCTCCAACCTACACTCCTAACCCTAGGATTCCTGGAATTCAAGAGGCAGTATTTGACTCTCCCACACCATCCATCGAATCTGAATTAGGAAGAGATCCTTTCCTTCCTTCTACAGGGAGACAAATTGTAATTGAAGAAGTAGAATCATCTGAGGAAGAAGAGGGAGAAATTCCTCCTAGTTCACCCTTAGTAGAGGAACCAGAGGACTCTGAATTCTCCAGGGAAACTACCATGACAGAAGAAGGAGAAAATGGATTTGGTAGAGGTAGAGGTAGAGGAGGAGGAGGAGGTAGAGGTAACATTGGGGGAAATAGGGATGGAGATAACTCATTCGGATTTCCTATAGTCGATGAGGACTCTCGAGCCACAATGAAGAACATCTCACCATCTGTCCTCCCAAACTTTCATGGGTTAAGAAATGAGGATCCTGAAACATTTCTATTTGAGTTTGAGGTCGTGTGTCGAACTTATGATTATCTGGAAGACTCTCAAAAACTCAAATTGTTTCCTTCAACATTGAAAGGAGCAGCTTTGAAATGGTTCATGGGATTACTCACTCAATCCATTAGGACTTGGAATGATATGAAACAAACGTTTTTGGATAGGTACCTGGACTATTGTATGCCCACCAATCACAAGGATGAGGTATTCAAAATGGTACAAAAAGAAGATGAAAACTTGGAAGATTTACTTGAAAGATTCCAATATAATCTGAAAAGAGCAAAGATGAGTAACTTAGATGAGGAGACCTTGAAAGCCCTTCTATTAAAAGCCATTAGAGATGAATGGATAGATATTTTGAACATGATGGGGAAAGGAGACATATCTCAACTTCCACTTCATGATATAGTAGAGCTATGTGTCCATCTCTCAAGGGGGAAATCTAAAACTCAAAAAGGGCCTAGAGATCCTTCTCTCATCAGAGCAAACAAATCTGCAACTGGATCAGTAAGTAGGGCTGAGATTGGCAACATGCTTGATGAGTTCAAAACTGATATCTTAGGGAGTCTTAGTGAGCAACTAGACACTCTTAAGATACACAACAAGCAGAAAGCAGAAGCTGAAGCTTTGGCCATCTTTTGCCCAAAATGTAGAAAGAAACATGCTCTAAGGGAATGTCCCTTGGATGCAAAATTTGTAGAAACATGTGTAATTTGTTCAGAGAATCATGAGACCAAGGATTGTCCTTCAATTCCTGGGCTCAAAGCTGTCTTTCAAGAAGATCCAAATACAATTGAGTCTCTCTGTTTTGTTGCAAGGAGACCTTGGCAGGGGCAACAAAATCAAGGGTTTAACAACTCTATGAATTTTCAACCCCCACCAAATTGGAATCCTTGGCAACAACCTTGGTCCCAACCTCAAAATCCTTTTCAATCATGGGTACAAGGTATGCAAAATCCTTATGGGAGATTTGCTCAATTTTATCAATATCCTCCATCTTTTCAAAATCAACAAGCTCCACAACTTCCAAATCAAAACCCACAACTATCATTGCCATTTCCACAACAACAACAACCTTCTCAACAGAATCCAAATTCTCAACTCTTGCTCCCATTCCAACAGAAGTCAAATCAACTTCCTTCTCAGCCATTGCCAAACCCCAATAATAAAAACCCTCAAAATGCTTACATGATGGAAGGTAAACAATTTCCTACTTATATGATTGTCCCTCTCAATGATGTACAACTCAGATCAGGTAGAGTCTTAGATAGGCCTTCTATAGATGCTCAAAATCAAAGCATTTCTGAGGAAGAATCTCTTGAAGCCAATAAGGGTTCTGAAGCATCTCTTCAAAACCCAAACACTCAGAAAGGAAAAGAAAAAGAACTAACCCCCACAACTCCTATAGTTGAGCAACCTGCATCTTCATCCACACCTCCTTTTCCTGAAAGATTACAAATTGACAAATGGGTGGAAAAACAAATCTTGTTGCCTGACTATGATTTTCTAGATGAATTGAAGAATGTATTTATCAAGATTCCCTTGTTACAAGCCATTAAGGAGATTCCTATTCTAGCAAAAACAATAAAGGAGTTGAGTCTTAAAAGACCAGGAAGGAAACCAAGAGATACAAGAAAAATCCACCTGGTAGGAAAAATTGCAGATATCATGATGGGAAAAATTACTATGCTGAAGTATGTAGATACCAGTAGTCCAATTTTCAAAACACATATCAATGGGGTTGAAATTCCAAATACTTTGATTGATTTTGGGGCTGCTATCAACATTATGAGTAGACAGACTATGCAACAGCTGAAACTTCCTAACCTTCTCTTTACACCTACTTTACTGCAACTTGCAGATCGATCAATTATTAAACCAGATGGTGTATTAGAAGACATTTCAGTCTCCTTAGACTCTTGGGAATATCCAGTAGATTTCATGATTTTAACTCCCAAGAGTAATTTAGGAGAACATCCTCTCATCTTAGGAAGACCTTAGCTAGCCACAGCTGATGCTTTTATCAGTTGTAGGTCTGGGGATATGTATATTTCTGATGGTAATTCGACAAAGAAATTCAATTTGTATCCTCCAGTAAAAGAAATTACAGAAATAGAAGATAATGAGTGGATTGATGATGAAGATACTATACAACCTGTCTTTACCATTTCCGAAGTTAGTGAAGATAGTCAAATTCTGAACACATTAGAAAACTTTGAAACATCTTCAGAATATGACCACACAATTTCAGTTAGATTCTGACATTGAGTATCTATCATCTAGACAAATGTCTCTTTTCTCTATGGAAGAGTTTGGTAGTTCCGCCATTGAGATCTTTCCAGGTAAAACATTGAATACCAACAAAAACTTGGAAAGATCACAACAGGAAGAGCTAACCAAAATCTTGCAAAAACATTCTACTGCATTTGCATGGGAGTATACCAATATGAAAGGTATTGACCCTAAAACTTGCATTCACCACATCTACATTGAGGAAAACAGTAGACCAATCAGACAACCTCAGAGAAGGATGAATCCAAACCTTAGGGAGATAGTGAAAGAAGAGCTCCAAAATTTACTTAATGTAAACTTCATTTATCCAATTTCAGATAGCCGATGGGTTTCTCCTTTGGTTATAGTACCTAAAAAGAATGGTAAATGGAGGGTTTGCATTGATTACAGGGAATTGAACAAAGCAACCTTGAAGGATCACTTTCCTTTACCCTTTATTGATCAGGTATTATATACTTTAGCAGGCAAAAAGTATTTCTCATTTTTGGATGGTTTTAGTGGTTACAATCAGATTCAGGTAGCACCTGAAGATCAGGACACGACCACATTTACCTGTCCATGGGGAACTTTTGCTTACCGAGTACTTCCTTTTGGATTATGTAATGCACCCGCAACATTTCAAAGGGCAGTACTAGGAATCTTTTCTGATCTAATCCATGATTGTGTACAGGTTTATATGGATGATTTTACAGTTAATGGTAATACATTTGAAGAGGCATTAGAGAATTTGGAAAAGGTCCTTATAAGATGTAAGGAAACAAACCTTTCATTAAGTCATGAGAAATTCTTTATGATGTTTACTGAAGGGATTGTTTTAGGACATCATATTTCAGGAGATGGGATTAAAGTTGATAGATCAAAAGTTGAGGTCATCTCCAAGTTGCCTATTCCAAATTGTCAAAAAGATGTTAGAAGTTTTCTTGGATTTACTGGATATTATAGAAGATTTATTGAAAACTTCACCAAAATAGCATCTCCACTCTTCAAATTACTTACAAAATACTGTGAATTCAAATGGGATCCTGATTGTCAATCTGCATTTGAAACTTTGAAAACAAGAATATCTGAAGCACCCATTTTGAGATGGCCAAATTGGAAACTTCCTTTCCATATTTCTACAGATGCTTCAGATACAGCTCTAGGAGCTGTGTTGGGTCAAAAGGATTTAGTTCCTTATGCCATTTACTACACCAGTAAAAATTTGACTCCCACTGAGTTAAACTATACTGTGACTGAGAAAGAGTTCTTAGCTGTTGTTCATGCAATCAACAAGTTTAGACATTATATAACCGACTATGAAACTTTTGTCCATACTGATCATTCTGTAATTAGATATCTCATGAACAAACCTGTTACTAATGGCAGAGTTACAAGATGGCTTTTACTTTTACAAGAATTCAATATTACTGTGTTGGATAGACCAGGGAAGCAAAATACAGTAGCTGATTTCTTGTCTAGAATCTAAAATACTAACGAAGATTCTCCTGTAGAGGATAAGTTTCCAGATGAATATTTGTTTTCCGTAACAACTAAGACTCTTTGGTATGCAGATATTGCTAACTATTTGGTTACAGGGAAACTACCTCCACATTTATTTCCTAATGAGAAAAGAAGAATCATTCAGGAGAGTTCAAGTTATTCATGGATTTCTAATGAATTGTTTAAAATAGGGCTAGATTGTGTGATCAAAAGATGTGTTCGGGAAGATGAAATGCCTGACATCCTCAAGGCATGTCATGATGAACCATGCGGTGGAAACTTTGCTGACAAGAGGACGGCCTATAAAATCCTTTCTTTAGGATATTACTGGCCTTCTCTCTTCAAAGATGCAAAACAATATGTCAGAAGGTGTGACAGCTGCCAGAGAGTTGGGAGACCGACTCTTTCAAATGAAATGTCATTACAGCCACAGGTACTCATCGAACCCTTTGAAAAATGGGCTTTAGATTTCATTGGACCAATTAATCCACCATCTAAACAAAAGAAGTATATATTGGTTTGCACTGATTATGTCACTAAATGGGTAAAAGCCAAGGCATTGCCTTCAGCCACTGAAAATTCAGTTGTTCAATTTCTTTTTGAGGATATTTTTACTCGTTTTGGTGTCCCAAGAGAAATTGTGACAGATCAGGGAAGTCAATTTACATCTAATTTGATGGAGAAGCTGATGGAAGAATACAAAATCAAGCATAGAAAATCTACTCCTTACCATCCGCAAGAAAATGGCCAAGTGGAATCTACAAATAAAGTTCTTGAGAGTATCATCACCAAAACTGTTCATCTACACAGGAGAGATTGGGCAGAAAGGCTTCCTGAAGCCTTATGGGCCTACAGAACTACATGGAGGAACACAACATGACATTCTCCCTATGAACTTGTTTATGGGAAAGAAGTCCTAATCCCCATTAAGTTTCAAGTCAAGACTTTCAAGATGGCAGTTCAATTGGGGATGAATCTATCAGAAGCCCAAAAGCACAGAATAGAGCAGCTGAATGAGCTAGATGAGATCAGACAAGATGCAATTTTAAGGACTGATCTAGTTCAACATCAAAGAGCTAAGTGGCATGACAGATACATCAAAGGGAGAAAGTTTCAAGAGGGAGATTGGGCTTTACTGTTTGATTCCAAGTTTAAATCAAAGGGAAGTTTCAGACTCATTGGCTTGGGCCATATGAGATTGATAAAGTCTTTAACAATGGAGCGGTAAGAATCAAGACCATTGATGAATTTCAGACTCCTCTTATTGTGAATGGCCACCGATTGAAAATTTATCATAAGCCACTTTCAAAAGAGGAGTTTGTCAAAATGTTCCAAGAGAATTCTGCAATCAGGCTGGTGGAGAAGAATCCTTCTCCTTCCCCACCAGCCTAATCTTTGTTTCTTTCAGTTTTTGAAAAAAAATAAAAAAAAATAAAAAATAAAATAAAAAAAATTGTGTATAAGCCTGAAAACCAATCATAGATTGGCAGTCTTATACAGAAAATGTAGAGTGAAAATCAGGGACACCTGACACTCTATATTTTCCAAAAAAAAAATCTCCTCCCCTTCTCTTTCCATCTTCACTTCATCTCACTTACCATTTCACTTCACCTCCATCTCATTCCCATTTCCATTTCACTTCACTCCACCTCACTTTCATTTCACTCCACTCATTCCATTTCACTCCATCAATAAAAGTCCCCTTCAGGACTATTTTCATTCAGTTGGTTTTCCTCTAACTATCTTTGTGCAGTTAAGGGGGTGCTGTCTCAGTTTCCGCAGCTGGAGACCGTTTCCGCAGCCAGAAACAGTTTCCGCAGCCAGCATCACTCTGTTTTCAAAATTTACAGTCAACTGTTAGTGCCATAATCATGAAATGCAGGTGTAATTGAGCTAAAGACATGGGGCATCTCCAAGATAACAAAGAAGAGCAATTGGTTAGAAGCCTTGAGCAAGAAATGACAAAGTTACAAAGGTATGATCAAAAATCTTTATCAAATAACAATTCAAGTCATAATTACGCATAGTCATTAAACCATAACAAGTTCTACTATGAGCGATGATTTGATACAATAGCTCCACTACCACTCCTATTCCACGATATCACTCCACACACCTCGCATTAATTGCCCTAACGGTCTCATGATTATCCCGAGTTTAAACTCAAGACTGACTGCACTTCCATTTATTACCCGTACTCTTGAGACGTGACCTATTGTGTTACGGCTCTTCTTAGTCGTAATTTCCGCAGCCGTCTGTTGAGACGTGTAAAATTTCATACGCAGTCATCTGATTCGAAAGAGTCCCGCCGTTACTGTAGAACCTCTATTTTACACCTATTTGTCTACCATTTTCCTCCACTTTTCCTTATCTTTCCTTCACTTTTGCCTCATTTTCACCATAAAACCTCTCAGATCATTACATTCAGTGTCAATAAGCATGATCAAGCAAGTTTTGCTAATGGATGACTATTTGTTTAGTTTTTGACTTACTTGCAGGAATCCCGCAGCTATCTGATGATCCCGCAGCTATCTGAAGATCCTGCAGCCGTTTTGTTAAATACTATGATCCACGTGTCGGTTTGCTAGATGGGCCACATGGGCACTCAGGTATCAGTGTGCTCGAGGTTCCTGTCCCTTTGTTTCAGCCATCCACGTCACTTTCACCCATGGTCAAAGCTGGTTTAGCCACGGTCAACTCAAGGTGGTTTAAACGGTGTTTGAGAGCTGTTTGGTCACGGCACCGTAAATGGTGATCTGTCTATGATCTACGGGTGGCAGAGGATGCAATCCAACAGGGGATTTATTATCCATGTCGACAAGAACCACTGAACTCGTCCACGCAACCGTGATGTGTCCAAGGACCATTAATACGCATACTGTTTTATTGTTTTTCTGTTAACTAGTTGTACGCGTAGGATAACTTAGAAGCTCCTATAAATTGATGCGTCTGCGTACGCTCAAAGAACTTTTGATTAGTTGTATTTTTGCTGCACTCGTGTTGAATTTAGAAGCGTTTGTGAACTCTGTTTTCTAGTGCTATTCCAGCACTCTGTTTTGTAAACTTTTTGCAAATGGAGAAATCAATATAGCACTGTTTTGAAGTTTCCAGATCTTTGAGTTCTCTTGTGGCTGAATGAACAGAGGGCCCCTGCTCATCTCAGCCTTTGTAAAGTATTTCATGTGCAGCATTCCATTATTTTCTCATTTGTTTCCTTAAGCATGTATAGTTTTATTTACTTGTTTTCCTTTATTTTCAGCTGATCAGTGTTATTTCTTTGCAGGTTTCTTTTAGCCCGGGATTTATTTTTATATGTGTTGTGTTTGCTTTACAGCTAATGGTATTTGAAGTTGACAATTCAAGTGCTGCCTTTGTCTTTATAGTTAGTTTTTAATCTTATTTCTCAAAGAGCTGTTAACATACATGAATGATCTTCATCATAAACTACTATCTTTTAAGATCAAAATATCACTAACTTGCAGCTTGTTTGGGTGCTTTTTGGACTGTTCTTAAGCTACTTTCTTTCCGTACTTTACACAGTACATGTGCTTTGAAGTATTGAGTTAGAAAGAGTAAATCATTACCACTAGTCTTTAAAGTAGAAGTTTTTGATTTTAAAGTGCTTCCTAGACTATTTCCTCACTACTTTCTAATCATGCTTTCCATAGTACATATGGCTGAAGTAGAGAATTAGAAATAGCAAATTATTATCATTAGTCTTTCAAGCATATTTTTCTCACTTTTATAATTCCACTTAAGCTACTTTCTTTCCGTGCTTTACACAGTACATGTGCTTTGAGGCATCGAGATAGAGAGAGATAATCTTTATTCTTGGGTTTTAAAAGTGATTCTCTTTTTTTTTATTAGCAGCAACTTGAACGATGTCTAGTGCCATTGGTAGTGGTCATTTGCTTTCAAGTTTATTTCAAGTCATTTCAATTTCATTTATTCATTCCAAGCATTTCCTTTCAAGCAAATAGTTAGAGATCACTCAACACACACTTCCACTCATTTAGAATTCACTCTACACACACACCATCACTCACTTGTTTATAAATTCTCATTCCATCTAGGAACATAATTAAACCGCAACAACACCCCCAACGATAAGAAAAACTCTAAGAGGATACTTAAGTACATATAGTACACCTTCACTTCATCAGCTTACGAGCCCCGGGTTGACAATAAATACTAGCAATTTAGATAACACTAAATTGACTAAACATTTTGGCGCCGTTGCCGGGGAAGTGAAATTAAGTAGCCATATTCTTAGAAGAAAAAAAAATATAAAAAAAAAAACAACAACTTCAAGAAAAGAAGTTAATAACCTATCTAAGTATGCTCTCCTCTTGCACTTTGAAGTGATCTGGAGGATCAGAAAGGAGAAAGTTATTAATCTAATAGTTTCTTGAGTATGCTCTCTTCTTGCACCTAGAGTGAACTGGAAGATCAGAAAAAGAACTATTTAACTTGACTTGAGGATAAAATAAAAATGACATGCATAGAGCTAGAGATTCTAGGGGGAGGTTTTTAGCTAGAGCTCGAAGTTCAATTTTTACAAGTCCATCTGCTTCAAGAGATAGACAAGAGATACCTCCCTTATCTCCAACCGAAACTCCTAGTCCTGAAATTCAAGAACCAAGAGTTGACTCTCCTATACCTTCTATTGAGTTTGAACTAGGAAGAGACTCTTCTCTTTCTCCTACCAGACAACCAATTGTAATTGAGGAAATAGACTCACCTGAAGAGGAAGGAGAAATCTCTTCTCATTCACCCTTTGTAGAAGAACCAGAAGATTTTGAAATCCCTAGGAGAATCATCATGGCAGAAGAAGAAGGAGGAGGTAGAGGTAGAGGAGGAGGAGGAAATAACAATAACAATGGAGGAGGTAGAGGTCCCATTGGAGGAAATAGAGATGGGGATAACACATTTGGGTTTCCCATTGTTGATGAGGACTCCCGAGCCACCATGAAAAACATATCACCATCTGTTCTCCCAAATTTTCATGGATTAAGAACTGAGGACCCTGAAACATTCTTGTTTGAATTTGAAGTTGTGTGTCGAACTTATGACTATCTGGATGATACTCAGAAACTCAAACTGTTCCCATCAACGTTAAAGGATCAAGCTTTGAAATGGTTCATGGGGTTACTTACTCAGTCCATTAGGACCTGGGATGAAATGAAACAAACCTTTTTGGATAGGTATTTGGACTATTGTATGCCTACTAATCATAAGGATGAGGTTTTTAAAATGATGCAAAAAGAAGATGAGAGCTTAGAAGATTTACTTGAGAGATTTCAATATAATTTAAAAAGAGCAAAAATGAGCACCTTGGATGAAGAGACCTTAAAAGCCCTCTTATTAAAAGCCATTAGGGATGAGTGGATAGATATCTTAAACATGATGGGGAAAGGGGATATTTCTCAACTTCCTCTCAATGATATAGCAGAACTATGTACCCATCTCTCAAGAGGTAAATCAAAAACTCAAAAAGGGCCTAGAGATCCTTCTCTCCTTAGGGCAAATAAATCTGCAACAGGGTCAGTGAGTAGGGCTGAAATCGGTAATATGCTAGATGAATTTAAAACTGACATCTTAGGGAGTCTTAGTGAACAAATTGATACCCTTAAGATTCAGAATAAACAAAAGGCAGAAGCCGAGGCTATGACCATTTTTTGCCCGAAGTGTAGAAAGAAGCATGCTTTAAGGGAATGTCCCTTGGAAGCACAAGTTGTGGAAACCTGTGTAATTTGCTCAGAAACCCATGAGACCAAGGAATGTCCTTCAATCCCTGGCCTCAAAGCAGTCTTTCAAGAAGATCCAAGTACGCTTGAATCTCTTTGTTTTGTTGCAAGGAAACCTTGGCAGGGGCAGCAAAATCAAGGGTTTAACAACTCTATGAATTTCCAGCCCCCACCAAATTGGAATCCTTGGCAACAACCTTGGTCACAACCACAAAATCCTTTCCAAGCATGGTTGCAAAGCATGCAAATGCAAAATCCTTATGGGAGATTTGCCCAATTCTATCAATATCCTCAATCCTTTCAGAATCAGCAAGCTCCCCAACTTCCAAATCAAGGTCAACAATTGTCATTACCATTCCCTCAACAACAACCTCCTCCACAAAATCAAAATTCTCAACTCTTGTTACAATCTCAGCAGAGGCCAAATCAACTTCCCTCTCAACCTCAACCAAACCCCAATAATAGGAATCCTCAAAATGCTTATGTGATGGAAGGTCAACCACTTATGGAAGGTCAACCATTCCCTACCTATATGGTTGTCCCTCTCAATGAGGTCCAACTCAGATCAGGTAGAATCTTAGACCAACCTTCTACAAGTACTCAACAACCAAGCATTTCTGAGGAAGAATCTCTCAAAGCCAATAAAGGTTCTGAAGTATCCCTTCAAAACCCAAGCATTAAAGAAAAAGAAAAAGAATCAACTCCCTTAGTAGAGCAACCTACATCTTCAGCTATTCCTCCTTTTCCTGAAAGATTGCAAATTGATAAAGGAGTGGAGAAGCAGATTTGGTTGCCTGACTATAGCTTTCTAGATGAATTAAAAAATGTCTGTATCAAGATCCCCTTGTTAACAGCCATTAAGGAGATTCCCATTCTAGCAAAGACAATAAAGGAGATGAGTTTGAAAAAAACAATAAAAAGAACCAGAGACACAAAAAGGATACATCTAGTTGGAAAAATTGCAGACATTATGATGGGTAAAATTACCATGCAAAAATATGTAGATCCCGGTAGCCCTATTGTTAAAACTCATATTAATGGGGTTGAAATCCCAAATACTTTGATTGACTTAGGAGCCGCTATCAACATTATGAGTAGACAGACCATGGATCAGTTAAAACTTCCTAATCTTCTCTTTACACCTACTTTGCTGCAACTTGCAGACAGATCAATCATTAAACCTGATGGTGTATTGGAAGACATTCCAGTCTCACTAGACTCTTGGGAGTATCCAGTTGATTTTATGATTTTAACTCCCAAGAACAATCTAGGAGGACATCCTCTTATTTTAGGAAGACCTTGGCTGGCCACAGCTGATGCTTTCATAAGTTGTAGGTCGGGAGACATGTATATATCAGATGGTAATTCTACCAAGAAATTCAACTTGTATCCTCCCGCAAAGGAAATAACAGAAATAGGAGAAGATGAGTGGATTAATGATGAGGAAACTCTTCAACCTGTTCTAACCATCTCTGAAATCAGTGAGGACAGTCAAATTCTAAATACATTAGAAAATTTTGAGGCACCTTTAGAATATGACTCTTCACAATTCCAGTTAGATGCAGATATTGAATATCTCTCCTCTAGACAAATGTCTCTCTTCTCAATGGAAGAGTTTGGTAGTTCTACAGTTGAAATCTTTCCAGGAAAAACATTAAACATTAACAAAAACTTGGAAAGACTACAACAAGAAGAATTAACTAAACTGTTGCAAAAACATTCCACTGCCTTTGCATGGGAATATACCGACATGAAAGGAATCGACCCTAAGACTTGTATTCATCATATTTACATTGAAGAAAACAGCAGACCTATTAGGCAGCCACAAAGACGGATGAATCCAAATCTTAGGGAAATTGTGAAAGAAGAACTTCAGAAATTGCTCAAGGTAAACTTCATTTACCCCATTTCAGATAGCCAATGGGTTTCTCCCTTGGTTATAGTACCCAAAAAGAATGGTAAATGGAGAGTTTGCATTGACTATCGAGAATTGAACAAGGCAACCTTAAAGGATCATTTTCCTCTACCTTCTATTGATCAGGTATTAGACACTTTAGCAGGTAAAAAGTATTTCTCATTCTTGGATGGTTTTAGTGGTTACAATCAGATTCAGGTAGAACCTGAAGATCAAGACAAAACCACCTTTACTTGTCCTTGGGGGACTTTTGCCTATCGAGTACTCCCTTTTGGTTTATGCAATGCACCAGCCACATTTCAAAGGGCTGTACTAGGAATTTTCTCAGATCTGATTCATGATTGTGTAGAGGTTTACATGGACGATTTCACAGTCTATGGTAATACATTTGAAGAAGCTTTGGCAAATTTGGAAAAAGTACTGGTAAGATGTAAGGAAACAAATCTTTCTTTAAGTCATGAAAAGTGTTTTATGATGTTTACTAAAGGGATTGTTTTAGGACATCATATTTCAGGAGATGGAATCAAAGTTGATAGATCTAAAGTAGAAGTCATCTCTAAGTTACCTGTTCCAAATTGCCAAAGAGATGTTAGAAGTTTTCTTGGGTTTACTGGTTATTACAGAAGATTTATTGAAAACTTCACAAAGATAGCATCCCCTCTTTTCAAATTACTTACCAAAGATTGTGAATTTAAGTGGGATCCTGAATGTCAATCTGCCTTTGAAGCTTTAAAGTCTAGAATATCTGAAGCACCCATTTTAAGGGGTCCAAATTGGAAACTCCCTTTCCACATTTCTACTGATGCTTCAGATACAGCTTTAGGAGCTGTTTTGGGACAAAAGGATTTGATCCCTTATGCCATTTATTACATGAGTAAGAATTTGACTCCTACTGAGTTAAATTATACTGTTACTGAAAAGGAGTTTCTAGCCGTTGTTCATGCTATAAACAAGTTTAGACACTATATAACCGGCTATGAAACCTTTGTCCACACTGATCACTCTGCCATTAGATACCTCATGAACAAACCAGTCACTAATGGTAGAGTTACAAGATGGCTTTTGCTTTTACAAGAATTCAACATAACTATGTTAGATCGACCAGGTAAGCAGAACACAGTAGCTGACTTCTTGTCCAGAATCCAAAACACTAATGAGGACTCTCCGGTAGAGGACAAATTTCCAGATGAGTATTTGTTTGCAGTAACTACCAAGACTCCTTGGTATGCTGATATTGCTAATTATTTAGTTACTGGAAAATTACCTTTACATTTATTTCCTAATGAGAAAAGGAAAATCATTCAGGATAGTTCACTTTATTCTTGGATTTCTAATGAATTGTTCAGAACAGGGCCAGATTTGATGATCAGAAGATGTGTACGAGAGGATGAGATGCCTGACATCCTTAAAGCATGTCATGACGAACCTTGTGGCGGACATTTTTCTGATAAGAGGACTGCCTATAAAATCCTTTCATCAGGATATTATTGGCCTTCTCTCTTTAAGGATGCAAAGCAATATGTTAAAAGGTGTGACAGTTGTCAGAGAACTGGGAGACCAACTCTTTCAAATGAAATGCCACTACAGCCACAGGTATGCATCGAACCTTTCGAGAAATGGGCTCTAGATTTTGTTGGACCAATTAATCCGCCATCCAAGCAAAATAGATATATACTGGTTTGTACTGATTATGTTACCAAGTGGGTAGAAGCTATAGCATTAACTTCTGCTACTGAAAATTCAGTTGTTCAATTTCTTTTCAAGGATATTTTCACTCGTTTTGGTGTCCCAAGAGAAATTGTAACAGATCAGGGAAGCCAGTTTACATCAAGGATGGTGGAAAAGCTGATGGAGGAATATAAGATTAAGCATAGAACATCTACTCCATACCATCCGCAAGCGAATGGTCAAGTAGAATCTACAAATAAAGTTCTTGAAAGCATCATCACAAAGACTGTTCATCTTCATAGAAGAGATTGGGCAGAAAGGCTTCCTGAAGCCTTATGGGCCTATAGAACTACATGGAGGAACACTACAGGACATTCTCCCTATGAACTTGTTTATGGGAAGGAAGTCCTGTTCCCCATTGAGTTCCAAATCAAGACCTTCAAGACAGCAGTTCAATTGGGGATGAGCTTAACAGAAGCCCAGAAGCACAGAATGGACCAGTTAAATGAACTAGATGAAATGAGACAAGATGCAATTCTAAGAACCGATCTAGTTCAGCACCAAAGAAGCAAATGGCATGATCGACATATCAAAGAAAAGAAGTTTCAAAAGGGTGATTGGGCACTCTTGTTTGATTCAAAATTTAAAGACTTCAAAGGAAAATTTCAAACTCATTGGCTTGGGCCATATGAGATTGATGAAGTCTTTAACAATGGAGCAGTTAGAGTGAAGACTATTGATGAACTTCAAACTCCCTTTATTGTGAATGGCCACCGGTTAAAAGTCTATCACAAGCCACTCTCAAGAGAGGAGTTTGTTAAGTTATTCCAAGGCGATTCTGAAATGAGGCTGGTGGAGAAGAATTCTTCTCCTCCATCAGCCTAATCTCTGTTTCTTTCAATTTCAATTTCAATAAAAAAAAAAAAGAAAAAAAAAAGAAAAAAAAAAAAATGAATAAATGTATGAACCTGAAAACCAATCTCTGATTGGCAGTCTCATGCAGAAAACATAAGGTGAAAATCAGGGTCACCTGACACCTCATGTTTTCCAAAAAAAAATCTCTCTCTTTCTTTCATTTCCATTTTCATTTATTTCATCTCACCATTTTCTTTCATCTTACCATCTTCACTTCACCTCACTGCTTTTCACTCATTCATTCATTCATTCATTCATTCATTCCATTTCACTTCATTAATAAAGTTTTTTTTAGGCAACTAAAGTATTTTATGCAGCTAGAAGACTTCATTACAGTTTCTGCAGCCATTTGACAATCCTGCAGCCGATTAGCTTTCCTGCAGCCTTCTGTACCTGCACAAGAAACACAGTTTG
The DNA here is from genome assembly GCA_031772625.1 of Pinus tabuliformis. Taxonomy (NCBI): domain Eukaryota; kingdom Viridiplantae; phylum Streptophyta; class Pinopsida; order Pinales; family Pinaceae; genus Pinus; species Pinus tabuliformis. Next base: position 482,371,249 of record CM062813.1, read on the forward strand.
TCTGAAGAAAATATTTACAGTTCAAAATCATCAAAGACAAGGAGAAAAGATCATGTGCTAGCAATAAAGTTAACAAAAGGTTAGTAAATCATCAGAAGCCAAATCAAATGTGATCCGAGGTATGTTCAAAACTCTAAACCTATGGTTGTTTCATTATGCGAACTTTCTGGGTTATGTTTTGTTGGCCACTAAACGTAATGATTACCCATTTTCTTTTTCCCATGCGACTACAAATCTCTGAATCCTCCACGTCTACCAGCTCATAATAACCACGATTTTTGAAATTACATATGGCTGTTTCGGTCATTAAGGTCCTATACCCTAATGACGTAACCTACCGCATTACGTCTCTCAGCTCTCGTCCCGCAGCCATGTGTCACTCCACATCCGAAATTGGAGAATGTAGCCGTTCCGTTCGTCATTTCAAAACCCTCTATGTTCATAACACCCTATTCCTCGCCATTATCTCCCTTGTTTCGTTTTCACTCACTACGATTACCTCCATAAACCATCCTCTGTTTTACCTCTGCCGTATAGCCGTAAACCTGTAATACAGTCGTATTACGACTGTTAGTCACTGTTTTTATCGTGTCCACGCTAATTCCACCGCTTAACTCTAAATTCAAGCCGTGAATTCCCGGTGTCTGAGACTGTTTATGCACCGTATACCCTCTGTTCCACAGAGTCTGAACAGAGACCGAGAAGTTACTGTGTGAAGTTACGGAGTTACTGTGTAAGGTCACCATCAAATTTGTGTTTAAACAAAGCTGAAGAGTCGATGGGAAAGCTTCTGAGGGCTGAACCGGAAGGTTCGAAATTCTTGGAGGCATATCCACAGGTTGAGGAGGCACTACAAAAAGCCAATTGGTTACAATGTATCAGAAAGTTTAAGGGCTACCATAAGGAAGTAACCAAAGCCTTTGCAAGATCGTTTACGGATAAGGACAGCCAGGCAAAGGTGGGAGATTTAACAGTTACAGTCAGCGAAGGAAGCATAGCAAGGGCTACCTCTCTTCCACAAACCGGTGAACGTTGGTTCAAAAACCGGGCAGTCCAGGATCAACAATGGAAGCGGATTTTTAAAAACCCAGGTATGAACACAAGTGTTTTCACCAAAGGCATCCCAATTTCCCATGTTAAAGAAGAATGGAAAATTCTATTGTTATTAGTACAAAAGTTTTTCACCTGTGAAGGGAGATTTGGAGTGTTGTATGTCTATCATGGTAAAATTATGCTGCAGTTTCAAGGAGAACATGATATAAACCTTCCTTATTTCCTATTTCAAAGCCTTAGGAAAATGTGTTCCATGGCTCAACGAAATCCACGAAATGTAGAAGCTTACCTCTGTCACCATGGTCTTGTAAAGTTATTGATAGAAGAACAGTTAAAAGAAAAACAAGACACATGGGAAAAATTCCTTGTAAGGAATCATTTTGCAGAACCTGGAGAGTCTTCTATACCTAGAAAGAGCAGAAGGAAGAGAAGGGAAAGTATCTCTGAGACTGATGTCTTAGAAGGACAAGCTGTAGAAGAAATAGAAGTCCATCATCCTGAACCTGAGATTGAACCCACTGAAGACAGTGCTCAAGAGGTCATCTCGGAAACCCTCGCTGAACTTGCTAAGGAAGCTGCCAAAAAGAAAAGAGAGGACAAAAAGAAACAAAAACAAGATAAGGGGAAATCCATAATCCGAGAAACTAACCAGACCCCAGAGCATTCTAGTGGTGAAGAAAGAGATAACCAGCCTTTAGCACAGAGGATAACTAAACTCCATGAGAAAACTGCCCTCTCTGAGAAAGTAAAAGCTCAAAAACCAAAGGAAAAGGCACAAAAAGAAACACATAGTGCTGCCACTGTAAGAAGGAGTAGTAGATTGCAGAATAAAAGGAAAGCCACGAGGACACTCTTCGTTGATCTTAGCACACCTGAGAAGGGTGCTACACAAGCAGACCTTGAGGATAGTCCATCATCACGTGAGGCAGCTACTCCTCCAAGAGAAGACAGTCCATTTCAGCCGGAGTTTGAAACTGAAATTGAACATGAATATAGTCCAAGGAAGTCACCAATTGTTGACCCAATTCAACAAGAGGTGTACAACTATTATGAGACATTAGAGCAAAACACTGCTGGCCCAAGTAATGTCATACCTCATGAGCAGCAAATAGATTTACTTAGACAAGAAATCTATGAACTGGAAGTGCTGAACCGTCACATTAAACAGAGAAATGAAGAAATGAAGCAGCAAGCTGATATTGCCAAGGCAATCCAAGATAATACCTATCTTCACATGAGCATGTGGCAGAAGAAACATAGCAGACTCAAGAAGAGATGCAAAAGGCTGAACAGAGCCTTAATTAATTTGAAATTCAGATGCATGTTCAAGAGGCCAAAGGTTAATGTTTCTACACAAAGGAAGAGAAGGAGGTTGGATGTCCTAGCTGAGGCATCCCAGCAGATGGACTGAATTGTGTTTTCATTGCATGAGGACATGCAATACCCTCGGAGTGGGGGTATGTAGAACCTCTATTTTACACCTATTTGTCTACCATTTTCCTCCACTTTTCCTTATCTTTCCTTCACTTTTGCCTCATTTTCACCATAAAACCTCTCAGATCATTACATTCAGTGTCAATAAGCATGATCAAGCAAGTTTTGCTAATGGATGACTATTTGTTTAGTTTTTGACTTACTTGCAGGAATCCCGCAGCTATCTGATGATCCCGCAGCTATCTGAAGATCCTGCAGCCTTTTTGTTAAATACTATGATCCACGTGTCGGTTTGCTAGATGGGCCACATGGGCACTCAGGTATCAGTGTGCTCGAGGTTCCTGTCCCTTTGTTTCAGCCATCCACGTCACTTTCACCCATGGTCAAAGCTGGTTTAGCCACGGTCAACTCAAGGTGGTTTAAACGGTGTTTGAGAGCTGTTTGGTCACGGCACCGTAAATGGTGATCTGTCTATGATCTACGGGTGGCAGAGGACGCAATCCAACAGGGGATTTATTATCCATGTCGACAAGAACCACTGAACTCGTCCACGCAACCGTGATGTGTCCAAGGACCATTAATACGCATACTGTTTTATTGTTTTTCTGTTAACTAGTTGTACGCGTAGGATAACTTAGAAGCTCCTATAAATTGATGCGTCTGCGTACGCTCAAAGAACTTTTGATTAGTTGTATTTTTGCTGCACTCGTGTTGAATTTAGAAGCGTTTGTGAACTCTGTTTTCTAGTGCTATTCCAGCACTCTGTTTTGTAAACTTTTTGTAAATGGAGAAATCAATATAGCACTGTTTTGAAGTTTCCAGATCTTTGAGTTCTCTTGTGGCTGAATGAACAGAGGGCCCCTGCTCATCTCAGCCTTTGTAAAGTATTTCATGTGCAGCATTCCATTATTTTCTCATTTGTTTCCTTAAGCATGTATAGTTTTATTTACTTGTTTTCCTTTATTTTCAGCTGATCAGTGTTATTTCTTTGCAGGTTTCTTTTAGCCCGGGATTTATTTTTATATGTGTTGTGTTTGCTTTACAGCTAATGGTATTTGAAGTTGACAATTCAAGTGCTGCCTTTGTCTTTATAGTTAGTTTTTAATCTTATTTCTCAAAGAGCTGTTAACATACATGAATGATCTTCATCATAAACTACTATCTTTTAAGATCAAAATATCACTAACTTGCAGCTTGTTTGGGTGCTTTTTGGACTGTTCTTAAGCTACTTTATTTCCGTACTTTACACAGTACATGTGCTTTGAAGTATTGAGTTAGAAAGAGTAAATCATTACCACTAGTCTTTAAAGTAGAAGTTTTTGATTTTAAAGTGCTTCCTAGACTATTTCCTCACTACTTTCTAATCATGCTTTCCATAGTACATATGGCTGAAGTAGAGAATTAGAAATAGCAAATTATTATCATTAGTCTTTCAAGCATATTTTTCTCACTTTTATAATTCCACTTAAGCTACTTTCTTTCCGTGCTTTACACAGTACATGTGCTTTGAGGCATCGAGATAGAGAGAGATAATCTTTATTCTTGGGTTTTAAAAGTGATTCTCTTTTTTTTTATTAGCAGCAACTTGAACGGTGTCTAGTGCCATTGGTAGTGGTCATTTGCTTTCAAGTTTATTTCAAGTCATTTCAATTTCATTTATTCATTCCAAGCATTTCCTTTCAAGCAAATAGTTAGAGATCACTCAACACACACTTCCACTCATTTAGAATTCACTCTACACACACACCATCACTCACTTGTTTATAAATTCTCATTCCATCTAGGAACATAATTAAACCGAAACAACACCCCCAACGATAAGAAAAACTCTAAGAGGATACTTAAGTACATATAGTACACCTTCACTTCATCAGCTTACGAGCCCCGGGTTGACAATAAATACTAGCAATTTAGATAACACTAAATTGACTAAACAGTTACTCCACTTACACTCCACTTATACCATACTCCTCGCATGCATCCGCATTTCATTTCATGAACTCGTTTACTGCTACTCACCCACTGTTCCTCTGGTAATTCGGGTATTTCCATTCACTGTTCTCCATTTCCGACTGCAGTCACTACAGTTTGCTCTAAACCCCGATTGCAGTCACTACAGTCATCCTAAACCCTGACTGCAATCACTACAGTCTATCCTAAACCCTATAACAGAGCTATTTTTTTTCCCTTAACCCTCACACGCAGAAGAACTCTCAGTTGGAATCTAAAACAGAGGATGGGAAAATTACTGAGAGCTGAGCTGGAAGGACCGAAATACTTGGAGGGTTATCCTCAAACTAAGGAATTGCTGAAGAAAGTCAGATGTCTATGATTCATCCAGAAGTTTAAAGGCCATAACAAGGAGGTGACCAAAGCTTTTGCGAGGTACTTTAATGGACAAACAGTGGAGATTGGAGACTTGAAATTCACAGTGACCGAGGCCACTATAGCAGCTGCCACGGGCCTACCTCAAGAAGGTGAAAAGTGGTTTAAAAATAGAAGTGTGGACGATCAAATATGGAGAACCATGCTACAAAACCAAGGTATGGATACCACCGTATTTACAAGAGGCATCCATGTTCATGTACTAAAAGAGGAATGGTCTAGTCTACTGTTAGTCATCCAGAAGTTTATCACGTGTGAAGGTCGTTTTGGCTCTATGTATATGTATCATGTTAGATTGACGATGAATTTAATAGACGGTCACACTCTTAATTTGCCTCATTTTCTGCTATTAAGTCTGAAAAAGATGAGTTTTACAGTTCAAAAACATGTAGGCAATATTGAACCTCATCTCTACCATCATGGGCTCATAAAAATTCTTATTTAGGACCAGTTAAAGAAAAATAAAGATACTTGGGAGCAATTTTTGACAAGAAACTACTTCCAAGAGTCGTCTGAGGCCTCTGGAAGTAGTCCACCAATAGTCCACCAAAGATTACAAAGAAAAGTAGGAGGAAACAAAAGAAAATTACAGTCCAAGACTCCCCTACAATAGAAATTCAAGAAACAGTCCAAAAAGAAGAAGAAGATAGAGCTAAAAGTAAGAAACAGAGAAAAGAAAAAGGCAAAAGAACCATCCAAGAAGTTTATCCATCCCCTGAGCAATCCATAGAAGAGGATTATCAACCTCTGTCAGAAAGATTAATAGATCTTCAAGCTACTGCCATAGCCAAGAAAAAGAAAAAAGGAAAACAGAGTGCACAAGAGAAGAGTACTAGTTCATACTTAAGAAGGAGCACTAGGCTAAAAGGGAAGGGGAATAAAACCAAAGAAAAACAGTCTCACTTTATTGATTTAGGTGAAGAGACACTTGAGAAATCTCCAGCTCAGCCAAGCACTGAATCAAATCCTCCACGTGAGGAAAGCCCTTTTCGGCCGGAAAGAGAGAGCAGTCTTCCTCCTCCACCAGATTTTGAGCCTAGTCCGAGAAAGACACCTGAGGTAGATCCTAATCAGCAAGAGACGTACAATTACCTGGAATCCTTAGAAAAATCAGCTGCAGGACCAAGTACCTCTCTGCCACTTGATGCACAAGTTCAGTCTTTGAAACAGGAAGTATTTGAGTTAGAAATCCTAAATAGGCATATCAAACAGGAAAATGAAGCACTCAAAGAGCAGAGTAAGGTAGACAAGATTGTCCATGATAACACTATGCTTCATTTAGGACTGTGGCAAAAGAAAAACAGAAAACTGAAGAAGAAGTGCAAAAAGTTAAGCAGAGCATTGATTAACCTCAAGTTCAAATGTCTTGTCAGGAAACCAAGGATGATGATGTTAGCATCAAAGAAGAAGAAAAGAGGGCTAGATGTCCTTGCAGAAGCCTCAGAACATGTGGATTATAGGGAAATAACTCAATTTTGGTTGCATGAGGACATGCAACACCTTCACAGTGGGGGTATGTTGAGCCTCAAACCTGCACCTTCCTATACACCCTCTCAGCTTTCTTTTTCCACTTATTTCATCCACCCAGCTGTTAAATCATTGCATTGTAGTTTAAAAAGAGATTTTTACATGGTTTTCTGACTATGCTTATGACTGTTGTTTGGTTTAGTTTTTGTTCATACAGCTGCGGAAACTTCTCAGTTTCCGCAGCCAGCACAGGTTTCCGCAGCTATTTTGTTAAAAGCTGTGCTACAGGTGTCCTATGAAGAAACGAGCTACATGGGCAAGCTACAGGTGACGGATACATGGAACGTGTCCCTTCAAATCAGCCAAATCATCCATAGAAGGTCATGCTCAACGAGGGTCAAAGGCAAAGCCAACCAAGGAGTTCAGTGGTGGCACGTCTCTGTTTTGGGCACGTGAACGTTTACGTGGCACAGTCCTCAGCCCACGAAGACACCGACACACCTGGAGATCATCACCGTAACCTGAATCCAACAGCCACCACTCCAAAGATTTAATAGACATGATGACAGTTATGCTAGATCTCGGCTGAAGGGATCTACGTGTCTTTGGCAACATAGTTAATAGCGTAGGATTCAGTTAGTTAGTTCAGCACTTTTTCATTATAAATAACGCATTGATGAACGCTGTGAAAAAACTTTTGGATATGTAATTTTTCGAACTGTTGTTGTTATCACCCCACTGTTTTATATATGTTGCTGCTTTAATACCTGAGAAGACTTTTCTGAGTTCATTCGTGTGACTACTCGTTGACTAGCTGAAGTGGCAGAGGGTCCCTGCGCGCTAAAGCCTTGTAAAGTTTTCATTTGGTTTTATTATGTTCTGCTTTCATAATCTTTAGCTTGTACATAACACGTTGTTTTGATGCTTCTTAATTCACTACTATTTATACTTTCACTTCTGCTTTCTTGTAGCTGTCAGCTGATCAATGTTTTTTTGCAGGTTTTCTTAGGCAGCCCGGGCAAATTTTCATCTTTTTGATAACTATTGACATATGAGATCATCTTGTCCTTCCTGCTAACTTTCATTTTCTGAAGTTTAATTCCAGCACTATCTTTTTCAAGTTGTGATTTGCTTATTTGTTTTTTTTCTGTTATTTAGATATCATACTGCTCATCATTTTATGGTTTCTTTCTATAGTCAAGTGACTCTATTAGTAAGAAATCAAAATATTACTTATTTTAGTGTGATTTAGTTATCATATTGCTTAAACTTATTCATGATTGCTTCCCACAAGGTAGATTGAGCTGAAGGGTAAAGGATCAGGAGAGCTGAAGTAGTGTGACTAGTTTCTGTTATGCAATTTAATTTCTTGCCATTTAGATATCATATTGCTTAAACTTATTCATGATTGCTTCCCACAAGGTAGATTGAGCTGAAGGGTAAAGGATCAGAAGAGTTGAAGTAGTGTGACTAGTTTCTTTTATGCAATTTAATTTCTTGCCATTTAGATATCATATTGCTTGACTTGTTCATGATTGCTTCCCACAAGGTAGATTGAGCTGAAGGGTAAAGGATCAGAAGAGTTAAAGTAGTGTGAATTAGTTGCTTTAAGTTCAATTTTTACTTTCTTTTCATTCAGCAGCAAGGATACTGGGCCATTGTCATTAGTTCACTGTTTTTCTTAAGAATTGATTTCATTACAGTTGTTTTAAAGCTTTCTTTTTGAGCACTTTTAAGTTTGAGAAAAATCATTGTAGAAATCACCATCACCATTATCATCCATACTTCATTTTCATTTTCACCATCACACATTAGGGAAAGATAAATCCAAAAACAAACTAAAAACTCAAAAACGACAAAAGATTAAGGAAATGGTTATCTAGTACATATAGTACACTTCACTTCGTCAGCTTACGAATCCCGGATTGACATTTTAAATAGCAATTTAGAACACACTAAATTGACCAAACACCTCCTTTACTACAGTGGTATTGCCCTCTTCTAAAGCCAACAATGACTCTAGCAAGGCAGTCAACTTCTCTGAAAATTTAGAACTTTTCTTGCAATCTTTTAGCAACCTGATTAAAGGTGGCATGGCGCCAGCTGCAAGAATAGGTAGCAAATTATCTGTATGTGTTGACAGGTTGTAGAGAGCCATCACTGCATCAACTTTCCCTTGAATGCTTCCAGATGTTAACACCTCTACTAAGAGAGGGATAGCCCCATAAACACCAATGATTGGCTTATTGATATCATATGCCGAAAGTGTTAATATAGCCGCAACAACAGACTCCCTTAAGTTGGCATTTTCTGACTACAGGAGTTCCACAAGGGTTGGAATTGCACTTGCTTTAACAATTCTGACCTTATTCCTAATAAAACAGTAATCATGGAAGATTAGTATCTGCTACGAAAATTAAATATGTTCACAAAACGAAAAGAGACACCAGATCATCTCCTAGTATCTATCAAATATCAATTTGCAGAGACAGCAAGTTCCTTCATTCAATTTTAAATGGGCAAACAAGGATGAAACTGTAGATAAGCTACCATGGCTTGTAGTCATGAAATAGCATAATTACTTCTGCTTTAACCAAGCCATGAAACCTATAGAAGACATTAGTGGGGCAAATAATGGGCTTTAACACGATTTATATCTGTTACCAGAAACAGGAAAACAATAAATGGTGCAGAGAAAAAGAACTGGATGAGAAACAGGGCAAGAGGGTTCCAGGGGATTAGAAAAATGAACCCCCTACCCACTGCTGCAAATTTTATGCATATAAAATTGTCCAATAATATACTAATGCAGTGTCAAACCAGGAACAAGATCAAGAAAGGAATTCAAGACATGTCTCATGGGCTTCAACATGATTTATATCTGTTACCAGAAATAGGAAATCAATAAATGGTGTGGAGAAGAGGAACTGGATGAGAAACAGGGCAAGAGGGTTCCAGGGGATTAGAAAAATGAACCCCCTACCCACTGGTGCAAATATTATGCATATAAAATTGTTCAGTAATATACTAATGCAGTGTCAAGCCAGGAACAGGATCAAGAACGGAATTCAGAACAAGTCTCATGGGCTTCAACACGACTTATATCTGTTACCAGAAACAGAAAAACAATAAATGGTGTGGAGAACAGGAACTGGATGAGAAGCAGGGCAAGAGGGTTCCAGTGGATAAGAAAAATGAACTCCCTACCCACTAATGGGTAGGAGTGCAAATATTATGCATATAAAATTGTTCAGTAATATACTAATGCAGTGTCAAGCCACGAACAGGATCAAGAACGAAATTCAAAACAGGTCACCATATCAAGTTTATGGTAGCATAGCTTTATACACCTCAAGCGATGATGTGTGGACACAAACATAAGTAAAGGGAAAAAATGAACCTGGGTGCAGAGATGGACTCTGAAGAGACTGGGGCGAGTATAAACTTTTGTGCAGATTCATACTCCAAAAGTATATAGAAACGAGGCGAATGATATGATATTAATTCATGATTGTGAAGAGCAGATAAAAGCATATATCTCACTACAAATTCTCATTAATTACTGGAGCGAGTATAAACTTTTGTGCAAATGCATACTCCAAAAGGAAACAAAAACGAGGCGAATGATATGATACTAATTCATGATTGTGAAAAGCAGATAAAAGCATAAATATCACTACAAAGTTTCATTAATTCAATTCAAATTCTAACTACAAGCCAATTCTCAGAGTTTCAAATATAAGCAAATAAGTTCATCCGTGCACTCAACATATGCCCTGATATATGAATGGAAGTTATTACCTTTCATTTCCAACTGCAAGGTTGAGAAGAGCCAACACAGCAGCTTCCTTGGCCTCCAAATTGGTCGATTTGAGCATGGATACAAGGGGAACAATCACACTTGCTGCAGCCAAATAAGCTCTGCTTTTAGCAGAAGTTTTGGTTAGCCTTCTGATCTCCTTGGCAGCCCTAATCCTCACATCAACATCCCCATTAGCTCCATATAAAAGAGACCACAGAGCTTCCTGCATGTTTTCCTTGCTTCTTCTATTATTAACCCAATCCTTGTCTGATCCATATTCAGCCTTCTGCTCTTCCTCGTCTGCCATCTCTACCAAATATTACACATAAACATGAACGAATATGCTAATGTCAGAGCTCTATTCACACATTTGACTCTCTGAAACACCATATAAAACACCTATGCCCTGTTTCTGCAAAACACCTGCGACCACAAGGACCTAGATTAATGTTTGGCCTTAAAACGATACTCAGAGACCCCACCTGTCATCACCAACAGTGAAAGCTCACCAACAGGGTCATTAGTTCACAATCAATCTGCATATCTATGTGTGGTGGATACAGGGCCTAACAATGACTACCACGTCAATGGGTGTGAGTGGAAGGGAAGGGAGCAAATGAATTATCAAACATGAGGACCCGATACACGGCCCTTGTGAATAGGAGTAGTCTACCTAGGCGGTAGAATGGCCCTGGTCAGTCAGAGCTGTCCAGAATGGCTATAGTCCAAAATGAAGCCTGAGGTTTCAACTTATTGAACTGATAGCCCATAGCTATCATTCCACAAACTTACTAGTGCCTAATCACATGACAGTGTGGTGTTGGTCAATTCAAACGACAAAACTAGTCACTCGTACAAATTGCCTTTGGTCTAGAATGCATAGTTCCACTCGTTGCCCTCGTTGATCTTGATTTGGTGATATTCACTCTTCAATTCTCTTTGCAAAGTATCTCATACCACTCAAATTATCCATTAGATTGTCCACTCTCGTTGGAAACTTATACTTGATTGTTGTTTTATTCAATGCTTTAGAGTTTGTACACATCTTACACTACCCATCTTTCTTCGATGTCATCAGACCTGATAACGTGCTCAGGCTCACAATCTCTCCATTAAAGCCCTTTGACAACAACTCACCAACTTGCTGATATAATTCCATGCTTTTCAATGTACTCATCTTGTGCAGTGCTTGATTTGGCAATGTCACACCTAGAATCAAGTCCATCTCATGTGCAGTCTTCCTCTTTGGTGGCAATCCATTTGGAAAGTCATTGGATTCTGTCTCTATACTCGTCGAACAACCCTTCACTTTTACAGGGATATTCTCAAGAAACCAAGGAATTTCAAGCAACAAGAGTTGGAAACTTATACTTGATTGTTGTTTTATCCAATGCTTTAGAGTTTGTACACATCTTACATTGCCCATCTTTCTTCGATGTCATCAGACTTGATAACATGCTCAGGCTCACAATCTCTCCATTAAATCCCTTTGATAACAACTCACCAATTTGCTGATATAATTCCATGCTTTTCAATGTACTCATCTTGTGCAGTGCTTGATTTGGCAATGTCACACCTAGAATCAAGTCCATCTCATGTGCAGTCTTCCTCTTTGGTGGCAATCCATTTGGAAAGTCATTGCATGCTGTCTCTATACTCGTCAAACAACCCTTCACTTTTGCAGGGATATTATCAAGCAACCAAGGAATTTCAAGCAACAAGAGTTCAAGCAACCAAGGAATTTGAATTATTTTCAGGGCAAAAACATCGCCTCTTTAGAGATTTGGATCTTGATAGTATAAGATATTTGTCAAATACTTTATAGTAGGTCCTTGGAACTTGTTTTAAACCATAAAGAGATGTAATCAACCTAAATACCAAATGATCCTCAACTTGTAACCTGGAACCCCTGTGTGTAGCGTACCAAGTGTTATCACTCAGGTTGTCCTTAAGCTCTGGAAAAGGATACGGCCGAGGTAACCACATACCAACTTTGGACTGCAGGTTCTAGCCAACCTGCAATCAGAGAGGGCTCTCTCTTTTAGATTTAGCTTTGTTGAAAGGATTTTAGGCTAGGTCTTGATTTCAAGGGTTTCGTTTTGTTTTTTGTGGGAAAATTGATGTTTTCAGACAGAGAGGCAAGGCATAGTCTGGAATTTTCAAACCATTGGGCGTGGAGTCGAGGAGGAGAACTGCTGGTGCATTCCTTTGGTCACAAGAGAGGGAAAATGGAGCAAGATAGTTGAGCATGAAACAATATTTCAGGTTTAAATGATGGGAAGAATGCTAAGTAATGAGAGGCAGTTAAGAATCTCTCAATCAGCTTAACAGAGGAAGTAACAGAGCGCTACCTAGGGGCAGTAAAGAATCCCTAGATAATTGGCAAACACAGGTGAATCGGGGTAAACATGAGCCAAGAGGAATTCATATTCATAACCAATTCATTCAGAGGAAAACATAAAGAAATAGCAGAAATTGAGCATAGAGAGTATTTAAACTAATTCTAGGCTATTCTTTCTTTCTGCTATTTAGATAGTGGGAAACAATAAAACAGAGGTAAGATGCACTTATTGCTTCAGGCTGCAACACAAGAATTCCATCTTCATATCTCCAAAAACATTCATTTACAATAGATAGTTTGCTCTCCAAGCTTTCAACAATCTTTGATTATAGAAAAAACCAGGTATACAATGCGAGTCTCTAGTGAAAATTCTCAATCAACCAACCCTTGAAACAATGTAGAGGGCGGTATATATAGGGCAAAACTATCTACAGAGTTCCTTTATTACATCTTTACCTAATCAGGTCTAAAAGAAAGACGATTACTTAACCTAATCCTATCCATAAATAAATGCAAAAAATATCTCGGGCTGCGCTCAGGGTCGCCGTATCAAAACTGAGTAAATGATGTTGTCCTTGGTGGCTTGCTGCAATGTTTTCTGAAATAAATGTGTATGGGTTTCTGCATCTCTGCTTTCTGTCTGTATTTAAAGCCTTAACTGTGATTTGAGGGCAAGGATGGGCTTACGCCTCTTGATTTGACTTTCTGGGGGGCTTCATCAATGTTCAGGTGCTTCGAGCCCCTAAAAAATCTTCAGCTGATACTCTTTGGCAATAAACCGATGTTGTTCTGACGTGCTGTGGGTCTTAATCATCATTTAATGGCCGTTTTTTGGCCTCTGCTTCCTTCAAAACTGTTTTATGCTCCTCTCGGCAAGCTTCGCGAAGAAAAATGGGTCTTTCGGCGCCTTTTGGGCTTCCTGGGGGCTGTAAAACGAAAAGATTCCCTGAAGATTCCCCATTCTAGCCCAAAAAATCTAGGCACAAATCGCTCATCAAAAACTGCCTCAGAATCTGATTCCGGGGCTCCGAAGTGCGATTTTTGCCCTTCGCGCCAAAAAAGTGCTGATGACGTCAGCATGACGTGACATTGTACGGTGGGTGACGTCAGCGATGACGTCAGCATGATGACGTGGCAGGATGGCATCAGCATAACATCATCATGTACGGATGGTGACGTGGCATGACACGTAGCAAGGGGCCACATAGGCAGATGACTCGACATGTGACTGGGCAGAGGGGGGTGACGTAAGCGGTGACTGTGCAGGGGGGTGACGTAAGCGGTGACGTCACCGGGCAGGAGGCGGTAAGTGGTTTTGTGGCGCACCACCTTTGGGGGGGGAGCGATTTTGTCAGAGGGGGCTCCGCCACAGCCCAGGAGCTGACGCATGGCGGGAGGTACGGCGGTAATACCGCCCATCTCCCGGACGCTAAAGCTCGGGCGTTTTGGAGATGGGACGGCCCGCCCACCATCGATCTGCGGGGCGGATGATCGGACGGCTGGCGGGAAGGACGAGGCGACGGCTGGTTAGGGCGGGGAATATGTGCAGAATATTCCCTTTTAAATATAGCACGCGGTGGGTTTAAAACTTAGGTTTATGTGGGTTATGGGGGTTATATGGGTTTAATGCGCGCGGGTCAATGTATTTGTGCACAAAACTTTGGTTTAGGGGCGAAAAAGGGGGTTTTTTGAGGGTTTAGGGCTAGGGGAGAGGTTATTAATCTGGCCAGGTGTCAGATTAATCCCTTTTAAGACACAGATGGGCTAAAAACAGCCCCGGATAGACCGTTTTTTCCCGGACTCATAAAAATATGGCTATATTGCCAGGGAGGGGATATTCACATAGGGGAATTTTATATACAAAGTTTTAGTAGGGGAAGGGGGAAGACTGATAGGGAATTATATAATACTGTTAGTAGTTAATATGACGGTGATCAGCAAGCGCTAAGGTCAGGGACCTTAGGCTATTTTGGGGAAAAGACCTTGAAAAGAAATAAAAATCCTTGAGTGAAGCAGATCTTCACCAAGGCAACTGATATGGATGATGATGAGATGGAGAGGAATCAAGCAGATCTTGACCTCTTTGGGAAATTAGTAAGTGACTTGGGGAATTTAGAAGAAGGGGGAGTTAGTGATGTTCACCTTTGAGCTCCTTTGCCTGAAAACTGCCTGCACTGTGATCTGTAAAGATAAAGCACTTTGTAACACAAAATTGATCATAAATTATCATTCTGAAACCACACAACTACCTACCCGGCCTACTCACCTAACATTTTTTCTTCTTTTTGGTTTGGGTGCACTTAGACTTGCAGACCCAGATTTACAATTTTTCTTTTGAATTTTTCCTATCTAAATCTACACTTATTTCTGCTAGGGCCCAGATTAAACAGTTGGGTCCCTATGATTCTCTACCTATCTACAGATCTGCCAAGATTAAACTGTTTGGACAGATATCACTCTATATTCTAAAACAGGAAATTGAAACCTAGGGAGACCAAGATTAAACAGTTTGGACCTCCCTTAAATGAAAACTCTTCAAAACTGGAACAACTCATCAAAAATGGAATCAGCAGTGGCATTTGGACCAAGCATACTTCATGGAACCTCGTGGAAATATGGAACACTGCAGCCTGCAAAGTATGACATATTTGGCATGTAAAAATGTCAATCATGAAAGATGACATCCTGTTGCAACAGGAGGCTAACACCAAGTACCCTTTCTACTCCATTGAGGTTACGAGTATCTTTCCAAGTACACACATAGTCTCCTTTTTATAAAGAGGAAGGGATGCATCTAAGCTCATGTCATTGCTTTTACATCAATACCTATAGCAGTCATGAAAACAAATTGAAGAGATATAATTCCATTCTCCATTATACCTGGTAGACTTCCCTGGTCAGTCAGAGCTGTCCAGAATGGCTACAATCCAAAATGAAGCCTAAGGTTTCAACTTATTGAACTGATAGCCCATAGCTATCATTCCAGTGCAAATACTCAGAGTGGATTTGTGTTTCATAAGTGGCTTAATATGAATTTGGGTCCTATAATGAGCATTTCATCTATATAAAGTGGTGATTGCTAAATGTGTTTTTTGCATAATAGTTTCCAGTATTAAAAATGTTGTAGTGTAAATGAACACAAATTATATTCTTTTTTTAATTATATATGATTGAAAAACATGTTGACTATTAGGAAATAGATAATTGTCTACTTGTTTAACATGAATTTATTGTTATTTATTTTTCAGGTTTTTGAAGTGTAAAAAATGGTGCAAAAGTGGCGTTTATGCATTGAAGTGTCTTGCTTTCCAAATCCAGGTCGAGCAGTTATTAAATTCGTCCTTTACAATATGGCAACAAATCATTTATTTCATGGAAAGAGAGAAGTGCTTGGAATGATGACAAACAATGAGGCATATTACATTGCCCTTGTTGAAGGGTTAAAAGAGGCAAAACAACATGATGTCAATGATATTGAAGTCTTCACCAACTCGGAGTTGATATGTAATCAGATGAAAGGCATCTATCGGGTTCGGAAGGACAATTTAAAACCTCTTCATAAGGAAGCAATAATTTGGAGTTGTCAATTTCAACATTTTACCATCAATCACTCTGTAGATACTGAAAAGATGTCCACTGATATAATTTCCAAAGCATTTTTAAGCACATATGTAGATGCCAAATATGACATAGGATCACCATCCACTGCAACAGAAATCATTGATCACCATCAATAGAAATCCCCATTGTGTGAATGGGTTGTTGTTATCATTTTTTTGGGGTCTATCATAGCATGGTTCTTTCACTAAAGAAGAACCTATTAATGTTTTATTTTTCCCCAACATGCAATGATTATGGTTTTTTGTATGGGAGACAAATTTATGGACAAATGTAATATATTCCATGTACATGGACAAATGTATTTTGAGAAAAGTAACGGGTTCATGATTTTGTGATTATCATCAATACATTATGATGTTGTTTGATCCTTCCAAACACCTTCTCAGATCTTTGTTTCTTGAGAGATATTGATATGCTATGTGATTTGTTCGTTGGTTGTTGATCAATGATGAAATGTTTCTTTACCTATGTGTCCTCCTCATCCAATAGATAATAGCATAATTGTCTACTTGGGGTGGGAAATCTAGAATGGTATGTCAATGAGGTTTATGCATGTTCCCTCTTCAATTTGTCTCATCTCTTATAGTGAAAATATAGACATCCTTGTTTTAGGCACTATTTCTATCCTTTAATTGTTGTTATCAATTTATAGGAAAAGTGCATGGTAGATGAGGTTTCCAGTTTTAGACTAGTGTGCATTAGTCTAGGAGTGAGGCTCTCTATTCTAGGAAACTTCTGAAAGCACCTTGGGCGCACTTTCCTAGAAGTGAATTAGGGTTGAATTAAGTTAATTAAGATGGTGCAATAGTAGTAGTGTCCCTCTACTTTTGTTTTTCATTCAATTTACGAAAGAGCGGATCCACTTTGTTTGGTTTTCTTTCCGGAGTTAATAAAGAAAACAAAGATGTTTTTCTAAGTTCTGTTGTTTTCTTTTGTTGTTCAAAACTTTTTGGTTAGCTTAAATGTTTTCAGATCTTGCATAAAGAAGCAGTACTGAAAGTTTCTTATAGCTTTTCAGTTTTCTAAGTGTTCTTAGTTGCAGGTTTGGTTAGTGTTTACCATGTACTGAAATTTAACTATCTTCAATCAATAGAAGCACTATCAATAGTACTTGCATGCATGATAAAAGGCATAATATCATAATTTCATGAAAAATGTAAGTCTTCTCAACCTTCCTCTAACTCTGATAAGATATGATGCGTACAATTGCATGATTTCATATTAAAAATCGTTGCTTCTTTTCAGATAGATATTTTGAGGATCAACTCTACCTAAAATTGGATTCAGTCTTAAGAGGAATGGCACAATCCTAATGTCCAAAGCTATTCTTGAAATTTCTATTGTATTCTTCAATTCATATTTAGCGTGTTCTACAAAGAAGAAGAGTAGCATACATTCCCTAATTATCATGCAGATGTAGAGCTAATGTTATACAGTTGAGCACTGCTCTATTACCGATCGTTTTGGAAGATAAGTGCTATTGTTAGAACTTCTATGCTTGGACAGTTTGGTATCACCTTCAACTATAAGAGAAAAAGAAGAATGGTAGCTTAATAATCAATGCCCAATGTCCTTCACTATTCTTCAGAAAAATCACAACTTTCTCCTCATCTTATTTCTGAGTTAATGGCTACGGTTAAGCTACTCTTGTAGGTCACTAAAAGGAATTAATTTGTGACATTTATCTCATGTCCCCTTAGGTTATTTTGAGCAATAGTTAGATCCAAGATTTGTTCAAACCGTGTTTGTAACAACTCTGATTAATTGAAGACATGTGGTTGGGTTTATTCAAGTGGTTTAATTGCTAAAAATTCCCTTGTAGGATATTCTCTGTAACTGAAACTTTCAGATTTAATATTCATAAATCAGCAAGATTCGATTCACAACTCCCTTATTGCTTTTCTTCTTTCCTACCCTCTTTTCTCACAAGGACAAGGCCCTGGTCAATCACATAAATAGATACCCTTGACTGCTGATTTCGAATACAACCTTTATAGTCATATTGAATATTGATATTACCTAACAAGACTAGAAAGCGTGAAGGACCTTCAACAGTACAAATCACAATTATATAGAAGGCAACAATCTTCAGGTGTAGAGGGACTAACATAAATAAAGTGTCTATTTAGTCAGCTCGGCGATGAATATAATTTGCCGGGGGATTTAAGGGAGGCTGATTCTAAGCCTGTCCTCTCCTATAGATCCTCACAACCTAAAATTGTATGAAGAAAATATTATGAAAGCACATGGAAATACTCACACAGAAAACAAGTTCTGTCAAAAGCTAAAACCAGAACCTTTTGATTAACTTTGAAGTATCAGGCTTTTACAAAATATAAATTTTTTTGGCCTGAAAGCCAACCCCTATTACATTGAAAATGATCAACTTTATAGAGAAATAAAGCTACTAGCTTTAAGGAATGAAATCCTAACAATAAACTAAAAATAAACAATCTCTCGCATGTTATAGGAAATCTGGAAATGATGAAATGGAATGCTTCAAATCTGAATTATATCCACAGTTGATTGTTGACCCAATGCCTTGAAATCTGATATATACTCCACAGTTGCTGATTCTTCTCCATAAAATCTGAGACATGAAGCTGTTCCCTGAAAATCTGTCAGATATCCTTTAAACAACACAAATTTTGCCACCTATCTGTTGTCACACAACACCTTTTTCTTTTACTAGGAGGAGTATTCTCCCTTGAGGAAGAGTAACTCAAATTAAATCTCGAGCATTTTGCTTGTCTTCAGCATCAGGTGGTTTTGAAACATGAACTACAAAATGAGTGCCCAAAGGAGCAGATTCAAAATACATAGAGGCGCCACTGGTTTGTGTGTCTAGCTTTCTACTGCTCCCCTCTGGCTCACATAGCTTTGCTTTTCACTTAATACATTCCAAAACACTGTTGGTTCATCCGCAGACTTTATCAAATCCTTTGACAGTCTATTACCCACTACAGCACTGTTTGTTCCTCTGCAGACTTTATCAAATCCTTTGACATTTATCTCATGTCCCATTAAGTTCTTTTGAGCAATAGTTAGATCCAATATTTGTTCATACCGTGTTTGTAACAACTCTGATTAATTGAAGACATGTTGTTGGGTTTATTCAAGTGGTTTAATTGCTAAAAATTCCCTTGTAGGATATTCTCTATAACTGAAACTTTCAGATTTAATATTCATAAATCAGCAAGATTCGATTCACAACTCCCTTATTGATTTTCTCTTTCCTACCCTCTTTTCTCACTCACAAGGACAAGGCCCCGGTCAATCACATAAATAGATACCCTTGACTGCTGATTTAGAAGATTCATTTGCAGATTTCAAGAATCTGTTCACTTCCATTCCTGCCCTTCCATACTGTATACACTGTCAATTGTTTGCTTAACCAATCCCCACAACCTAATCTGGCTTTGAATGCTCTTCTTAGTTGCTTGGTATGTCTCGTTAACCTTTCAAGGATTTATACTCACTGCAGACTACTTTTATTTACAAATTGGTTTTTGTTAAGTTGTCACCAGATTTCAGATCATTGAATGATTGCCCACAAGGATACTTCTGCAACCGTATATACATAGACCTCGGTATCTTCGAATTTTGCTTTGGTTATGCATGCTGGAATTGTGATTTTTCCTACAGACTCTATATCAGTTCATTGCCACGCATGGTATCACTGAAATATACTCCAATTCGATTTTCTGAGTGTATTAAACCCCAGTTATGTTCGACCATAGCTCCATCCTTTTACCCCTTATCAAGTAACATGAATAGTTTCTTAAACTCGAGATAGATTTACAGACATCTTAAAACATCTACTAGATCAGTGTAACATTATGATTAAAGCATGGATCACAGTGCATCATATATACCTTTTATTTATCCCCAAGACTATGATATGATGTGACTGAGAAAATAGAATAGAAACTATTTGCTTTTGATTATTAGAACTTACAGCCAAATTTTTCTTCCCTAAAATTGTTTTTTGTCATTTGTTTGTAGCATAAGTTATAAAGCCACTAATGCCCTAAACTCTGCATATGCAGTGCTTGTATACAGTGCTTGTATACTCTGCATATACAGTACTTGCATATACAGTGCTTGTATACATCAGTTCCTCATTTTCCGAAGAAGTTAGATAAAAATGTCATAGTGCACAATGAATCAGTGTCAAGTTAGTGGTTCAAGTCATTAATTGACAAGAGGATGGATCATTTATAGCACAAATGACAGGAGGAATGCATCAAAAGCATGGACAGCACCATGATTTCTTATGTAAAGGAGACAAATGTGTTGGTTGGTATGGACATATTTTTTATTTATGTACTTTATAAAACTACAAACTTGTATTTATGTAAGCATTGAAGGTTATAGAGTATGGACAGAATGCATAATGTATTGGTTGGTATGGATGCTCTGTGATATAGTACTTGTGTTTCCCTTGACATTGCCTGGATATCCACAACAATGTCCTCCATTACCATATCGTTCTCAGTCACAAAAAACCCTTCAATGGGGCGAAAATACTGGTTATGCATAAGAGGATTTCCAAAAGTGGGTACATCCTGTAAATATTCTCTCAAGTGGGGAGTACCCTAAATCCTCTTCTGCGCATGACATTTGATGACAGCCCCTGCTGTTGATGGCTCCCTTACTTTTCTTTTGCATTGCAGATATCAGGAAAGAATGCAATGAAGACAGAAACAGAAGATTTTATAAAATTCAAAGATGATGATAACGATGAAAACTATTAAATCACTCACAGATGGTAAGGAATGAACACACTATATCATTCAGGCACGACAATAACAATAACAATGTATGTTATATAAATGAAAAGAAACCAGAGAAGATGGTATTCCTAACTAAAGTCACGCCTGTTGTTCGTTAAACTCGTTTCAGAAACCAGAATTAGTTGTTCTAGAAACTAGACTTTAGCTGTTGTAGAATTTATGACCAGAAGAATTGACCGGCTAAGGTCCGGTTGTTCAATTCTAAAGTCAATTAAGGTATATCGCTGATTCTCCGGGTCAGCGATTATGCATTCCAATCTTGGTCAGGGTCTTTCATACAATTGCAACAGGGTTGTGATTATGCATTGCAGTGCGCAGGTGACAATTCGAATTGGAACCGAAATAAGGAGCTCCCCGGAACAATACACCGCGGCTGCAATAGCTCGTCCCCGATCGGAGTAGTCTGTCAGGGGATGTCAGGCCCCATTCCCTGCGATCCGAATCCGATTTTTTGTCAAGCCCTGACAGGGAATGTCAGGATTGCCAGGGGAGGGTGGCGGAGAAGCGGAGAAGGAGGGTGGCGGAGGGCGGAGACATTCCCGGTGGCTGGAGCTGGACGATTTTCCGGCCGGTGATGAGAAACGAGCCATTCTACCGCCTAGGTAGACTACTACTTAATGAAACACTTTCATCACTGAATACATACAGACCACCGAGTCTAAAATTCTAAAGAAGCTAATTATAAATCAGATGATGTTAATGACTTATTTTCTTTTCTAAATATGGATCATGTTGTATTATTTTCTCAATATAAATCACCAAGAATGAAATGAGTCAAAAAAAAATTACTCGAAAGAGAGGGAAAAAATGAAAAATTATAAAATAGTAAAAATTAAAAAATAGAGTAAAAAGTATAACATCAAGAAAATAAAATAAAAAAACCACTACTATAAGAAAAGAACCACTACTATAAGAAGGGCTAATTTCATCTTAACTACATATGCTAATTTTTTAGTTGTTTTAAATTAAAACAAAAGGACAAATAAATTGCTCTTAATTAAGGAAAACTAAACAATAAATATATTTTTGTCATCTCAATCATGTGGCTTCATTATTGAACTCAACCCCAATGGGAGGTAGAGGCAAAAGAGAGAAGGTGGTTGAGATAGTGGGAGGCAAGGAGGCTGAGGAAGTGAGGTCCCCACAACTTAGGTTATTGACTATGCAGCTACTAAGGGCTAAGTCTACCACTGTGCTGTCATGTGTGGCGATCTGAGTGCAACGAAAGAGTTCGGTACTGAAATGAGAACCGCAATTTGTTTCCCGCTCACCCTGCGAATGAGGTGAAGGAAAGGGCCAAAAAAAGATGCTATGTTCTTCAGTTTTATAAAGTGAAACTAATACCACCCGCAGCCACCACAGATCGACTGTTAAACAAAGGGAAGAAAGTGGGCATCAACAGGGTTTTCATAGTTTTTCTCAAGGTTTTCTTAAAAAACGTTCTATTTCATTACCCTCTAAACAATATTTTCTTGATATAGTGTCATCCGCTCTCTGTTAACAAGTTAAGGTTTCATTTTTCAATAATTTAGAAGCACAACCACCCAGATTTGACCCTATGACATCTCTGGTAAGAATAGTCTTTTGGTTACATTTGATTGTTTCCTTTAAAGAGGTTTTCTTGCTTACAGTCTCTTCAGGTTTATTATTAAAAAATAACTCAAGGGTTCTTTGGATTTACAGGTAAATTTTGTGTTTCTATGCTCAACATATTGCCATGTTCCAGTGGAAACAATTAAGAATGAACCTTACTCTATTAACATTGTTCATTTCCTAGGTTATAAATAATTTCTACCCGGTAAATACTACTTTATTTTCCGTTCACTGTTCTCTATTTTGGAGATGAAAATGCTATAGATTTGCTACAGGTTTACCAGATTAACAATCCAATCATATATTACACCAATCAAACTAGCACCAACCATGTAGCAAAAGGTAAGGTTCAGAATTTTTTAGTACGAAGGAGGTATTTCTCCCCTGAATTCATGTAGGGAAAGAGACAATAATGTGAGATTTTTTATCTTACCAATCCATTTCCATTACGGTCTATGCCAACTTTTATAATGCCTTATGCAGTGGATGTATTGAAAGGTGTATTTTTCACCTCCTTCCACCATCCCCTATGCTCTAAGCGGGGAGGAAAATTAGATATGATTGTTGCATTGTGAGCAACATAATTAATGTAGCAGTGGCTAGTGGGTCCAACTCTTCCTTTTGGTAAACCCTCTATTTTAATTGCTCATGGATCTGCTAAAACTACAACTATTTCCTACATGTTTATTATTTTTCTTTCTTATGTTGTTATAGCCTCCGCATCCTATCTACCATCCACCGTTTCCTATTACAGGTAAAGGTTTCATGATGTGTGGCATCAAACTAATACACATGATGTCAGGTTTAACTTCTATGGCAATGATTCATGTTTTTGTTCCTTGAATGAAAGAAAAACAAGGCTGAGGTATTAGCTTGCATTCATGTACGCAAACGATATAAAGTGTGGCACATTGAATGACCACATGGTAAAAAAAAAAAACACATGGAAATTCATAGAATATATTGCAGTGCCTTGGACTCATGTTTGTCTTGACAAGAATCTAACCCCTACTTGGTTTTTACAGGCGATCAGGACTTCGTGAATTTCCATAATAGTTAGTCATGCGACGGATAGACTCGACTGTTGCTCCAAAAATTAAATTATAGCGGATGAAAGTAGTATGACATACCAGAAATATACACTCTCTCCATAATTAGGATGGTGGTGATAAGGACTCTGCTAAAACATTCCAATGGCCTTCTAGTGTCTTCGCCTTTAACGCGATTAGTGCTCGTCTCACTTTGTCGTCCCATTGTAAAACCATTATTGGGTTTCCTTCCGAAAGTTACTGGCAGTAAGGTGACAAGACTACCTATATAAGGTTATCTTTCAAGACAACCACATCTATGATCTTCAATCCTGCGTGGAGGCAACTTTTAACTAAGTCGTGGCCCCTTGCTTCTGCAATTATATTTTGTTATGAACCACGATATTTCAAAATTTCGTTGTGTGGAGCGCACTAAGTTCATTGTGTGGAGCTCCACACTTCTGCACAATATTAATGTACGACTCTACACAATATTAATGTATATCCCAATAGAGTTTTAA
Source organism: Pinus tabuliformis (assembly GCA_031772625.1). Lineage (NCBI taxonomy): Eukaryota > Viridiplantae > Streptophyta > Pinopsida > Pinales > Pinaceae > Pinus > Pinus tabuliformis. The sequence goes on from CM062813.1 coordinate 482,395,290, forward strand.
AGGGAATCATAATGAAACAATATTTTGTATGTATATATTATTGTTGTGGGAGATCTAAAATCACATCTGCCTTGTTCAATAAAATGTTTGCATGGATTACAAGCACACAAATGAATATAAAAGGAAAAAAGATGATAAAAAAATAGGAGCCAAATCTACAAGCAAATTCTTGAATTCAGATATCTTGAAAAATCGTTACATATGTTTGATGAGGACAGAGAGCCACGCTTGTTTGTTTTAAGAAAATTTGCTTCAAATTCTTGTAAACATGCGGAAATTTAACTGCATTATGCATCACATGCGACAATTAGACCACATTGGAGCTTGAAATTTCGTAAAGATCACTGATTTGGAAAAATTTCATAGCAGCATGACAACTCGAAAATAGACTTGGCAAAAATTTAACCTCGTTAATTCTCCTCCTTCATTAGCCCACCACCCCTATACCTGGCATTTAGAATTATATTTATAAAAAACACATATTCAGAACATCCTCCCACAAAATGATAAAAATCTAAAGCTCTTCACCTTAGAATACCGATTCTGCAAAGTGTGGGTCTCACAAAAGCATAAAGTTGTATATATACCAACAAGGACGAGCAACGAGGATTGTGGTCTGCAAAGGGCTATCCATGTTTGCTTGGGCAAATAAACTGGGCCAAAGCCTCGTGATTTCCTAGGACAAGACCTTCACACGTCCCACCCTTCCAAATATGTCGTCCTTTCAATGTATTTTAATAAATTTGTTAAATCTCATTTTAAAATTCATTGTAGCATTTTTTCTTAGTGCAAGGAAGATAGATCGATAACATGACACAATTCTTCGTGCGAGAAAGGAGGTGACAAATACAAAATATAAATTTGATCTGCATTATATTGGCGTCTCCCTTTGTATTAAGTCGTAACAAACTATTCACCTCATATATTCCATTATGGATTTAGTATGCAACTTCGCATCTTGTTAATTTATGAACTTTTCCCCTTTGCAGTTGAAAAAGATCTTCAAAGTCAACTTTAACCGACCATGAGACCAAGATCACACTATCCGCTCAAACATTTTAAAGGTTTGTTGGGTCAATTTGTTTTACGCTATAGGTTTTGAAACCTTATCGGATGATTTATTTATTTATTTTTGTGTAAATATCACAAAAAATATTACATATGGTTACAAAAGGGGTCTATCATTTCCAGAGAGAGTAGAGAAATGCAGGCCTGTCAAAACAAAACACTGCTTACAAAGGCTGTAAGGAACAAGAAACGTTTTGTGTATAGACTACCATAATTGAACCTTGGTCAAACATAGGTCGAAACAGATAACGACCAACCACACAGAGCTCCCAAACATAACTAAAGCAAACACGAACAAAGAAGGCCTCTGAATGGCTCGCCGCCTTATACATTCAACAAACATAGGAAAAGCAAAACCAAACAGCAGAGGACAAACTGGAATCTGCAGTAGAAAACCGCCTCCTCGGAAACCTACTGGTCGATTTTTGCTACTTCAGGAGGTACAACAACACTCGGACCAGCTCCATTATCTCCCTTGGGAGCACTGCAGGATTTGTGGCATTTGATGGTGGTGGTTATGGAGTCGTCCTTAGGGATATCAATTGAAACATTAAGCCCTTGACGAATAGACATCTTGAAGTGCCGAATGAAAGCTCCCAGGCTCGCATTCTCAATTCCTCCATGAGGGAGTTTATGGTAATTTCCAGTTTGTCCAACCTCGCTAAATTCTTGGCCAAGGCGAGGGAGTTCGCTTGGTAGGCATCCTTTAGAGCTGCTCCTTGCATGCTCAGGGCTTTAGCTAGCATTGTTTTCATTCGCCAAGCCTCACTCTGTGTTCTCAGGAACTGGGTGGCTCTGGTTGCTGGGGTGCCCGGGTACGAGAGCCAATCAACCTCCTCACTGATAATGTTAATGTCCATCCCTTCATGGGCTTTGTTCACCTCGACTTGGAGTTCTTCAATATATTGTTTAACTTTCTTGGAGACAAAGGTCTCGTAATTCTCTTGGGCTCTTTTTAATTCTCTGGTTGCTCTCGCGCTTCGGGTGTTGCTCTTCACCATAATACTCTTGCAAGTTCCGGCAATTGATAATCGGGTTCTTATACACAACACAGTATACACAGGGCTGAGCTATGAGAAATAACAAAGGCAGGTGAAATCTATCCCGGTGGTTTGTGTATTAATAGTGAAGGATGCAGTGTGAGGGTCCGCAATCATAACCGATGCCTCTGTCTTTTCCATGTTTCCGTCAGTCTGAATCCCCAACAGGTGACTGACGACCTTCTTATTATTACAATTGATTACATTGGGAATGCCATGCTTGTCACTAAAGAAACGAGGCCACGTGTCCTTTGATCCATGATAGGTGAGCTGACCTCTATCCCTGTGGTAGATCTTCCACCTTTCTCGATGCGAGCCATAGGACTCCCACCCGTGGTGCCATTTCCAGGCATTATGGATTAGGGAGTGAACATTTATAGCTAACCACATAATTCATTGATGAATGGTGCCATGTATGTCGTCCTTCTCTCCTGACACGCCTGTGAGGTCTTGCCTTGAGATTTGTAGGCATTTGTCCCGAAGATTGGCACAAGCGATGTCCTGCCAACAGGTGTCAATGTTATCATTCCGATGGTCGACCGCGTGGTTTGCTAGGCTATCCGCCACTGCGCCTAATTTCATGTAGAACGATCCCATTGAGAGCGGAGAGATGTTTGGGTATGAGCTTGGTGACCATGGCTAGGCGTCAGTGCTTTGTTACCTTCTCAGACCGCGAACCAGTTTGTAATTTCCTCGTTGCATTGATGGCTAAGAGCGAGTCTCCTTCCATAATTGTTGCCCCTTTCCCCCAAACAAATTAGGATTTGCAAAACTTGCTCCAAAGTTGCAAATTCTACCTCGTTGTTGGTGGCTTCCCCCAGAGAATTACTATACATGTGAAGAATTTCTCCTTTGTATTGCATACTACACCTCCAAGGCTAGCAGGGCCAGGGTTGCCCCGAGGGGCTCCATCAAAATTTAATTTGTGAAATCCCGGTTGAGGAGGTTGCCAGAAGAGCAGAGAAGAAGTGGGATGAGGTTGGTGCGCTGAAAAATTCGGGTCAGCTGCAGCTATTATCCCAAAAAACTGCAAAATTCGTCTGTCATTTGCGGATGGCTTATTTGCTTGTTCTTCTTTACACCTAGTAAGAGTAGTTTCACGCATATTTTGCATGATATTTGTCTTAATAGTATCTAGTTGCCTGGAATCCTTTTGAAAAAATCTTCCGTTTCTCTCTTTCCATGTGGACCAGACTATAAAACAAGGGCCTATCTTCCATAGGATGTTTATAGTGTTGCAGCTGGAATATTTGGTTCACCAGTTGGCTATGCTATCTTGTATGGATTCTCTGTTCCTGTCTGTTTGTTTAAATACTTCCTCCATCCAAACCCATAGTTTATTGGTCCATTCGCAATTGTTGAGGAGATGATTCATCGATTCCTCTTCTTTTTCACAGGGGGGCAACGGGAGGGACCAATGAAGCCTTTTTTGCACAGGTTCTCCCAAGTGAGGATCTTACGATGCATTAAGAGCCATAAGAAAGTTTTTATCTTCGGCCAGATGGTGGTGTCCTAGACATTATTGTGCCAATTCACTTTCTCTTCCTAATCCCTATGTTCTAAATAAAGTCTGGCTTCTTTTGGGTTGAAGGTGCCTCCATCAAGTTTACCCCAACTCAGTTGATCTTCATCCTGAGAGTAACAGATCTTCCTTTTATCCAGACAAGAGTGCAAGGATAAGAGAAGGTTATCCATTCCATCTACCTATGGTGTAGTGTTAGGGTCCCAATGTCTCCAGTGCTGGTCCACTATACTGTCTTTCCAGTATTAGTTCACTGTGAGTTTTCCTTGTTCCTGGTACCTGTGCTGTAGGGGAAAATAGTGAGGACTTTCAAGCTTGGGAAGTTGTTGCCAAGCATCTTCCCAAAAGAGAGTTGTGTTACCATTGCGTATTTCCCAGAAGCAGTGATGTTGTATGATGTTTCGATTGGCCTTTGCCAAGTTCCAAATGGGGGATCCGGCTGGAGGGTCGGTCATTCGAATGAGATCCTGAGGGCTCCAGTTTTCAGCATACCTGGCTTTCCATAGCCTGGCCCAGGGTGTCTGTGGTTCTTTAACCCATCTCCACCAGAGTTTGGTCCCACAAGCTTTGTTTATTGTGTCCGGGTCTTGAAGTCCCAAACCACCCAGGATCTTGAGTTTACAGAGTTTTTCCCACGCTACTAGAGCGCATTTTTGTTTATCAGATTTTCCAAACCATAGGAAGGTTCTTTGAATGTTTCTAATCTTTTGGAGAACTCCTCTAGGAGCCAGAAGGATGGAAAGCATATACTGAGGGATGGCTTGTAGGACAACCTTAGTTAGGACAAGCCGCACAACGAAGTTAAGGACCCTATTAGTCCAGTGTTTACTCCGATCCTCGAGGTTAGAAAGAAGTTTCTCCCAGTGGATCTTTTGCCAGGGTTTATCAATTAGAGGGATTCCTAGATACTTAGAGGGAAGGCTTTGCCTTCTGAACCCAAGGATAGAAGTAAGATTTTTCTGGATCACTAAGTGAGTATTGAAAAAGAAAATGGAGGATTTGTCCAAATTAAGGTCCATGCCTGTTGCTTGACTGAAGAGATTAAGAATAGCTTTGAAACCTTGGGCTTCCTGAATCGTTGGAGTACCATGGAGCATGGTGTCGTCCATAAATTGTTGATGAGTAGTGGCTGGGCAGGGTGGCAGGGGTTGGAGGCCCTGGATAAAGTTTCTCTCCTTTGCAGTTTTGATGATGCGACTCAGGCCTTCCATCAAAATGACAAAAAGAAAAGGGGAAATGGGATCCCCTTGACAGATGCCTCTAAAGGGCGCAAAGGGGAAGGTGGGATCTCCATTGATCAGGATAGAAAAGTTGGGGGATTTGATTAGGGCTAGAATCCAGTTGATCCATCGTTGAGCAATTCCGAAGGCTTCCAGAATGGCTTCCAGATACCTCCAACTAACCTTATCATAGGCTTTCGAGAGGTCCAACTGAATGATCATACCTGCTTTTTTCTGGGATTGAAGAGTGTGAACCATTTCCTGTGCTAACAGGACATTATCCATGATCTGTCTGCCCTCCACATAGCCAGATTGCTCCTCTGAGATTATCAAAGGAAGAATTGGCTTCAGTCTGTTGGCCATTACTTTGGAGATAATCTTATAAATAACATTGCATAGAGCGATTGGCCGAAATTTTGAAGGGGTACTTGCTGCCTCCTCTTTGGGAATAAGGGCGATGAAGGTAGAATTAAGGGATTTGAGGATGGATGAAGATTTTCGGGAATCTTCCACCACCTCCCACACTTCCATTCGCACAATTTCCCAACAAGCTTTATAAAAATCAATGGTGAAACCATTCGGTCCTGGTGCCTTTCCATTAGGCATCTCTTTCACTGCTTCTTCCACCTCCTCCATGGTAATAGGGTGGTCTAAGGATTTATTCTGATCTTCAGTTATTAACCTTGGTATGGAGGTCATGACTTCCCTGATAGCCTCTTCCCTATCAGTGTTTGGTTCTGTTGCTATGTGGCTAAAGTGATTAGTGAGGAGGGAGGAAATATCTTGATGAGAGTGGAGGGGAGTGCCTTTTTCATCCTTCAGTCAGGTGCTTTTGTTAGCGCACCTGTAATCTATAACCGAACGATGGAAGAACTTGGTGTTTTCCCCCTTCTTTGAGCCATTGAATGCGAGACTTTTGTCTCCAAAGTATTTCCTCCTGCTGGCATCTTTCATTCCATTTCTGCATAAGGATTTTCTCTGTGCTAATGGAATCCTGGGTGATGTCCCCTTTGAACCATTCTATGTGGATTTGTGCCATCTATTCCTCCAAGGCATGTTTGTCTTTGAAGATGTTCCCGAAGACCTCTTGGTTCTAGGACCTAAGCTGAGCTTTGAGGTGCTTTAATCTAGCTTGGAACCGTACATTTTGGTGCCTCTGGTGTCCAGCGGCTCGTGCCACCAGTGTTTGATTTTAGAAATGAATTCCGGATGGCTTAACCAAAATATTTCAAACCTGAAAGGTTTGTTTTTCATAGTGCCAAGGATGGCTGCGTCCATGTTGATGGGCCAATGATTAGAGCCTCCACAAGATATGATTTCCGATTCTATAGTGACCCCCTCAAGGAGGGTGGCTTCTGCTATAAGAAAATGGTCAAGTCTGGAGGCAATCTGCCTGTCTCCTCCTCTTTTGTTATTCCAGGTATATAACCCATTTTTGGGGAGGATATCCACAAGATTTGTTGTTCTGATGAAGCTATTGAATGCCTCTGCATCTCGATTTAGCATTCTTACCCCTCCTTTCTTTTCTGTCAGCGAGGTTATCATGTTAAAATCTCCTCCATAGATAGCTTTAGCCGTGGGATGTCTGCGCTGCATTTTGGAGAGGCGATCTAGCATCATCAGTTTATCCTCTAGTCTTTGGGGGCTATAAATATTAGTACACAAGTATGTATTGGAATCCCCTATGATTTGCATTTCCAGGGAGATGTATGATCTGGAAGCCTCTGCATTTATAATATGGAGGGCGTGGGGATTCCAGAGAGTGGCCAGGCCTCCCTCCATTCCATTCCCTTCCACTTCCATGTATTCCATTCTTTTTCCTAAATTTCTGCTTATCCCTTTCATTTTCTGGCTGGAGCACTTGGTTTCTTGCAAAAAAATCATGTCAGGATTTTCATTTTTGACTTTCTTTCTCAGAAGTCTTTGTTTCCTTTGGCTGTTTAGCCCTCTAGCATTCCATGAAAGAATCTTCATAATTAACAGGGTTTTTAAGAGGAAAGCGTGAAAGCCTCAAGGGCTTTCATCTTACCTGAGTTGGCTTCATTGTTTGTTCTTCGTACTCTCTTCTTCTTGTGTTTGACATTGGTATTCGTTTGATGTAATCCTAGGGCCTTAATGCCCAGACCCTTTGTGGTGCCAAAGCCTCCTTTCTGCACTTTTAGTTCTCCATCTTGCCTTGCTAGGAAGAGAAAATTTACTCAGGCTACTTCCTCCTCTGGGATATGTTCCATTCTTTTTTGCCATTGCTCTACCATGGTGTTGAGATCCATGCCCTCCCTCTCTAGTATATCACTGAGTTCCATATCCTTTGTTCCTATTTCATTGACTATCATTTCTGCATCACCTTCTAAGTCTTTTGTCAACTCCTGAGATTGTATGGTTTCATTTGTCGGATTTGGATTAGGATCTTGGGCTTCCTGTGTGGGAGCATTCTAGATTTCATGCATTAGGTCTGGTGCTTGGGGGGCTTCGGCTGCCACCTTTTTGGACCCAAGAACTTCAAAGACATTAACTATGCCTTTGACGGAGGTGCTTGTTTTGGGTTGGTGTTTCCTATTGGCCCGTTCTCTCCCATTTGGACGGGTGAAACCTTCCTGATTCTTGCCTGTGTTTTCTTTGGCTTTCTCATTTAGCTTATTCATTGGGCATTCCCTAAACAAGTGTCCATGTTCATGGCACTTCCGACATTGAAAGGGGATTTGTTCATAATCAATGGCTTGAAAGAAGACTTCATCTCTAAATTCTAACCATAGACCTTCATGTAGTGCACCTGAAACATCCATTTCAACACATATTCTTGCACAGGATGTGTACCTTTTTTGCAGGGTGGCCTTCGAGGCTTTGATGAAGGTTCCCAGTTTGTTGCCTATTTTTTCCAGTGCTGCAGGTCTCCAGTAATCAATGGGAGAGAGAATAGGCGAATCCAAACAGGTACATGCGTGAAAGTCTCTTGTTCTGGTGTAAAGTTGGGTTTCTAGGGTCTCGTATATAGGCTTGCTGAGGCATAAAAATACGGTCCTCCATCAAAAATGCGATCCCTATCTTCCAGGTTCATAAGGACTACAGTAAAGAATCCTTTTGCTCCCACATGTAACCTGACATCCCCTTTTGGCTTCCACTGTTGTTTGATCCAGAAGCAGAGGGCTTTTTCCGTAGGCCAGAAGCCCATGAACTTATAGATCACCGCATGTATTGACATATGGTCTCTGTAAGCTTGCATTTCAGGGTCGGTAATTACAACCCACAGACTCTCTGTCGTTTTGGGCTTGCAGTGCCCCAGGTCCTCCTGTTTTCTGGTCGTTGTGGCAGATCCCTCCAGATCTATGTCGTACTGGGGCAGGGCCTCAGTTTCCACAGTTTTTTTGTTTCTTCCTTCTGCTTCTTGTGGTATCTGCTCGGGATTGGGGTTCCCATTGTCTTTTCCTTCCAGAATCTTGATTTCATTGATTCGTTTTTTACTTTGGGTTTCCTTGGTTTTCCCACCCACCTTTTTCTTCTTGCTTAGCTCATCCTTTCCTGCATTTTCAGAGCCAAAGATCTGCACCCCTTCCAGTGGGGCCTTTCCTTTATCCATCATTACTTGCTTGTATGAAGGGGCCCCATTGGACCCCGCTCACCTCATCTGTTGGGCCAAGGCAAGCTCGCGCCTCCGGAGCTCTGCGAACAGGGCACTGCCCTCCGCCAGAGTTTGTGGCAGTGATTTGAATGCCGATCAGAACCTTAGTTCAGGTCACTCAGAGCTGCATTTTCTAAGGATATCCTTGCTCATAACACTTATCGGATGATTATTGGAAACACAAATTTACAATTCTTGTGTAAAAAGGAGGTTTCCCCACTATTTTGGATTTCGAATTATGCCTATGCTCCACCGTACTCAAACTAGCAATCTTTACCCCACACCATATACTGACATTTAATGCTTCATGGAAACCATTATGACATTTTCCCATAAAAACCCATGAATCCCATGGTTGTGCCTTCACTTATTGACATCTTAAGTGGACATGCTACTATCTAGGATTAGAAATTTTTCACTTCAAGAAAATGTCAACCCTTATGCTAATGCCCACTTTATATACTGCGATATTGGAAGAGAAAATCTATGTTCACGCTCGTATAAAACTTTGGTCAAAGAAAGCACTATCAATTTATGATTTTTATTAAGGGAAAAAATTTTCATTATGCAAAAGAAGTTCATTGTGTGGAGCTTTGCACTAAGTTCATTGTGTAGAGCTCTATTATTCCGCACAATATTAATATACGATTCCCCACAATATTATTGTATATCTCAATACAGTTTTAAATGTAATCACGTTGAAACAATATGTGGTATGTATATATTGTTGTTACGGGAGATCTAAAATGGCATCTTCCTTGTCCAATAAAATATTTGCATGGTTAAAAGCACACAAATGCATATAAAAGGAAAAAAGATAATAAAAAAATAGGAGTCAAATCTACTAGCAAGTTCTTGAATTTTGGTTGGGCTGATAGAAAACTTGGATCACCATGGAAAAATAAGAAATGCCTATGGTTGAATGGGTTTAAATGTACGTCCTAGCTGAAACAAAATGAGTTATGGTTCCATGTGTGCATCAATTAGTCTACCAAGTCTCACCTGCCCACTAACAGATGATTGAGATGAAAAACGCGAAAAGGAAGTAGCGTGTTTCCTGTATTGGCATTCCATCAGCTGACCCCCTTTGATTCATTTGGGACCGATTTGATATGCTAGATTTCTCACAAAACTTGTGAAACTAGCTTAAGTGGAGGGAGATGATTCATAGCTCTCAATCAATAATCTCTCATCTAGTTAGCTATGTTATATTTGGTGAGTTATTCTATATCAGTGTGTCATTGATGTTAATAGATATGAAATTAGTATATTTGACTCAGATGCTACTTCAATCATTGGGGAAACTGCCTTGACCTATGTTGTTGATGGCGAAACAATGGGAACTCAAACAATTGGAACTTTAACTAAAATGCGCTCAGCCACTGATGGATTTGGATATAATGTTTTCACTCAAGCAACTAGATCTATGAATGCTTACTTTTTCTAACTACCTTTGTGTATTGTGATTTAAATATTTCTTTCTCTTTATCTTTCCTTGGAAGGAATGCATGCTTAACTATTTTCTCTATCTCCAGTGGCAACTTCAACCCATTTGACTAGCACATTTACTAGTTCAACTAGTTTCAGATCTTTTAGTAGAGGATCAAACAATTTAAGATCAAGATTTAGATTCAGACTCAAAGGATTGAAGAAGAAGGAAGGCTCGCATTGTAGATTTAGGTATGTAGTAGAGAAGGAAACACACAAATTACTCGAGATTATGTTGAGCGACTCGCCTAGGTCGTGAAGATCATATTACCATTTGTTTTGATCTTGATTCGTCAAGGTGCTATTGTATTTCCATATGTGAAGCAAGTTTATTCTTGACTTGATCTAGATATTTTCACTTCAAAGAAGCATACAGAATCACATTTTAAAGAGCATGTAACCATAAGATGCACATACATAAATGTAGTGGAAATAAACAACAACCATGATAAGCAAAGACACAACATGTTGATAATGAAGTTCACCCAGTGTGGGGTACGTCTCGGGGCTCTAGCCAATGTGGGGAGGCCTCTTTCATTAATCTTCAGCAAAAATCAAATTACATGCATGTACAAAAGGCACAATATACCTCCACATCTGGGTATGGCCTGAAAATAGACACCTCTAATGAATAAATGGACTACACCATTGAATTCTTGGCGAAAAATCGTGAAAATGATTGTATACTCGACTCCTTTCTACTTCGGTCAAAATCTGGACCTTTAGAAATCACAAAGATTCCTTGTCAATGGTTGACTAGAATTATTATACTCAAATGACAAATATGTCTTCACCACTGTGCTCCTTACGAAAAAGAGAGTAAAATGAGTATAAAATTTGGCCTAGTTCTAAAACTATCAAAATTTGGCCATTCAAGAATCTTTTAGATTCCTCATGATTCCACAAATATTCCTCTCTGCATGTTGACTCAAAATCTGCTGCTCATATGACAAATCTGACTTCACCACTACACTCTTTGTGAAAGATTAATTAAAATGAGTATAAAGTTGGTTTGGCTCTGAAACTGTCAAAATTTGGCCCTTACAGAATCTTTTAGATTCCTCATGATTCCACAAATATTTCTCTCTATAAGTTGACTGAAGATCTATTGCTCAGATTACAAATATGACTTCACCACTGCGCTCCTTGCGAAAAACTAAGTAAAATGAGTATAAAGTTGGCGTGGTTATGAAATTGTCAAAATTTGACCCTTAGGGAATCTTTTAGATTCCTCATGATTCCACAAAGATTCTTATCTACAAGTTGACTGAATATTTTCTACTCATATGAAAAATATGAATTCATCATTGTGCTCCTTATGGAAAACTAAGTAAAATGAGTATAAAGTCGGTCTGGTTCTGAAACTGTAAAAATTTGAACATTAGGGAATCTTTTAGATTCTTTGCATATTCCCCTATGTCACAGTTCCGCTCCTCAGTTTTTATGCCCACTCAGGGTTCCACCTCTGCATTGGGTTCCATGCCCCTGTTCCCTTGTGCCAGATGTGAGTTTAAAAAAAAATGTGGCATTAATTTTTAAGCCTGCCTTCTTGGCAGAATGGTTGGTAGTGTTAATTTGTTGGGTCGTTGGCCAATTTTATTTATTTTTGGTTAATTTTTTTTTTTTTTTTTTAAATATGGACAAAATTAGTTGGCCGAAATTTTGGGGTCACCAGAAAAATTAAGTAGGTGAAAATTTTGCTAGTTCCAGCCACCGTAAATCGTCCCCACAAAGTGCCAAATTGTTGCCTCATTAATTTTAGCCAAATTTAGTGAGGCTTCACAATTTAGTTGGCGCTCGACTAAATTTAGCCAAGGGGCTGAATTTACCAAAAATTGAATGGCGATAACTTTTTCATATGATGTGAAATTGAGGTGTCATTTGCGTCATTGGAAAGATTGGGATGATATTTTTGATTTGATCCCGGTTTCATGGTAATCCAAACAATTTGATTTTTTATCCTTTCGTGAGCCCTTTTTGATCGCTGAGTGTTTCAAGAGCCACCTGGATCATTCCTCCCTACTCAGGAGATTTTGGTCCTCCAAAAGCATGAACATAGTACTTAATTTGTTGTGTTCCCTTATCTGCACAACAAGTTCTCTCACAGACCACACTTCTTTCTCTTTCACCATTGTTCTTCGGAGCTATAAGTGATGAGTCGACACCTGCATCCTCTACAAACCTGTCATACAATCTTTGCAAACTACATGTTCAATTACATGACCCAAGCATCTGTATACTTTCCAAGAGTTTATACAACACATTCTTTGGTCAAGTGTACATCATAATAGAAACAAATACCTCAACTATCAATAAAAAGAGGTCAAAAAATCATTATTTTTCTTTCATAAGTGATGGAATACACATCATCACTTTTACAATAATTTCGAAACATATGATTTACAATAATACCATAAGCTACTATATCTAATAAAACCATCTCTCACTCAACAAAGTGAATGGGTCATCTCCCTGTGGTTGATTCGCTTGTTGAACATCTTCACCAGTTGGTTTCTTCATAGGTTCTTTCTGGGCATGGAGTCTATGACATATGGCTCTCTCGTGTCCATCCTCGTTGTGGTAACTACAATGATTCTTCCTCCTCCAAACTTTCTGGATCGTCTTGGAATGCTTATTCCTGGTGCACTTCCAAATTGGATCATTATATTGTTTATCATCCATCTCGATGCATATTGAGTGGAAAAAGTGGACGAATCAGCTCACGGGACCATTTTTTTTACAGGACCTAGTTTGGCGAAAGAGGGCCTGAAACCTTCTGGGAGCATTTTGAGGCATCAAATGATGATTTTTGGTGGTAAAACTTTACCTCTTTCGTTCTGCACTTTTTCATGCTGTTCTGCACACAGAGAACTTTCCAATGTCGCAAGAATCATGTCAATTGGAGTCCATATGCAAAAGTTATGCCACTCAGAAGTTGACCTTCCTATTTTCACACATATAGTTCAGGAGGATGTTGTGTCAGCCCCCATTATTCATGGAAAAGGGGCTAGCCACGTTTTTTTAACGTAAAAGACTCTACAATAGTCTATTTTGTAACTCTATTTAAGAGTTTATGTAGTCAAACTTAACCACTAGTAGGTTATTGAGCTATGTTATAACCAAGCCACTAGGAGGAAAAGGCATTCCATTCTTTCAAGAGAATTTTGTTCCATAGTTGTGAAAAGATAACCAGGAGAGATAGGAGGTAGAGCACACAGAGAGGATCTGTGCACTGTAGTAGCCCACGAGCCACAAACATCACTTCTTTGTATCGGAAACCATATTTCAAGAGTGAGAAAGAGAGTGAAGCGGCCTCACCTTCAAGCTGGTTTTTCTTCCTAAAGGGTTTCCTAGAGAGCATATCTTATGTATTATGTGTGTGTGAGCTTATTTTTTTGTTCTCTACTTTTCGACGTGATTTACTTTTACATGCATGAACTAATTATAGTTATTTTTACATATTTAGAAATTAAATAAAACTGTAATAATGTAGAATATCATATTTTTAATATAATATTGTCAGATCTTTTGTGACGAACTGTCCAATGGAATATCCACGAGATTTTATGGATCATTTGGTATCAGAGAGAGTTTCTTTGGGTATTTTATGGAGATTGTAGGGATCTAGATCGGCGAGGCCGAAAATCATAAAACCCTAATCATGGGCGACAAATTTGTAAATGAACCTTGTGATCCTATAGAAGTGAGTTTTTCATGGCTCGAAGAACAAGTTGTAGATATAAATCATAATGTCAACCTCCTCATGGTGGCCTTAAGAAATAAGATGGTGATATTTGGAGAAGGTGGCAATTCGAATGTAGAGGATAAATCGGAAGGGGGATCAGGAGATCGAGAAGATGCATATAACCAGCTGAAGAAAGAACCCGTAAAAGATTAACCCAATTCAAGTTTCGTGAACCAATCCCTGTTTAAAGTGGAAGAATATGTCAATATAAAGCCATACCATGGTGATATCGATGTTCTGAAGCTGAGCCACTAGTTGCAACAACTGAAAGTTTATTTCAGTGTCCATCAAATCAAGGAAGGGCAGAAGATCTCATTCACGCAGCTAAAATTAGAGGGCCATGCACTGACTTGGTGGGAGAGCCACACAGAAACCCTGAGGTTGGAGGGAGAACCTCCAGTGACTAAGTGGGAGGATTTCAAAACCCTCATTAAGCTACATTTTTATCCCATTGGCTACATGGAAGACCAATGGATCTAGTGGCATTACTTCAGGCAAAAGTCAGACCAAATCATGCAGGAGTACACATTAAAATTCAGAAAGATGGTTATAAGGTTGGGTATCTATGCAAAGAACCCAGATGTACTCCTCAAGTATTTGGGGGGTCTACACTGCCATATGCGTGAGAAAGTGATGTTGCTCAAGCCCAAAATGGTGGACAAGGCTTGTGTATAGGAAGAGTATCTGGAGAACATAGGCCTGAAATGAGTGCAATTAAGTGGATTGAAGAAAAAGGAGCAACAAGACGCTTCTAAGGATGTGAAGAAGAAGCAAAAATGGGGAAAAGATAAAAATACAGCAGCCATAGCACACCAGTGCAAAGATCTTAGCAACTACTGCAACCACTGCAACATTGATGGCCATACAGAGGATAAGTGTTGGAAGTTGCATCCAAAGGTAAACCCAAAGAACAAGAAGAAATATAATAAGAAGAAGAATCTCATGGCCACTGATTCGAGCAACCAAGTTGAAAGCAACTCAGATGTGGATGAGAAGATCGTCTGTACATTAGTGGAGAAGGAGGTGAATATGAGTAGCCTTCAACAATAGGAAGAGAAAGAAATGGCCAAACTCTTCCATGTAAATATACAAGTCAAGAAGATGAAGATTGATGCTTTTTTTGACTGAGGATCAATGAAAAATCTCATTGCAACAGATCTAGTCAAGAATTTGGGGTTGGAAGTTCATGATTATCCAAACCCATATCCATTGGGGTGGGTACATAGGGATGCAGAGTTGAACGTAACAAAATAGTGTAAATTAGATTTCCTATTAGTGCTGATTTTATTGATGAATTAGATCTGGATGTGGTTCCCCTTGACGTTTTTGGATTCGTGTTTGGGACCCCATACATGTACATGTGTGATGAGGTATTCATGAGAATATTTAACCATTACCGGCTCATCAAGGATGGAAAATCATTCGTCGTCAACGCGCACAAAGGCAAGTCGAAAATTCACTCGTAATTGCCAACCAAGCCAAGAAATTGATCATTTCCAGAAAGAAGTATGTTTTATTATTTTTAAGAGAAAATCAATCTATAGAGGAGTCAATAAGAGGAAAGGAGTCTACAGGGGTGTACTAAGAGACAAAAACAACAATTGGAGGAGTTATTACAGGCATACAAGGACATGTTCCAAGAGCCTAAAGGGCTACCCCCTAAGAGAGAAGTGGAGCACGAAATCCAACTATTTCCAAACTCCCCATTGCCAAATATTGGGTTGTTGATCTGAAATGGGGACCTAAAGGCTTCTTGTCAGCTTACAAGAACCTCTCTCACTCCAAAGCTTAAACAATTTCCAAGATCTATGCTTATGACTGATAATTTACGGAATTAAAAGAACTCGAAATAGGTGTATGCTTTTTGTTTTCCTTTAACTGTTAAGTGATTTAATTTGATTTGCTTAAACTAATATAGAAACATATAACAAAAAATAATTTAAATATTAACCAACACGCATAACAACAATATAATTAGGAGTTCACCCAAACCTCTCGGGCTACGTCTCTGTGAGCTCTAGTCAACTCAACTAGGCTCTTTGGGATTATGGCTTAAATTATTTTACAAGTTCCACACTCAACTCCATAGGTTTACAACTGAACCAATGGGCTTAGAATGCCATCTTTATCCCTGGCTGTTTGGCTCTCTGGCTCTCGGCTCTCAACTCTCAGCTCTTGGCTCTCGGCTCTCGGCTCTGGCTCTTGGCTCTCAGCTTTTGGCTCTCGGCTCTGGCTCTTGGCTCTTGGCTCTCAGCTCCTGGCTCTCGGCTCTTAGCTCTCGACTCTGCCTCTTGGCTCTTGTCTCTCGGCTCTCTCTCTACAACTCTGTTGCGCTCAGCTCTCTAGGAAATCACCCCTTTGCCATCGCCCCAACCTCTGGTTGCTTCTCGACTTTCACGAGCTTCTGGTTTCATTCAACCTCCAAGCGACCCTCTGCTTCTGAGTCACCCTGACTCTGCAGACTGCCTCCTCTGGGCTTACACTCAACATTCAAGCATCTCTGAGCTTCTTTGGCTTCTCTGTGCTTCTCTGGAGCATAAATCTGCCTCTCTATGTTATCAGTGGTTCGCTAGACCTCCAAGCGAATCTCAGCAACCTTTAGCAGCCCTGTCAATTGAGCTCCCTGTGCTTTTTGTAATACATCAGTTACAGTCACCTCCATCATTGAAGACCGACTGTTTCATTGCAAGAATCCGTTTACAAATGGAAAGGAACTGGTGGGCATGGACACCTGATCATTTTGCCTTCCTTTGGATGAAATATCCAAATAATGGAAATACATAGGAAAACACATGCAAAACACATAATTGACCTTAAGCCCAGACTTCAAATAATATGAAATCATGTTTATAATCCTTATCGGATCCGTGGCTCGATTGCATATCGCAATCACACATCGCATGGCATATTGGCCCCTTTGTATCATCACGATCCAATTTACTAACCTCCGATCACTCCAATCAGCGCCTCATCGGCTATCAGCATTATCGCTATATCGCTTATCGACGTATCGCAAATCACATTGCGTATGGCTAAACCTAAACAGAACTCCAATCAATGGAAATACAAAGAAATCCAATGAAAATCCACTGAACAAACTTAACGGATCTCAAAGACAAATGAACCAGCATCTATAAACTTTCGAGTCTGCGCATATCGCAAGTCACGATGTCATGGCCCCTTTGTATTGTGTGATCCCGATCGCCGATCACCAATTACTAATCACGCTATCGATGCATTGCATATCTGAATCGCAATGGCCAGGGGTCTATACCACTTTCCATGGACTACTCTGATGCAATAATTATCGCCGATCGCCGATCCGCTTCATTGCAATTGGAAATCAGCTCACCCAGGTTCTGATATCATATGGTAGTCTACCACCGATGCGATATGTCAGAGATCGCAAATTGGGGAGTCTTCAGCCTTCGGTTTAAGTCCTCCCTTTGGAACCTTTCCGATGCGATATTTATATAAAACTCTGCCTTTGACCCTTTTCTTTATCCGACTCAGATTTACAAGTGATTTGGCCATTTAGCACCTTTTTACCTCTATATGAAGTCTTTTAGACTTAGAGGTTTATCCAAGATCCATTTTGGATCACGCCTTCCCACTAAAAATATTTTGGACTCCAAAAGACTAATATACTAATCTGAATAGTAAATGAGAGTACCTCACCCTCTTCTTTTAGCCTCCATACACTTGCCTTGCATAGTGCCTCTGAACCAAAGCCTTTGAACACTCCCTTCCTGGATGTGCTTGTCCTCCTGGGAAGAACTATCTTCCTCCTTGACTTCCTGCAGAATTCCTGCTGAGAAGGTCATAGAAGGTAGTTTGAACTTCTCTACCTTGATCATTGATCCAAGGTGGCTCAAACCAATGTGAAGTTATATCTGCTTCACAAAATTTTCATTTGTACCTGTTTGACATACTTTCAACAACAATTGTTAACAACAACAGGATTACATATGACAATTGGATGGTCTAAATTCTTGCTTCATTAAAAGAAACAGATTTCACATCTTGTGAATTACCTCCATATCTTACATCTGCATACAAATGATTGACTAGATAACAAGCCAATAAAACATGCCTTTAAAACAATTCGCCCTTCAAGTCAAGCATGTAGAAAAAGAACTTTAGGATTCTCTTTCAAAGATGAAACACTTCATCATTATCTCCATCTTGGAGACCAAATCAACTTTTTCGAAGTTAATCATTAACATTACATGCATGCTTAAAAACAAAGCAATCAACCCTTCAAGTTAATTACACATACATGTTCAAATACAAGGAAATCATCAACATCCCTATGTTCATGCACATCATTCTCATGCATGCATTTCATCCTTCAACTTTCCCTTAAGTACATTGTACTTTCGAAGATGAAATGAGTCAAAGAAGAAGATACATGGAACACCGCCATCAAAACCAGGCAAGGTTTGTATGAGTGGTTAGTTATGCCATTAGGCCAATGTAATGCACCAGCTACATTTATGAGATTAATGAATGATGTACTGCGCCATTTTATAGATTCCTTTTTTATTGTCTATTTGGATCATATATTGGTATATAGTGTTACCTGGAAGGAGCATATTTCACATTTGACGCAAGTGCATGAAACATTGAAGAAGCACTAGCTACTAGCAAATCTGAAGAAGTGTGAGTTTGCGCAACAATCCTTGGTGTATTTAGGATATGTGATTGGTGTAGGAGAAATCAAGATAGATCCTTCCAAGATGGAGGCCATCATGAAATGGACGGTTCCTACTAATGTTAATAAGGTTAGGAGTTTCATTGGATCAACACAGTACCTGAAGAAATTCATAGCCTAATTTTCAGTGGTAGAACACCGCTCCACGCCATAACAACAAGTGGCTAAAGTTTCTAGTGGGGAAAAGAGAAGAAAAATGCTTTCGATGAGTTAAAGAAGAAGATCAATGAAGCACCAATTCTGGTATTACCGAACTTACAACAGACCTTTGACATGGAAACAGATGCGAGTGGGTATCCTATGGGATTTGTCTTGATGCAAGGAGGAAGGCTCGTTTGCTACCATTCTAAAGTATTTCATTGGGTAGTTGTTAACTACCCTACTTACAATAAGGAGATTTATGCCATGGTGAAATCTGTGAAGAAGTGGAAGAACTATCTTATTGGAAAGCAGACAATAATCCACATGGATCACCAATCGTTACATTACCTGTAGGCCCAGAATAAGCTACATCAGACCAAACATTACAAGTGGATGGGGTTTTTACAACAGTTTCATTTGGTGATCAAGTATAAGATCGGTAGCACAAACAAGTTGGTCATTATGATTTCAAGGCCACCTACATCAAACATTACAACTTTTGGGACTCTTATGCACATGGAGCCATTCACCCATGATGAATATAGAGAGACATATTAAAAAGATGAGGAATTCAAGGAAGTGTATCAACAATTGCAGATTCAGAGTCATGTGCACAATGATGACAACACCGTTGACTACCATCTCCAGGATTGCTTCCTCTACATGCTGGATAAGCTATGTGTTCCTAAAGGTGAGTGATTGTTGCTGATTAGATAGCCTCACACTTCCAAGGTTGCAGGGCACTTTGGTGTAGGGAAGACCGTGGCTAACCTACAAAGGTATGTGTATTCGCCTAAGGTGTAAGAACAAGTAACTAGGTTCATAAGAGGATGCATGTTTTGTTGTACCAGTAAGCCTAGCAATAGGAAACAGGGTCTATATCATCCCTTACCTGTACTTACTTGTCCTTGGGAAAGCAGTTCCATGGACTTTGTGGGAGGTTTATCGACAACCAGGAAGGGACATGACTACCTATTTGTGGTAGTTGATAGGCTCAACAAGACATGTGTTTTGATGCCATGTACCAATACCATCAGCGGAGAAGAAGCAGCAAACTTGTTCTTTGGACAGGTTTGGGTACACTTTGAGATACCAAGGAGCATTATTTCAGATAGGGATACAAGTTTTCTCAGTGCATTCCGTTGGGTCAAGAAAAATGTATGTTGTATCCTTGGTAATAGCTTTATTGAGCACTCATCCTCACATGATTATCTTTGTTTATGAATAAAAGTAGAGGAAATAATAGCTAAAGTTGGGTAAAAGTAATCAATAACAAATTAGACGAATCTAAGCAGGAAAAACTGATTTTTAATATCTTTATGTGCAAAAGATACGAATTGGACGATAGTTGTTCAATTGACATAAAACAACATATCATAAAGGAAAAAGATTCTGTCAGAATCAAGGCAGGACAGCGGAAGACCGAGCAGACCGGTGCTATTTTATGATGGAATCAGATCGAGTATTGTGAAATCCTTAGGATCCCCTGACCCTGACAATTTTCTTTTATCAATTTACTTTTCTAATTGTTATATATAAGGCCAAAAGGAAAATTGCACGACTAATTCATAAATTCACAGTTTATAATTATTCTTTTGGACATATAATACTGCTACTTTGGTGATGTTGTAACTCTGTTATTTGTTTTAATGAAGAAGACTGCGTTTAATTCATAATTATATTCTGAGTATCTCATAGTGGAGACTTCTGGTGACTCTGGGCCCAGTCAAGAGAAGATCTACTACTTCGCCTGTGCTATAATATTTTCTATTTATTCTTTACTATTTGTTAATGTTAAGTTAATATCATTTTGATTACCATGAGGATTGTCGATTCCGATTTGCTTTTTTTGTTCATTCAAGATTCAGATTTAGCCATGTGTTATATATGAGTAATGCTTTTGATTGAATTGGTTATGTTAGTTCCAGCATTAGATCGTTGATTCATTCCAAGTAATGTTATCATAGATTTCAAAGATAGAATTGATTGCTTTCTGTAATATGTTCATATAGTTATTTGTTGTTTAGATATCATTTGTTGTTCTATTATCAATTTTTGTTCAATTATCATTTGCTGATTCAATTGTCTTAGTTCTCTTTAATTATTGAGTGAGTTAGTTTCAATTCCATTTAAGACCACCAAGTGTGATTCTTTACAGTTATATTCAGATTCCTTTGCTTTCATAATAGGTTATGTGGAATTTCAAAGTATGTTATGAATTTCTTTCAGAGTTACTACTTTTAGAATTGTTTGGATTGAGGTTGAAGAGATAGTAATTAGAAATTGCAATGATTTATTATTAGTTAACATATGAATTCATTGCATATATAGTGCTAACACTTTTGAAATAAACAAACTTTCCTTGGGTTGAAAATTAATGTAGGAATTAAGATTGCTTGTAAAAATACATCTTAGTGCACCAACATTTTGGCATCGTTGTCGGGGAGAGTGTTTCAAAGTGATTTCGTTTTCTTATCTCACTGCAAAAGAATTGGATTTTAAAAATGAGAGGTAAGAACCTACGTACCTAGCAAGTAAAGTTCTTGCTTACCAGCCTGATTTTCAGCAAAATCTTAGAGGTTAAAGAGGAATAGGTTTTTATGAATGACTAGGAATGGAAAGATAGAAAAAAATCAGAACCCCCCAACTAAATCCACAAAATCAAAGGGATTGGTGAACCTTGGGAGAACAACCTTTATAGACGAAATTTTAAGGAAACAAAGTCTCAAGCATCAGTAGGATTCTGGTTTGTATCTGGAAAAAGTCATATTGTAATCCCTTAGGCAGCAGGCTCACCATCTGCATCTTACGTTGAGATTCAAAGCCAAATTGGAGGATCTAAATAGTGTCTTTAGCTTACAACAAATTTACATTCTGATCCTCTACAAGAGGGAAAGTCATGTAACTTAAGAGAAGGAGAGGGAGAAACTAGTGGAACTACTAAGGCAGGACCTCAGCTATTGGATCAAGGATCTCCTATGATCTTGGATCTAGGTAGTGCTGCAAATCCAACCCGAATTGCTAATCCTCCTCTTACTCAAAAAGCACCCCCTGAAATCCTTAAAGGATATTGGCACATCTTTGACCAAATGGAAAATCAACCACCTCAAGGTCAAACCTCGACATTGGGATACCCCATAGTCGACCAAGTGGTGAATGCCCCCATGAAGGCTATTCCTCTTCAGAGCATCCCAAATTTTCATGGGATGATCATAAAGAATCCTGATGCCTTCCTGGTTCAATTTGATGTTCTCTGCAGAGGGTATAACTACACCACTAACCATCAAAAGCTAAAACTGTTCCCTTCTACTCTAAAAGGAGCAACTTTAAGATGGTTCATGGGTCTGGGTGGACGTACTATTAATTCTTGGGATGATATGAAGACTTCCTTCCTCACAAAATATGATGAATTTGGAAAGACTAGGGAGCTAAAATATGAAAGCTTTAAGATGGCTGCAAAGGATAATGAAACTCTAGAAGAATACGTCGAACGGTTTCATTATAATTTGCAGAGATCTCCACACACCACCTTACCAAAAGAAGTCCTAAGAGCTATCTTAATTAAAGGAATGAAAGAAGAGTGGATAGAAACTATAAAATTAATGGGGAAAGGGGATATTTATCAAGAATATTATGATGAAATCGTCTGCTTGTGTATTAGGTGTTCGTGAGGAAGCACACGCACAGGAGCAGGAAGCCGATATCCCATGAGCAAGGGAAACAAACCACACAGTGGAGGCATAACACAAATGGAAATTGATAACCTCCTAGAAGATTTCAGGACAGACATCTTGGGCACCCTCACGACGCAGCTAGACATCCTACAGGCTAAACATAAATAAGCCTTAGCAGAACAAAACTTGGCTGTTTTTCCGCCGCTGTCAAAAGAAGCACAGCCAATAGGAGTGTCCATTAGACATGGTTCAAACATGAGCTATTTGTACCAAGGATCACGCCACTGAACAATTTCCATCACTTCCAGGGTTGAAAGCAGTGTTCAAGGAAGCAGAAGAAGAGACAGAGCCAGTATATCTAATGAACCAACATCGACAGTGGCATGCCAAACGTATAGGTATGTCACAAGATGCATCCTAGTTCTTTCCTTCTTCACAGTTTAATTAGCAACAGAACCCTGGGGCAGCATGGCAAGGCCAATCACCTTACTCAAATTAGCAACCTCATCCATTCCCTATGACACCATGGTCAACTCAATCCTTTCCAAGTAATGGTTCACAAAATTATCCTTTAACTCCTATTTGGCAAGGTAATCCCTATCCATCCCAGTGGCCTGCCTCCACTTCTCAAAATTTGAACTGGTCTACAAATTGGCAATGACCTTTGGGAATATCCAATACTCCTATGGGGACAGGTCCTCAACCTCAACTTGCATTATTAGCTCCTTATCCATTACAGCAAAATCCTCAACCTCTTCTGTGCCCTCAATTGCCAGCTCAACCGAATCTAAATCCCAATAACAGACCGGTTCAGCTGGTGAAGATTGTCGAAAGCTCAGACTATGAGATTGAACAAAAATAATGTAAACAGCTAAGATTGAGGTCAGGACGTATCATCACCCCTGAGGAAAACAGGGACCAGCCATCAATTGAGATTGAAACACCACTTGTACATATACCACCACCTGTAATTAATATTGAAATAAAACAAGGAGAAGAGACAAATCAACATAAAGATCCTGAGGAACTCATAGTCACTTCTCCCCTATTCCCTGAAAGGTTAACAATACCTACGCTGATTGTTTGCCTAGATTTTGATCTTGTAGGGGAACTAAAAAATATTTGTATAAAAATTCAGCTCCTCCAGGTAATCTAGGACATTCCCATCTGTGCTAAAATAGTTAAAGAGCTATGTGTAAAGACGCCTATGAGGAAAGAAAAAACTTCACCCACCATTCATGTTGTAGGAACCTTATCTTATTTACTCTTGGGAGGGGAAACTTTGGTAAAGTATGAAGATCCTGGGAATCCCATACTGACAGTTCAAATATATGGCCACTCTTTTCCTAATACACTAGTTGATCTCAGTGCAGCCGTTAACATTTTAACGGTAGAAACCTGTAAAGCACTTGGTATTACAACCTTGGAACAAACCACCACCTTACTAGAACTTGTTGATCATTCGGTGGTAAGGCCAGAAGGAACTTTACAAGATATTACGGTTTTTGTTGATTCGTGTGATCCGGACTTAAACAGGAATGCAACAAATTACAGAGATAACCATAAACACAGATATGCAGCGGAAATAATACTTCATTTCATTAATGTAAAATACTGAAATATGCTTACAAACAGTAATGGAAATAAACTAGCTAGGGCGATGGTAGCTTATCTCTGAGAAGATATGTGGTGGCTACATGCCTCTGAACTATTCTGAATTGTGTTACAATGAGGCTCGAAGGCCTATTTATTGTTGAGAAACAATGGAAAACCCTTCACATCCCAAAACCTAACCCTAGAAGATGAAATGCCAAATTGTGGGCCCCGTTTGGATAAATTGGTACATCAATTTCCTGGGGTCGTAACTTTGGCATACGATCTCCGTTTGACACGTACGATAGCTCGTTAGAAAGATCTATCCGAGTACTACCACTTTGGGAGGCAAAATCGGTCCATGGACCCATGTTGCCCCAGATTTCCCCAAAAATTTTGTTTAGTACCTCAAAACGGCTCCGGAAGTTCAGGACCTGAAAAACTGCTAAAAATAGTAAACTGCTACAATTTAGGAAATTGAAAAAGCTAAAAGAGACAGTTGTGGGGCTCCAAATGGGATAGGTGGGTGGCCACCAACATCCACCTGGATCAGGATGACCAACAATGGAGAAACCCATTTTCTATCTGAAATAGGCTAAATGAAATTCACATCCAGCAGCTTTTGTAACTCTTATTTCACAATGTCCTTGAGATGCGAATTCAATCTCCGCTGAGGTTTCCGGATAGGACGAGCATCCTTTTTGGTATAGATGTGATGTGTACACAACTGTGGGTCTATACCCTTCATGTTAGGATAATCCCAGGCAAAATCCCCTTTATATTTTTGTAGGACTTGAATGAGCTTTTGCTGCTGATCAATGTCCAAGATATCATTAATGTTTAAAACTTTGCCTGATTCAATTTCCACAAGCTTGCTATTATGAACAATAGTCGTCTAGATGTGCTAATCTTTGAATTCAAGTTCCTCTACTACTATGAGTGGTGAACGGATGCTTTCTTCCAAGTATGCTGGTGGTTGTTTACATATTTTTACAATGGGCAGACTTGGTTTGGAAAGGGGATATAAAACAAGATCTTTTACAGCATCCCCCTTTGCAATAGTCATGTTGCCTTATCTACAGCCTATATATGCATCAACTGTCACCAGCCAAGGTCGGCCTAGAATCAGAGGATGCCCTTCCAATCGACTCTTTGGCTTTATAACAAGAAAATCTACTAGATACTCCCACGATGATCCAGACTTAAATAGGAACGCAACAAATTACAGAGATAACCATAAACACAGATATGCAGTGGAAATAATACTTCATTTCATTAATGTAAAATACTGAAATATGCTTACAAATAGTAATGGAAATAAACTAGCTAGGGCGATGGTAGCTTATCTTTGAGAAGAGATGTGGTGGCTACATGCCTCTGAACTATTCTAAACTATGTTACAATGAGGCTCGAAGGCCTATTTATTGTTGAGAAACAATGGAAAACCCTTCACATCCCAAAACCTAACCCTAGAAGATGAAACGCCAAATTGTGGGCCCCGTTTGGGTAAATTGGTACATCAATTTCCCGGGGTCGTAACTTTGGCATATGATCTCCGTTTGACACGTACGATAGCTCGTTAGAAAGATCTATCTGAGTACTACCACTTTGGGGACCCGTGTTGCCCCAGATTTCCCAAAAAGCGTTGTTTAGGACCTCAAAACGGCTCTGGAAGTTCAGGACCCGAAAAACTGCTAAAAATAGTAAACTGCTACAATTTAGGAAATTGAAAAAGCTGAAAGAGACAGTTGTGGGGCTCCAAATGGGATAGGTGGGTGGCCACCAACATCCACCTAGATCATTCCTCCCCCCTTAGGAAGAAATGGTCCCCATTGCGTTGAGTTCCTCCCTGAGATGAGGAAACTTTTGTTGCGTTGGGTCTCTGGTGAGTTGTTCTGCAATCTCTGATGTGTCTAGAAATGGTGGGAAGCATGGTTGACGACGGTCCACATTGAACACTCGGTGCAAGCCAAGGAATGGAGGAATGTTGTGCTTCGAAGCATTGCTGACCGTAGCCTTGGTACTGGTGTAAGGACAATGTCGGAGTGGTCTAAGTTTCTGATGGGTCCTGGTAAGGCGTTCTCTCTGCAAATGTAACCAAAATTTGTCGCCCACCTGAAACTTGTGTGGTACCCCTGTGGGTGAGGAGAAGTTGTTCCTGTGTTCTATCATGACCATATCCCTTTGTTGCTGCTGCTGCGTGGAGGAACCCTTTGAGGGGGTCATGGATGTAGCAACGATCTTCCCCTTACTTTGGGAGTGAACCAGACAGATGAATTTCTTGGTCTGGGAGATGAGCTTGTTGCCTTTCTTAGTAGTGATCAAAGATGTGGCGGTAGGTGGGGCTACCTCCGGTATCCTGTATAATGAATTATTCAAAGAAATAATGACAACACGAGGCCTTGACTCATACACAGCATGTCGCCTCCACAAGTATGGTTGGCCTAGTAATACGTCACAAACATCCAGAGGTGTAACATCACACAATACCTCGTCTATGAAGGGCTTGATGCTGTAGGGAAGGCGGCACTGCTGGCGAACTTTGAGATCTCGTCCTTCATGAAGCCACCCGATACTGTACGGCTGTGGGTGTGGTGTAGTCGGCAGGCCCAATCGCTTCACGACCTCTGCTGAAATGAGGTTCTTTTGCCTGCCACTATCGACAATGAATTGCAGCGGTGAACCCTTCACCCACATCTGGGAGTGGAAAAGACGCTCCCCCTCTTCTGGATCTGTAGGTTCATTCTTCTGGATCTTGGCAATGGAAACAGTGGCGCTGGGATCCGCATCAATGATCTGCTTCCCTTTGCCATTCCCCTTGTTAGGTTCTAGCTCAAGGTCAGAACATGCATCTGATTCGGAAGCCTTCAACTTGGCCACCAGTGACTACTTGGTCCGAAACTCACTTGTGTTATGAGTGGGACTCGTGTGGAACTCACACCACTTTCCTGTGTCCTTCTTCGGCTTCGTGGTATTGTTCTTTTCTTGCGGCTTCGACGGGTTGTCTTGGGTCACCCCACCTTGGCTTTGTCCTTTGGGCTTCGGATTTGCAGATCCAAAGTCTCGCTTCTTCTATTTGAACTTTTGCTCGATTTTGACAACGTATCGGTATGCTGTGCCGAGTGAGAAGATGTTCAAGAACCCCATCTCTTCCTGGATGTATCTATGTAAGCAGTCGCGGTATTTGAGTACCAGATGCAGCTCAGAACCTTTGATACCCAACTGTGTGCGAAGGGTATGAAAAATGTTTGTGAACTCCGACACATCTTGGTCTCGTCCCTACCGCAGTGTGGTCCATTTGATGTATTTGTCCTCATAGCTTCCGACAGGGTAGTACTGCTCCTTGACGGCATCCCGGAAGTCATTCCAAGTGGGTGCAGCTGAAAATAGTGAGCCTGTACTTTCATCCTTCTGCTCGCAGTAGGTTTCCCACCAGTCCTTGACATGGGGGGCTGCTTTGAGAAGAGCGAAAACAATCTTTTCCCGACTTGAAAATTCGTGAACAGAAAAATACCCATCTAGCAGATTTAACCATTTATCTACGGCATCTACGTCTATTTGACCCTCGAAGATGGGGATTTCAAAATTAACTTGTACCTTAAACGGTGTGGCATTTCTAGAGTAGCTGTTGGAAGCCAATGTGTCACCTCTGGGTAGCCGCTGAAGGATCTACGCAAAGCTATCCATCATCGTGTTCCTTTTCCGCTCGAGCGCTTCTTTGAGCAAGATTTTGATAGGATCTCCTGCCCCCTCATCTTTCTTCTCATCCGCCGTGGGAGGCTGTCGGGATTTGCGAGGCTGGTCTTGCAAAGGTTCGACCAGTTCAAGCCCTAACTCCTTATATCCCGACCTCGTTGGGGACATGCAAAGAAAAACAGAGAAAAAGCAGACCGCTCTGATACCACTGATCCAGACTTAAACAGGAACGCAACAAATTACAGAGATAACCATAAACACAGATATGCAGCGGAAATAATACTTCATTTCATTAATGTAAAATACTGAAATATGCTTACAAACAGTAATGGAAATAAACTAGCTAGGGCGATGGTAGCTTATCTCTGAGAAGAGATGTGGTGGCTACATGCCTCTGAACTGTTCTGAACTGTGTTACAATGAGGCTCGAAGGCCTATTTATTGTTGAGAAACAATGGAAAACCCTTCACATCCCAAAACCTAACCCTAGAAGATGAAATGCCAAATTGTGGGCCCCGTTTGGGTAAATTGGTACATCAATTTCCCGGGGTCGTAACTTTGGCATATGATCTCCGTTTGACGCGTACGATAGCTCGTTAGAATGATCTATCCGAATACTACCACTTTCGGAGGCAACATGGGTCCATGGACCCATGTTGCCCCAGATTTCCCAAAAAACGTCGTTTAGGACCTCAAAACAGCTCCGGAAGTTCAGGACCCGAAAAACTGCTAAAAATAGTAAACTGCTACAATTTAGGAAATTGAAAAAGCTGAAAGAGACAGTTGTGGGGCTCTAAATGGGATAGGTGGGTGGCCACCAACATCCACCTGGATCACATCCCCAAGAAAAATGGGAAGTAGTGTATCTATGTTGATTACTGGGAATTGAATAAGGCAACACAGAAAGATCACTTCCCTCTTCCCTTTATTGATCAGGTCCTTGATACTTTGGCAGGGAAGCAGTTCTTTTCCTTTCTAGATGGCTTCAGTGGCTACAATTAGATTCAAATCGCCCCTAAAAACCAAGACAAAACAACCTTCACCTGCCCCTAGGGTACATTTGCTTACAGAGTGTTACGATTTGGCTTATGCAACACCCCAGCCAAGTTTCAAAGAGCTATACTCAGCTTTTTTTACGACCTGATAAATGAAGGACTTGAAGTATATATGGATGACTTTACACCATCTGGGGATGACTTTGATCAAGCACTGCAAACATTAGAAAATGTTTTAGAATGATGCATTGCTACTAGGTTATGTTTAAGCAATGTCAAGTGTCACATGATGATGACCGAAGGCATGATCTTGGGACATTATATTTCTGCAGCAGGGATACAGGTAGATCCAACACAAAAACAAGTAATTATTTTACTACCTACACCATGTACTCAGACAGAGGTACATAGCTTCCTAGGATATGTAGGCTATTATCTTAGGTTTATGAAAAACTTTTCACAAATTGCTATGCCTTTCTATGCTTTAACTAGAAATGTTGATTTCAAGTGGTCTAACAAATGTGACACAACTTTTACAGATTTAAAGAAACTAGTCTTGACGGCAGCAATATTACGTGGGACAAACTGGGAGCTGCCCTTTCACATATCCACGGACGCATCAGATGCAATGATAGGTGATGTCCTTGGACAGGAGGAGGACATAAAACATTATGCTATATATTATATTAGAAAAATCTTACTACTACAGAGCTTAATTATACAATAACAGAAAAAGAATTCTTAGCTGTCATTTATGCCATAAACAAATTTAGACATTATATAACTGGCTACCAAGTTTTTATGTACCCTAATCACTCTGCCATTCAGTATTTAGCTAACAAACCTATCACAAATGGTTGAGTGACTCGTTGGATATTTCTCTTGCAGGAGTTTGACATCACTATCAAAGATCATTCAGGGAAGGAAAACCTAGTCATTGATTTTCTATCCCAAGTTTCGAATGTAAATGATCCACTAGTAGTAGATGACCAATTTCCAGATGAACATTTGTTTGCCGTAGCAGTCAAGACACCATGGTACACAGATGTGGAAAATTATTTGGCAGTGGGGAAGTTGCCCAAGAATTCGCAACAAGGGAAAGGAAACAGATCGTTTAACGCAGTGCCTGATTCTCTTGGATTGGCAAATATCTTTTTCACATAGGTTCCGATATGTGTATACGCAAATTCATTTGCTAGGATGAGATTTATGACATCCTGAAGGCTTGCCATGATGAGCCCTGCGAGGGACACTTTGCAGATCAAAGGACATGGCATAAGGTACTACAGATGGGCTATTATTGGCCAACCATTTTTAAAGATGCTAAGAAATATAACCAGGATTGTGATAGCTGCCAAAGGATGGGCCAGCCTCGCCAATCTAATGAACTTTCGCTGCAACCCCAACTAGTCATAGAACCTTTGAATGATGGGCATTGGACTTTGTTGGCCATTCCATCTATCATCAAATCAGAAAGCCTACATACTAGTTGTGACATATTATGTGAAGAAATGGGTGGAAACAATAGATTTACCAAGAGCTATAGAGGAAGTCATGATTAACTTCCTCTTTGGGCTATTCGTGTGGTATGGTTTACAGCAAGAAGTGATAACAAATGGGGAAGGGAAAATTTGTAGGACACAAGATTACAGCCACTCTCAGAAATCATCACATTAAACACATGATCAATTTCCCGTATCACCTGTAGGCGAATAGGCAGGTCAAAAGCACCAATAAGTTGAATGAAGCAATTCTGACCAAGACAGTCTCAACACATCGACAAGATTGGGCTGCTAGACTGCCAGAGGCCTTGTGGGCCTATTGCACAACTTGGAGGAATACTACTGGATACTCTCTGTACCAACTCGAGTTCAGTAAAGAACCTATTTTTCCGATTGAATTCGAAATAAAGACTTTAAGAACGGCTCAGGAAGTGAGACTGGATTTAACAGAAGCCCAAACCAAGTGAATTCAAAAAATCAATGAAATAGACGAGGCTCGATTGATTTCTTTGCAACGGACTGCAATTATTCAATAGCAAAGGGAAAGGTGGCACGATAGCCTTATAAAAAAAAGGCATTTCAAAAAGGGGATTGGGCACTCCTCTATGACTCTAGATTCTAGTATTTTTTGGGCAAGTTGCAAACAAGATGGCTCAGCCATTATGAAATTAAGAAGTACATAACAATGGTACTCTCACCTTGACTACCATTTATGGGTCTGGCCATTGTTTCAAGCTAAATGGACATTGAGTGCGACTCTACCACAAACCGCTCACCAAGGAGTCTTTCTGCCAGCAGGTATGTGAGGACCCCTCCATGCAAATTTTAGCTGCAGGGATTAATGACGCGACAACTTTCCTTTCGTAAAATTGTGATTTTCTTTAAATTTTAAATAATGTATATGTTCTTTTTTGATTGATTGCAATTCAGTTAGGCATCACCATGTAAATATGAGATTTTTTTTGTTTGGAAAGTGTTATTCAATCAAGTGAATGATTGTTGTTCAATCAATTGAACAACACTTATGTGTGTGTGTGTGTGTTGTTGTTGAATTGATTGAACGATTGTTGTTTAATCAATTGAACAACACTTATTTTTATATTTATATTGATGTTCAAATGATTGAACGATTGTTGTTCAATCAATTGAACATCAACTTTTTGCATTTTTCAATTTTTTTTGTTCAAATGATTGAACGATTGTTGTTCAATCGATTGAACAACACTTTTGCGCTTTTTTCTTCTTTTCAATTTTGTTGTTCAATCGATTGAACATCAATTGTTCAATCGATTGAACAACACTTTTGCATCTTTTTTTATTTTCAATATTTGTTGTTCAAACGATTGAATGATTGTTGTTCAATCAACTAAACAACACTTTCACGTTTTTTATTTTCAATTTTTGTTGTTCAAACGATTGAATGATTGTTGTTCAATCGATTGAGCAACACTTTTGCATTTTTCTTTCTCAATTTTGTTGTTCAATCAATTGAACAACACTTTTACATTTTTTATTTTGTTGTTCAAACGATTGAACGATTGTTGTTCAATAGACTAAACAACACTTTCACATTTTTCTTTTCGATTTTTCTTGTTCAAATGATTGAACGATTTGTGTTCAATCGATTGAACAACACCTTTGTGTTTTTCTTTGTCAATTTTGTTGTTCAATCGATTGAATGATTGTTGTTCAATCGATTGAACAACACTTTTACATTTTTTATTTTTTTGTTCAAACGATTGAACCATTGTTGTTCAATCAATTAAACAACACTTTTGCGTTTTTTTATTTTCAATTTGTTGTTCAAACAATTGAACGATTGTTGTTCAATCAATTGAATAGCAGTTTTGTTTTCCTTTCGATTTTGCTATTCAATCGATTGAATAATTGTTGTTCAATCATTTGAACACTTTTTGTGCTTTTGTAGGAAGAACTGTGATCTCTTTTACTGTTTCATCGCCGGTCATTTTTCCATCTTTTATTTTTCTTTCATGTTTTGAATAAACACCATCTGATTGGATTTGTGCTTAACATAAAGAAAAAAAGTAATGTCAATATCATTATGATCTATGAAGCCTTCTGATGGTTATCTTTATTCAAAAGCTGACATGGTGCATCTCTATAATGGCTAGTTGAACATATTTTCTTTGGACACATCATAAAATGATTCATTATTTTAAAACCATGCTAGCTTATTTTTCACACCTTCAAATGGATAAATCCCTTTGATATGATGATATGGGGGTAAAAGTATAAGCTTTCATTGGCATTTTTCTTACTTCTTACACCATCCCTGACTCTGAAGGAGTAAATGAGCCTCCCTCTTTTTACAGTAAAAGCATCAAAATATGAAAATAACAAAATATGAAAATGCAATAAAAGAGGATAGGGGGTCTCATCACGAGCCAGCCTGATCACTTTTTTATATGTTGGTGAATGGCACTATGATTATCCGGTTACCATGCCATCATAGTGGTCTCTTTATGACAAGAAAAAAAAGAATCATCTACATACTAAAAGGAGAACTCTGATTCATTTGTGGGGTTAAAAAGCAACCTTGTCGAGGCTATGAACACCTGCTGACAGCAGTGGCTCTACTTGTGGTATCAAAATAGTATCTTACACTGCCAAATGCTTGTTATTGTATTGCCACATATGGATTCATTTATAAAGGAAATTTCTCATTTGAATAACACTCTTACAAGCCAACATGCATGGTAACTTATGTTATAGATTCATTATATTATATTATAATTGTCCAATCACTTTATGACAACCATTAATACTTACTGTCGGTTATGTGTTTGTTACTAATACCACTTAAGGTGAAAATCTTTTAACATAATGATTTAAATCTTTGTTTTTATTTTTCATCCAATTCACCTCTGATACGTGTATTGCTTTAATTGCTTTGTCATATATCGTGTTGCTTTTATGGATTGGTTTCCTGCATTTATGAATTACCAATTCTTTCTCTTGCTTTTCACATGCTTGGCAAACGTGGACACCCTTTTTTCATTGTAGGGGTGATGGTATGCATATGAATAGCATGTGTGACAGTTATGGATAATTATGTGATAATTATTAAATTGATTTCCAAGTAAAGGATTGCATGATGATTGTGTATGCGTAATAATTATCAAAGTATTTCTTATTGGAGAAAGGACGGCAACCATTATGGATAGAATGAAGATTGATTATTATCCTACATAAAATATTGCTAATGAGACAAATGACTTGACTGTATATGATGCTAATTCCCAAAAAAATGTCATTTTCCTATTAATTGCTTTAACATTCTTTGTTGTTGTTCTAAACTGCGAAAGTGCAAGAGAAGTGCATGCAAGTGAACCAGTCACAGGAAAATAGCAGCCATGGGAGGTAGAGCCATCCAAAATGAACCTATAGTGCTCATAATATTGGAGTAGGCTCGTGCAATTCTTGAGTGCGCTGGCTGGCTGCAATATTTGAATAAATTGCATGGATTTCAAGAAGAGATGACACTCGAATTCTTGCAGAATTTGCAGAATGGCAGCACCACAGTAAGAGGCAGGGACATAATGGTCTTTGAAACAGTCATAGCTGAAGTCATTGGACTTCTGGCTAAGGGAACAAAATGGACAGACAAACACGTCCTTCTGTACAATGCGGTCGTAGTGTTCTAGGACCCAGGCGAGCAATTAGTGCAAACAGGGAATGTGATTCGCCCTTTAGCGTTAACACAACCATGGCAAGAATTGACAGTCATTGTACAATGATACATCACATTCGATGGTCAACAGGATGTGGTAAAGCCCCGCTAACTCATATTTTTAGCCATCCTAAAACAGAAAATTTCAGTTAATTTGCCATTTTATTTGAATTCCCTATTGTATGATGTCGCTTGTCGAGTTAGGAGAGCTAAGGACCCACACACAATCATCAGTCATCATGGATTGGTCAAATTGATTATCATGCATGGACTAGCCCAGCAGCAGCTAACTTGGGACAATATTGTAAATCCTACTCTAGCCCCACCTCCACTAAACCCAACAATAGAACAACAAGGGCCAAGAACCTTAGGTCCGAGAAGGACACTGAAAATAAAGAATTCCTCTGTGCCCTTGAACCTAGCAAAATATAGGCGCTCTCTATGGGTGAAGTCCCAGCAACATACCCCAATTCAAACAAATGAGGTTGGGCCATCTCACACACCACCTCCACGTCTGCAAAATGCCCCTTTACAAGACTATGAGGAATAAGTGGCCAGGGTATTGGAAAACATGGGGATATTTGGTGAGGGAAGAGAACGATCTGAGAATGTTGAAGGACAAAAATGTACCCCAACCAGTATGCCTCTACTGATAGCCCTGGTTATGATTAAACTCTGTCATTTACTAATTTCTTGGAAGAATAGAGGGAACCAGTCCCTTCTGTGGAAAAACCCCTTGAAGCCAAGGTGCATGAAGAGGAAGCCATTAGTGAAGAAAATCAGACAGCAGATACCTGTCTAGTGGACCCATGAGCTGAAGAAATTCCTACAGATGAAACCCTGGGAGATGAAAATCAAATAGGAAATGCTAATTTTTAGAAGTCCCCTGAGGATGAGGCCTACCCAAAAAAAAACTCGAAGAACGATAATTGCTCAAGAGACACCATTTTGTTGGGATCTCTTGAGAGAGAAATTCATGACGAAAAAGAGCTAAAAGGAGAAGCTCCATCGGGAGATATAGTTCCAATTGAAACCCTCCCTAATGCTAACACAATACCACCTGAGAATGAACTTGAGGAAAATGCAATTGCACCATTTCCAGTTGGAAGTCCAAGAATAAATAAGACCTATAAGGACAGGCTCAGAAAAAAGCTTAAAAAGTATAGAAAACAGAAGAGAATAATTGGGCAGCTAAGACAGTGGTTAAAAGAAGCAATCAGAGCCGGAACATTATTCTGGAAAAGATGTTGAAACCCAAACTAAGATTCTTTTGGTTTGTTCAAAGGAAACTCAGACAGAGCCATGTCTTGTGGAAGATAGTGAAATGTAGACTAAAGACCCCTGTGTTTGCCCACAGGAGACCCAAATGGACTACCCTACTGTGAACGGTGTCGTTCAAACTGATGCTGAAGAAAGCATCCCAATTTATTTTTGAATAATTCAAGAAGAAGCCGAGGCTGCTATCCAAACTGAGCCTATGGAGACACGAGATAATGAAGCCCAAACAGAGGATACACCTGCTTGCATTCCCTTACTAAGGGAGGAATTTATTAGGAGATTGCAAAATGAACTACTAAAGGTTCAACAGGAATTAACTCAGCACAAAGAGGAAGTAGTGCCCCTACGTATACATCAAGAATTAAGGAAAAAGTTTGAGGCACTCACAGCTACTGAGGATGAGACCTTTGCTCAGTACAAGGCTGAGCAGAAAAAGGTTGAGAAAGCATAGGACAAATTACAAAAGGCTAAAGAGAAGTTGGAGACTGTATGCTCTCTTTATTCAAACACCCTGTCATGCCGAGCTCCTGCTACAAACTATGCATTATTCCTCCTGGAAAGGTACCTCCTGCTGAAAATCAAAGTTGTTAAGGCTGGCAAGTCTGTGGAAATCAAAACTACCCCGGACTTTGTCAAGTGCTTCAGAGAGAAGAATGAGCAGGTACAACACCTCTTGTGTGAACTTTACATGCACAATTTCTTTTTAGAAGATGATAGAGACAGCAACCCTGGCCCCTTTATAGGGGATGTCCAATTCCAGGAATTTCTTTCTTTTGCTACTAACCAACTCAAGTGGGCCAAGGCTCACAATACTTTTAGAAAGTGTGAATATGGCATTGACCTATGGGTTAGGGGGGAAATTACAAAACCAATGCATCTCTTTGTGAGGCACAAGCAATTTATGAAGCAAGCTGGTGTTGTGGGCCAATTAGGGCCATTCCACATAGATATTATACAAGCTGGGAAGGAGTACTTCCAAGAGATCAAGGAAGAAGCCTTGTCTGCAGCTAGACAAAGGTGGGAAGTCTCCAACAATATTGTTAGAAATAGAGAACCATTTGGATACTAGAACTTTAAAGCTTCTTCCTCTCGTTTCCATAAATAAAGTAACATGGTTTAACCATGGGGCCTGAATGGATAGGATGTCGTTATAGAACCCCAATCATATTGTATCCTCCAGATAAGTACCGCAGTGACTACAAATTGAAGGATCAAGAAGTAAACCAGGCTTTCGTTGTACTTAAGAAGAAAAATGGCTTCAGAGTTTATAACAAGGAGATATATCCTGCCTATTCCCTAACTAAGATGCACCTAAACCATTTAATTGCATGAGGACATGCAACAAGGTAAGATGGGGAGTATGTTGGGTCAAGAAAAAGGTATGTTTTCTCCTTGGTAATAG
Organism: Pinus tabuliformis; assembly: GCA_031772625.1. Taxonomy (NCBI): domain Eukaryota; kingdom Viridiplantae; phylum Streptophyta; class Pinopsida; order Pinales; family Pinaceae; genus Pinus; species Pinus tabuliformis. The sequence goes on from CM062813.1 coordinate 482,431,675, forward strand.
ATTTATTTAGCACTCATCCTCACATGATTATCTTTGTTTATGAATAAAAGTAGAGGAAATAATAGCTAAAGTTGGGTAAAAGTAATCAGTAACAAATTAGACGAATCTAAGCAGGAAAAACTGATTTTTACTATATTTATGTGCAGAAGACGTGAATTGGATGATAGTTGTTCAATCAATAGAACATCAACATCTCATAAAGGAAAAAGACAGCGTCAGAGGCAAGGTAGGACAATGGAAGACCGGGCAAACCAATGTTATTTTATGATGGAATCAGATCGAGTATTGCGAAATCCTCAGGATCCCCTCATCCTAATAATTTTCTTTTATCAATCTACTTTTCTAATTGTTATATATAAGGCCAAAACAAAAACTGCACGACTAATTCATAAATTCACGGTTTATAATTATTATTGTGGACATATAATACTGCTACTTTGGTGATGTTATAACTCTGTTATTTGTTTTAATGAAGAAGACTACATTTAATTCATAATTATATTCTAAGTATCTCATAGTGAAGACTTCTGGTAACTCTGGGCCCAGTCAAGAGAACATCTACTACTTCACTTGTGCTATAATCTTTTCTATTTATTCTTTACTGTTTGTTAATGTTAAGTTAATATCATTTTGATTACCGTGAGGATTGTCGATTCCGATTTTCTTTTGTTGTTCATTCGAGATTCAGATTTAGTCATGTGTTATATATGAGTAATGATTTTGATTGAATTGGTTATGTTAGTTCCAGCATTAGATCGTTGATTCATTCCAGGTAATGTTATCATAGATTTGAGATATAGAATTGATCACTTTTTGTAATATGTTCATAAAGTTATTTGTTGTTCAAATATCATTTGTTGTTCTATTATCATTTGTTGTTCAATTATCATTTTTTGATTCAATTGTCATATTTCTATTTAATGATTGAGTGAGTTAGTTTCAATTCCATTTAAGACTACCAAGTGTGATTCTTTATAATTTTATTCAGATTCCTTTGCTTTCATAATAGGTTAAGTAGAATTGCAAAGTATGTTATGAATTTCTTTCAAAGTTACTTCTTTTAGAATTGTTTGGATTGAGTTTGAAGAGATAGCCATTAGCAATTGCAATGATTTATTATTAGTTAACCTCTGAATTCACTGCATATATAATGCTGACACTCTTGAAATAAAAAGACTTTCCTTGCATTGACAATTAATGTAGGAATTAAGATTGCCTGTAAAAAGACATCTTAGTGAACAACACATTCTGAACTAAATTGTGGGAGAAGATGGACACAAAGTTGAAGAGATCTACAACATTCCATCCACACACAGATGGACAGACATAAGTAGTCAATAGGACTTTGGTGCAGCTTCTGAGGGGTTACAACTAGAAGCATCCAAAGACTTGGGATGAAAATATGGTATATATACAACATTCTTATAACAGAGTAATCCACACTTCTACAGGAAAGTCCCCATTTGAAACTTATTTTGTATATTTTCCACCTTCACCTTTGGATATTGCATATGGGCAGCAAGGAGGAGTGAAAAAAGAAATTACGGGAGATGCTTTGAGGGTTGAATAATTTATAGAGAAGATCATGCAGATCCATATACACGTATAGGAAACACTGCACAAGTCGCAGGTGAAGTATAAGGTTAGGCATGATCAGCAAAAAACAAAGAAATCATTAAAGGTGGGAGATAGAGTATGGATACAATTGAACAAGGAGAGGCTGCAAGGGCCTGGTAAGAAAATCAAGGATCTAAGGTATGGTCCCTTTGAGATACTAGAAAAGGTGGGTGATAATTCTTATCGACTTAGTTTACCACCATATATGCACATTTACTCAGTTGTAAATGTAGAGAATTTGAAACTTTATGAGCCTTCCATGCTAGGTCAGGAAGAGGAACAGGTCCTACATTTTTTGGAGGATTTGACACCAGACGCTCAGGCAGAGTTGAAAAAAGATACAATTTTGTAGAAGAGGTAGAGAAATACAATACAAGGGAAACAAGACCTTTGGAAGATTGGGTTAAAGGGACAACTTCCAAGAAAAGCTAAATGGTACACGAGAGAGAAGGTAGAGGAAAACATTCCTCACCGCATTCAGTAAAATATTTTGGGGACCAAAATCCTTCTAAAATGGAAAGGTGTGATCTAAATTGGATCATTACACTATTTTTCATCCATCTAGATGCATTTGGAGTGGAAAAAGTGGAGGAATTAGCTCACGGTACCGTTTTTACTAGTAGGACCCAGTTTCGCGAAACGGGGTTCAAAACCTTCGGGAAGCGTTTTGAGACATCAAATTTGGATTTTTTGGGTAAAAATTTTCCACTTTAGTGCCACCCTTTCCATGCTATTCTACACACAGAGAGCTTTCCAACAATGCAAGAATCACGTCAATCGGAATCCGTATGCAAAAGTTATGCCACTCAGAAGTTGACCTTCCTATTTTCACACCGATAGTTCGGGAGGATGCCATGCCAGCCCCCATTATTCATGGAAAAGGGGCTAGCCACGTGTTTTTAATGTAAAATACTCTAGAATAGTTTATTTTTTAACTCTAGTTAAGATTTGATGTAGTCAAACTTAACCACTAGTAGGCTATCAAGCTATGTTATAATTGGTCCACTAGGAGGAAGAGGCATTCCATTCTTTCGATAGCGTTTTGTTCCATAGATGAGAAAATATAGCTGAAAGAGATAGGAGGTAGAGAACATAGACAGGATCTCTGAAATGTAGCATCCTACATGCCACAACATTACTTCTTTGTATATTCAACCATATTTCCAGACAGAGAAAGAGAGTGAAGCGACCTCACCTTCCAACTAGGTTTTCTCCCAAAAGGGTTTCCCAGAGAGCATATATTGTGTATTATGTGCGTGTGAACTTATTATTTTGATCTCTACTTTTTTCTCAATTTACTTTTACATGCATGCTCTAATTACATTTAATTTTACAGATCTAGTAACAATGTAGAATCTCAAATTTTTAATATAATATTATCAGATTTGTTGTGACGAACTGTCCAGTGGAATATCCACGGAATTTTATGGATCATTTGGTATCAGAGTTGATTTCTTGAGGTATTTTGTGGAGATTTCAGGGATCTAGGTCGACGAGGCTAAAAATCATAAAACCCTAATCATGGGTGACGAATCTATAAACGAACCTCGTGATTGTCCAAAGGTTAGTTTTTCGCAACTCGAAGAACAATTCACAAATATAAATCGTAATGTCAACCTCCTCATGGCAGCCCTAAGAAATAAGCTGGGATATTTAGAGAAGAAGGGGATTCAAATGCAAAGGACAAATCAGAAGTGGGATCAGATCAGGAAGACACAGATAACCAACCTAAGAAAGAACCTGGAAAAGATTAACCTAGTTCAAGGGTCGTGAACTAATCCTTGTTTAAAGTGTAATAAAAAGTCGATAGCAAGCCATACCATAGTGATATCAATGCTATGAAGCTGAACCACTGGTTTCAGCAAATGAAAGTTTATTTTAGTGTCCATCAGATCGAGTAAGGGAAGAAGATCTTATTCACGCGACTTAATTTGAGGTCCATGCACTGACTTGGTGGGAGAGACACAAGAAAAACATGGGGTTGGAGGGAGAACCTCCAGTGACTGAGTGGGAGGATATCAAAACCCTCATTAAGTAACAGTTTTATCCCATTGGGTACGTGGAAGACCAGTGGATCTGGTGGCATTACTTCAGGAAAAAGTCAGGCCAAAGTGTTCAGGAGTACACAACAAAATTTAGAAAGATGGATATAATTTTGGGTATTTATCCAAAGAACCCAGATGTACTCCTCAAGTATTTGGGGGGTCTGCATTGCCATCTACATGAACAAGTGATGTTTCTCAAGCCACAAACGATGGATGAGGCTTGTGTACAGGCACAATATCTAGAGAACATGGACCTGAAAAGAGTGCGATCAAGTGGATTGAAGCAAAAGGAGAAACAAGATGCTTCTAAGGATGTGAAGAAGAAGAAAAAAGGGGGAAAGTATAAAAATACAGCAGCCACAACACACGAGTGTAAAGATCCTAGCAACCACTGTAATGTTGATGGCCATACAGAGAAGAAGTGGGTGAAGTTACATACAGTGCTTCCTGAAGAACAAGAAGAAAGATAATAAGAAGAAGAATCTCATGGCCATTGATTCGAGCAACCAACTTGAAAGAAGCTCAGACGTGGACGGGAAGATCGTATGTACATCAGGAGGTGAATCTGAGTAGCCTTCAGCAACATGAAGAGAAAGAAATGACCAAACTCTTCCATGTAAAGATACGGGTCAAGAAGACAAAGATTGATGCTCTATTGGAATTAGGATTGCAGAAAAATCTCCTTGCAGCAGATCTAGTCAATAAGTTGGGGCTAGAAGTTCGTGATCATCCAAACCCATATCCATTGGGATGGGTACATAGGGATGCATAGCTGAAGGTAACAAAACAATGTAAAATTAGATTTTCTATGAGTGTTGATTTTATTGATGAAGTAGATCTGGATGTGGTCCCCCTTGATGTATGTAGAGTCGTGTTTGGGATTCCATACATGTACATGCATGATGCAATGTTCATGAGAAGAGTTAACCAGTACTGACTCATCAAGGATGAAAAATCATTCATCATCAACGCGCACAATGGCAAGTCGAAAATTTCGCTGGTAAGTGCCAACCAAGCTAAAAAATTGATTAGTTCCAGCAAGAAGTATGTTTTATTATTTTTAAGAGAAAATCAGTCTATATAGGAGTCAATAAGAGGCAAGGCATCCCTTGAGGGGTGTACTAAGAAACAAAAACAACAATTGGAGGAGTTTTTACAGGCATACAAGGATGTGCTTTGAGTGCCTAAAGGGCTACCCCTTAAGAGAGAAGTGGAGCATGAGATCCAACTATTTCCAGACTCCTCATTGCAAAATATTTTGTTGTACGGGTAGTGTGTTATAGAAGCAAGTGAGGTGAAGAAACAGTTGCTTCAGCTCTTGAAATAGGGTGTCATTTGACCGAGTACATCACCATGTGGGTCACCCATAATAATTGTGCCAAAGAAGGATGGTACTTGGCGAGTGTGTATAGATTACAGGGCGTTGAAAAAAATCACGCTCAAGAACAGATACCCCCTACCCAGGATAAACAATCTGCTAGATCAGTTGCAACAAGCAAAGTATTTCACCAAGATGGACTTGAATTTTGGATATCACCAAGTTCGAGTCAAAGAAGAAGATACATGGAAGACCGCCTTCAAAACTAGGCAAGGTTTGTATGAGTGGTTAGTTATGCCATTTGGCCTATGTAATGCACACACTACATTTATGATATTAATGAATGATGCACTGCACCCTTTTATAGATTCATTTGTTATTGTTTATTTGGATGATATATTGGTATATAGTGCTACCTAGGAGGACCATATTTCACATTTGACTTAGGTGCTGGAAACATTGAAGAAGCACCAGCTCCTAGCAAATCTCAAGAAGTGTGAGTTTACGCAACAGTCCTTGGTGTATTTGGGATATGTGATTGGTGGAGGAGAATTGAAGATACATCCTTCCAAGATGGAGGCCCTCATGAAATGGTTAGTGCCTACTAACGTTACTGAGGTTAGGATTTTTGTTGGAGCATCACAGTACCTGAAGAAATTCATAACCTCATTTTCTGCGGTAGCAGCACCGGTACACACCATAATAACAAGTGGCAAGAGTTTCTAGGGGAGAAAGAGCAATAGAAGGCTTTCAACGAGTTAAAGAAGAATATCAATGAAGCACCAGTTTTGGTATTACCAAACTTGCAATGACCCTTTGAAGTGGAGACAAATGAGAGTGGGTATGCTATGGGATTTGTCTTGATGTAGGGAGGAAGGCCCGTTTTCTACCATTCTGAAGTATTTCATGGCGTAGTTCTTAATTACCATACCTATGATAAGGAGCTCTATGCCATGGGGCAAGTTGTGAAGAAGTGGAAGCACTATCTGATGGGAAAGGAGACAGTAATCCACACGGGTCACCAATGGTTACAGTACCTATAGGCCCAGAATAAGCTACAACAGACCAGACATTACAAGTGGATGGGGTTTTTACAGCAGTTTCATTTGGTGATCAAGTATAATAATGGTTTCACAAACAAGTTGGCCGATATCCTTTCAAGGAAACCCAAATCAAATATTACAGCTTTGGGGACTCTTATGCACATGGAACCATTCACCCATGATGCATATAGAGAGGCATATTCAGAAGATGAGGACTTCAAGTAAGTGTATCAATAGTTGCAGAGTCATATTAATATGCACAATGGCAAGATCATCATTGACTACCATCTCCAGGATGGGTTAATCTATAGGTTGGATAAGCTATGTGTTCCTAAAGGTGAGCATTTATAGCTGATTAGAGAGGCTCACACCTCCAAGGTTGCAGGGAACTTTGGTGTAGGGAAGATCATGGCTAACTTGTAGAAGTATATGTATTGGCCCAAGGTGCAAGAAGAAGTAGCTAGGTTCATAAGATGATGCATGCTTTGTTGTACCAGCAAACCTAGCAATAAGAAGCACAATCTGTATCATCCCTTACATGTACCTACTCATCCTTGGGAAAGAATTTCCATGGAATTTGTCGGAGATTTACTGACAACCAAGAAGGGACATGACTACCTGTTCATGGCAGTTGATAGGATCAGAAATATGGGTGTTCTAATGCCATGTAAAAAGTACATCAGTAGACATCAATCAATAAAATTTTTCTTTGGACAAGTCTGGGTATACTTTGGGATACCAAGGAGCATCATTTCAGACAGGGATACAAGTTTTGTCAGTGCATTCTGGACTAAATTGTGGGAGAGGATGCACACGAAGTTGAAGAGATATACAACATTCTTTCCACACACATATGGGCAGACAGAAGTAGTCAATAAGACTTTAGTGCAGCTTTTGAGGGGTTACAACCAGAAGTATCCGAAGAATTGGGATGAAAATCTAGTATATTTACAACATTCTTATAACAGAGCGGTCCACACTTCTACAGGAAAGTCCCCATTTGAAACTTCTTTTGGATATTTTCCACCTTCACCTTTGGATATTGCATATGGGAAACAAGGAGGAGTGAAGGAAGACATTATAGGAGATGATTTGAGGGCTAAAAAATTTATAGAGAAGATCAGGGAGATCCTTCTACAAGTATAGAAAACACTGCAGAAGTCACAAGTGAAGTATAAGGTCAGGCATGATCAACATAGAACAAAGTTCCAAATTGTTTCATCATTAATTTTAGCCAAATTTGGCAGCTCAACCAGATTTAGTCAGGCTTCCAAATTTAGTTGGAACTCAACTAACTTTAGCCAAGGGGCTTAATTGACCACAACATTGACTGGCGATAACTTTTGCATACGATGTCAAATTGAGGCTGTGTTTTCACTGTTGGAAAGATTGTGATGATATTTTCAATCTAACCACAGTTTCATGGCAATCCAAGAAATTTGATTTTTCAGCCTTTCATGAGCCGTCTTTGATCACTGAGTGTTTCGAGAGCCACCAGGATCATTCCTCCCCACGGAGGAGATTTCGGTCCTCCAAAAGCATGAACATAATACGTAATAAGCTATGTTCCCTTATCTAAATAGCAAGTTCCCTCACAGACCACACTTCTTTCTCCTTCACCATTGTTCTTCGGAGATATAAGTGATGAGTAGACACCTGCATCCTCTACAATCCTGTCGTATAATCTTTGCTAAATACATGTATAATTACATGACCAATCATGATTCAAGCATCTGCATACTTTCCAAGAGTTTATACAACACATTCTTTGGTCAAGTGTACATCATAATAGAAACAAATACCTCAACTATCAATAAAAAGAGGTCAAAAAATCATTATTTTTCTTTCATAAGTGTTGGAAAACACATCATCACTTTTACAATCCTTTCAAAACATATTATTTACAATAATATCATAAGCTACTATATCTAATAAAACCATATCTCACTCAATAAAGTGAATGGGTCATCTCCCTGTGGTTGATTCACCTATTGAACATCTTCACCAGTTGGTTTCTTTATAGGTTCTTTCTGGGCATGGAGTATCTGACATATGGCTCTTTGGTGTCCATCCTCACTGCAGTAACTACAACGATTCTTCCTCCTCCAAACTTTCCAGATCGTCTTGGAATGCTTATTCGTGGTATGCCTCCGAATTGGATTATTATATTGTTTTTCATCCATCTCGATTCATTTGGAGTGCAAAAATTGGAGGAATCAGCTCACGAGACCATTTTTACCTGCGACACCCAATTTGGTGAAATAGGTTCTGAAACCTTCTCAGAGCATTTTGAGGCATCAAACGAGTATTTTTGGGGAAACAATTTTCCTCTTTAGCGCCGCACCTTTTCATGCTATTCTACACACAGATAAATTTCCAATGGTGTAAGAATCACATCAATCAGAGTTCGTATGCAAACATTATGCCACTGAGAAGTTGACCTTCCTATTTTCACACCTATAGTTTGGGAGGATGTTGTGTCAGCCCCAATTATTCATGGAAAAGGGGCTATCCATGCCTTTTTGATGTAAAATACTCTAGAAGAGTCTATTTTGTAACTCTAGTTAAGAGTTGATGTAGTCAAACTTAACCACTAATAGGTTATCAGGTTGTGTTATAACCGGACCACTAGGAGGAAGAGGCATTCCATTATTTCGATAACATTTTGTTCCATAGTTGAGAAAAGATAGTCGAAAGAGATAGGAGGTAGAGCACACAGAGAGGATCTGTGCACTATAGTAGCCCACGAGCCACACACATTACTTCTTTGTATCAGTAGCCATATTTCCAAACAGAGAAAGAGAGTGAAGCGACCTCACCTTCCAGCTAGGATTTCTCCCGAAAGGGTTTCCGAGAGAGAATATCTTGTTTATGATGTGTCGGTGAGCTTATTTTTTTGTTCTCTACTTTTCTACTTGATTTACTTTTACATGCATGCACTAATTACAGTTAATTTTACAGATCTAGAAATTAAATAAAACTGTAATAGTGTAGAATCTCATATTTTTAATATATTATTGTCAGATATGTTGTGACGATCTATCCAGTGTAATGTCCATGAAATTTTATGGATCATTTGGGATCAAAGCGGGTTTCTTTGGGTATTTTGTGGATATTGTAGGGATCTATATCGACGAGGCCAAAAATTGTAAAATACTAATCATGGGTGATGAATATGTCAATGAACCTCGTGATCCTGCAGAGGTGAGGTTTTCCCGGCTTGAAGAACAAGTCGAAAACATAAACTGTAATGTCAACATCCGCATGACATCCGTATGAAATAATTTGGGGATATTTGGAGAAGACGGGGGTTCGAATGTAGAGGACAAATCAAAAGGGGGATCAAAAATTTGGGAAGACACAGATAACCAGCCGAAGAAAGATCCTAGAAATGATCAACCCAGTTCAAGTGTCATGAACCAATCCTTGTTTAAAGTGGAAGAAAAAGTCGATATCAAGCCATAAAATGGTGAGATCAATGCTTTGAAGCTAAAATTTTGGTTTCAGCAACTAGAGGTTTATTTAAGTGTCAATCAGATCTAGGAAGGGTAGAAGATCTCATTCACACAGCTGAAATTGGAGGGCCATGCAATGACTTCATGGGAGAGCCACATAGAAACCTTGAGGTTAGAGGGAGAACCTCCAATGACTAAGTGGGAGTATTTCAAAACCCTCATTAAGTAAAATTTTTATCCCATTGGGTACGTGGAAGACCAATGGATCTAGTGGCATTACTTCAAGAAAAATTCAGGCCAAAGTGTGCATGAGTTCACCACAGGATTCATAAAGATGGCTATAATGTTGGGTATCTCTCCAAATAACCAAGATGTACTCCTCAAGTATTTGGGGGGTTTGCACCACCATCTGTGTGAGAAAGTGATGTTGTTCAAGCCACAAATGGTGGACGAGGCTTGTGTGTAGGCACAATAACTAGAGAACATAGGCCTCAAAAGAACGCAATCAAGTGGATCAAAGAAAAAGGAGCAAAAATGCGCTTCTAAGGATTTGAAGAAGAAGAGAAAAGTGGGGAAATATAAAAAGACAAAAACCACAAAACACCAGTGAAAAGTTCCTAGAAACCACTACAACATTGATGGCTATACAGAGGAGAAGTGCTGGAAGTTACATCCAGAGCTAAACCCAAAGAACAAGAAGAAAGATAATAAGAAGAAGAAACCCATGGCCACTGATTTGAGCAACCAATTTGAAAGAAACTCAGACATGGATGAGAAGATCATCTGTACATCAGTGCAGAAGGAGGTGAATATGAGTATCCTTCAGTAACAGGAAGATAAAGAAATGACCAAACTCTTCCATGTAAAGATACAGGTCAAGAAGATGAAGATTGATGTTCTGTTTGACTTAGGATCGTAGGAAAATCTCATTGCAGTAGATCTAGTCAAGAAGTTGGGGCTAGAAGTTTATGATCATCGAAACCCATATCCACTAGGATGGGTACATAGGGATGTAGAGTTGAAGGTAACAAAACAGTGTAAAATTAGATTTCCTATCAGTGTTGATTTTATTGATGAAGTAGATCTAGATGTGGTTCCCCTTGATGTATATGGAGTCGTGTTTGGGAGTCCATACATGTACATGCATAATGCAATATTCATGAGAAGAGTTAACTAGTAACGTCTCATCGAGGATGGAAAATCATTCACATCAACGTGCACAAAGGAAGGTTGAAATTTTCACTGGTAAGTGCCAACCAAGCCAAGAAATTGATCAGTTCGAGCAAAGAAGTATGTTTTACTATTTTTAAGAGAAAAGCAGTCTATAGAGGAGTCAATAAGAGGCAAGGCATCCCTAGAGGGGTGTACTAAGAAACAAAAATATTAACTGGAGGAGTTGTTACATACAAGGACATGTTCCGAGAGCCTAAAGGGCTACCCCCAAGAGATAAGTGGAGCACGAGATCTAGTTATTGCTAAAAATCCCATTGACAAATATTGGGTTGTACAAGTAGTCTGTTATAGAAGTAAGTGAGGTGAAGAAACAGTTGCAGCAGTTGTTGGAACAAGGTTTCATTCCACTGAGTACATCAACATGTGGGTCACGCATCATCATTGTGCTAAAGAAGGATGGGAATTGGCGGATGTGTATAGATTACAAGGCAATGAATAAAATCGCACTTAAGAAAAGATACCCCCTGCCTAGGATAGACTATTTTCTAGATCAATTGAAGATAGAAAAAGTATTTCACCAAGTTTGAGTTGAAGTTTAGATATCACCAGGTTCGAGTCAAATAAGAAGATACATGGAAGATTGCCTTCAAAACCAGGCAAGGTTTGTATGAGTGGTTATTTATGCCATTTGGCCTATGTAATGCACAAACTACATTTATGGTATTAATGAATGATGTACTATGCCCTTTTATAGATTCATTTGTTACTATATATTTGGATGATAAAATTATATATAGTGCTAATTGGGAGGAGCATATTTCACATTTGACGTAGGTGCTGGAAACATTGAAGAAGCACTGACTGCAAGCAAATCTCAAGAAGTGTGATTTTACGCAGTAGTCCTTGGTGTCTTTGAGATATGTAATTGCTGGAGGAGAATTGAACATAGATCCTTCCAAGATGGAGGCCATCATGAAATGGTTGATGCCTAGTAATGTTACTGAGGTTAGGAGTCTCATTGGAGCAGCGTAGTACCTAAAGAAACTCATAACCTCATTTCCGGTGGTAGCAACACCGCTTCATGCCATAGTAGCATGTGGCAAGAGTTTCTAGTGGGGAAAAGGGCAGCAAAAGGCTTTCGATGAGTTAAAGAAGAAGATCAATGAAGCACAAATTCTGGTATTACTAAACTTGCAACGACCCTTTGAAGTGGAGATAAATGTGAATAGGTATGTTATGGGAGTTTTCTTGATGCAAGGAGGAAGGCCCGTTTTCTACCATTCTGAAGTATTTCATGTGGCATTTCTTAACGACCCTGCCTACGATAAAGAGCTCTATGTGATGGTGCAAGATGTGAAGAAGTGGAAGCACTATCTAATGGGAAAGGAGACAATAATCCACACGGATCACTAGTCGTTACAATACCTACATGCCCAGAATAAGCTACAACAAACCATGCATTATAAGTGGATGGGGTTTTTACAACAGTTACATTTGGTGATCAACTATAAGAAGGGTAGCACAAACAAGTTGCCCGATATGCTTTCAAGGCCACCCATATCAAAGATTACATCTTTGGGGACTCTTATGCACATGGAGCCATTCACCCATGATGCATACAAAGAGGCATATTCAGAAGATGAGGACTTCAAGGAAGTGTATCAGCAGTTGCACAGTCAGAGTCATGTGAACAACGACAACAACAACGTTGAATACCCTCTCCAGGATGGGTTACTCTATAGGCTGGATAAGTTATGTGTTCCTAAAGGTGACTATTTGTAGCTGATTAGAGAGTCTCACAACTCCAAAATTGCAAGGCACTTTGGTGTAGGGAAGACTGTGGCTAACTTGCAAAGGTATTTTATTGGCCCAAGGTGTAAGAACAAGTAGATAAGTTCATCAGAGGATGAATGCTTTGTTGTACCAAAAATCCTAGCAACAAGAAACAGGGTCTGTATCATCCCTTACCTGTACCTACTCATCCTCAGGAAAGAATTTCCATGGAAATTGTGGGAGGTTTATCGACAACCAGGAAGGGACATGACTACCTGTTCGTGGTAGTTGACAGGGTCATCAAGATGTGTGTTTTGATGCCATGTAAAAATATGATTAGTGGATAAGAAGTAGCAAACTTGTTCTTTGGACAAGTCTGGGTAAACTTTGGGATAACAAGGAGCATCATTTTAGACAGGGATACAAGTTTTCTGAGTGCATTCTGGACTACATTATGGGAGAAGGTGAACACAAAGTTAAAGAGATCTACAACATTCCATCCACAGACAGATGGGCAGACATAAGTAGTCAACTAGACTTTGGTGCAGCTTCTGAGGGGTTACAACCAGAAGCATCTGAAGACCTAGGATGAAAATATAGTATATATACAACATTGTTATATCATAGCAGTCCACACGTCTACAGGAAAGTCTCCATTTGGAACTTGTTTTGGATATTTTCCACCTTCACCTTTGTATATTGCATATGGGTATCGAGGAATATTGAAGGAAGACATTATAGGAGATTCTTTGAGGGATGAAACATTTATAGAGAGGATCAGGCAAATCCATCTACAGGGATAGGAAACACTGCACAAGTCGCAGGTGAAGTATAAGCCCAGGCATGATCAACACAAAACAGAGAAATCATTTAAGGTGGGAGACATAGTATGGCTACATTGGAACAAGGAGAGGCTGCAGGGGCCTGGTAAGAAAATCAAGGCTCTAAGGTATGGTCCCTTTGAGATACTAGAAAAGGTGGGTGATAATGCCTATAGACTCAATTTATCACCATATATGTGCATTTACTCAGTTGTAAATGTAGAGAATTTGAAACTCTATGAGCCTTCCATGCTAGATCAGGAAGAGGAATATGTAGGTCCCCCCTTCTGTGGAGGATTTGGCAGTAGACGCTCAGGCAAAGTTGACAGAAGATACAATCTTGTAGAAGAGGTCCATAACTACAAGACAAGGGAAACAAGACCTTTGGTAGATTGGGTTGAGGGGAAAACTTGTAGGCAAAGCTAAATGGTACACCATTGAGAAGGTGGACGAAAAATTTCCTCACCTTATTAAGTAAAAGATTTTAGGTACCAAAAGCCTCCCAAAATGGGGAGGTGTGATCCAAATTGGATCATGATATTGTTTGTCATCCATATCGATGCATTTGGAGTGGAAAAAGTGGAGGAATCAGCTCATTGGACCGTTTTTACTAACCGGACCCAGTTTGGCGAAATGTGGTCCCCAACCTACCGGGAGAATTTTGAGGCATCAAATGACAGTTTTTGTTTGTAAAACTTTGCCACTTTAGTGCCGCAATTTTTCATGCTATTCAAAAAATAGGGAGATTTCCAACAACGCAAGAATTACATCAATCAAAGTCCGTATGCAAAAGTTATGCCACTCATAAGTTGACCTTCCTATTTTCACACCTATAGTTCCCGAGGATCTCACGTCATCCTCCATTATTCATGGAAAAGGGGCTAGCCACATGTTTGTGATGTACAAGACTCTAGAAGATTCTATTCTGTAACTCTAGTTAAGAGTTGATGTAGTCAAACTTAACCACTAGTAGGCTATCGGATTATGTTGTAACATAACTACTAGGAGGAAGAGGCATTCCATTCTTTCGAGAGCATTTTGTTCCATTGTTGAGAAAAGATAGCTAGGAGAGATATGAGGTAGAGCACATAGAGAGGATCTATTCACTGTAGCAGTGTTATAGCTCCAAATCTCACCCTTGATATTTGTGATGCTGCATTTATTGCCTAGGGCAACCCCTCCTTCCAGACTTGATCCAAATACTTGAAAAATAGTGTTTTATTCCCTGTACGTGACATTTCCTTGAGCTAAACATGTGTGTGCATGAGTCAGTGTATACCCAACGCACGTATATGTCTTAAAACACTTAAAAAAATTAAATCTCCTTAATTTCGGGCGGAGATCATGGGTTTTACCTATTGATTACCTATTAGTGCCCGTGGCCCCAACTATTCCCAATGAATTCCCAACTAAAAAGCTACTTTGGGAGAAGTATAAAAAGACTTAAATGGAAGGCCTAAAGGATGAGAAAAGGAAGAGAGAATTACTTTGCTGAGATTATCCCTAATCGGGTCTGAATAACCCTGTGCTTCCAGCACTTCCCCCATTACAGGAAACCCTTGTTTCCTTGAGTTTTGATGTCATTTCACTAGTTGAGATATCCTTGTGTGAGTCATGGAAGGAGCCTTTTGAAAGCTTGGGATTGAACAGACCCAGAGGATGGTTCCGCTTGGATCCAGCAAGAGGAAGATTCAAGTGATATCATTCCTTGCTTTTTTTTAGTTATCTGCAATAAAGAAACATTTGTATTATTCCCGAAATCAATCTTCTTTATGCATATGATTTTATTGTTATGGTTTACATATGAATAATTGTTTCAATGTATAGTTAACCATCTTTCAATATGTTATGAAGTTGATTTCTATATGATACTTTGTCCATTTATTGATATACTTCTTTGAATTGGTTGTTTTGAAAGTTCAAAAATTGAGAGGAACTCCAAGAGGATTTGAACCCTCGCTGGATCTACTCGAATGAAGGTCCCCCAGGTACACATCTCTTCGCATAGTTTGCTTATTTAAGTATCATGTCTACGTGGAATGCTTGTATTTTACTGTAGATAACCCCTCGCTCTGCTAGGATGTTGACCCAAAACCCTAGGGGATTTAGTCCCTTAATAGAATTGGCGACTCCACTGGGGAAAATAGTATTGTTGTTCCTAGTTTGGGTTAACTTAAGCCAATCAGGGCTGGTGTTCTTGCTGTAACTGATTTGTCTGTTCTTGTAGGAACTCAAAATTTAAGTCTAAGCAGTTTCTTCAAACCTCTTTTTTGTTTTTTCTTGTGAACTATCATATACGCAGTTTTGTCAGGTTATAGTAGCGTATGTACGCAATTTTCCCCATATGAACCCACGTATACGTAGGTTTCTTTGGGCTGAATCGCGTATACACGCAACTGTGTATTGACACAGTCGCGTATACCCTAATTTTCCAATATTTTTTCAAGTCTTTCCATCTCAGAAGATTTGTTTGTTGGTCTGAGTGTTTCCTAAGCAATCAGTTTTGTTGTCAGTCCTTGGTTTTGCGGCAAGTTTATGGTTTCGAACTCTCTCCTGTTGTGGAAAGTTTTGGTCTTGTTTGGTTTTGTTGCAAGTGTCATCATTTGTGTTTGAGCACACGAGATTTCTTTCTGAGAATCTTGGTTGTTCTAGCCTTCCAGAGCAGAAATATTGGTTTCAATCTTTGTGACAAACTTTATCTTTGTGATCTTCTTGCTTTGTGTCAAAACTGCATCTTGTGGCCATTTGATTTTCTCACTTTTTGAAAGTTTTTGGTTGATGATTTTGAAAGTTGTCTTTCTTGTTCTTTTGATCATTGTTACCAAACGCTTTTTGTTGCTTTTTGGCCATTCAGGGCATCTTGAAACACCTATTTTGTTGATTTTTCGCCCATTTTGAGTTGAGAACTTGCAAAGTGTTTTTGTTTCCTATCTTTCGGTCTTAAAGTCTTCAATAGTATTTGGAGTGCTTTTGAAAACTTGTGTTTTTGCTTTTGTGAAAAATAAAACTTCTTAAAAACTTGGTTTTTTCTTTCTTTTGCCTTGTTTTGATTTGGTTTCTTTTTGTGAGTGAGAGTGCATTTTGTTTGTCTTAAGATTTGCTTTTAGTGTTTGGACAAAAATTAGCATTAGGAACTTATATTCTATCTGAACATCTAAGGTGGCTAATTAGAAGCGATAAACAATTTACTTTCATTATTTGCTTTAGAGTAATCTTAAGTTTTGCATCAGCATATACTCATTCCATTAGGGTAGTTTGTGCATTTTTTAGGGCATCCAATAGTTTTGTTAGTTTTTGTGAGTGTGAAGCTTGTTGAAAGAAAAGAAAAGAGAAATTTATTGCTTTATTAGAAGTTCCTTAGAACCTGGTAGAAATTTCTTTTCATCGAAGAATGAAACAAGTGCATTTGCATATAGTTTGGTTTTTATTAATTTCTTTTGCGTCAACGAACACCACAAGTTTCACTTACGTTTATCCCTTGACTTAAGAACATCCAATTTAAAAACAAGTGCTAAATAAAATATACTAGAACTTTTTTAGATTGTCAATTTAGACACACCCACAAGTTTTAGGATATTTAGGGCCTTGGATTAGGTGAGTGGA
Organism: Pinus tabuliformis; assembly: GCA_031772625.1. Taxonomy (NCBI): domain Eukaryota; kingdom Viridiplantae; phylum Streptophyta; class Pinopsida; order Pinales; family Pinaceae; genus Pinus; species Pinus tabuliformis. The sequence continues at coordinate 482,448,523 of CM062813.1, forward strand.
GAGAAAACTCTCCAAGGCCACTTTAAACTGTCAAACATAAAAGTCTAAATAAAGATTGCAAATCCAATAGCATTAGGAAGACCAGGAAAGCTCCAGATCTAGGAGTTAAGCACGAGGGTTTTTGAAGATAAGGAAGAGAGATACCCCCTCTCCTACTTGTCGGATCTTACCTCAAAACTATTCCGCCTGGCTTCTGACATGAGTTGGTAACCTTAGTTGCTTATCCTAGGGATCTACACAGGTGGATGTGGAGGGGAATCCCGTGGCACCTGAGGTCGACATTGTATCACTCTCAGCAGTACTTCTAGAGGGCACCTTTGCGAAGCTCGGGGGCTTGCACTGACACAGGTTATTGTTTGGAGGTCAGCGTAACTTCCTTTGATACCTTCGCTGGTAAGCCTAGGCTATCATTATCCCAGACTATCTTCAAAAGGCCTCTACTTCACTTTCTTGTATTTTGGTGTTCGGTCCTCATCACCCGGAGCAGAAATACTTGAAAGTTGTTTGACTGGCTGATTTCTTTTAGGGACATTTTATTTGTGCTCTATTCTCCTAGTTGGCCTAACTTTCATTTTTTCTTGACTCTTTAATTAGATCTTAATAAAAAATTCAAAGTGGTTGACCGATCGCTTAGATGGTCCCGCAGACTTCGTGGGCTTTCACCTGCAAGTCCAAAGCCTTCTTCTAGAAGGCGTAGGAGCGATACTGCCATTGGGTTTCACCCAGTAGTAACCGACACATCAAAGATTCATCCTTCGCTTGGGGGTAGTAGTGTAAAAGATAGGCCTGGTACTACTATAGAGCCAGAGAGGAACAGCCCAGTTCTCTCTCGAGTCCTCTTCCAGTCGGAAGATAATATTGAGGTAGAAGAACTCTCGGAGCCATTAGCAGCTTTGAATTATCCTCTGCCTTCTGATCATCCAGACGTAGTGTTATACGTTGGGACTCTGACACATAGACCTTCAAGTCCAGGTCCACACACACACATCCCTTTGATGACCACTGCTGGGAGCATGGCATCCACTGCAAGTGCTACAAGTATGCAGACTCCCATATCAGTACAAGGGGAGGAACCATTTCCATCCATTCTACATCTTTATTTGGGTCTACTGCTAGCACATCTTTGTTTGGGTCTACTTCCATTCCGTTGACGAGTGGAAGTTCCCAAGTGCATGCATCCAGTTTTGGATTCTTCCCTTTTGGTATGCCTTCTCTAGGTATTCCTTCAGTTCCATTAAGTGTACCATTAACTGCCTCCACATCCATGATGAGTGGATCGACATCTTTTTAGGGTTTTCCTTTTGGAAGTGGTCATATACCACATTCCAATCTGACGGTAGGATCTATGCCTTTTTCTTTCACGAATCAAGGCAGCAATCCCTTTTAGGGTTGGAATAATCCTGCAATTAGTGGCACGGGGGCTGGGAATCCATTTTTCGGACAACAAGGGAATATGTCGTACTCCTCGGTTAGTTCATTTCGAAGTTTTCCACCCTTAGCTAATGCTTGGAACCCTTACCAAGGGTTGTCCACTCCTTATAATAATTTGTTAGGGGGAAACTTCATCGGTTACGGAGGTGTTTCGGCTAGAGTTGGTCAAACTTCGAGTTTTGCTGGACCACAAGGGTCACCTTTTGGTTCAGCAAGTTCTGCTAGTTACTTCGGGCAACCTGGTGCCTTTCATTATCCAAGCCAATCATTTCATAACTTTGGGAACTCGGCCCATTCTGGGTGGAATCCCTAAGGTCCTCCCAGACTTCCTTTTCTAGCAACGCTGAATTTGCCAGATCTCACAAAATTGACAAATGATCCAATTAGATACAATCCATATTGGCCTCCAATCCCAACCAAACTTCCATCGGATATTCCAAAGTTCGAGGGGAAGGGCGGTGAAGACCCAGGCGATCATGTAACCACATTCCATTTGTGGTGCTCATCAAACTCCCTCATCAATGACTCGATTAGGTTGAGACTTTTTCAATGCACCTTAACTGGCAATGCAGCTAAGTGGTAAATAGAGTTTCCAGGGGGTAGCTTTATATCTTTCACCGATTTGCTTAAATTTTTTCTAAACCATTTCTAGTTGCCCATTTTTTATGATGCCAGAACTGAACTACTGGCTAATTTCCGCCAGGATACGACAACTCATATCTCTGATAACATTCAGGAATGGAGACGAAGAAAGAGGCTCATTATAGCTGAAATTCCTCCTGAATACTGTCTCGAATGGTTCTTGAAATCGTTACAACCTGAGATCTCCAAGGATGTCTCTTTGTCCGGAGTCTATTCTGAAGAGCAAGAAATTTTTTGGGCCCAGCAGTTAGAATTGATTTATTCTCAATCTGGGATCCTTCAGAAAATCTTGCCTAATGCTCCTGGGGCTAAGGTTGATATAGCCAAATCAAAGGCAAGTCCCCATGCGGAAGGTATTGTTGGATCGATTGATGCGAATGCGGTGAACCTTCTGAGCCAATTGCAGTAGTGGTCTTTACAAACTGCTTCTTCCAATCAGGCTACACCGTCTACTACTCCACCTTCTCAACCTTCTTTCGTAAATGTTGTACAGGCTTCTAACCCCAAAGGAAATCAAAATTCCAATGGGAAGAAGATGGGACGACGTAAAAATAAAAATCAAGATGGGAAGGGTAATGTGAACAATCCTGGCAATGGTGCTGGTGAGGGTGGAAATGGGTCTAAGAAGAAAGTTAAGTTTCCATGCAAGCTATGGAGTGTAGACCATTTGACTCATCTCTGCCTAAAAATTCAAGATGCTCAGCGCTTGTTAGTGCAGCAAGGGTCATCTAGCTCCCAAGTTGTCTTAACTAACCCTTTCCCCCAAGGGCAGAAGTTGCTTGCTGGCGCGAATTAAAACCCTGGTACCTCTGCGGAGGGCAACCAGGAGGGGGACAATTCCTCAAATGTCTTCATGATGGGTTTTCACGTCAATGCGGCCACACGGTCACATGATTATGGTGAAGCTAAAACATCCAAATATAAATCTATTCCCGGAACTACGGATCCACTTCATATTGAGCGACCCTCTGTCGAGTCTATACCTCAGATACCGAAAGGTTCCGCCAAGTGCGCTACTATCAACCCTAATGCTAGGGCAGCTTAGAACTACTCCATTGTAGAAGATCTGGCTCAGAGTCCATGCGTGATGTCTGCTTTAGAAGTACTCCAGTCGTGTCCAGCTCAAAGAAGTGCTTTGCTTTCGGCAATGGGGGTAGTGGATCTAAATAATTATTTAGCTCTCACTTTTGATATGAATAATGTCAAAAGGAGACTTCCTCATCATATGGCTTTCCAGATAAAGTCTACTTACAGGAAACCCAATATTTTTCGGACAGTTATAGATGAGGGAGCTTCCACGTGTGTCATGTCTATGTCATGTTGGAAGGCCATTGGATTTCCTTCAGTTGTTCCTTCACCCACTCTCTTGACAACGTTTGATGGTCATTCTCATAGACCACACGGGATTATCTTGGCCTTTCCTATATGTGTTGGAGGAAAGGTCGTTAACGTCAAAGTAGAAATCATTGATGCCAACCTAGCTTACAATCTCCTCTTAGGATGAAATTGGATTTATGAAATGGATGTCATCGTTTCGACTATATTTTGAGTCCTTTGCTTTCCTCATGAGGGGAAAATTGTTAAGGTTGATCAATTGTATTATTCTCCAGTTGACCCTCGTGCAACTTCAAATTCTACTGTTTCGATAGTGGATAACCCCCGTCAATCTGTCAAGAATCTAGGAGTCGGGATGTACTCTTCCTTGATGGGTGTATTTGATCTTCCCCCTCCTACAGCTAGAATCGATACAATTTCATCCTCCAAGGAGCCTTTACAGAAAGAGTTTGTTCAAACTCATTATTTTTTAGATCCTGGGGCCTTATCTTCATCTGTGACCACATCAAATGATGGCAAGGTGGGTGAAATAGAATCTTCTATGTCTGCAACAGAGCTTAGATATACTCTACAAACGACCGTCCTACTCCTCCTTTATAAAAGTAGTTAGATGGTGATGTGGCCCCTACTTGGACCCTTGATTCTACTTCTACTTTGGATTGCTTAGATACAGTTTTTCCATCTAACGAAGCGATATTCAAAGTAATGACAGTTGTAGATCAACCATTGGAAGATTTACATCATCGTTCATATCTTCGTCTTCCTTTACATGAAGTTGAATCTAGGTCCTCCAGTGTGTCTACGAGTGATGTTTGTATAGTTCCTTCGGCTTCAACACAGATGTTTGCCGAAGGTAATATATTGATTGGCTCAATAACGGTACCTATAAACATCCCTAGGAGAATGCTGGTGGAGCCCCTTGATGGGCTCTACCTTAAGAAGTACTTTGCCTAGGTTACGGCTGAGCAATGGCTTCTTTGTATATTTTGTATTTTTGTACATATCTTATCGGGAATTTTCATGATATCGACACTTTATAATCTGCTTTGTCAGGTGTTGATGGATGACTTGGTCTATTTTGGATTCGTCGATGGTTCTAGCCGGCATACTCGGAACCTTGCTTCCGCAGTTTAGGTGATCTACTATCCAACTGGTTAGTTGATGGTGTCAATGGGAGTATGCATTGGTCCTGCATCAAATAATATGGTTGAGTATATTGTCATTATTAATATACTATTCGAATCTATTTCTTATGGAATTGATTCATTAGTAGTGTATCTTGATTCACAGTTGATAGTGTTTCAATTAAATAACATTTATCGGGTTAGGGATCCATGTTTATATCGCCAATATTTGAGAGTGAGGATGTTGCAAAGATCATTTGTTTATATTACTTATTTGCACATTCCACGATCTAATAATTCATTAGCAGATTCTATTGCTAATCAAGCTTTATATTGACATATCATTCATTCATCAAGATAAAATCAAACATGAAAAAGTCGAAACTGTATATATATATATATATATATATATATATATATATATATATATATATATATATATATATATATCTATATATATATATATATATATAACATCCCGAATGTACATAAGTGTGTCCAAAATAATATACAAAAATTGGGACTAAAATGCCCATAATCATGTCCAGACTATCTATGACCCAGCTCAGGATGAGCGACCAAGTATGTGACTACAGCATTAGCCACACACCTAAGAGTCCGAACCCAGTCCCGTGGAATTCCAACCACGCGACGCTACATATCCACAGGGAGATCCTCTACTGTCACCATCAGTACTCTGTGAGTCAATCTCACCAAGTTCTGTTGAACTATATATAGAACCTGCTTTGTATCAGTAGCCAACTCTTCGGCACCTCGGTTGCGATGTCCATGCCATGGGAATCCATCTGGTCGTACTAGCCCAATATCTGGAATATGATCATTACATTAGTCATTTGAATACCATCAAAAATATTTTTAAGTTCATTTTCATATTTGAAAAACCATAAAAATCTTAAAAATCATAAAATCAATAAAATATTTGTTACCAATATCTCCCCATGCTGCGCCTGGTGGTAAGGCCAGATTAGGATCTCCCTGGAAGTCCAAGCCGGCATAGGGGTAGTCATCCACTGTAATGATTTTCTGCTAACACTAGTAGAAGAAATCGTCATCAAAAGTTGTCTGTGGTACATCCCCACCTCCTAGATGTTTCATTAGATCGACCCACCTACCCATCTGTGGATCTTGCAGGCTGCTGATCGGAACTGGTACTCTAGGGCGTAGCACTGGGACCTTCTTGAAAAATAAGGAGCACAAAATAGTCCCATACCCAAAGTTTTTGGTCTGGCCCTTTTTGATAGATGATAGTTGGCTCTTCAAGTTGGTGAGGAGAGGTGTACACCAATCAAATACTGTGGTGAGATAGTCTACAACCAAGCTCATGGAAAGTCATGAAGCCTAGTGTAAGGAGGTTGATCCATTCACTCTAGCTATAGTGAGCAGGATGATCCTCAATGACAAACTCTCTACGTGCTTGATTGGAATCTGGCTTCCAATTTTTTCTGGATGGCCCAGGTAATATATATGCACATAGTCCTCTATAGAAAGGCTACCCCGTGAACGACCTGTAGAATGTACTACCTCTCCCCTCTGGGAAAGGCCTGTGATAAATTATATATCCTCGATCTCTATCCTCAGTGGCATCTGATCAATCATGAATGAATCGTCCTCGATACTCCAATAGTGAATGAGCATTTCGAGCAAGCGGGTATTTTCCTTCATATTTGGCATTTTGAATTTTTTTTTTTAAACGCATCCCCTCAGTGCATCTAAGGCCTATTGATCATTCATAACCTCATCATCAACAGTGGCATGCTCCCTCTCCCTCCAAGTGATTTTCATCCTGAGAAAAAAACAAGTTTGGACCGTTATTTTTTTGTTTTGAAATCATAACGGCATATACACGGGTCTGTTTTATACTCATTCGCGTCTAGGGCCTACGTATATGCAGGTTTCATATAGCCAACCCGCGTATATGCCGCGACAATTTTTTTTTACATAAATTCAATGGTGAAACTTTAATTAAAATTCTTAAAAACAATCACAAATTGATGCAAGCCAAGTTTGGGGGTTACCTGATGATTTTGAGAAGATTTGAATGGTCAAATTCGGCAAAAGGCAAGCTTGCTTCTTTTTCTCCACTCCTTGTGCTCTCAACTCAAATGGTAACAATGGTGAGTCAAAAAACTATTTTATAAGCTTTGAAAATGTCAATTTTTTTAAAAACTTGATTTTGTTTTATCTCATGTATCTTTTAACTTGGGAGCTTGGAGTGTTGAGAATGGATTATTTTTCAGGACATTTTGGACGCTTTTTCGAAAGTTTTGAGTTAGTTCCATGACTGCTAACCCATCATGGCAAGTATCGTTTTCTCATTGGCATATAGGTTAGGGAAGCCATTTTTCCATTGCATTTTGCATACTAGCCTCCATCTGTCGATACACTTGCCACAGGGTCGATCCCATCATGTCATGGTTCCTAAACCATCTTCACTCGCCGATTTTTTAAATCATGGCATGATGGTAGAGCCATCCTTTTCATGGGTATCGTAGTTAGCACCTCACTGACATTGGTTGCCGATGTTGCTTCATTAAGTAGGCTCAGGAGTCCTATGTAGTCCTGCCATGACTTATGTGTTGAAGACTCATTCCTCTTTGCTTCTTCGCTTTGTTCTGGCCTTATACCCTAGAGGCTCCTTCGTGTTGAGTTGTACTACTGCATTGCATATTGACTATTTGCACCTTTTGGCCTTTAGCCGGCTTCACTTGGACTCGTGTTTAAGCCAACTTTTGACCAAGTCATTTGCAAAATCAAACTTGCAATCCCTTAACTTCTGCAACTTGACACACTATGACCCGTGGAAGGAACATACCTTTGAGTGTCTTTGACTAGTTTTCGCCTCCCTGCATTGAGCATAGGATTGTTCCAATCCCAGGAACTAGATCATCTGCTTCACCAACATTCGTTCTTTTCACTGTATTATAGCATTCTTTTATTCTTTTTCAAGCTTAATGAAAAAGACAAAAAAAATTATATATTCCAAAAAGAGCGGGAATGGGACAATATTTCTATTTATTGTTAGCAGCTAGAGTTGTGTCGCCCTTGAACAAAGCACTCAAACAAAGTGTCTCCTCCGTTTGGGTGGTATCTAGCTTGGCTTAGCTATGCCTTAACCTTGTTATTGAGTTAGTCCTCCTTTGATTGGTTATCTCTTCTAATCATATGGAGAGTTCGGTCATGCCTCCTACGTGACGAGCTTATACAAAGTTATCATATGCTGCCACAAAGTCATCATTTGAGTTGTGCTTTTGTTCAAGGGAAGCAAGCCTGATTCGGCCTCTCTGCGGTGTCTCTTGACTCATTTTTCCGTTGGCCATCCCTAATTGTCAATGTCTTGTCTATCATCACATCAGTTATATTGGTCCTTTACTCGTGTCAGTTTGAGAAGGTCTCCATTGACTTCTTGCTGTTGGGTCTTGTCCTTATTGACGATGACATCTTGCTTTGAGGATAAGGCTAGAGCTGCACCCTGGCCCTATTTTCATTATTGATAGGTCACCTTGTGCTCAGCATCAATCAGTATCATGGGTCTTTGACTGAGTGGCTTCCCTTGTGTTTGAAATCAGCTTACATTATCACACATTGGGATTCGTGCAGTACCTTGGTTTTCATTTGAACCTATTGGTGGATACCTCGCCTCTGTGTCAGCTTTCATTATTGGTTGGTTCAAGGGGTTTCTATCGTGCACTAGCTACATCTTGTGTATGCCAAAAATGTTGTTCAGTTGGGTTACTATATCTTTTTCATCCGATTCCTTCCACATTATTGGCCTACAGGTTACACTCGCGCTAGATTGATAAAGAATGCCTTAATGCCTTGCTTCTAGCAGATCTTTCCCCATCGACTACGACTCATTGCTCTGGGGCAAGGGTCTAGAGTCCATTTGGCAGTACCTTGGGGTTTGCAGTCATTAGTGGTAGATCCTTCGCTATCGACAGTGGGAAACCATCATTGTCTCCTGATCAATAGATTCTTCCAAGTGTTCGACTTCAGATCATCTATTCGCATTTGTTAGATTGTGTTGGGGTACCTTGACTCTCATTATCATTATCGGTGAGTAGTCCCGCGTTTGTTAACTGTATAAATCAATGACCGGTAATCAAATGATTTCTCACATGGTCAACTTCAGCTCATTTATCCCCATTGTGTAGAAATGTACCATGGTGGTCGATGAAGACCTCGGGTTGCATCAACGATCATTGGTTCACTTGAGCGTTGCTCCTATTGCTGCTAGTTGACACCATTCCACATTATATGTTGCAGTCATTCATGGTGACATTTTATATGCTAGCACCTAAGTTTGCAGTGTAGTATCATCTTATTCCATCATGTTCATTTGGTACTATTGGGATCAGATTTTGAGATCAGTAATTAGCTCCATCCTTCAACTTTATTGATCATCATCTTATATGTGATATTCAGACATGTACTTGTTCGATCGTGATCAGATGATCCATTATGTACTTTTAGTTCTTTATACCTATATACATAGCAGATCCACTTGTACTTGATATACAGACATGCTTTACTTTCTCTAAGCATGGGTATGCTCGCCTCAGACAGTGTTTCTTTCTGATCTCCTTTTCTGGCTTGGAAGGCTGAAATTTGGTGAAGTCCTTCTCAGTTTTTGATAGGTTTCCTTTCCATGTACTTAGTACATTTCGGCCATCATGTACCCCTTCTAAGCTCATATATTAAGGGGCACCTGTTATAGCTCCAAATCTCACCCTTGATATTTGTGATGCTGCATTTATGGCCTAGGGAAACCCCTCCTTCCAAACTTGGTCCAAGTACTTAAAAAACAGTGTTTTATTCCCTGTATGTGACATTGCCCCGAGCTAAAGGCATGTGTACACGTGTCAGTGTATACCCAACCCACGTATATGTCTTAAAACACTTAAAAAAATTAAATCTCCTTAATTACGGGTGGAGATCACGGGTTTTACCTGTTGATTACCTATTAGTGCCCGTGGCCCCGACTACTCCCAACGAATTCCCAACTAAAAAACTACTTTGGGAGAAGTATAAAAAGGATTCAATGGGAAGGCCTAAGGGAGGAGAAAAAGAAGAGAGAATTACTCTGCTGAGATTATCCCTGATCAGGTCTGAAGATCCCTATGCTTCCAACACTTCCCCCACTACAAGAAACCCTTGTTTCCTTGAGTTTTGATGTCATTTCACCAGTTGAGATATCCTTGTGTAAGCCATGGAAGGAGCCTTTTGAAAGCTTGGGATTGGATGGACCCGGAGGACGGTTCCGCTTGGAGCCAGCAAGAGGAAGATTCAGGTGATATCATTCCTTGCTTTGTTTTAGTTATCTGCAATAAATCTTTGTCTTGTTCCTGAAATCAATCTTCTTTATGCATATGCTTTTATTGTTATGGTTTACATATGAATAATTGTTTCAATGTATAGTTAACCATCTTTCAATATGTTATGAAGTTGATTTCTATATGATACTTTGTCCATATATTGCTATGCTTCTTTGAATTGGCTATTTTGCAGATTCAAAGATTGAGAGGAACTCCAAGAGAGTTTGAACCCTGGCTGGATCTACTCAAATGAAGGACCCCCAGGTACACATCTCTTCGCATAGTTTGCTTATTTAAGTATCATGTCTGTGTGGCATGCTTGTCTTTTACTATAGATAACCCCTCGCTCTACTAGGGTGTTGACCCAAAACCCTAGGGGATTTAGTCCCTCAACAAGCAGCCCACGGGCCACAGACATCTTTGTATCTGCAGCGATATTTCTAGATAGAGAAATAGAGCGAAGCAACCTCACCTTCCAGTTGGGTTGTCTTCCGAAAGGGTTTCCCAGAGAGAATATTTTGTGTATTATGTGTGTGTGAGCTTATTTTGTCATTCTCTAATTTTCTACTTGATTTACTTTTGGATGCATGCACTAATTACAATTAATTTTACAGATCTAGAAATTAAATAAAGCTATAATAATGTAGAATCATAGATTTTTAATATAATATTATCAGATCTATTGTGACGAACTATCGAGTGGAATATCCATGAAAGTTTACGGATCAAACTACAATGATTCTTTCTCCTCCAAACTTTTTGGATCATCTTGGAAGACGTATTCCTGGTGTGCCTCTAATAAGTGCCTATGGAATCCTCACTATCACTTGAATGTGATGAAGTGCTCTCATCATATGTCGTTGGTTGGTCACTGGCTGTCTTGGACCATTTCCAAACCTCTTTTATGACATATCCAAGTCTTGCATAATGAGGTGATTCATCCACTTTGATGGGTTTCACAATTCCTTGGCCATTAATTCCGAGGCCCTTTCCTTGATACCAGATTTTATTCAACAATTTTGATCCAATTCCTGTAGTATGTTTCTCAAAAGTAGTGAAATCATCATCATAAAAAGAACATGAAATTGAAGAATCACTTTTTACCTCATGCTTGTTATTATGCAAATTTTCCAAGGCCTCCTCCTTGGCTTGTAACTAATGCTGCAACCTTTGCTTCTCCTCCTCTGCTTTTTGTAGGAGTCTCTTTAGTTCAACATTCTCCGCTTGAATTCTTTGGTTGATCTCTTCGAGTTCTTGGAGCCATGCAGTCTTTGGTTCCCTTCTCACCTTTGGCACAATGTCTGTTGAAATATTTGTCTCATCGCATGAATCATAACCTAAGTCAATAGGTCCACCTTTTGCAATCCTAAGAGATGCAATCTTCATTTCATCACCTGAGTTTGATCCCATGTCAATTGGTCCAACACCTACAAATGTTGCAGTTCTAATGTTTTCATCATCCTATGGTTCTAATTATTGGTCTTCTTGCACAGTTGTAACTACTTTCTGCTTCTCTTTTTTTTCATTCCTCTTATGCCTCAATTCCGGATGCAATTTCCAACAATTTTCCTTATCATGCCTTTCTTTATCAAAATGAGTATAAGAGGGCTTTGATTCCTTTCTCTTAGTCGTCATTGTCCTCTTTGGGTAGTCTTCTTGCTCATGCTTCCCCTTGCTTTCAAGATGTACAACCTTCAAACTAGCTTTATCAAGAGTTTTAGGTTCAAATAATAACAATGAATGATGCAAATAACTATGTAAAGAGACAATATATTTCATCAACGTCTCAGAAGTGTCTAATGGAACATTCAATGCCAATGCTTTTTTCCTAAAGTTACTCCTCTGTAAAATTATGAATAGTTTCACCTTTACTTTGTTTCAAATGTTGTCATTCCATCATGGCTTTCTGTCTATAACCCAATGGGTAAAACTGTCTTCTTAAAGAAGAAACAAAATCAAACCAATATGAAAGAAGTTTATGACTACTCTTACCACCTTTCTTCAGCTTTCCTTCCCACCAGATGAGAAAAATTCCACTCAATCGAAGGGATGCTAGTTGGTTCTTGGCTTCATCCTCTTTGATTCATTGGATGGGACAATATACTTCGACCTATCTGATCAAGTTATCTATCTTTTCCGCATTAGATTCTCCACTAGACACAGGCAGATCAAACTTGACATCCAACTTGAAAAATGGATTTTTATGAGTTTTTCTACCTCTAAAATGACGAGAAGAGAAAGAATAAGAACTTTCGTTGGAAGATGGAAAGGGAGGTTCATGAGGCTCTTCTCCTCCTCTTTCAGGATTCACCGAGACATGATCATCTGATCCTTCCTTCTTCTATGGCTTTTCCATTGTCTTCTCATACTTTGCAAACAATTTGTCCATTTTTTCTACCATTATGTAGAATGCATTGCGATAGTTTCGCTCTTCCTCGAATCAAACATCTTCACGTGCCATTTTACCTCTTCATGTTTCACACCCCACTTCTAGATCAAAGAACTTGTGTTTTTCTTCACCTCTTTAGAGCTTAGATTGGTAATCATACACCTACAATTCACACCAACAAAAAGCCGTGCTCTGATACCAAACTTGATCCGGATCTTTTCACTTCAAAGATGCATACAAAATCGCATTTTAAAGAGCATGTAACCATAAGATGCATATTCATAAACGAAGTGGAAATAAACAACAACCATGAGAAGCAATGACATAATAGGTTGATAACAGAGTTCACCCAATGTGGGCTACGACTTTGGGCTCTGGTTAATGTGGGGAGGCCTCTTTCATTAATATTCAGTAAAAATCAAATTGCATGCATGTACAAAAGACACTTTATACCTTCACTTTTGGGGATGGCATAGAAATGCATAACTATGTTGAATAAATGGACTACACCATTGAATTCGTGGAGAAAAATAGTGAAAAATGACTGTAAACTTGACCCCTTTCTGCTTCGATCAAAATATAGATCTTCGGGAATCTTAAAGGTTCCCCAAAGTTTCCTTCTCATTGGTTGAATGTAATTATTCTACTCAGGTGACAAATTTGAACTCACCACTAAGCTCCTTGTGAAAAACTGAGTAAAATGAGTATAAAGCCTATCATGAAACTGTCAAAATTTGACCCTTAGAGAATCTTTTAGATTCCTCATGATTCCACAAATATTCATCTCTACAATTTAACTAAATATCTTCTACTCAGATGAGAAATCTAACTTCATGACTGTGCTCCTTGCGAAAAACTGAGTAAAATGAGTATAAATTCAGTTTGGTTCTCAAATATCAAAATTTGGCCTTGAGGGAATCTTTTAGATTCTTCATGATTCCACAAAGATTCCTCTCTACAAGTTAACTAAATATCTGCTACTTACATGACGTATATGACTTCACACTACGCTCCTTATGAAAAACTGAGTAAAATGAGTATAAAGTTGGTATGGTTCTGAAACTATCAAAATTTGGCCCTTAAGGAATCTTTTAGATTCCTCATGATTCCACAAAGATTCCTCTCTACAAGTTGACTGAATATTTGTTGCTCAAATGAAAAATCTGACTTCACCACTGCGCGCCTTATGAAAAATGAGTAAAATAAGTATAAATTCGGCCTGGTTCTGAAACTATCAAAATTTGGCCCTTAGGGGATCTTTTAGATTCCTTGCATATTCTCCTGTGTCAAGGTTCCGCTCCTCAATTTTCATGTCCGTTCAAGGTTCCACCTCTGCATTGGGTTACGTGCCCCTATTCCCTTGTGGAAAATATGAGTTTACATAAAAAAAACTTGGCGTTCACTTTTAAGCTTGCCTTCCTCGGAGAACGGTTGAGAATGTTAATTTGTTGGTCGTTGGCCAATTTTAATTTTTTTGGTTATGTTTTTATTTTTAAAGAATATAGACAATATCTGTATTCAAGCTTATGTGATCCATAATGAATTAAGCAAATTATTTCGGTAGAAATCACATAAGAGAATTTTTTTGGCCGATGCGTTTCGAACCAACAAGTGTGGTTCATCATCAGGACTGGAAAAATCAAGTAGGCGACAATTTTTCTAGTTCCAGTCGCCGGAAACTGTTGCCGAAAAGTGTCAAATTGTTGCCTTGTTAATTCTCGCCAAATTTAGCCGAGATTCAAAATTTAGTTGTTGCTCCGCTAACTTTAGCCAAGGGACCTAATTGACCAAAACTTTGACTGGTCATAACTTTTGCATACGATGTCAGATTGAGGTGTTGTTTACATCGTTGGAAATATTGCAACAATCTCTTGGATATGACCCTAGTTTCATTGTATTCCAAGAAATTTGATTTTTTAGCCTTTCCATGGAAAATTTTAGGTGCTAATATTCGTAGGTGGACTAATTTTTCCCCATTTTTCCAAAAAAAATATTCGTCAATTTCCATTTTTTCTAAAAATGATTCACCCAAATTTTATAATATAAAATTAATTTACCTTAATAATCACTAACATTATATAAAGAAAATATATAAAATCATTATAGATTTGATTAATTTTTAAAATATATTAATAAACATTTTATAGTTTGCATATTAGGGACTAGTAAGATTCACCAATATTTTTAAACTTCAAGATAATTTTCCATCCTTAAAACTTTTCCTATTCGTGAGCCTTCTTTAATCACTGAGTGTTTTGGGAGCCACCTAGATCATTACTCTCCTAGCTTATAGGGCGTTATGCTCACATTAGTTGGTGTAAAAGTTGTAGATATTGTTATAATTGTATCACTACGTAAACAAATTTAATTCTTCTGCCAAGACATCTCCATTTCCGAGGAAGTCCATTGTGCAGAAATTCATTACGCGAAAGTCCTCTGCACAATGAACTTTTGCACAAGGACCTATGCACAAGGAACACCCGTTGAAAAGGGTTGGGACTCGTGTTGCTCCTAAGCACAAAAATTATTAATTAATAGATTGATATGCAGAGTAATCATTGTGCGGAGACTTTCATTGTGCGAAGGTGCAGAGTTACTCAAAACCTTCGCACAATGAAAACCTCTACAAAATGGTGTCTCTGCACAATGGATTCCAGAGAGTGGTGTTTGCCAAATCTATAATTTGGAGAACGTCGCCACCAAACAGTCTCATCCTTATGAACCACATGGCATTCCAAAGAAAATGGGGGGTACGTAATGTTTCTTCTAAGTAATCAATTGACTTGAGTACATGTAATCAATTGAGTACGTGTTCCTGTTGCTACCGTAATAAGCATTTAATATGAAAATAATTATAAACAAATATTGTTTATATAGTTAATTCAAAAAGTTAGATTTAAAGAGTATGGAGATGATGCAAATGAGTTAATGAATTTAATTATAAAAAAGATACATAATTCCCAATATGCATGAAACAATTTTTTTAGTAATGATAACTATATATTTTTGGCAAGGAATAAGTATGGATATAGCTAAATATGTTGCTATAAGCATAAAAGATAAGGAGTGAACATTTCTCTTAATAGAGAGATTGAGTTGAACAAATAAGGGTTTAATGCAGACATGAAATTTTAAGCAATTTCTGCTATTTGTTTCATGATCGCACATTGCATTTCAAACACCTTCTATGTCTACAACAATCGTTTCCTCAACTTACCATCAGTTGACAACATTCGACTTAGTTCCTCTGCCTATCATTTCTCCAGCTCCTGGTCTTGCTGGTTATGCCATTATGTCCAATTTTTTTATGTACTACAAGCTTTGTCATGTACTATAGTTGTTTCTCACTCTTTTAGGGGATTCAAGGTCAAAGTAATGGAAAATATTGAGTGCAACATTATTGAGCGTCACACTTCACTCTTGTATCTTGCATGACTTGGTGAGAGATGTTGTTTAATAGATTGATATTTACAAGAGTGGCATTGTTCACATCCTATTCTGAAGATAATTAATCAACAGATCACCATATTCAAAACAATCAAATGTTGGTGTTAGGATACCAGTTAACAAGTGAGTCGAACGCTAGTGTATGATGATGTATGAGGCTTTTATGAAATGCAGAGGCCTCCACATTCTGCACATAACTATCAAAGAACTCTTTACTATTTTCATTGTTTGACTAGAAGGTTTGATTTAACTAGTATTGCATGACAACTTGATGTCGATGTACAATGGTAGGGAAGTGATCCTTATATCAATAACGAATAGCAACATCCACACATATAACCCTTGTGTGGAGGCTTGAAGTAACCCCACACCTCCACACAATGAAAGCCTTCACACATATAACTATATATGACATTTGGGACCCATATTAATTAATTAATCACTGACTGAAAGGAGTTATTGAGTGTGGAGGAAGCATGTGTTAAGGAAGTTGTGCAAAGGTGGTTGTGCAGAGGAAGCGTGTGTAGAGAACAAATATTTGTGCGGAGAGCTTTCACTGTATGGAAAGCTTTATGTGGGGAGAATCAATTAATTAGCAGTAGAAGCAGGGACTATGCTGCATCACAACTATAAATCTTGTTATTAGTTACTGTTGGTAGTGAAGACAAGGTTGGAAAAGTCTTCAGCACAATTTTGTATCAAAAATGAGTGTTTGAATTGGGAGCAAGCAAAGACCTTAACTATTGTTTCAAAAAGTCCAAAATGAATTATTGGTCTTATTTATTAAGCATCTTGACCCATGGTAAACTCAAGTGATCAACAAATAATAGTATGTTTCTAGTAAAAAACTATGAATTGAAAGATAGAAGATATTAATAATATTGTAATAATTCATAGTTCATGAATAACTTTGTAATACTCAAAAACTCAATGATTTACTTAACTAAAACTAATTTTTTTCTGAAGAATACATTAAAAAAACCTTATTAGTCATTAAGAACAAAAATATTTCCATAAAACTGAGAAAAAAACCAAAAATTAGTTTTGCGAAATATTCATATTAATTAAATAAATACCTTATAAATTATTTTATAATGCCATATATCAATCGCTTTTAGTATAATTATATTAATTTATTAATAATATAAATAAATGACATAAAAAATGATATATATGTTTCTTCATAGAGTTAATATGAAAGTATGAGCAATTATGTCAAACAATTAGATACGGTCATCGAGATGATTCTGGAGGGGCAATAACATTAATGATTCTGGAACATTGGTCCTTTGGTCTGGATGGCGATATTATTTCTCTTCTTTTTCATATCAAAACCAGTAGTCTGAATTTGGAGTTGTAGAATCTGGTCTATGGTTTCGTCAAAGGTATAAACAGAGAAATTTGGGTAACAGTCGAAATAGACTGGGCCATCAGAGAGAGGAGCAACAATCCCGCCTATTAGGGAATCTGTATACTTATTGTGCATCATATCCCTGACAGTAGCAAGCACAAAAGTATTTAGGCCTTTATGGGTTAAGGCATTGATCCCTACTCGAATGCATCCTAAGTGCAAATAGTTTGTCTTTAGTTTCTTTGCCTCTGCTTGTAATTCTTTAGGTTTCAACAGAGATATAGTCTGTATATTATCTGAATTCTCCTGAATTTGGCTTACAGACTCTTTGATGCTTATTCTAGTAGCGGCTATCAAATGGAAAGCTGAAAGGTCACTATATACTTCTGAGGGAGCTATAGCTGGTAGTTCCCATCGGGCCGAAGGCTGGGGTTCTTCATATGAAAGTTCAGCAGAATTTAAAACTCTACTGGAACTAGTAGCAAACATATCCCGTAAAGGGTTTTCTTCAGCCTTAGAATCTCTTTCTTCTAATTCTCAGAAAGACACAGATTTCTGGAAAGATTCCATTCTATATGAGTATAAGGATTTGAATACCGACCTTATGAACCAGACGTTACTGGCTCTGATACCAATTTTAAGCAGGGGCTCCTGTCACGAGCTTGCTACTTGCTGCATCTCTTCGTTCGGCTCTGATAGCCAACTCCTTGTGAACCAGTGGTGAACCTACTCAGAACTTTCACGCTCTTACGGCCTCAACAACGGCTTCCTCGCCTAACAATGGCCTTGGCGTCCCTTCGTTCCTTTGGCGAACTTCCTGTGAACTTCCTGCGAACTTCGGATGAAAGCACAAAGACAACTACTACCGCAGCAGACAATGCTAAAGTGCAGACAAGGTATTCAGATGCAGAATGGTGTACTCATTTTATTTCAGAATGGATGAACTGATTACAAAGAGATTCTTTACAGAGATAGACTATCTTCGCATTTATCGGACTTTATGCCGTTCTCAAGGAACAAGCATTACCGAAGGCTACCTGGCAATAGATAGGCTCTGCCTTAGAATATGACACAACTCATTTACAGACTGGATGACTCTCTAAATGATTCGACCACTTTAGGTTCTCACCAGTGCCGAGCACACTGATGCGCAGGCTCCCAAATCACCTAAGGACTTGAGTTCTTCTCGTGTTGCAAGCATATCAGACAGAATGTCCACAAATGCAGAGTAGGAGAGGCACTCGACTCAAAACACACAAAGACTCTAACTAACTCAAAAATGTGAATGCCTTGGTCATGAGCCTTACCCTCCTTTTATAGGAAACGAGGGGGGGACAAACATTACTATAGGTCATCCGTGAACTGTCCTAAAATGGATGGTGGAATCATTTCTTTTCGGATAGTGCTAAGGAAATGCCCGCACAAATATTCTAGTCCAATGGATGGAATGATTTCTTTTGGGTAATGCCAGAGCATCATCTGAATATAGATTCTCATTCGAAAAGTAAATCTTACGGAAAATAATTTTGACAGAACACAGTGGATACTTTTATCAAAGCCCACGAGAAAATATAGACCCGACAAGACGAAGTGGATGCTTTTTGTAAAAGCCCACGGGAAAATAATGCATGAATTACTTACATAGTGGAGGCTTTAGTACAACAAAGCCCACGAGAAATCTGGTCACAATTAAGCCCTTGTGACTGGTACTTGTGTTTACAATATGGATACTTTTATCAGAAAGCCCATGAGAACCGTCAAAATACTGTTAAATCAGGGAATCTACCTCTTTTATACAACATTTCGTCCCAGGATTTTGTGTAAATCCTGCAGACAATCATCGGTTTCCCTAGTACAATCTGGTATTGGACTTTAGTTAATACAAGCCACTCCATATGTTCTCTCATATATTCTTCTAGGGATTTATTATAGGGAGATGACCTGTAGGTCGTCCATTCTCTTTCTGTCATTTCTTTGACAGTGTTGTAAGCAGGATGCATACATTCTGTATTTTGATGATTACATATATTACAATGGGTCTTACAATATTTTTCATGCCATACTGGGTCCATTGCGGTCCTACTTACACCATAATCAGTCCACCAGTCTCTAAACCACTTACATTGTTGATATCCTTGATAATGGCCAATGGTACTGAATTTTAATTTGGTGTAGTGGGTTCCTACCTTATCATCAACATTCAGGAAATCCCACCAGAGCTGCTTGTATTCTGCAAAATTGTACACCGTGTCTGGAAAAATGATCTTGGGATCATTTCTTGGCCATCTAGTAGCAGGTTGTGTTCTGATATGTCCTGGCTCATTCCAGAGATCTCTTGTCCTGTATATGCAGACATATCTTTCATGTATTCCTGTGTTGGGTCCACCATGGTACCAAATAGTGGCAATGTCATGAAAATTTTGCTCCAATGCCCATTGTGCAATGTCAGCATCTCGTCTTGCTTTGTCATATATCATATCATGAATCCACTTGCCTCCTTTAGGGTACACTTTTCTTTCTGGGACAAAGTGTTGAATGTCAGTATGAGGCTGCAAGTTGGCGTCCAAGACTTTTGTGTTTCTCAGCTGCCAAGTGGGTCTCTAGTTTCTCTTATAGGTCTCCCAGTCTTGGTCGTCTGGGATAGTCCTTAAGACTTCTTGTTTTTGGTGCTGGTCCCACTCAGTGATGATCATCATGACATGATCTCTTGGTTCAATGTATTCTCTGCTTAAAAAGTCAGGGAGATTATTGTCTTTACCTTTGATATGCTCTACCTGAAAATCAAAGTTTTCAAATAAAGCTTGCCATCTGGAAAACTTGGCTTCTCTAGCCTTCTTGATGTCTTTTGTTAATACCTTCTGCAGAGCAGATGCATCAGTCCTTAATAAAAAAGGTTTATTAATAAGATAAACTTCAAACTTACTGATGCAGTTCCATGCTGCGTTGACCTCTTTCTCTATTGTGGAGTAATTTAATTCGACTGGGTTCTGTTATCACTCAGGTTGTCCCTGAAGGTTAAGAAAGGGATACGGCCGAGGTAACCACAAACCAACTTTGGACTATAGGTTCTAGCCAACCTGCAATCAGAGAGGGCTCTCTCTTTTAGATTTAGCTTTGTTTGAAAAGATTTTAGGCTAGGTCTTGGGTCCAGAGGGTTTTTTGTTTTGTTTTGGTGGGAAAACTAACACTTTCAGGTAGAGAGGCAGAGTATAGTCTGAATCTTTCAAACCATTGGGCGTGGAGTCGAGGAGGGGAACTGCCGGTGTACTTCCTTAATAACAGTGAGGGAACATGGAGCAAGATAGCTGAGGTTGAAGCAATTTTCAGGTTTAAGGGATGAACTGAATGCTAAAGAAAGAGAGGCAGTTAAGAATCTCTCCAACAGATTAGCAGAGAAAATAACAGGGCGCTACCTAGGGGCAGTTAAGAATCCCTAGATAATTGGCCAACACAGGTGAATTGGGGTAAACATGAGCCGGGAGGAATTCAATGTTCATAACCAATTCTTTTAGAGGAAAACATCAAGAAACAACAGAAATTGAGCATAGAGAGTATTTAAACTAATTCTAGGATACTCCTTTTTTCTGCTATTTAGATAATGGCAAACACATAAACAGAGATAAGAGGCACTTATTGCTTCAGGCCGCAGCGCAGGAATTCCATCTTCAACTCTTCAAAACATTCATCAACAACAAACAGTTCGCTCTCCAAGCTTTAAGCAATCTTTGATTACAGAAAGATTCAGATATACACAGCGAGTCTCTAGTGAAAATTCTCAATTAACCAACCCTTAAAACTATACAAAGGGTGGTATATATAGGGAAAAAACTCTCTGCAGAGTTCCTTTATTACATCTTGACCTAATCAGGTCATAAAACATAATTTATTGACCTAACTCTATCTGGAATTAAATGCAAAAAATCTCTTGAGCGGCGCTGAGGGTCGTCGTATCAGAAATAAGTAAATGATGTGGTCCTTGGTGGCTTGTTGTAGTGTTTTCTGAAGTAAATATGCATGGGTTCCTGCTCCTCGATATCTGCCTGCATTTAAAGTTTAAGCTGTGATTTGAGTGCAGGAATGGGCTTTAGCTGCTTGATTTGACTTTCTGGGGGCTCATTAATTCTTAGCTGCTTCGAGCCACTAAAATATCTTCGGCTGATACTCTTTGGCGTTTTTTCCTTCTCCGATACTCTTTGACAAGATCTGGACTGCTGATCTGATGTGCTGTAGGTCTAATCACTAATAAATGGCCGTTGTTTGGCCTCTGTATCTTCTGAAATGGTCTTCTGCTCCTTTTGGTGTGCTCTGTGAAGAAAACGGATCATTTTTGCGCCTTTTCGGGCTTCCTGGGGCCGCATAATGAGAAGATTCCTTAAAGATTCCCTGAAGATTCTCCATTTTGGCCCAAAAGATCCTGCAGGCGCAAATCGCTCATCAAAAACTGCCTCAGAATTGGATTCCGGGGCTCCGAAGTGCGACTTTTGCGCCTCTGCGTCCAAAAAAGTGCTGATGATGTCAGCATTATACGACGGGTGACGTCAGCATGATGTCAGCAGGGTGACATGGTGGGATGACATCAGCATGACGTCATCACGTACGGATGATGACATGGCAGGTACGGTGGCGGGGACACGTGGCAGTGACGTGGCAGGAGGCCACGCAGGCAGGTGACTCATCGGGTGACTGGACAAGGGGTGACGTAAGCAGGGACTGTGCAGGGGGTGACGTGGGGTATGACGTCATAGGGCGGTAAGCGGTTTTGTGGCGCACCGCTTATGGGAAAAGGTGGTTTCGGGGGAGGGGGCTCCGCCACACCCCAGAGCCTGACGCGTGGTGGGAGTACGACGGCAAAACCGCCGAACTCCCAGACGTTAAAGCCCGGGCGTGTCGGGGATGGGGATGCCTGCCAGCCGTTGATCTGTGGGGCGGGCGATCCAACGGTTGGCGGCGATCGCGAGGTAACGGCGGGTTAGCGGGTGGGAATATTCGCAGGAATATTCCAAATTTGATACGCGCGGCGGATGGGTTTTAGACTTAGGTTTAGTGGGTTATGGGGTTTAATAAAGGGTGCATTAATGTATTTACAGTCAGACTTAGGGATATGAGTGAAATATGGGTTTTTGACATGCGGGGTTAATATATTATGCACAGAACGAGGGAAAAAGGTGCAAAAAATGGTTTTTTGAAGGTTTTTAGGGGTTTTTGGTTTAGGGAAGAGGTTATTATTCTGACCAGATGTCAGAGTAATCCCTGGACACAGATGGGCTAAAAACAGTCCCAGATGGACTGTGATTTCCCTGACTTAGTAAAAATATGGCTATATTGCCAGGGGGGAATATTTACATAAGGGGATTTATATACATGATTTAAATAGGGGAAAGGGGAAAATTGTTAGGGAGTTATATAATAAAGTTAATAGTTAATATGGAGATGAAAAGAGGGCGCTAAGGTATGAGACCTTAGGCTTTGTTGGGGAAGAGAGGGCTCACAGATGATGAGTGAGCAATCCTTGAGTGAAGCAGATGTTCACCAAGGCACATGTCATGGAAATGATGAAACTGAGAGGCTCAAGCAGATCTTGACCTCTTGGGGGATGTTAGTAAGTGACCTGGGGGATGAGAAGAAAGGGGAGGTTAGTGAATCTCCAGCTTGAGTACCTCCTTTGAATGCAAAACTGCCTGATGACTGTGATCTGAAAAGATAAGACATTGTGAGATACAAAATTGATCACCAATCATGATTCTGCCACATCAAAGCTACCTACCCAGCCTACAGTCCTAACATTTTTTCTTCTTTTTGTTTTGGGTGCACTTAGACTTGCAGACCCATCCTTACAATTTTTCCTTTTTTCTATTTTCCTATCTAAATCTACACTTGTTTCTGCCAGGGCCCAGATTAAACAGTTGGGTCCCTTTGATTCTCTACCTATCTACAAATCTGCCAAGATTAAACTGTTTGGACAGATGCATTCTCTATATTCTACAACAAGAAATTGAAACCTAGGGAGACCAAGATTAGACTGTTTGGACCTCCCTTTAAGAAATTCTTCAAAACTGGAACAACTCATCAAAATTGGAAACAGCAGTGGCATTTGAATTGGCACACTTTATTACTTCTTCTCTGGTTTTCTTCTCTGGAAATATGGAACCTTGCTGCAAGAAAGATGACATATTTGGCATGTAAAAATGTCAATCATGAAAAATGAAACCTGTTGCAACAGGAGGCTAACAGGTTCCATACTCCAGAAGCAAACTGAACAACTTGTTCATCTTTTCCAACTTTTTGCTTCAAGACTCCACCCCATCCAATATTACTTGCATCTGATTCAACAATTTTGTAAGCAAGATCATCAGCAACATACAAGATAGGCAAGGATTTTACCTTTGCTTTGATGTTTTGGACTGCTCTTGTATGGACTTCTGTCCATTCTGGAGGATTCTTCTTTAGCCTTTTGTTCAGTATCCTTCTGTCACTGGCACAGTCCTGGTAAAAATTGCTGACATAGTTGAGGCAGCCTAAGAACCTTTGCAGTTGGTTCTTATCTGTTATGACATCTGGAAACTTGTCTGCAAACTCTAAAGCATGTTTCTGCAGAGATATCTGCCCATTGCAGATTGTATGACCCAAAAATTTGATAGTGGTCTGAAAGACCTCTATCTTCTTCTTGCTAAGCACCAAGCCATTGTGCTTAACTAAATTCTTAAATATATTTACATGTTTAAAATGTTCCTGAATATTCTTGGAAAATATTAATACATCATCAATATATACAATCAGCCAGTCAAAGTATGGCTTGAAAATACTGTCCATTACCTTTTGAAATTTTGATGGTGCGTTCTTGAGCCCAAAAGGCATGACATTCCATTCATAATGTCCTGCTGGTATACTGAAGGCAGTTTTGAATTTATCTTTTTCAGCAATGGCTACTTGCCAAAATCCTGCTTTCAGGTCGAACTTTGAGAAGATCTTAGCTCCAGCTATCCTTCTGATTAAATCTCCTTTGTGTGGTATTGGATAGGTGTCATCAGCTAAGACTGAATTTAGGGGCTTGTAATTGATGACTAACCTTGGGATGCCTCTGATTTGTTCAGCTCTTTTGTTCACATAGAACCCATAACAGTTCCAAGGACTATCAGATTCTCTGATCAATCTTCTGTTGAGGAGCTGCTGAATTTCTTTCTTGCAGAGATTTCTGTATTCTTGGCTCATTGGGATAGCTCTGCTCTTACAAGGCTTACCAGCATATCCTTCCTTGTAAGGGAGTTCGATTGTGTGCTGCTTCCTGTGCCAAAAGGCATTAGGTTCCTCTAAGCAACATTCTTCTTCTAATTGTTTCTTCAATTCTCCAATTCTGGTCTTGACCTGGGGCGATTTAAGTTGTTCTTCTACTCTTAGAGTTGATTTCAGATCTTTTAGATCTGTTAGTCTAGCTTTGGCTCTATCCAGATCTTGCACAGTGTGTACCATTGTAGAAATTATGGGATTGGAGATATATGGAAGTTCAATTTTCTTTCTTGTCCCTTTGGAAGTGGGGACAGAAATAAAATATCCAGCTTTGCCTCCTTTGAGTCTGAGTGACCCATGAGGTTCCACTACTGTAAGAAAGACATTACCAAGTATGCAGTCCATTGGAATGTCAGCTACTGCAAATTTCAAATAAATATAGTGGCTATCAAAACAAACAGATGCTTTGGGTACTTCATATATGAGTTTTTAATTACCCAAACCTACCACTTCTCTTTCTGCAGTCACCCAATATTTTGTTGGAATATTTTTCATATTTAAAATGTTAATATCTGCTCTTGAGTCAATGAGAGCAATCATTTCAAACATTTGCCCTTTTATGCAAATATTTATCAGAACATGGTGCTGTTGGTATGAGATAGTTAATAGTTTCATATCTCTAAATCCAAAATTTGGATCTTTCATACCCTCACCAATTTAAACTTCTTGGTTACTACCATATGAGGCAGTATTCCATGGCTGATCATCATCTTCTCCTTTTGCAACATGTTTTTCTTTTCTCATTTCTGCAATTTGAGTTTTTATTGCAGAAATTTCTATCTTGAGATTATGAATCTCTCGACTGACTTCTCCTAGAGTAAGTGATCTTACTCTATCAGGTTTCTGCTGATGCCTTTGAAATGATTTTGTGTTACGTTCAAAAGAAGCATCAACAAATAAAGATTTCTTACCTGAATTATTTGAAGCTTTTGCTTTGAGCTGATCCATAAAAGCTTCAGTCAGGCAGTTTTTCATCTCTCCATCCTCCATGGCACGGATCTGGGACAGGATCTTCAACTCTTCTTCGTTTGTTGCAACCATACGAACTTTTTCTTTTTGGGGCTTAAGCTTTTCCCCTCCTTCATAACTGGATTCACTGAAATATTCAGAATCAGAATTATATTGAATTTGACAAGCACATTCTTCAGAGTCAGAACATAAACAATCTGAAGAACTAGAGTCTGAATATTTTTCCATATAAGCATGGAGTTCTTCTGCAGATGAAGAACTGAAAGAATCATAAGAAGATTCTTCTATTTGATGCTGCTAAGCTATATCTCTAATTGTGACATTCGGGCAGCGTTCTGTGCTGTGAGCATGAGAACCACATTTCATGCACACGATTGGTCTTCTTCCTTCCCGTTTTACTTGTTTGTTTCTTTGGGAAAAGATTTGGGATTTCTTTCCCTTGTTTAGCTTTGACTCTTCACCCTCTGGACATCGGGAGGAAGTGTGTCCAGTTTTCCCACATAGCCAACAAGTAATTTTTTTCCATTTTTCCTGCTCACTAGTGTGCAAGTGAATATCTGAGGGATTATAATAATGTGTTCTGGGAACGTATTTATAATACCCTCTTTTTGGTCTGGAGGCTTGACTTTACCTCGACTTTGAATATCTTCTTTTGGTTTTTGGATAATTTCTTCGGTTTTTGTAGAAAGTTTCTTTAAACTCTCTTTTGGCTCTTTTCTTAGCCTTCCTTCATTTTACCAAAGGATCATCCAATGTTAATCCATACTTGCTACATATGGATTTTCTGTCAGGTAATCTGGAAAGTTTTTCCAGAGACTTATTTACCTTTGAGCTAGTACAAAGACTGACCAATGTCTTTGTAATGAGAGCATAAATCTCTCCCCATGTATATGACTCAAAAGGTAATTGAAATACTTCCTGCATTCTTATATAATCAACAAATTTAGATGGCATAGCTGCAAGATATACCTATTTCCATAACAGGTTTTTTAAGTCTTTTACTTCATATATCCTCTACATCCAATCCCTATGGAAGTCATCATATTGAGACATTTTATGGCACTTTAAATTCATCAAAATAAATTCATTTTTATCAGCAATTTCTGTTTCACTTCCACACCAATGTTCCAGAATCATTGATGTTAATGCCCCTATCATGTTGTTGATAACTGAGCCATCAAAATTATGTATTGCATCTCCTTTCTCATCTTTAAGAACTTTTGCTTCCATTGTTTCTATGAGCTTCGGAGATGACTCTGTCTCCCACCACCTGAGGAGTGTCCCTATAAAACACTGAATAATGGTCCTGCAAGCATCTATTTCAGATTTTCCCCTAAGACACATGAGTTTATATTCTGTATACATCATGTCAATCATTTGGCGTATTTGGCCAACACTCATGTTATCTATATTCCACTCTCTGTGGGAATCTACAAAGAATGTGTGTGCTTTAGGAAGTTTTCCTTTTCCTTCTATGTCAGGTGCTGGATATCTGGTGAACCTATGTTCAAGTGGTTCATATATAGGAAAGATTTGTGTATCCTGGTCTTTGTGTTCTTTCCCTTTTTCTGGTTCTTCATCCTTGAATAAGGATGCTATTGTGATTTTATTTGTAGCCTCAGTATCTGAAGATGACATGGCTACCTCTTTAGGAAATAAAGCAGGAAACTTGTCTACAAATTTCACGGGATCCTGAATTCTTATGCTTCTTTTTACAAGAAAGGAATTTGGAACTGGTTTCTCAGTTTTAGACAGATTCAACTTTTCAACTTTGTCTGTTAAACCAGTTATAAGCTGTTTAGTTGTATCCAAATGATCAACCAACTTTTCTTTGACTCCTATTTTATTCAAAGAATCTCTTGCATAAGAACGAATCATACTAGATTCAAACTGTACATTATTTAAACATTTATTCACATCATTAATTGATACTTGAACAGTATCAATTTGTTCCTTGACTTCTACAGATTTTGCAACATTCATTTCTAAGCCTTTTACTGCAGTATTTGTCCAGTTCAGCTGTTCACTAGCTTTCTGTATCCGGCCATCAATGCCTAAAGCATTGTCATCTTTCTGGATCAAAGGGATAGCTTTGGCTACATTTTGATTTTCTCCTATGACAATTCCTTTGTAAGGAGGAAAAGTCGTAGGGGTTTCAACTTTAGATCCATCTAGTGCAGTCCAAGCATGTTTGCTTGCTAAAGTGCTGGTAGAACCAGTAAAAACATTTAATGGAGCAATATTATCTTTCCATGAATAGAAAGATATCCAAGTGTTATTCATCTCCATATAATGCTTCCAATCTTCAGCAAACTGTTTCTTCTCTATGGGTGTATAATTTTGATCAAACTCATCAGCCTGAGGATTAGTGTATAGATCCCAATTTAACATGGCTTTCATCCATTGGGCACTAATCTCGGATTTCAAGCATCCATCCATAAGAGAGAAAAATTTATGTATTTCCATTACTGCAGGCTTTTTACAGTCAGAAGGAACAGGGCGAAATCTGCAATCTGGAATCAGGCCATGTGCCTGCTCAAGGTATCCCAATCCATATCTGGGCTTGGCTGGTCTCATTGAACACATCATTTCAGTCATCCTTGGATGTTCTCCTTCTACAGTAACAATTTCATGCATCATGAGTACATGATCAACATCTGGTTCATGCGGGAAAGGGATGTCTGAGCATTTGGGATTTGGGCATGAATTTACAGATGTGGAAGGTGGGGCTATACCAGTCCTTGGATTATGATTTGCATGGATGTCAGATTCTACCAGAGTAAGCAGATTTACATGTTCTTGACAATCTGGGCATTTGACCTCTAAAGAACAATAATTTACAAGCTGGGCTAATTCATACAAAGAATTATGTCTACAAGAAGATGAAGTAGAACAAGTTGTATCTACAGTGGAAGGATCTCTGTAATACTTAGATTGTTTACAAGCTATCTCCTCTGATCTCAACATCGAGTCTTGTACACGCCACATTTACATTTAAAACATCCCGAAGAAAAGTTGTAGTCTATTTGTTGAACTTTTTGGAAGGTTTTTTGGTATTTTTTTTGCGTTAAAATTGTTTATAATTTGGTAATTATTTGTTAAAATTTCTTTTTGGTAGATAAACAGCCACGGGGATTTGAACCAATGACCTATTACAAGGAGTGCCTTAAAAGTGCAACCATTCACTATCAATCCAAAACCCAATGAGCTATAATTATTTGTTAAAATCATAAATTTGAGTTATTATAAGTAAACAGTCTTATAAACTCAAGTTTAAATTATGAATTAATTAAATGAAATTATATTATAAATTTATATATGATTAAAAAATCAATTGAAACAATAAATTAAAAAAAAATTACCAAAAATATTTTCACTAAATTCTAGTCAAAAACTTTAAACTCTAAAATTTAATAGTTAACAAAAAAATACTCACTCCGAAAATTCTAATAACCATAGAAAAAGTACCAATATCGGATTAGGGCGGCATCTAGAATTTTGGACAGAATATGTTCAAGTTCCTCTTTATTCAAATTACTCAGTCTATTGAGAAATGAGGCAATCATTGTAAAGTACCATTTGTCACCCGTGTTGGATAGTCGGGCCCGGTGCGTGCAACCGCCCGACACCAACTCCCTATCAACTCACCTAACTTGGGGTAGGTAGTTTTATGGTAATAAAGACAAGAAAGATATAAAGAAAATTATTTTAATGTTTATTTATGGGATATATTGCTTTTTTATTTGCTTGATGTATTAGGTCTTTTTTTTGTGAATTTTCACAATAAATCTTTCGCTAAATAGATTATTCAAAGAGCTAGTTGTTACCATATCTATATAACTTTTTGTTGTCTTTGAAGGCCTCACATTTTAAAATAAAATGTTTTTCTGTTTCCACTTTTCTGGAAAAACAAAAAAAAACATACTCTTTCCTTCCACACTTCTTTTGGCATTTTCAACATTTTATGAACACATATTTTGAATATAATATTTCGCTATTATAAATTTTTTCAACATGCTAAATTATTTTAAATTATTACCCATTTCTAGTAAATTTGCAAAAGAAAACTTTTGATTATATTTGCTCCATTCTTCACTTTAGAGATCAAACAAGGTTTTATGTCTAACCATAAATTATATAAACCACATTTATCTTTAAATAGAAGGCACCAAGGTTAAAATGAATTTAAAATTTTAAATAAGTTAATCAGAGATCAGATGATCAAACAAGGTTTTATGTCTAACCATAAATTATATGAACCACATTTATCTTTAAATAGAAGGCACCAAGGTTAAAATGAATTTAAAATTTTAAATAAGTTAATCATAGATCAAATGATATTACTTAAGGTTAAAATGATTTTAAAAAACTCAAAAAAAAGAGTTAAAACCAGCAAAATTATAAACCGATAAAAAAACTCAAATGATATTACTTAAGGTTAAAATGACTTTAAAAAACTCAAAAAAAAACTTAAAACCAACAAAATTATAAACCGATAAAAATTAGAAAATGGAGGTGAAAGAATAACTTTAAAAGACAAAATATTAAAATGATAAAATTTTAAAAATACATAGAAAAAATATAGAATTTTTAAAGAAAAAGTAGAATTTACTAAAAAAAAATTTTAACGAAAAACTAGAATTTACTAAAATAATGAAATATTCATAAAACACCTTAAGAAAAGAAGTATTTCTATCCATTTTTTTTACATAAATTTATAAGCATTAATAATGTACACGCATTATTGTATTAAGCATTAATAATGTACACGCATTATTGTATTAAGCATTAATAATGTATACTCATTATTGTATTAAGTGTCACAAAGTATATTTTAATAGGTTTTAGAAATAGCGATGAATATAATGTTCTATTAAAAAAATTAGAAAAATACAAGTTAAATCTATCTTTAAAAACATTAATTAGAATTAAATTATATATAGGGTGTAGGCTCAAGATAATATATAAAGAAATTTGAGGTGTTTGATAGATTCAATTTTAAAATAGATCTACATTAGTTAATAACAATATAATTCATATTATACAAAAAAAAAATTAAATTAATATAGATATATCTTAAACCCATATATACTAAGCATCTAGAAGTATCAAACTTGTTAGTGTGTAAATTTTATTAATATGAATGAATTAATACATAATATGGAATTAATGACAAAAAATTACACTTTAAAAAGCTGATCCCTTTAAGTGCTTAATACATTCAAGTTTAAGATAGATATGGGCTAGTTAATAACAATATAATTTCATATTATGCAAAACTTTCTATACATGTATAGTGTAGTAGGAGTAGAAGTTGTCAACAACAAATCAATGAACATATAACTACATTAAAAGAAATTTAAAAAGTACAAGTCAGCTCCATCTTAAACAACACTAAATTAAATTAAATAAAAAATAAAAAATGGCATACATATGTATGTATGTGACAAAATCTAAAAAAAAATCATCTAAGATCCATCTTAAACTCATATCAAGCATCTAGAAGTATCAAATGTGTTAGTGTGTATTTTTTTTTTAATACGAAGGAATTAATACATAACATGGAATTAAATCATAAAAAAATTACACACCTAGATATTCTATCCCTTTTTTTCTTAATATTCAAGTTTAATGTGGATCTAACCTAGCTAATAACAATGCACAAGTATTTTTAATACACAATTGCATACTATACAAAAACTTCATCACCTTTACATGTATGAAAATAAAATATGTATCATTAGAGCCTATTTTCCTTTCTTAGCAACACTCAATGTTTGTAAGCCCATCTCTTTAAATACAAAACCCCGTAATAATACCTAGAATACCATTCGAGGATCAAAGACCCCAAAGAAAGGGTATTATTCATGATTGGATGCCTTAATCATAATTCTTAGGACTTAGAGGGTTCATTTACCTATGTAAGGTTGTTGTTTCTCTTGTTGACCATGGATTAGGCCCCTATACTGATAACTATTTCCAAAATCCAATTAATGGAAACCATATCCCATTCAAAGGATGAAAATCATGTAGAATGGTCCTATGTGATGTTTCAATGTATCTTTCACCAGATTTGAGTTAGAAATAATTTTTATATTCCTACAGCCTTATTATAACTTCTTGTTGTAACATACCCAGTAAGTTATGTCCTCTATTGAGGATACTAGGTGCTTCCTAAAACCACAAAAATTATACTTATTTTTCTTTGATACCAGTCTCTTATATACCCAAACACCTTAATGACATGTTTTAGGTGGTAGGGTTCTCCAATTCCTCTCACAAACTTAAAATTATTGTCTAATACCACTTTGTAATGTATCCAATATCCATACTACAACCACTTCACTATGATTTTAACTTTAATACCAATATCAAATATACATAAACATGTAATTAGGCAAAAACCCATATTATATAGCTCTAACATCATAATTTCTCTGGTCTTATTATGAACTTAATAATGTTAATAAACTTGACAATGTGGGTTCATGTGAACATAATTAGTAAATCATATTTATACAAATATAAACTTACACATACGTGTAGAACGCCATTCAATTCATAAATTAAAAACATTAAGTCAACATAATAATGAATAAATAAATAAACTTATATGTTTAGGAGTTATCCATTGATTGGATACAAATGAAAGGTGTTCCACTGAACCATAAGATCTCTATTTCTCTTAGTCTCTTTTCAAACCAGACCACCAATGAATTGAGGCTATGAATCCACAAGTTAGAAATCACTTATGGTTGAATATATCTCTCTTCATATGGCCCAAATTGCTGAGAATTTCACGATATATAAACTCCTACAACTATCTCAATCTAGTAATTTCCTTTCCCCATCAATTTACACAACCCAAAGAATGAGATCTCATACTCTACCATACATTTCCTTAGGCTATTCCACTTTCTCCAAAGTTCCCAAAAAAAAATAATTAGGAGTTCTCTTTATCTAAAACTCCAAAGATTCTCAAATCTCATTCAATTTACTCAATGATATAAACCTATTTTCATGTAGTTTCACACCAACAACTTCCTTTTATTTACTCATACTTACGCGATAGGAACTTAGATGTGCTGACAAAATTCTTAAAAATAATGAATGACAACTTTCCCTTGCTTGATTAAAATTCACAAAATATATTTTACATAAATGGAAGAAGCCACATACCTTCATAAAAAGTCCATGTATCTCCATTTTCCCACTAATGCCCATTGGAAAGACTTATTAAAGAAATATTTGATAAATTCATGGTTTAGGGACTTAAAATCATAATTAACTAATATTAAAATCATCTTAGGGTGGTGTTTTGTTTGGGTTTTGTGCAGGATCCATATTAATTATTTATCCTATAATATAATAAGAAAAAATAAATTTATTTTTATTTTTCCATTTTAAATAGATTTTGAAATTTAAAAAAATATGAAAAAAAAAATTAATTAAAATTCTCACATGTAATCAAACGAGGAGGAAAGCTTGTCAACACTCTTTGATTTTCTCTCCTAATTCACTCAATGTTGGCCAAGACATGTAGAGTTATTTATAGAAGAAATATGTTGTCATTGGACATGGCATTTTTCCTTTTTAATCCATGAGAATGGCAATAGGCAAATTTTGAGGTAAAAAGTAGGCTTCAAAACAAAAATGTACGTAAAAAAAATTAACTTTAAAAGAACCAATTAGATTGAAGATGATAATGTCATCCCCGGGGGAACATATTTTGGAGGGAAAAGAAGAAAACAATTTTTTAAATTGTATTTTCAGCTATCTCCTTATTGATTTATTCAAATGTAAGTGCAGAAACCCATTGGATGCATAATTAAATTCCACGTCCAACACTCTTCTGAGAAGACCCACATCGACAAAAAATTGAAGATACATTAAAAAAATGTGTGAACACATTTTTTTAATGTATCTTCAATTTCTTCTTATGTGGGTCTTCTCAGAAGTATGCATTGGATATGGAATTTAACTCTGCATGAAATGAGTGTTTGTACTTGACATTTGAGTAAACCTATAAGGATATAAGTAAAAAATACAATTAAAAAAAGTGGTTTCCTTTCTCTCTCTTTAAAAATTCATAATTCTTACTTCATTATTTTGACTTTTATTTTATTATTTTCCTTAGGAGACCCATTTTAAACCTCAAAATTACCCTAATAATGTGATCTCTTAAGAACATGTATGTGCTCTTAAGAATGCTTTGGCAGTAGCCTAGAAAGTCCTGATGCCAGGAAATGAGGAACATGTCCATATTCCTAAAAACACACTTGTGCTAACCCCATTGCCACTTTTTCAAGTATGATCTTCTTCATAACACCCTTAGTAGAAATTATCTTATATGAAAAAAACAACTTGCAATGAAGGTGGGCATTTGTAGGTAACCACAAAATAAATGAATGTATTAACCTCATATTTATTCATTAATGGCACATTGTGGAGTATTGGTCCTTTATTAAATATACAAGTTGGTTGATTTTCTCTTGATGCCCATTTCATTTGTTGCAACCTTTGAATAAATATGTATGCATATACCAATATTGGTAAAGGGAAATGATCTCAATACTGTGACTGTGAAGGGAATTTAATTATTCATCATCTAGAAGTGTCAACCATTCTATAACCAAAATTAACTAGATGTAGTACTTGTGAAGGGATTCCATCTTCCCATGCACCAAGAGAAATAATTCTCCAAGAGTGAAGAAAGATACTGCCCACAAAGCACACAAAGGATACCATCTTTGGGAAAAGACAATTCCACCCAGCAGAGAGTTAGTGTTTTCAATGTAGAAATTCATCTTATTATTAGTTAATGTTGACAATGAAGAGAAGGTTGAAAAGTCTTAAGCAAAGTTCAAAGTTTTGTAGCGAAGAGGAGTGTTTGATAGCCCAACATGAAAAGACCTTAAGTATTGTTTCAACGAGTCCAAAATGAATTATTGGTCTTATTTGTTAAGCATATTGGCCCATAGGGAGCTCAAGTGCTCAGGAGATTGTAGCATATTTCAATGGTCAAAAACCATGAGTTTTTAAAGATGAGAGAATAATAGAAGATATTGACAATATTGTAGTAGTTTATGGTTAGTACCATGAGTTTTTAAAGATGAGAGAAGGATAGAGGATATTGAAAATATTGTAATAGCTCATAGTGCATGAGCAACATTGTAGTACTGAAAGCACTTCAATGATTTATTTATGTAATGCTGTAAAAAAAATCAAGCAATCCAATCTTTGTTGGGTTTTTCAAGAATACATCAAGGAAAAAAACTTTATTAGTCATTAAAAAAGAGAAACAGTTTCATAGAATTGAGACAAAAAAAAAAAGCCAAATATTCATATTGATAAAACAAATTCATTTTAAATTAGTGATCTATAAATTATTTGATAGTAAGATATATCAATCACTTTTAATATAATTTTATTAATTTATTAAGATTATAAATAAATTACATAAAAATTGATATATATGTTAAATTCGTGTTGTTAAATGAAAGTATTGGCAATGGGGTAGTCTAGGTGAAGGAATTGTATGGGTTAAAAGTGGCAGGAATTTGGCAAAACAAATTTACAAAATCTCATAGTAACAACGTTTGCATCACTATCAAAAATTTCTGAGGCGCTTAAAATCTTAAAATTTGATAGCTATTGTAGAAATTTTGAATAATTTAACACATATTCAACAGAGATTATCCTGATCATGTACTATTGCGGAATACATACACAATACATAAGCTCCTCTACTTTGATCATCAATATAGCAGCATCAATAACAATAAAACATCAAGAGCATTCACACATTAACACAGTATGTATCCCGGGGAAAGCATCTCGCTAAAAGCCCCAACTATCTGTATATTAATGATTGAGTCATGTAACATTACACAGCATAATACTTCTCACAAGTATCTCCACCTCTGTTACACACAATACAACTCAGATCTGATCTCCAAATCTCTTCCACTGCTTGCCTGCCTCCACTGCTCAAGAACTGATGAGAATGGCTCACCAAACTCGTTTTTCACCTGCAAAATAGTCACTCACACTTTGTTGGACGTGAGCACAAGCTATAATGTGGGAAAATACGTGAGCAAACTCATTGGCATACTCAATCCTTTGATTGTGCAAGATCTGGTGCACAACTATAGTCACAACTGATAGCAATCTGATTCTCTACCACCTGTCCCTGTTGAACTGAACATGCACTGACATGCAACTGAGTTAACTGATGTATTCATTAGTTGTATTATGAGTTAATAACTTGTGAATTAATTAATAACTAATTCACCCAACTCATCTCTAGTCTATTTGCCAGTTAGACTAAATACAACCAGTTTAACAAAGCTAAACTGAACACAACTCCATCAACTCCACAATCAACTCCACCAAACTCAATTGATTGAGTTCTAACTGAAGTCATGCATGCAACAACTCAACTGACTCATAAGAAAAGCGTATTTCCTTCTGACAACTACATGTGCCACCTCTGTAGCTCAAACTGAAGTGCTCCAAGAGAATAAGATTAAGTTTATAGTCCAAATATTATTGTGAGATAATAACATTTGACTTTACTATTTTTTGACAGCCAGTCTAAAAATAGACTTTGATCACTCACACTGTGATCACTCACACTTTCATCAAAAATAGAAGTCCATCTATTTTTCCCAACTTGATCAATCATCCATAAACAACAACCTGCAATCCATAGACATGATCCATATGTCTAAAAATAGACATAGTCTAAAAATAGACTTGCGCCAAAAATAGCCTGCGGGCCCACTTAGTGAAGGAGACTCTTTTCACTAAGCTCCATCATCTTGTTGCAATCTCAACAGCTATAACCTAGATTTACAAAAAATCTAATAAATTTTATCAAAATCTTGATAAAATTTTCATCATTTTCAAGGCAAATTTGCAGGCTGTTAAGACTACCGCATTAAAAATTATGTCAAACAATTAGATACCGTCATCGAGATGATTTGTTCAAAAGGCCATAGTGATTGATTAGTAAGTCCAATAAAGCACATTGAAAAACAAACACATTAATATCCAGCACGATCTTCTCTGATCCTGGCATAGTCTTGTATACAACACATTTACATTTTAAACATTGCGAAGAAAAGTCATAATCCCGGAAAAGTCCTGTATACACAACACAATTACTTTTAAAACATTCGAAAGAAAAGTCAAAGGCTATGCGTTACATTTATATATGTGTGTGTGTGTGGGGGGGGGGGGGGTTTGGTATTTTTTTTGGTTTCTAAAAGTTTAGAATTTAGTAATAATGGGTTGAAATTAAGTTTTCAAATAAAGTATTCGAACATAAATTTCTATATACAATTAAAAATTCAATTTAAACAATAAAATGGAAAATTCCACGCAATAAAAATTAGCTAAATTCCAACAAAAAAAATTATTGAAATCTAATGATTAGAAAACATGAAAAAAATAGCAACACTGCATTAGGTCGGCATGTAGAATTTTGTAGGGAATATGTTCAAAGTTTTCTTGTTTAAACTAACACCACATTACTCAGTCAATTGACAAATGGCGCAATCATTGTAAAGTACCGTTTGTCACCCATGTTTCAGGTTGTAGCCGGCCGCGTGCAACCGCGGGACACCAACTCACACTCCTACGTTTGAATGTGAACGCGTTAGCAACTCTGTACGTCATTCAACCACAGGACACCAACCAAACACAATGTGAATGCGTTATCAAGTCTGTACGTTATTCAATGGCGGTGTTTCCAGAGACCTTCTTTTTGGCCATGTCCACGCATATTCTATTTTAATTATATTTGCAGGAAATTCTGGTGGAAATTGCACCAGGTATCACCCGATACTGCAAGGCGGCTTCGGCGTTGAAAACGTGTGAAGGCGGCTTCGGTTGTTTGTTGTCCACTCGTTACCCCTATATATCTAGCAATGAACGAGTGATCATATAGGTGCAGAATCATCAATCACGAATCTCCTAATACTATCCTTTCCATTTTCTGCCATTTCTTCTCTAGATAAGTTTACTATAAATTGTAAATGTGTTAGAAAACCTGCACAGATGAATCTAGCTAGTAAAGGTTGAACACACATTTTTGCAGAGCAAAAACACTAAAAGAAAATCGAAAGAAAAAAATAATGATTCATTAGAAAATAGGTTACAATGCTCATGATATAACATTACTGGGTGAAGATCCCAAGGTAATGCACCATAGTGGTGATCAGTGAGAAGACTCAACACCTACAACAAGTTCCAGAGAGAACTAGCCAGTTGTGGAGTGAAAGAAGGAGAAAATCAGGGAGTAAATCATGCAGAAAAACTAACCAGTTGCGGAGTTAAAGAAGGAGCAAATCAGGGAGTAAATCATGTAGAAGAACTAACCAGTTGCAGAGTTAAAGAAGGAGCAAATCAAGGAGTAAATCATGCAGAAGGAATCTTGCATGTAGTCTCATGCTCTAACTAAGAGTTCGCATGTAGGTGTGTAGTAGTTCCAACACCCCCCCTAAACACCACTATGGGGAAAAATAGAAAATGGGCCCTAGGAACTAAGGCCAAAGGTCATCCAAAATACAGTGCAACTTGTACTAAAATTGAGGAAAGAGGGAAAACCTCATGGGAAAACCCCCCCTCAAAATACAATGTAATCAAAAGAAAAGAGGAAGAAAAGATAGTTGCTAAGCAATTGTGTCCTTCACTCCAAGACGATCACATAGAGAGCGAAACTTCTGCTTAGTGAAGGACTTGGTGAAGATGTCTGTAGTCTGTTCTGCTGAAGGACATAACTGCAAATCAATGACCCGATCATGTACTAAGTCTCTGATGTACTGCATATGGATCTCTATGTGCTTCGTCCACTGTCGCTGTACTAGATCCTTGCAAAATTTGAGAGTTCTTTGGTTGTCACACCAGATGACAATGGGCTAGTGGAATTGGACACCCAACTCAGTGAGGAAGTGCTGTAGCCACAGAGCCTGAATGGTGATGTTGACTACTCCTCTGTACTCGGCCTCAGCTAAAGAGAGAGCAATAGTAGCCTGCTTCTTGCTCGACCAACAGATAGGGCTAGATCCTAGACTGAGTGAATATCTGGAGGTGGACTTGCGATCAATGTTGTCTCCTGCCCAATCAGAATTTGTGAAGCCAAGGAGATTCAATACAATGCCTGCTGCATAGTGAATCCCGAAGGTGATGGTGCCTTGCACATATCGGAGGATGCACTTGGCAGCGTTCCAGTGTAGCTCATGCGGCTCCTGCATGTATCTGGAAACTGCCCCTACTGCATATGAGAGATCTGGTCTGGATTGGGTGAGGTACAATAAGCTCCCCACTAGCTGTCGGTAGAGAGTGCTGTCAACTAATGGAGTGTTACCTCCATCCTCAAGGCGGACCCCAGACAAAAAAGGAGTCGATGCTGGCTTGCAGTCAGTCATGCGAAATCTCTCGAGGAGATCCTGTGCATACTTAGCATGAGAGAGTTTGATGCCTATGGCATCCTGGCTGATCTCAAGACCAAGAAAGAAGTGTAATGGACCCATGTCTATCATCAAGAACCTATCATGCAAGGCTCTCTTGACTGTAGCAATGGCTGAAGCCAAGCTGCTGGTGATTAGGAGATCATCCACATACAAAACTAAGATAAGAAGAGAATCATGTGTCCTAAGCATGTAAACATTCGGATCAGACTTACATCTTTCAAAGTTTTGTGATAAGAGAAAAGAATCCATCTTCGCATACCAAGCTCTCAGAGCCTGCTTAAGGCCGTAGAGAGATTTCTTCAGTTTGCGGACCAAGGATGAATCCTGAATGAAACCATGTGGCTGCTCCATGTAGATCTCCTCAGATAGGTCTCCGTGAAGAAAGGCATTCTTCACATCCATCTGATGTACTTCCCACCCCTAGGCAGCCGCAATGGCAAGTGTAAAGCGTATGGAATCCATCTTTGCTACTGGAGCAAAGGTCTCGTCATAATCAATTCCATGCACTTGTTGGAAGCCTTTGGCTACTAGCCTTGCTTTCCGTCTAATGATTTGCCCATCTGCAGCACTCTTGGTCCGATAGACCCATTTGCATCGGACAAGTTTCCTTCCTGAAGGAAGGAGGACCAGATCCCAGGTTTGGTTCTCGAGGAGGGATTTATACTCCTCCTCCATGGCCAACTCCCAAGATGGATGCCCAACAGCCTTAGCATAAGACTGTGGATCAGAAGACTGAACCAAATGACAATGCTAGGATGGTGATGGTTCAGTGGCAATGAGGACAAGAGGAGGCTCAATAAACTCTGAGCTAGTCCTCTACAGATCAAAATTATCCCCCACAAGACCATTTCTAGCAGCTGGGTGGTCTTATGCATATATCTCACATAAGCTCCTTGTTCTTTGATTTATGATAGGGGAATATGATTCACTGCTGGAAGCCCGATCTGGGCTTGGATGTGGATCATCATTTGCATGCACTAGATTTGTATTGAAGACTCTATCTCTGCATCTGCATGCTCTACTTCGGTATCTGCATGCTCTGTATCTGCATCTGAGTGTACTGAATCATCATCTCGGACATGAGGTAGATAAAAGGTGTCTTCATGCGGCGATTGAGGTGCATGCGAGAGACTTTCCTCAAATTTGACACTTCGTTCAATTATGAGCTTGTTTGTAGAGGGAATCAGGAGTCGGTATCCCTTCACACCATCAGGGTATCCAACAAAGATGCACTCAATGCTCTGTGGATCAAGAGCTTTCCTCTTTTCAAAGGGGATCCTGGACCATGCTCGGGAGCCGAAACCACAGAAGTGGGTGACCTCTGGTTTAGTGCCGCTCCAAGCCTCAAAGGGGGTCTGATCCTTGACGGACCTATGAGGAGATCTATTCTGGATGTAGTTAGCACAATTAAGTGCTTTAGCCCATAGCTTATGAGGTAGTGACTTAGCATGCAACATGCAGGAAGCCATATCTTTGAGAGATCGGTTCTTTCTCTCAGCAACTTTGTTCTGCTGTGGAGTGTATGGGACTGTGTACTACAACTGTATGCCGGATTGAAGGCAAAGGTTCCGAAATTTTGTGTTAACATATTCCCCCCCATTGTCTGTATGGAGGGCTTTGATATTTCTCTCTAACTGTGTCTCAACTAGTGCTTTGAAATCTTCAAAGTGCACAAAAACTTCAGATTTGGCCCTGAGAAGATACACCCAAGTATACCGTGAGAAATCATGAATAAATGTAAGCACATACCTTGC
Source organism: Pinus tabuliformis (assembly GCA_031772625.1). Taxonomy (NCBI): domain Eukaryota; kingdom Viridiplantae; phylum Streptophyta; class Pinopsida; order Pinales; family Pinaceae; genus Pinus; species Pinus tabuliformis. Next base: position 482,489,060 of record CM062813.1, read on the forward strand.
TTTGTTGATGGAAGGATGAGGAAAAGACCCCATGAGATCACTATGGATCAGATCTAGAGGAGAGGATGCTCTGTGAGTCTTGCCGGTGTCAAACTTTTCTCTAGGATGTTTGCCATGGACACACCCTTCACAAAATCCTTTGGAGAAACTGATATTTGGCAAGCCTTCCACCATCTCATGCTTGCTTAGTTGCTGCATATACCTATAATTTAAGTGACCAAACCTCTTGTGCCAAAGCCTACTACTATCATCATCATGTGTAAGCAATAAGGAGGATTCAAATTCAATAAATTCAGAAAAATGTATACAGTTTGGCTCCATTGTTTACCTCACCAGTTGCAATTTTGGAGCTGCTATGTAGGTCATATATGTTCACTGCATCTGGAGTGAACTCCACTCTCTTTTTGGTGCCGGAATGAGTGATCTGATCAACTAAAAGCAGGTTTACCGAAAGTTTTGGAACATGAAGCACATCTTCAAAGCTTTCATGTAAAAGTTCCACTCTACCTTTTTCGGTGACCTCAATAGGTGAGCCATCTCCCATGAGGATGGGAGGTCCTTTGCATGCATCCAAAGAGGAATAGACTTCCTTTGCAGCAGCCATATGATATGATGCACCAGAATCTATAATCCATGCATCAGGAGAAGAATTAATTGCAAATAAAGCATGAAAATTGTTACCTTTTCCGTGTGGCGGATCCTTAGTTTTCTTCTTGGCGCCCTGAGGGATGTGGTCCCCAAGGTTGTGCTTCTGAAGGATTTCTGCCATTTGGTCAATTTGTTTCTTCATGCAAGAGGATTCTGGATGGAATCCTTTTTGACAGTAGGTGCATCTGTTTCCTTTATTCCCTTTCTCATTTCTCGAGCCGGAGGAGTCATTGAAGGGCTTGGTGTGCCCTTCCTTCTTTGGATGGGAATGTGATTTTCTCTTGTCTTTTTTGTGCTAATTTTTCTGATTTAAATCAGATTTGTGATTTTTATTGTCGCTGCCATCATGCACAGCAAGTGCATGCGCTTTTGGAGGTTTGATTTTCCCCATGCTAATGAGTTTATCTTGCTCAATAATAAGGGACTCCATAAATTCTTTGAGAGAAGGCATAGTGTAGGATTTACCTGTTGCGAGCTTTACTGAATGAAATGTAGACACAAAGACGGAGTATTCCGATCCGAGCTTTGACATAATAGAGAGAACTTGGCGACTCTCCTCCTTGGATTTGTCAATTCCACAACCCTTGAGTTGCAGCAATAGATCATTATATTTGGTGAAGAAGTCTTGAATTCTGTCATAGTTTCGTGGATCCAATGAAAGCAGCTCCACTTCGAGCAAATGTCCTTTCATCTCATCCTGTTTCCCGTAGAGATCTTCAACCTTTTTCCAAATCTCATTGGGAGTATTGCATGCAGATAGATGAAACTGCAACTTTGGAGAGATGCACATGCATATGGATCCGTGGGCCTCATCCATACGGTTGAGATACTTGGTTTTCTCTATGGCTGAAGTGGGTTCCACTTCTGTAGCCATGGTAATCCTGTACAACCCCTTATGACGAAGGTATCGAACCATTTGGTCCTTCCATTTGTGATATTTGTACGGTGTTAGGATCGATGCTTTGGGAAACTCCATTTTTCTGTCGGTCTTCGATCTCCAAGCTGTAATATCTGCAAAATAAAGTACTGGTGCGCCTTTTATCTAGCAACCTGTGGGCTCTGATACCATGTAAATGTGTTAGAAAACCTGCACAGATGAATCTAGCTAGTAAAGGTTGAACACACAGCTTTGCAGAGCAAAAACACTAAAAAAAAATCGAAAGAACAAAAGAATGATTCATTAGAAAATATGTTACAATGCTCATGATATAGCATTACTGGGTGAAGATCCCAAGGTAATGCACCATAGTGGTGATCAATGAGAAGACTCAACACCTACAACAAGTTTCGGAGAGAACTAGCCAGTTGCAGAGTGAAACAATGAGCAAATCAGGGAGTAAATCATGCAGAAGAACTAACCAGTTGCGGAGTTAAAGAAGGAGCAAATTAGGGAGTAAATCATGCAGAAAAACTAACCAATTGCGGAGTTAAAGAATGAGCAAATCATACAGAAGGAATCTTACATGTAGTCCCATGCTCTAACTAAGAGTCCGCATGTAGGTGTATAGTAGTTCCAACATAAATTTATTTGGAATAAGTGATGTAATTTGCGGTAGTTATTTGTATAGTTTTATTGTATGCTTCGGCACTCTCAGGAAGTATTATTTATAACACAAATGTTTGGATATGTTATTAGCCGCCTCGTCTCGATATCCTGAACTTACATGAGAATAGTTTTGGTTATATTTGCACCATTGCTCGCTTTGAAGGCCGAAGAGGGTTTCGTGGCTAATCATAGACGAGATGACATAACGAACCACATTATTCTCGTTGAAACCTCTTTAAAAAACCCAGAAGGAGCTCGTAACCCGAAGGAACGATTGAGAAAGGAAGGAGTAAAAATAACTTAGATAAAATTTCAAAGAATGTGACACTTACAAAAGTATGGAATTTTTACAAATGAGCATGAAAACTAGTCAAGAAGAATAAAAGCTGAAAATTTAAAAAGATGTGATAAAAGAAAATAAAATATATAATAAAAACCAGGAAAAACAATAGTACATTGAATAGTTACTAGGGGTTTATAAATAGTCTATTTTAATGTGGAATTTTTATAAATGAGTATGAAAACTAGTCGAGAAGAATAAAAGAAATTTAAAAAGATGTGATAAAGAAAATAAAATATATAATAAAAAGCAGGAAAAACATTAGTAAGATGAATAATTACTAGGGGTTTAAGAATAGTCTATTTTAATGTGGAATGTTTATAAATGAGTATGAAAACTAGTTAAGAAGAATAAAAGATGAAAATTTAAAAAAAATGTGATAAAGAAAATAACATGTATAATAAAAACCAAGAAAAACAATAATATGATGAATTGTTATTAGGGGTTTATGAATAGTTTATTTTATTGTAAAATTTATCATTGTAATGTTACTAATATTATTTTTAAATATTATTATTATTTTTTTCTTTCTAAATTATGGAGGTCATCAAATTTTGAATTTTGAGAGGCTTGTTTAACATAATTAATCATTTTTTTTTATAGGGTGTAGATTTTCATATTTACCTATATATCATTCTCCAAAAAACAAAAGACTTACCTATTAAAACGATAAAAAGAATATATATAAATATGTGTAATTTCATAAATAATGGATATGTGAATCATATATATATATGATTAAAAAATGAATACATGTTTTTGTTAATCTAAAAGTTAAAACTAAAGTAACTAACTCATTCAAACACATGAGAAAAAGAAGTAGTCCCATCATTATTTACATTAATATGGAAGTATTAATAATGTGCATAATTGAGTGTAGAAAAAGGTTCTCTACATCCCAATATGGGGTAGAAGTTGCAAAAAATTGAACCAATGAACATAACACTATATTAAAAGGTGAAAAAAATACAAGTTTACTCCATCTTAAACAACACTAATTTAAATTAAAAAAAAAATAAGTAACTATATATATATGTATGTGACTAGAGGTGTTAAATTTTTTAGTTTGTAAATTTAAATCTAATATGAAGAAATTATAGATAACAAAAAATTAAATGATAAAAAATATACATAAAAAATTTGATATGTCTTGGTGATTCATAGATTCAATTCTAAAGTGGATGAGCTAGTTAATAACAATGCACCTGTGCTTTTAATACATAAGTTTAAATCGTGTAAATTTCCCCTCACCTTTACATGTATGAAAATAAACTATTCAACATTAGAACCAATTTTTCCTCCCTTAAGAACACTAAAGGCCCGTAAGTCCCGCTTCTATATGAAAAAAACCACCTAATAGGACTTAGAACACCACTTGGGGAACAAATACCCCAAAGGAAATGCATTCATGGTTGGATACCTTATTCACAATGCTTAAGACCTAAAGGGTTGATTTTTCTATGTAAGGCCCTTGTTTTCCTTTTTGAACATGATCTAGGTCCCTAGACCTATGCTTATTCCAAAAACCCAATTAATAGCAACCATATCTCACTCAAAGGAAAAAAAACCCATAAAGGTCCTATGTGCTCTACATTTGCATATTTCACCATGTTTATACATAAAAATAATCATTAAATGCCCAAGGCCTTATTATAATTTCCTGATGAATAAATATTAAACCAATATAGTTACTGTTATCACCCCAAGAAACTCACCTAGGTTGTAAGTCGGTGATGCTCAGGAACATTAAAAATGCAACATTTTTGTTGGATAAAATGATGGATAAATGGAATATGTGCAGCATCTTTAAGCCAGATAACCACTCCTATTATGATCTACCCCAGACATGGGTGAAGATCCCCAAACTACAAGGCTTTCAACCACCAACTACTCGCAGCTTAAGGTAAAAGTGATGATGGAGAAGACTGATTGCACCAGCAGATGCGCAGTGCTCTGTGATGGCCAGCTGCAACCAGTTAGAGGATCTGTAAGACTATTATTCAATAGACAGCGAGGATGACAACTCTCTGTTATTAGAACAATAGCAACCTGCAAACAATTTTCAATGAACCACTAGATTTTAACATCGAGGAGGGATGACAGCCCCTCAAATGCCAAATATTCACAGCACATCAACTAAATGCAAAGCAGGCAGAGCCTATAACATAGAAGAAGTGAAAAGCGAGTAGGTGATAGCAAAAGAAGCTTGTATTAATGGAAATCAAGACCAGAAGCTGCAAGTCTCATAGTATTACCAGTCTCCAGAAGTTAAAAGGCTACAATAAGCTCTCATTCATCAAACACTCATCAAATCTGATTACATTTGAGTTCTGAGTATATATAGTGTTACAATGCAAAACATCTCTACTAAACCATGCGTGGAGGAGCCCCATAAATGGCCACCAACCATATTCATATTCAGAAATGGGCCTCTGATATAAATCTGTCTGAGTTTTAAATAGATTTGACTCTCTCTGGCTCGCTGCGGTCCTCCATGGGCAAGTGGAATGGAATATGGGTGAAACCCATAACCATTGAATGCTCTGTCTGGATCTATGGCGTCCTGTCTCCTCCTCGGCCATACTGCTATGTAAATGCTGCTGTTGAATCATTACACGGCTCTATCATGGCTGTTTTGGCTTTAAAACAGCGAAACACTGCCATCTGTTCATTCTCGCCCATCACTTTGAAACGCTGGTCAACCAAACATTTACTCCACATGAAATTTATTTGCTACAGGTCGGTCGCTGTTCGTCAACCGTTGATCTGCCCTCAAGAAATCGAACAGTTGAGGTGCATATCGGGGGCCCTTTCCTGACTGTCCTTTACGTCCCGATAGAGAGGCTGTTTTGGAACCGTACAGAGGACGTGTGGCACTGTTCTATTGCATCGGGCTCGCTTGTACGAAAACCACTTGCCGAGCAAAAGCGGTCCGATAAGGTTGGCGATTTTCCTTATAATTGGAAACACATAACACTGCTGCAAACATGGGAAATTTGCTTTTGGCGGACTTGAATCATATATATATTATGTTTTAGAACCCTTTCGAATCCGAAAACCCATTGCAATCGCACCCACCAGGCATCGTTTTGTATTTTCTTTATACAAAGAAAATACACAAAATACATTGAAAACGCTATGGGCGCGGACTTGAAAAATATGAAATGGGGTGTTGTGCATATATCGGGTCCGACCCGTCGGCCCGCACCATAACTTATGTTAAAGCCCCACCCCTTTGAAAGTGTCGATGCGATATCGACGATCGCCGCGGACCCGAAATAATATAAAGTGCAGTGTTGTATGGCTGTCAGGTTCGGCCCATCGGCGATCGCTCATCGGCGAAGTCTTGTGCCCCAGTCGCTGCCACTGCCCGCCTCCTCCGATTGCGATATGCCGATGCGATCTGGACCTCTAATCGGCCAGATCCGATGGCTGAGATTAATGCGGATCCTCAAAACGGTTTCCGCCTGCGCTTTTGAATTTCATATGGTTTTTTGGGTAATTTCACCTCTCGATAGTGTAATTCTGCCCTCCAAAGGGAATTTCTCTTTCATCTTTTTTGATCAGTGAGTAGCTTTTTGTCATAATTTGATAGTTCGAACAACAAACATGGATTTTGGGCATGATTATAAGCATATTTGTAGGCTTTGAGAGCATTTTGAATCCTTTTTGATCCTTTTGCATAGCAAAGCTAACACTGGCTCCTTCTGGGGATGAGATCCTCCCTATGAGGTCTCAAGAACCTGCAGATCAATGCCTTTCTAGCAGCAAACAGATTAGCCAAAATGCCTAGTGTTCCATTGGGCATGGAGTCTACTTACAGCTATACTAAAAACTGATAAAAGCAGAATATTTACAGCTTTTAAGGCCAAAAGACCTTAAATCACGTAGTTTTTCAGAAACCGCCCATTGACTGGGCTTTCAAAAACTGGTTCTCCTTCCATACTTTTTAGTATGAAGGTATTTCTCCCTTGAATATGTGAAATGATGAACGGGCCTGTCGAGAGAGCATCGAATTTCCCATGATTGCCTTTCTTTTCTTTAAAAGCATCCCATTTCATGACCAAATCCCCAACCTGGAAATTGTTTCTTTTTGCCTTCTTGTCAAAGGCTTCCTTGACCTTTTGCTGATGTGTTGTAGCTTTTTCAACTAGCTGTTCTCGAATCTGATGCGATTCTGTTAAATCAGTGATTCTGTTGGCCATATCATCTTCTTCATTCTGTGCTGTTTGGAGCAACTTTGCCACAGGGAGGGTAAGTTGAATGGGAAAAATAGCATCAGTACCATATACCAGCTTGAAGGGAGAGCAGCTTGTAGATCTCTTAATGGTCACTTTGTCCGCCCAAAGTGCATACTTCAGTTTGGCATCCCAATTCCTCTTATTATCCTCTAACAGCTTCTTAATAATCCTGACCAGACTTTTATTAGAGGATTCTGCTAGACCATTCCCTTGGGGGTAATAGGAGGTGGAATGGACAAGTTTAATGCCCATTGAATCACACATTTCCACCAACTCTTTTGCCTTGAAGGCTGCTGCATTATCTATTATAAGCTTATGTGGGCAACCGAATCTGCTGAAAATGTTTTCTGATAAAAATTTCATTACCACATTATGATCGGCCTTCCTTGTTGGGATTGCTTCAATCCATTTTGTAAAATAATCAGTGGCAACTAATATCCACCTGTGCTGGCCACTGGAATGTGGGTTGATTTCACCAATGAAATCCAAGCCCCACTACTGAAAAGGTCCTTTTGCAATTATTGGCTTTAGGGGCAGGGATTTCAACTGCTGCTTACCTTCAAATCTCTGGCACTTGTCACAAGATTTAACAAAAGCAAATACATCAGAAAATAAAGAGGGCCAATAGTACCCGGCTCTGAGAATCTTTTGGGCTGTAGTTCTCCAATAATGATGTCCTCCACACATGCTGTCATGGAACTGTTCCATAACTTCTATTGGCTGTTGTTTATCCAGGCATCTTAAAAGCACTCCAGATGGATCCCTCCAATAAAGAAAGCTACCATTGATGCAATATTTCGTTGCCTTGAGCTTTAACATTCTTGCTTGACTTTGAGAAAATTCTGAAGGAACTTCTAGCTTTAGCAGGAAATTAATTATTGCAGCATACCAGCTACATGAAGCTAGGTTCTCGGCCACTGACTGTCCTCTCTACGTTTCAGCTGTTTCATGCTCTTCTATCTGACCATTTTCTGCTACATTGAACAAGAAATCAATGTCCAAAGACCTGCAATTTTCTTCAGCCAACAGTTTAGCAAGCCCCTGACCTCTTACCAGCTTGGTGGGCTTCAGCTCTATGTTGAATTCTATCATTTTTGCAATCCATTTTGCTCTTTTTCCATCAGCATCAGGCTGCGTTAAGACATCCTTTATTGCAGCAGAGGGCACATATGCAACTATTTTGGAATGCAAGATGTATACTCTGAAAGCTTTCAAAGATTTGATAAGAGCATAAGCCTGCTTTTCAATAATATCATACCTTAGTTCAACATCCCTCAAATTCTTGCTGAAAAAGGCCACTGGATGCTCTTGACCTGCTTCGTCTTGCTGCAACAAGACAGCTGCAGTGGTATCCTTAGAGGCAAATGAGAATAGATGAAACTCCTTGCTATAATCAGGGCTTATTAAAGTAGGAGCTTCCACAATAGCCATCTTAATGGACTCAAAAGATTTTCTGGCCGCATTAGTCCATTTTACCTCTGCTCCCTTTTTTAACATGGAGGTTATGTGCTTAACCAGCTCAGCAAAATTAGGAATGAACCTCCTTACAAAGTTAATTTTGCCAAGAAAAGACTATATATCTTTCTTTGATCTTGGGAGAGCCAAGGCTTGAATTGCTTTGACTCTTTCTAGGTCAATTTGAACACCTGCAGCAGTCACTACATGCCCCAACAGTTTGCCTTCTTCCAAAGCAAATTGGGATTTTTTGGGATTGAGTGAAATTCCAAATTTCTTGCACTTTAAAAACACCTTCTTTAAATGTTGTAGATGATCATGATGGCTGCCAGAATAAACAGTTGTGTCATCAAGATATATCAACATGAATTTATCCTTTTCACCCACAAAAGCAATATCCATAGCGCGCTGAAAGGTGGCTCCAGCATTCATTAGCCCAAATGGCATTTTTGCATACATGAACGTGCCCCAAGGAGTGGTAAATGTTGTCTTTTCTTGATCATCTGGATGCACATCGATTTGATTAAAGCCTGAAAACCCATCTATGAAAGACATCACTTTGGCACCTGAGACTTGCTGCAACAAATGCTCCATTTTTGGCAGGGGATAATTATCCTTTCTAGAGCATTTATTTAGATTCATGAAATCAACGCACAACTTGATTTCTCCATTCTTCTTCCTCACAACAACCAGATTGGCCACCCATTTAGAATATCTGAGAGGCACTATAATCTTAGCGGCCAGCAAATTTTTGATTTCTTTCTCAACCAGAGGAAGAAGCATAGGATTCTTTGGTCTCAGCTTTTGCTTGAAAGGAATAGTGTCTTTCTCAAGCGGAATTTTATGTTGAATTATATTCCTGTCAAATGTTTTCAGATCACTGTACTCCCAAGCGAACACATCAGCAAATTGCCTCATTAACTTGCAGTATTCAGCATTCTGATCAGCAGATAAATTAGTGGACAGATTTATAAATTTGGGCTGACCTGGACTTCCTATATCATGCTTGCAAACTGCAGATTGATCTTCTTTTTGGGCAGCTTTGTAAGGCACATCATTGTGGTCAAACAATCTCTCAAGAGGAATTAGACCCTTAGGGATATGGTTACTAGAAAGCTGGACTATGCTATTCTTGCCAATCTTATTTTTAAGCTGGGACTTGGGATCTTCTAACAAAGCATCATTATTTTGGTCAATTTGCATTTCAGAGAACTCATCAATGACTTGAAGGAACCTATTTAACTCATCATCATCATGAAAAACCTTCCAATGGTGGACATTATCAGGCACAGAGGGTCTATACTTCATTTGTACTTCGTAAACTAGTTTGGGAGGCGATGGAGGGATGAACAAACTAGCAGAGACATCAAGGGAATCGGCAAGCTGATTTTGGGCTTTAGGAATATATGAAATGCAGAAAAAATCAAAGAACTCTTTGACTCTCAATACCTCATCTCTATAAGCTTTGAGCCTTGGATGCTTTGCTTGGAATATTTTATTTACTTGCTGGATTATCAGATCAGCATCTCCAAAAACCTTCAGATTTTTAATTCCTCTATCCTTGGCTTCATGAAGGCCCGACAACAGTGCTTCATATTCTGCTATGTTGTTTGTCACTTGAAAAACCAGCTTTAGAGACAACTGAATTGTTTCTTGTTGTGGAGATACTAGCACTACCCCTGCTCCTGCAGTCTCCTTAGTACATGCTCCATCAAAGAACATCTCCTAAATCTGACCACTTGTATCATGCTCGGCTTGAGCTGTTGGTTTCCTGATCTGCAATGCAGCATTTTGAGATTCTTCTATTTGGAGAATGCAAGCTCCACAATCAGTGTCCACTGCATATATGGGATGGTTTGTAGGATTCTTCTCATCACTAATGATATATGCCAGCTGTGCTTCTCTATATAACCTCCTGCATTCTCCTCCAAACACTGGAACAGTTGCATAAGATAAATCATTCTGCAATGTCCCTCCTAGTCTCTTAATCCACCCTCTAGACAACAGTATACCAAACTTAGGAGGAACATCAGCCACCACTATATCCATCATCATACTTTACATGGGCAGCTGGGTTAAGGTAATGGCCAGATCCTTAATTAATCCAAGGCATTTTACCTTCCTTGAATCAAAAGAGAACAAATTATGATAAGGTCTAGTGATATCAAGACCTAACTCTTCCATGGCAGTTTTAGGCATTAGATTGTGGCTGGCCCCTGTGTCTAGCAGGCAATTGTGGAGGATTTTATCATGGATAGTTAATGAAACATAGAAAGATGGAGAACTATAGTAATTTTGTCTAATTTAGGCTCTGAAGTTGATGCAGGGTAAGAAGAAGCCTCACCTCTCGGCCTTCTTCTATCAGCTTGACTTTTTAACTTCTTTGCTGCCAAAATATTGGATTTCACCTCCAGGGCTGCCTCTTGCATATCACCCAGAGTAGCACATCGTCTTTCTCTCAACAATAAACAGAAATCAGAGTCAAAATCATTGGCATATGTGAGTTTAGAAACAGTGGGGGTAGGCTTTACCTTAGCTGGTATTTTACTACACATTCTATTAAATCTTTTATTGAAGTCAGGCAAAGACTCACCCTTTTCTCTTTTCAAGTTTCCAAACTCTGTATGATAATACAGCAGGTCCTTCTTATCTCCCCATTGCTTCAAAAATGCACCATCTAATGCTTCAATATCCATTATGGATCTTTGGGGTAACTCTCTGAACCACTTCCTAGCCTCACCATCAAGGCTTTGGACAAAAACTCTCATCCATACATCATTCTCACTAATATCTAAATTATCAGCATAACTGTAAAAGGCTTCAAGATGTTCTTCTGCTGTCACTCCCTCTGTTCCAGTAAACTTAGGCATATATTTTTGATATTCTCCCACAGGCATAGGATTTAGAGGTACAGGCAATACCAAAGGTCCATATCTAGCAGCAACAATCCTCTCAATCCTAGTAGGTGCTTGCTATCCTGCCATGTTTGGAATATGTGGAAGAACACTAGCAGATGGAGCAGTAGGAAATAATGTAATGGATGGCAGAGATATTGGGATGTTTTGGACAGTATGGGAAGCTTTCTTTGGACTGAGATTCAAAGGGGAACTAAATGGACAAGGAGCTTTATGAATCTCTGCAGGTATTTCTTCCTTAGCAATACTAGGCTCTAAATCTTCAAACTGTGTATCCTCAACTAAAAACTTCTCATGCAGAGACAAATAAGATTTCTTGGGCTTACCTGATCCTGATGCTCCTTTCTGTGATGTTTTCTTCGGGTTAACAATCTTCTCAGGGTCAGGCACTGGAACAGCTGGAGACTTCTGCGGATTTCTTCTAGTATGCCTCACAAACTGAGCCAGAACTTCAAAGTGGAGTCACCAAAGGATGGCCTTCCTCCAGTGGAGTCGCCAGACAGATGATTACAACCAACGTCTGTGTTCAAACCTTGTCTGTCATCAAAGCTTGAAGCTGTGTCCTCTCCCAGGGAAGCTAAGTTTCGATTCTCCTCTCCCCGGCAATGGCGCCAATTAATGTTATCACCCCAAGAAACTCACCTAGGTTGTAAGTCGGTGATGCTCAGGAACATTAAAAATTCAACAGTTTTGTTGGATAAAATGATGGATAAATGGAATATGTGCAGCACCTTTAAGCCAGATAACCACTCCTATTATGATTTACCCCAGACATGGGTGAAGATCCCCAAACTACAAGGCTTTCAACCACCAACTACTCGCAGCTTAAGGTAAAAGTGATGATGGAGAAGACTGATTGCACCAGCAGATGCGCAGTGCTCTGTGATGGCCAACTGCAACCAGTGAGAGGATCTGTAAGACATTATTCAATAGACAGCGAGGATGACAGCTCTCTGTTATTATAACAATAGCAACCTGCATATTATTTTCAATGAACCACTAGATTTTAACATAGAGGTGGGATGACAGCCCCTCAAATGCCAAATATTCACAGCACATCAACTAAATGCAAAGCAGGCAGAGCCTAGAACATAGAAGAAGTGAAAAGCGAGCAGGTGATAGCAAAAGAAGCTTGTATTAATGGAAATCAAGACCAGAAGCTGCAGGTCTCATAGTATTAACAGTCTCCAGAAGTTAAAAGGCTACAATAAGCTCTCATTCATCAAACACTCATCAAATCTGATTACATTTGAGTTTTGAGTATATATAGTGTTACAATGCAAAACATCTCTACTAAACCATGCGTGGAGGAGCCCCATAAATGGCCACCAACCATATTCATATTCAGAAATGGGCCTCTGATATAAATCTGTCTGAGTTTTAAATAGATTTGACTCTCTTTGGCTCGCTGCGGTCCTCCTTGGGCAAGCGGAATGGAATATGGGTGAAACCCATAACCATTGAATGCTCTGTCTGGATCTGTGGCGTCCTGTCTCCTCCTCGGCCATACTGCTGAGTAAATGCTATTGCTGAATCATTACACGGCTCTATCATGGCTGTTTTGGCTTTAAAACAGCGAAACACTGCCACTCTGTTCATTCCCGCCCATCACTTTGAAACGTTGGTCAACCAAACATTTACTCCACATGACATTTATTTGCTACAGGCCGGTTGCTGTCCGTCAACCGTTGATCTGCCCTCAAGAAATCGAACGGTTGAGGTGCATATCGGGGGCCCTTTCCTGACTGTCCTTTACGTCCCGATAGAGAGGCTGTTTTGGAACCGTACAGAGGATGCGTGGCACTGTTCTGTTGCATCGGGCTCGCTTGTACGAAAGCCACTTGCCGAGCAAAAGCGGACCGATAGGGTTGGCGGTTTTCCTTATAATTGGAAACACATAACACTGCTGCAAACATGGGAAATTTGCTTTTGGCGGACCTGAATCATATATATATTATGTTTTAGAACCCTTTCGGATCCGAAAACCCATCGCAATCGCACCCACCAGGCATCCTTTTGTATTTTCTTTATACAAAGAAAATACACAAAATACATTGAAAACGCTATGGGCGCGGACTTGAAAAATATGAAATGGGGTGTTGTGCATATATCGGGTCCGGCCCGTCGGCCCGCACCATAACTTATGTTAAAGCCCCGCCCCTTTGAAAGTGCCGATGCGATATCGGCGATCGCCGCAGACCCGAAATAATATAAAGTGCAGCGTTGTATGGCCGTCGGGTCCGGCCCATCGGCGATCGCTCATCGTCGAAGTCTTGTGCCCCAGTCGTTGTCACTGCCTGCCTCCTCCGATTGCGATATGCCGACGCGATCTGGACCGCTAATCGGCCAGATCCGATGGCTGAGATTAATGCGGATCCTCAAAACGGTTTCCGCCTGCGCTTTTGAATTTCATATGGTTTTTTGGGTAATTTCACCTCCCCATAGTGTAATTCTGCTTTCCAAAGGGCATTTCTCTTGCAGCTTTTTTGATCGGTGAGCAACTTTTTGTCATAATTTGATAGTTCGAACAACAAACATGGATTTTGGGCATTATTATAAGCATATTTGCAGGCTTTGAGAGCATTTTGAATCCTTTTTGATCCTTTTGCATAGCAAAGCTAACAGTTACATCTTAGACCCATATATACGAAGCATCTAGAGGTATCAAACTTGTTAGTGTGTAAATTTTATTAATATGAAGAAATTAATACGCAACATGGAATTTAATGACAAAAAATTACACTTTAAAAAGTTGATCCCTTTAAGTGCTTAATAGATTCAAGTTTAAGATGGATATGGGCTAGTTAATAACAATATAATATCATATTATGCAAAACTTTCCATACATGTATATTGCAGTATGAGTAGAAGTTGTCAACAACAAATCAATGAACATATTACTACATTAAAAAAAAAAAAAAAGTACAAGTCAACTCCATCTTAAATAAAACTAAATTAAATTAAATAAAAAATAAATAATTACATACATACATGTAACATATGTGACGACATCTAAAAAAAACATATTATCCAAGATCCATCTTAAATTGAAATCAAGCATCTAGATGTATCAATGTGTTAATTTTTTTAATATGAAGGAATTAATACATAACATGGAATTAAATGATAAAAAGTTACACATCTAGATATTTTATCCCCTTTTGTTCTTAATATTCAAGTTTAATATGGATCTAAGCTAGCTAATAAAAATGCACAAGTGTTTTTAATACACAATTTTATACTATACAAAAACTTCATCACCTTTACATGTATGAAAAGAAAATATGTATCATTAGGGACTATTTCCCTCTCTTAGGAACACTCAATGTTTGTAAGCCCATCTCTTTAACCAAAAAACCACATAATAGTACCTAGAATACAATTTGGGTATCAAAGACCCCAAAGAGAGGGTAATATTCATGATTGGATGCCTTAATCACAGTGCTCAGGACCTGGAAGGGTTATTTTCCTATGTAAGGTTGTTGTTTCTCTTGTTGACCATGGATTAGGCCCTATACTGATACCTATTTCCAAAATCCAATTAATGGCAACCATATCCCATTCAAGCAATCCAACCATATGATCTCTACTTCTCTTAATCTCTTTGCAAACAATACCACCAATTAATTGAGGCTATGAATCCACAAGTTTGAAATCACTTATGGTTAGATCTATCTCTCTTCACATGGCCCAATTACCAAGAATTTCATAATATGTAAACTCCTACAACTATCCAAATCGACTAATTCCCTTTCCCCATTAATCTACACAACCCGAGGAATGAGATCTCATACTCTACCATGCATTTCCTTAGGCTATCCCATTTTCTCCAAAGCTCCAAAAAAAGATAACTAGGAGTTCTCTTCACCTAGGACTCCAAAGATTCTCAACTATAATTCAATGTCTCCGTGAAATAATCTTCTTTTTCATGTAGTTTCAGACCAACAACTTTCTTTTATTTACTCATACTTGCATGACGGAAACTTAGGTCCATAGACAAAATTCCTAAGGAAAAATGAATGACAACTTTTGCTTGCATAATTGAAATTCACAAATTATATTTTTCATGAATGAGAGCAAACATACCTTCATAAAAATTCCATGTATCTCCCTTTTCCCACTCATGCCAAAGTGAAAGACTTATTAAACAAATATTTGATAAATTCATGGTTTAGGGACTTAAAAGCATAATGAACTAATATTAAACTCATCTTATGTTGGTTTTTTGTTTGGGTTTTATCTAGGCTCCATACTAATTATTTATGTCATAATATAATACGAAAAATATATATATATATATTTTTATTTTTGCCATTTTTAAATAGATTTTGAAATTAAGAAAATAAAAAAAAACAATTAAAATTCTCACATGTAATCAAATGAGGACAAAAGCTTGTCAACCCTCCGTGATTTTCTCTCCTAATTCACTCAATGTTGGTCAAAACATGTAGAGTCATGTATAGAAGAAATATGTTGTCATTGGACATGATCCTTTCCCATTTTAATCCATGAGAATGACATTAGGAAAAATTTTAGGTAAAAAGTAGGCTTCAAAAGAAAAATGTACTTACAAAATTAACTTTGAAAGAACCAATGAGATTGAAGATGATATGTCATCCCCAAGGAACATATTTTGGAGGAAAAAGAAGAAAACTATTTTTTTTTTAATTGTATTTTCAACTATCTCCTTATTGGTTTACTCAAATGTAAAATGTAGACACCCATTGGATGTAGAATTAAATTCCACATCCAACGCATACTTTTTAAAAGACCCGCATCGAAAGAAATTGAAGATACATTAAAAAAGTGTGTTCACACACTTTTTTAATGTATCTTCAATTTTTTTTCGATGTGGGTCTTCTTAGAAGTATGCATTGGATGTGGAATTTAATTCCACATCCAATGGGTGTCTGCACTTGACGTTTGAGTAAACCTATAACAATATCAACAAAAAATACAATAAAAAATTGGTTTCCTTTCTCTTTCTTTAAAAATTCATAACCCTTATTTTATTATTTTGCTTAGGAGAGCCATTTTAAACCTCAAGATTCCCTTAATGACGTGATCTCTTAGGAACATATATGTGCTCTTAATAATGCACACATGTTCCTACCATGGGAAATATAGTAGTGACCTAGTAGCTTTGGCAGTGGCTTAGAAAGTTCTGATGTTAGGAAATGAGGAACATGTGCATATTCCTAAAAAAACACATTTATGCTAACCCCATTGTCACTTTTTTAAGTATCATCTTATTCAGAGCACCCTCAGTAGAAATGATCTTATACGAAAAAAACAACTTGCAGTGAAGGTGGGCATTTGTAAGCAACTGCAAAATAAATGAACGTATGAACCTCATATTTATTCATTAATGACACATTGTGGAGTATTGACCCTTTATTAAATATAAAAGATGGTTGATTTCCTCTTGAGGTCCATTTCATTTGTTGCAACCTTTGAATAGATATGTATGCATATACCAATATTGGTAAAGGGAAATGAACTCAATACTGTGAAGGGAATTCAATTATTCATTATCGAGAGGTGTCAACCTTTCTATAGCAAGAATTAACTAGATCTAATATTTATGAAGGTATTCCATATTTCCATGCATATAGAGGAATAATTATTCAAGAGTGAAGAAAGATACTACCCACAAGGCACACAAAGGATACCATTTTTGGGAAAAGACAATTCCACCAAGCATAGAGTTAGTTTTTTCAATGTAGGATTTCATCTTATTATTAGTTAATGTTGACAATGAAGAGAAGGTTGGAAAAGTCTTAAGGAAAGTTAAAAGTTTTGTAGCAAAGAGAAGTGTTTGATGACTGAGCATGCAAAGACCTTAAGTATTGTTTCAAAGAGTCCAAAATGAATTATTGGTCTTATTTGTTGAGCATGTTGGCCTATGGAGAGCTCAAGTGCTCAACACATAGTAGCATATTTCAATTGTCAAAAACCATGAGTTTTTAAAGATGAGAGAAGGATAGAGGATATTGACCATATTGTAATAGTTCATGGTTACTACCATGAGTTTTTATAGATGAGAGAAAGATAGAAGATATTGACAATATTTTAATAATTCATGGTTCATGTAGTATTGAAAGCACCTCAATGATATATTTATTTGATGCTTTAGAATAAAATCAAGCAATCCATTCCTGGTTAGGTTTTTCAAGAATACATCAAGAAAAATAAACCTTATTAATCATTAAGAAGAGAAATCGTTTCATAAAATTGAGACAAAAACCAGAAATTAATTTTGCCAAATATTCATATTGATAAAATAAATACATTATTAAATACTCATTTATAAATTATTTGATAATAAAATATATCAATCACTTAATATAATTTTATTAATTTCTTAATATTATAAATAAATCACATAAAAAGCGATATGATAAAATAAATACATTATAAAATACTCTTAAATTATTTGATAATACGATATATCAATCACTTAATATAATTTTATTAATTTCTTAATATTATAAATAAATCACATAACAAGTGATGTGATAAAATAAATACATTACAAAATACTCAAATATAAATTATTTGATAATAGCATATATCAATCACTTAATATAATTTTATTAATTTCTTAATATTATAAATAAATAACATAAAAAGCAATATGTATGTCAAATTCATATTGTTAAATGAAAGTATTAGCAATTATGTCAAATAATTAGATACCGTCAACAAGATGACTGGTTCAAAGGCTAGAGTGATCGATTAGAAAGTCGAGGCAAGCACATTGAACAACAAACACATTTGAAATATTGAGATTCCACTCCATGTTGCACACAATCTCCTCTGATCTCGACATAGTCGTGTACACAACACATTTACATTTAAAACATTGGGAAGAAAAGCCATAGTCTATCTGTTAGAATATTTTTTAGGGTTTTTTGTTGTTGTTAGAAAAATATTATATATGACAGAGAAATGCAGGACATATAATATGCGGAAAAACACAAACAGATAAAACCAGAGAGACATAGATATACGTGGGTCACCCAGTTTGAGCTACGTCCACCTCGAATAGCCAGTCCTTCCTTTCTATTATCCAGCAAAATGAAGAGACACAACTTACAACAGATCCGCTGTAATATCCTCTGTTTTCTCTCACAGTCTCATCTATCTATTTCTCGCTCTGAGAAGACACATCTATTTCACATCCTCAATACAATACCCTCATACAAAGAGAAGGGTTGCCTTCTAGGGCAAAACACCCTAAACTAAACATAAGTTCTACCGTCAGATCATCCGCCTAATGAACGACCCAGATTGACTAGAAATTACTATACTTTTACAAGGAAATTTTACATCTGTTTTTAGCTTTGAGGGCACTACCCCCGAAACCCTCGCCGGGGGACCACTGGCCCCCAGACCCCCACGGGGGGTGGGGGGGACAAGTCCCCCCCGCACCCCTCCGCGTAGAGGGTTGTACAATCTTCCTGGGGTATACATCCAGCTGAAACAAAGACCTCTAAATAATCATGCTTCACACCCAACAATCTCCCACTTAGAGAATGATTGTGACAACTCCATCGCCGCTTCATTTGCTGGAAAATGAATCCTCTTTGGACTTGGCTGTTTCTCATCTTCATTGTCATCCTTGAAGACCAATTGAAACTGAGCATATTCTCAGTGTCTCCCTGGTTACAACTTTTCTTAGCATATCTGCAGGATTCTGGCTAGTGTGTATCTTTTCCAGCTTCAACTCTCCATCTTCCAACAATGATCGTATGAAATGGTACTTTAGTTGTATGTGTTTAGTCTTGTAATGAAATGTTGAGTTCTTTGCAAGATGAATGGCACTTTGGCTATCACTGTATAATGTGCCCATATCATGCTTCATACCCAATTCATCCATAAACCTTTGTAACCAAATCATTTGTTTACTAGCCTCTATAGCAACAACATACTCTGCTTCTATTGTTGAAAGTGCAACAACACTTTGGATTTTTGAAACCCAATTGACAGTTGTTCCACCTACAGTAAATACATATCCTATAGTGCCTCTCCTGTTATCTCTGTCACTTGCCATATCTGCATCAACATATCCCTGTAGAGAAATGTTTGAATCACCAAAGCATAATGCTTGATTTGTGGTACCTTTCAAATATTTGAGAATCCATTTCACTGCCATCCAATGTTCTTTTCATGGATTGTTCATGTACCTGCTTACAACTCCCACTGCATGTGCAATATTAGGCCTTATGCAGACCATTGCATACATTAATCTTCCAACTGCTGATGCATATGAAACTTTAGACATATAATCCATGTCTTGATGGGTCTTTGATCACATCTCCTTACTAAGTTTGAAATGGCTAGCAAAAGGTGTACTAACTAGTTTTGCATTGTGCATATTAAATCTTTTCAACACCTCTTGTATATACCCATTCTGAGACAATGTTAATTTGTGGTTTTTCTTATCTCTAGTTATTCTCATACCAAGGATTTGTTTTTCAGCTCCCAAATCCTTCATTGCAAATGAATTTGACAATTTTCTTTTGAGCACATTTATTTCTTGCATGTTAGACCCTGCAACAAGCATGTTATCTACATAAAATAACAATATAATATAGCTACCATCTAGTATAACCTTGTTCAGAGTGACATCTAGTATAACCTTGTTCAGACATAAACTTGTCAAATTTTAGATACCACTACCTTGGAGTCTGTTTTAAGCCATACAAGCTCTTCTTCAACCTGCACACTATTTTCTCCTTCCCTTTTACCTCATATCCTTGTGGCTGCTGCATATATATCTCTTCTTCCAAATCCCCATGGAGAAAGGCTGTCTTTACATCTAATTGCTCAAGATGCAAATCTTCAACTGCTACTAGACTTAAAATAGTTCTGATTGAAGTTATTTTAACAACAGGAGAAAATATTTCATCAAAATCAATACCTTTCTTCTGTGCAAACCCCTTCACCACAAGTCTAGCTTTGTACCTCTGTTTTCCTCCATCTTCTTCCTTCAGCCTGTAAACCCATTTATTCTGCAATGTAGTTTTACCTGTAGGAAACATGACTAAGTCCCAAGTCTGGTTATGCATTAAGGAGTCCATCTCTTCTTCCATGGCTAGCTCCCACTTCTTCCTGCTTTCAACCTACATTGCTTCTTCATAACATTTGGGTTCACCAGAATCAATCAATAATAAATAATATAATGAAGGAGAGTATAGTTTAGGGGGTATACTTATCCTGGTAGATCTTCTAACACCACTTTCAGGTGTTTGGGGTGCCTGTTGCTGTTGTGGTGGTTGTTGTTGTTTTGGTTGTTGATTATTATTATTTTCACGCACCTTTACGTTTTTAGTGATCTCATCAAGAACTATCTATTCCTTGTTTTGTTTTTCCTACAACTAATTTTTATACAAGACCTTTACATTGAATATTACATCTCTGCTCCTAATGATTTTGTGATTTTCATAATCATATAAGTGATAACCAAAATCATTAACACCATATCCAATAAAGGTACATTTCTTTGATTTTGCCTCAAGTTTTGTTCTATTTTCTTTGTTAATATGGACAAAGGCCTCACAACCAAAAAGCTTTAAAAAAGAGTAGTTTACCTTTTTACTTGTCCATGCTTCCTCTGGAGCACCACCATCCAAGGAACTTGAAGGCCCTCTGTTTATTAGATAAACAACAGTATCTACAGCATCTTCCCAAAATTGTAAAGGCAATCTTGCATGCAATCTCATGCACCTTGTACGCTCCATGATTCTTCTGTTCATTCTTTCTGACACACCATTTTCTTGTGGTGTTATTGGAAGTATCTTCTCTTTGTGAATTCCATGCTCTGAATAATACCTATCAAACTCTTTGCTGCAATATTCACCTCCATTGCCTGATCTGAGACACTTCAATTTCTTTCTTGTCTCAATCTCAACCAAAGCTTTCCATTTCTTGAAAGTATCAAATACATCAGATTTATTCTGAATACAATAAATCTAAGTTTTTCTAGTTACATCATCAATAAAAGTAACATAATAACGAGAGCCACCGAGAGATGATACTTGAGCAGGTCCCCATACATCTGTATGCACAAGCTCCAATTTTTTGCTCTTCTTTTCTTTCCCAACTCTGAGAAATTTGACTCTCTTCTGCTTTCCATAAACGCAATTCTCACAGAAGTCCAAATCAACATTCTTCAAACTCGACAACAAATTCCTTGAGTGAAGAATCTTCATCCCCTTCTCACTCATGTGTCCGAGCCTATGATGCCATAATGTTGCATCTGCTCCTTTGGAAGTTAAATCATTAACAGAGTAAGAAATACCATTGCATAAATACAATGTACCAACCTTTTCACCTTTTGTTATTACCAGAGCTCCTTTGGTGACCTTCCAAGCTTTATCTGTGAAAGTTGTCACACAACCTTCATCGCCTAACTTCCCTGTTGAAATCAGATTTTTCTACAGATCTGGAACGTGCCTTACCTCCTTTAGTAGCCATTGGTTTCCATTCTGCTGTTTTACAAGAAGCTTACCCATTCCAACAATTTTACAGGGTTTATCATCACCCAAACGGACTTGTCCAAAATCTCCTTGAACATAGTCATGAAAATATTTCTTATTAGGTGTGGCATGGAATGAGGCCCCTGAATCTATCACCCAGGAATCAGTAATATTTTCGAAAGAAATAATCAAAGCATCTTGTAACACCTCACCTATTACATTTTCTTCATGATTGTTTTCTTACTACGCATTTCCTTTTTTTCCCTTCCGAGATCTACAGTCTTTCTTTAGGTGTCCTTTCTTTCCGCATTTCCAGCACACTATCTCCGATTTGGACTTGGATCTGCCTTTCCTTGATTTACTGCGATATCTTGAGCTCTTTCCTCTTTCCATTCTTCTTTCCCTAGACTCTGCACTCAAAGCATTACCCGATGTCTCACTGGAGCTTTTCCGTCACATTTCCTCGCTAAGGATAGCACCGACAACATCATCAAACTTTAAAGTACTAGATCTAGAAACAGAGTTACTAAAGGCCATTACTAAACCATTCTAACTTTCTGGCAATGAGCACAAGAATAACAGAGCTCTAACTTCATCATCAAAGTTTACCCCTACAAAACTTAATTAACTTGTAACTGTATTGAAATCATTTAAATGGTCTGCAATAGAATATCCACCTTCCGACATCTTCATATTAAATAACCGTTTCATAAGAAATGCCTTGTTTGAGGCCGAGGTTTTTTCATATAGTTTCGCCAACGCCTGAATCAAACCCTCTGTCGTTGTTTCCTTTGAAATGTTGAAGGCGAATAACGCTGTGAGGCATAACCGTACTGTTCCGAGTGCCTTTCTATCGAGAATATTCCATTCTACATCTATCATATCTGTCGGCTTCTTTGCTTTTCCACTCAATGATAGGTACAGATCTTTCTGATACATATAATATTCCATCTGCATCTTCCGCAGCGGGAAGTTTTGGCCGTTAAATTTCTCGACCCTGAACTTACCATCTTCTGCCATTTCTCCCACTCGAATGAGGAACCCTTCTTTCCTGCGAGTTTATTAGCCAAATAGACCTTCGGCTCTGATACCAGTTGTTATAAAAATATTATATATGACAGTGAAATGCAAGACATATAATATGTGGAAAAACACAAACACATAAAACCAGAGAGACACAGATATACGTGGTTCACCCAGTTTGGGCTATGTCCACCTCGAATAGCCAGTCCTTCCTTTCTATTATCCAGCAAAATTAAGAGACACAACCTACAGTAGATCCACTGTAATATCCTCTGTTTTCTCTCACAGTCTCACCCATCTGTTTCTCACTCTGAGAATACACATCTATTTCACAACCTCAATACAATACCCTCATACAAAGAGAGGGGTTGCCTTCTAGGGCAAAAACCCCTAAACTAAACATAAGTTCTACCTTCAGATCATCCGCTTAATGAATGGCCCAAATTGACTAGAAATTCCTTTACTTGTACAAGGCAATTTTACATATGTTTTTAGCTCTCCCAAAACCCTCGTCAGGGGACCATTGGTCCCCAGACCCCTGCGGGAGGACAAGTACCCCCCGCACCCCCCTGTGTGGAAGGGTGTACAATCTTCCTGGGGTATACATCCGGCTGAAACAAAAACCTCTAAATAATCATGCTCCACACCCAACAATTTTGGGGGTCAAAATTGTTTAGAATTTAGTAATGATGGGTTGAAATCACAAATTTTTGAATGATGTTTTGTAAAGATGAAATTATATATATAATAAAAAGTTCAATCTACATAATAAAATTGAAAAATAGATAAAATAAAATTAGCTAAATTCCCAAAAAAAACTCAATTTAAATCATAAAATTAAAAATTCCACAAAAGAAAAATTAGCTAAATTCCAACCAAAAATTTCTAGAAATCTAATAATTAGAAAACACCAAAAAAAAAATACAAACATGAAAAAAATACCAATAGTGCATTAGGTTGGCATGTAGAATTTTGTAGGGAATAACTCTTACTATAGTAAGTAGATTTGGTGTTAATTGGTTGAGTTGTTGAGATACTTTCTCAACAACCAATCTCCTTGTTTTAGAATCAGTTTGATCTCACAAATAAATATGTGATGTATTTGTGTAATATTCTTAAGTAATAGAAATATTTCTCTGTTTTTCTACTTGGTATTAGTAGTTTGATTGTGTTTACACTGTTATGGTTTGTTGTTCTTGGTGCTCAAACACTTGAACAATGGATACAACTTACAGATTGAGATCCATGTGTGTGAAACATGTTAGGTTGTTAGATCATCTTTTGAACACATTTAGTATCCAGACTTCCATAACCGAAATTGAAATATCTGGCAGATGGTGGAAGGTCCATAGAGTGGTTGATCACTTGATAACTCTTATCGCGGAAGTCCTCACGAGCTGAGTTGTCAATATTGTTGGTCTTGCAAAGTTCATTAATGATGGTTAGAGTGATGGTTAGAGGCAAACATGTTTTAAATGGAGTTCAAGTAAGTGAGTTGTCAATATTGTTGATCTTGCAAAGTTCATTAATGATGCTTACAAGCAAACATGTTTTAAATGGAGTTCAAATAACAGTTCGAAGAAGTGGTGATGAAGAAAAACTGTTTACGAAATTCCAAAGTGGACGTGTTGATGAAGAACAATAAGACAAAGAACAATGATGTTTTTGTACTATGTGTTCTCTATTTTGTAATTTGTGATTAATGTAATAATGTAAGTGTTAATAGGATTTAAAAATAAAACTTACTATATTAAATAAATTTAGTGTTAATTAGTTAGTCAACCACCCATCTCCTCATTTTAGAATCAGTTGTAATTTGTATTTATGTAATAATGTAAATGTTAATGAGATTTAAAAATAAAACTTACTATATAATAAATAAATTTAGTGTTAAGTCAACCACCAATCTCCTCATTTTAGAATAAGTGATCTCAGAAACACAATAAATATGTGATGTGATGTATTAAATATTTGCCTTCTTCAAAGTTTTGATTAAAACTAACACCACATTACTCAGCTACTTGACAACTGGCCAAATCATTGATGAAGAACAATAAGACAAAGAACAATGATGTTTTTGTACTATGTGTTCTCTATTTTGTAATTTGTGATTAATGTAATAATGTAAGTGTTAATAGGATTTAAAAATAAAACTTACTATATTAAATAAATTTAGTGTTAATTAGTTAGTCAACCACCCATATCCTTATTTTAGAATCAGTTGTAATTTGTATTTATGTAATAATGTAAATGTTAATGAGATTTAAAAATAAAACTTACTATATAATAAATAAATTTAGTGTTAAGTCAACCACCAATCTCCTCATTTTAGAATCAGTCAGATCTCAGAAACACAATAAATATGTGATGTGATGTATTTAAATATTTGCCTTCTTCAAAGTTTTGATTAAAACTAACACCACATTACTCAGCCACTTGACAACTGGCCAAATTATTGATGAAGAACAATAATACAAAGAACAATGATGTTTTTGTACTATGTGTTCTCTATTTTGTAATTTGTGATTAATATAATGTAAGTGTTAATAGTATTTAAAAATAAAACTTACTATATTAAATAAATTTAGTGTTCATTAGTTAGTCAATCACCCATCTCCTCATTTTAGAATCAGTTGTAATTTGTATTTATGTAATAATGGAAATATTAATGAGATTTAAAAATAAAACTTACTATATAATTAATAAATTTAGTATTAAGTCAACCACCAATCTCCTCCTTTTAGAATCTGTCAGATGTCAGAAACACAATAAATATGTGATGTGATGTACTTAAATATTTGCCTTCTTCAAACTTTTGATTAAAACTAAAACCACATTACTCAGCCACTTGACAACTGGCCAAATCGTTGTAAAGTACTGTTTGTCAACCATGTTTGACAATTGTACACGGTAGCGTGCAAGTGGGGGACACCAACTCCTACTCCAATGGTTATCAAACACAATGTGAATGCGACTAGCAAGTCTGTACGTCACTCAATGGCTGTGTTTCCAGATACTTTCTTTTTGGTCATGTGCCACGCATATTCTATTTTTAATTATCTTTTGCAGGAAAATCCGGTACTGCAACGCGGCTTCGGCGTTGAAAATGTTTCAACGCGGAAAATGTCTCATTGCCGTTGCTTGTTTGCTCTCCATTCTTTGCCCTATATCTATAAAGCGATGAACGAGTCCTAATACATCCATTCCATTTTCTGCCATTTCTTCTCTAAATCAGATTAATATAGTTGATAGGTATTATACAAACGTCCTCATTTTAACCGAGAAAACGCATTGGTAACCAAGATTCAGAACAACACAGAAATGGCTACGGGGAGGCTTCTTTTGGCAATGTCAGCCCTTATTTCAGTTATAAGTCTGCAAGTTGTTTATGGTATGTACAATTGATTTCATTTTATATTATATTAGTCATTTCCATTGAGAATCTGTAATTGGTTTGGTTAATCCTTTTCTGATCATCAGATCATAGTCATTGGTCATGGAATTAACAATCTTTTAATTTATAGATTACTCACTGTTCTATTGATTAATGATCAGGGGGGATAGTATGCGAGAAGCTGCCCGTGGAGGTTTGTGCGTTTTCTGTGTCATCTTCTGGAGCACGTTGTGTGCTTGAGAAGTCCATCTTGAGGGATGGCAATGTGCAGTATGAATGCCAGGTGAGTTTACATAATTTTCCATTAATTAATCTCACATATATAATTCTATGTGAAGTATTGTGTTTGCCTAACCTTCCAATTTCTAGTATGTTGGTCTAGTTAGTTAATTGGGTGATTGATGATGTGCAGAGCTCCGAGGTTATAGCAGAGAATATGAAAGATTTGATAGAAACAGATGAGTGCATGAATGCGTGTGGGGTGGAGAGGATGACAGCGGGGATGTCCACGGATTCTCTAGCAGAACATGGTTTCACAAATAAGCTATGCTGTCCCCGGTGCTACAACAAGTGCTCCAACATCATCGACCTCTACTTCAATCTTGCCGCTGGGGAAGGTACTTATTACTCCTCATCATCATATTCATGTATCCTATGTTGTAACAGATGTAAAATAGTATACTTACGGGATATCTACATGACACATACCCGCAACTATGAATATATGTATGGGTTTTACACCTGAAGTTAGGCCATGACTGATCTATTTATATGTAATTTGTGCAGGTGTATACTTGCCCCGCCTGTGCGAGGCTCACAGAAGCGGAGACCGCCGGATGATGACCGAGTTTGGTTCATTTGCTGCTGCTCCCACAACAATTGGTTTGGAGATATAGCAATTTCTCCCACTTCGGCTCCATCTCCCGTTTCTTCATAGTTCAGTCATTCTAAACCAGATTCAATAATTTTTCTAGCGCTTGTACTACAATCAGATTGGTTGTGCAGGACTTGCATATGCTATTATTGCAGGATCCATTGTGATTAATTGGAGATTTTTTCAAAATATCCCCTTGATTACTGAAGTTTACTATAAATTTATTTGGAATAAGCGTTGTAATTTGCAGTAGTTATTCGTATAGTTTTATTGTATGCTATATATAAATATATATGTAATATATATATATATATATATATATTTTTAAATTATTAAAGTCATCGAATTTTGAGAGTGGTGTTCAATATAATTAATCATTTTTTTAATAGGTGTAGATTTTCATATTTATCTATATATTATTTTCCAAAAAATAAAAGACTTACATATTAAAACAATAAAACAACATATATAAATATGTGTAATTTCATAAATAATGGATATGTGAATCTTATTAAAAAAATATAGTTGAAAATAAAAATTATATATATAAATGATAAAAAAATGAATACATGTTTTTGTTTTTTTTAATGTAAAAGTTAAAACTAAAGTAACTAACTTATTCTAACACAGGGGCAAAAGAGGTAGTCCCATCATTATTTACATTAATGTGGAAGTATTAATAATGTGTAGAATTAAATGTAGAGAGAGGTTCTCTACATCCCAATATGGGGCAGAAGTTGTAAAAAATGAACGAATGAACATAACACTGTATTAAAAAGTGAAAAAAATACAATTTTACTCGATCTTAAACAACACTAATTTAAATTAAATAAAAAATAAGTAACTATATATATATGTATGTGACTAGAGGTGTCAATTTTTTTAGTTTGTAAATTTAAATCTAATATGAAGAAATTAATAAATAATAAAAAATTAAATGATAAAAAAAAAATATAAAAAATTTGATCCTCTTGTGCTTTATAGATTCAATTCTAAGATGAATCTAAGCTATTTAATAACAATGCGCTTTTAATACATAAGTTTAAATAATGCAAAATTCCCCTAGCCTTTACATGTATGAAAAAAACTATGTAGCATTAGAACCCATTTTTCCTCTCTTAAGAACACTAAAGGCCCCTAAGTCCCACTTCTTTATGAAAAAAACTACATAATAGCACTTAGAATACCACTTGGAGAGCAAATACCCCAAAGAAAATTTGTTTTCAAGGTTTGATACCTTATTCACAATGTTTCAGACCTAGAGGGTTGAATTTTCTATGTAAGGCTCTTGTTTTCCTTTTTAACCATGATCTAGGTTTCTAGACCTATGCTTATTTCCAAAACCCAATTAATTGCAACCATATCCCACTTAATGGACAAAAATAACATAAAGGTCCTATGTGGTCTTCTAATGAATATTTCACCATGTTTATGCATAATAAGATTTGTTAAATCCCCAAGGCCTTATTATAATTTCCTATTGTAACACACCTAGTAACTTATGTCTTCTATTGAGGCTACTAGGTGAAACCACAATGTTTCCACTCTATTTTATTTGACGCTACTCTATTACATACCCATCCACTTCTATAACACTTTTGAGGTGCTAGGGTACTCCAAATTCCTCTCAATAACTTAAATTTATGCTCTAAAACCACTTTATAATGTATATAGCATCCATGCTACACCCAATGCACTGTCATTTTATCTATGATACCAATATGATATGTATCCAAGCATCTAATTAGAATAAGATTCACATTTTATAGCTCTAATAATATAATTCCTCATTGTATTATTCTGAATTCATTACTGTCAATAAACATGACAATGTGAGTTTATGCAAACTCAATTAGTCAACCATAAATATAAATGAAAACATACACATGCATATAAAATTCCTTTCAACTTATAACTTAAAATTTTTAAGCCAACATAATCATGAATAAAGAACACTTATTTATGTAGGAATTAACCGTCTACAAGCTACAAATGAAGTATGTTCCACCAAACTATAAGATCCCCATTAAACTTAATCTCTTTGCAAAAAGGACACTAATGGATCTAGGTTGTGATTTCACAAGACTAAAATCATTTACCATAGGATATATCTCTCTTTATCATAGCCCAATATCCTGGAATCTCACAATTTGTAAACTTTTACAATTGTCCCAATCTACCATATCCATTTCCCCATCAACCTACTTAACCTAAGGAATGGGATATCCCTTCTCTAACATGTGTTTTGTAAGCCTTTCCCACTCCCTCTAGGGTTCCAAAAAAAAAAATCAACTGTGAAATCTCTCTATTGGGGACTCCAAGGATTCTTGATTGTAATTCATTTCACTCCATGATATAATCATATTTTCCACATAGTTTCATGGTAACAACTTTCCTTTGTTTACTCATAGTTGTTCCATGAGAGATTAGGTTTAGAGACAAAGTTCCTAAGGAAGAAAGAATTGAATGAAATTTTTTCCTTATATAACCAAAATTCACAAATTATATTTTGCATGAATGAGAGAAGCCACATGCCTTAACAAAAAAACCCATATATATCACTCTCCCACTAATGCCAAGATCAAAGACTTATTAAAAAGGGGTTTGATAACTTTAATATATAGGGACCCAGACTAGAAGTAAAATAATATTATTTTTCCTTGGCCTCATTGGGCCTATAAGGCCCCTTCCTTTCTTCTTTTGTGGAATCATAGTCCGTCATTTTTTCGTCCTTCTCCATCTACAATTTGCAATATATATTTATTGTTATCATTCAACTTACAATATTTACATATTACAACATTCATATATGAATAAGTTTACCATCTACACATATACATTGCTATTCTAGGGATCGAAATAGGGAGTGCTACATCCACGGAAAATTTTAGGGGCTAATTTTCGTAGGCGGGCAAATTTTCCATATTTTTTTCCACAAGAAAAATCACCAATTCCCGTTTTTTCTAATTTATAGCATAAATTTATTTTACCTAAAAAATAACCATTTTTTATAAAGGCTACATGAATTTATTAAAAATTTAAATATTTTTACAAACATATTACCAAACATTTTACAGTTTACATATTAGGGACTAGTAAGATTTGCCAAGGTTTCTAAACTTTTAAGTAAATTTCCACACATAAATTTTCCTTGGTTATATCATGACATATGACCTCCCACCACCCACCCTGCCCCCCTCCAAACCACCCACCCAAGTTCATACCATCATATGCACACATCACCACACACATACACACAAAAAATAATTTGAAAAATAATATTTTAAAATAGATGTTGGCATTCCTCCTTCATTTCCATCCTTTAGCTCCCATGTTTCTTCTTTATAGTTGTAATAGGTACATTAGACCTTTATCTACCCTATGAATTTATATAGTAACCTTCATGTCTAGTATATGCATTGGTTACCTTTGGAAGTCTCCTTTGAGCTCCCCCTTAATCAAATCATGTTCAATGATATGGTTAGGATCATGCACATACTTTTCAATAATGCCACATGGAACAAATTATATCATTTTATTGTAGCATGGAATGTAAGCATGTATGAAACTAGTGTTGTTCTACCCAATGCATCAAATGGACAATGGTATCTGCTCTAACTATAACTTTTATTATTGGGTTGTATCAAATAATTAGTGTATTTCACTAACTGACATATTAGAGTATTGAAAATATTGTTCCCTAATTTCTAGTTTCTAGTGCCATATGCCCTAGTACCACTCTTTATCTATACCTAGATGTCATGGTACACAAAAATAAGGAATTTATCACACTTTCCTAACTTTTATACTCTAAAAAAGATAACCATGAATAAAAATTTCCCCATTCAATTCATTAATTATCTTTTTGATGAAATTAGAAGTCCTCAATTCTTTACTAAAATTGATCTCCATTATGGCTATCCTAATTTTGAATTACGAAGGTTTATATTTCCAAAACTTATTTTTGCGCTCCTGAAGGCAATTATGAGTTCTCGAAGATGTTCTTAGCCTTTGTAGTGAACTATCCACCTTCCCATGTCTCGTGAACCACATCTCCCAAAATTTTATGCATCATTTTGTCCTTATCCTTTCTTATGACATCCTAATCTATAGTAAAAGTTGGAATTCCCTTGTCACCCATGTGAATCAGGTCTTATAAATGCTTTCTCATCATCATTTGTTTCCTAAAAGATCCAAGTGTATCTTTGGTGTCTTTAAATTAGAATATCTACATCATATTGTTAATAATGATCATGTATGAGTGGACCCAAAGGAAATTCAAGCAATGAAGTATTTTCCATGCCTAAAGACTCTTAAAAGTTTATAAGGTTTTCCTGGTCTAATAAGGTACTACAATTTTTTTTGTCAAGAACTATGGAAAAATCGTTTCTTCCCTCACTGCCTTAAATAAGAAAAATTCTTTTAGTTGGAATGAAGTCACTCATCAATAATTCTAGTATTTGTATAATTTTATTTATAGAACCCCAATAATAAACTTCACTAAGCCTTTTTTTTGGAATGTGATGTATTAGGAAAAGGAAGTAGAAAAATTCTCATGTAAGAAGGAAGAACAATGGCCTTTACTAGAAAAAAACTTTGTGAGTGGCACATGGGAAGATCCACCTATGAAAAATAAATGATGGCTATATTGCATATTATGGATATATAACATCCATAGTAAATTAGGAAATCTTTCCATATTAAAATTTATCATCACAACCTCAAATTATTTTTGGAGAAAAGGAATTTATTCCCAAAGAAAAAAAATAGGTTATGAAAATGTTAGGCTATGATTATGAGATCATTTTTAAGAAGGGAAAGGAGAATGAAATAACTAATGCTCTCACTAAAATATGAAAGTAAGGGTCTATATTTTCACTCTACTTCATTATAGTAGATTGGTTGAATGGGTTCAATAAGAAATTGTTCATAGATTCTAATATTTCCAACCTTATGCAACAATTTCATCAACCCCCCTATGCACTTAAAGGCTAAAATTGGCACAATGATGATATTTTATATAAAAGAAATTTGTATTTGAGGAAAGAATCCACCTTTATATCAATTATTATGATGAAGAACCATGCATCTCTGACAATAAGACATTCTATCTTTCATAAAACATATAAATGGATACTTAGGAAGTCATTAAGAATAACATCTATACTTTTTAGCCAAATGTGATTTTTTCTAATGATAAAAGGGAGAAATAACATTAAAAAGGGTGAACCACAACCTTCACCAATTTATCCTTATATATGGAAAAACATTTATATGGATTTCATTATGGGTTATCCAAATTTAGAAATAAATTTGTCATCATGCCTGTGGTTGAATATATTTCCAAATATGCTCATTTTTGTTCCATAGAAGACACATTTAAAGATTTCTCAAATGTTAAGTTATTAATGGATAACATATTTAGAATACATGTGATGCTATAATATACTCGCATGAACTATGATCCCACTTTCATTAGCAATTTCTAGTAGGATTTGTTTAGGCTCTAAGGAAATCAATTAAATCTTCGAACAACCTATCATCCTTAGAATATTGATCATTTGAAGTTGTAAACATTTGTTTGGAGGCATACTTGAGGTGCTCTACTTCTGAAAAATACCTAAAATGGATTTAGTGATTACCCTTATAAGAATGGTAGTACAATACATATTAACATGGTGCCACTCATATGACCCCCTTTGAGGATGTATTTAAAAAAAATTCCATATATATACTATATTACTTACTAGGAATCTCAAAGGCATAGGAGGTTGAAAAAACCCTCAGAGCTTCAGTTGATATTATCTACACTCTTGAAGGTAATCTAGTTGTAAATAAAAATTTGATAGAACAATATGCTTAGTAACATCACTTTGGATTCAATTTTGAAGAAGGGGCTTGGGTTTTAATTTCTCTATAGGCTTATAATTATACCTCCATAAAAAAATAACCACTACTAGAAGCCAACTTAGAATTTTTA
The DNA here is from genome assembly GCA_031772625.1 of Pinus tabuliformis. Lineage (NCBI taxonomy): Eukaryota > Viridiplantae > Streptophyta > Pinopsida > Pinales > Pinaceae > Pinus > Pinus tabuliformis. The sequence goes on from CM062813.1 coordinate 482,521,960, forward strand.
TGGTCCTTATAACATCCTCAAATGTATTGAGCTAGTGGCTTACAAACTAGAACTTCTAGACCACTCTAAAATCCATCCCATCTTTCTTGTCCCCTACTTAAATAAAGTGGCTAGATATAATTATGGCACTCAAAATAGCCTTCTTAAATTGGATGTATAAGGTTCCACTTGTTTGCACCCAATGTTGATCATTGACAAAATAGAGCACCATATCCCCTAGCACATTATCTAAGAAGTACTAATACCATAGTAAGATACATGGGTAGAGAATTCCATGTGGGAACCATTAATGATTCTTTAGAAATTCTCTCATCTCCATTATTGAGAAAAATGTTTCATTTTAAGGGAGAGGGCATGTTAGTGTCCTAACCTCCTTAACCCCTTAAGTACTAATGCAGGATCATTTATAACCCAAGATCATTCTTAACCTCTTTAGGTCAAATTCAATTTACTAAGGGATTCAGTTCCCTAATTTATTTGCCAAGGGAATTTGGGTTCCCTAAGCCATTTAATTTTTAATATTTGGGCTCCCTAGTGAAGTTGGGTTCACTAGCTAGTCCCTCAAATATTTTTGATTTTCAATATGCTGGTTCAAATTTTGATAAGGTACAAAGTGGTCATATTCCATAGGTAGAGGAGAAGAAAGGTGAATATTATTTTAATATCTCTTTTCTATGTCAAAATGATGTTACTTCATTCTTGGTCGATTTAAAGCCTATTCATCTCAGTTGTCAATCAAATGAAATAAAATCTCTTAACCAAGTGAAAGCCTTGGAAAACCATCATCCTTATAATAGTGATCTCACTAATGTACACGGTGATGAGTGTCCAGATACATTGGATGACCTCTTGATTTCTTGAGAAGGTTTGATTTGAAAGGTTTAAATCTATAATCTAATCTGATCAAAGAAGATTCTCTCATAAAAACTTCTTCTTCATCCCACTGACTTTTATGCCTTCTTGCTTACAATGAATTAACTTGTGATGAAAGTATGCCATGCTCTTCAAATTCAAAATATAATGAGCTAAAGTATAAATTAACACAAGAAAGTGATATCATTCATGAAGAAGAAGAAAGTGGTCAAATAATTAGGCATCCACACCCTGCTTTGCAAATTCTAGTCTCACATAAGGATAATCCTATAATTCAGATTTTTTATTCCCTCCGATCTATACATTTTTATATTTGCAATCGGATGAATATTATGACTTTGAGTAATATGTTAGTTGAGGTTGTAAAACTGATCAAACTAGTGATGTAGATGGCTTCCATCCAGATAATAGTGATCTTGTTTATTTAACTAATAGTAGTTGTCCACATGCAATTTGCAGTTTAACTTAGTTCTCGAAATGTAGTTTTCCAACATTTCAAAGTTATGGAACTTGTCAAGGAATTGAGGCACTTCAAATTTCATTGATGTTTATGTTAGGCTATCGCAATCTTGACGAGATCCCAAAACTATGTAATATTAGGATTTCCTCGCAAAACTATTTTATTTGTATTATGTCACTGGATGCAAACTCATTCTTTTTGGTTTCTTCGCTGATTCTCAAGATTGGGTTTTCGATTGGATAAAATATCATGTTTTAGTTAATTAATGTTCATGTAAATCTCTTGCATTGAAATTAGGAGTGTAATCTACACCTTTCATGGATGCACGTAACTATGAAGCCTATTATTCTATTTATTATGATAAAGATCATCATTAGACGAAGAATTCATATATGTTAAGTGCTTTTGTGAACAATCAACTCCTAACCTTTATTGTGAATGTTATGAAACTAATAAATATTGGTCTATCCCAATCAATCCTTTTTAGTAGCATTCAAATCTTGAATCATTCAACAGATCAAAACTCCCATGTTGATATGGATACTAGATTTGATTTGATATATCCTTCAAATCTTTTGTCAGTATATTGTTTTAATCAGTTTCCCATACTTACAAGGTCAACAATTGTTGACCTAGTATGTAATTGGACATAAAGGGAACCGATCTAGTATCAAGAATCTTGTATGTCAAGCCACCGATCTGATCATAAAATGCGGTCTAGTATTTGTCATTCCAATAATCATTTCCCATTAGTATATCAAATGATAGTTTTTTTATATTGATTAATCTTATTGAACCCTGTAATAGCCCCTGGTTGATTTTTTATGTAAATAAAAATAAGAACAAGGTCATGGGACACATATTCCAAGCTGAATGTTGAGAAAAAACATAGTGATTGGTATCATTGGTGATTAATTTATGGCTATGGAAATTGGCAAATGAAAATTGGCAATAATTGATATTTTATTTATGAAATAAAGGGAAATAGGAGAAAAGGGAGATGAAATGTCACAAGTTTGCATGGGAGGGAAAGTGAAGGAAAATGAAGAAAATAGAGGCCTCAATGATAACAAGGCTTTTGAGGATCAGTTCACATCTTTTGTCCGTTTTATCTTGGAGCTCTCTTCTATTTGTTGGGTGCGTATTATATTATTTCCACGACTAGTTGCAAGTGCAGGGGGGGTGACAACCCCCCTCTATTCATTGCGTCGAGTGCCACAAGGGTGTTTCAGGGGGGCAGTAGCCCTCTTGTACGGGGTCCGGGGCAAGGCTGCGAGAATTTTTTTTGGACCCTATATTAGGTGAGCGGACCTACCTATGTTTTTGTGCATGGGTTTCACACATGGTTTTGGGTATGATGGTTTCCTGCCCATGGTATTTTGTAGATTCGATAAAGGGAACTATGGTTATGTTCTAATCTAGGGTTCATGGATTGAGGTTTATGAATGCTTTGGTATGTATATATATGTATTGTAACATTGAAAGGAATATAATGAAAAAGCAATCTAGTAGTCCTGGTTTTGGGATCGAGGTGACAATATCTGTGTGTTTGTTTAGTGTTTCCCACCATTGTATATTTTTTGTTTTTAAGAATTCATTTGCAGGTAATATCTGTACAGGGTTAAAAACCACACTATTCTCTCATTATCTCTTACCCTTACACACTTAGAATATTCTTGGAGAATTATTAGATCACTTTGGCATACCTTAGATTGGACAAAGTAGGCAAAGGAAAGCAGGAAAGCGCAAGGGAACAGTTGGATCAATGACTATAACTAGATCACTTTGTCGGTAACATGTTGCATATATTATTTCCTTGTTGGTTTATGGATGCATGATGTACGCTTGTGGTTAATTGGTTATGTGTTGTCATTGGCATGGAGAATTTTCTTGGATTGACAATATTTTTAGCCTTGCCTTCCCATTTCCTAGATATATGTAACATCCCAGGTGAAAATTCCATGTAATAAAAGTTAATAAAGGAAAAATAATAACCACGGTTGATGGGACAATTATTCCAAGCTTAATGTTGGGCAAGACATCCTAGTGTGGTTGTTCATTAATTTATTATGGCTAAGGAAATTGACAAAGGAAATGGCTAAGGCTTTGGAAAGGAAAAATGGCATTTTTTGGAACATTGTTTTACGAAAATAATAAAAACTAGGAGAAAAGGAAGGTGAAAGGTCATCAGTTGCATGTGAGGAGGAAAATGAAGGAAAATAATGGAAAATGAAGAAAATATAGGCCTAATTGATAAAAATGCTTCTGAGGATCAGTTGGTACCTTTTGTTAATTCAGTTTTGGAACTCTCTCATTATTCTCTCTCTCTCTCTCTCACTCTTGGACACCTAGAGTTTTCTTCGAGCACTTTGGCATTGGATCAAGAAAGGTGAAGAAGGCAAGAGGAAGGAAGGAGTAATATCAAGCAACTGCATCAAGATTATTTGTAGGTATCGATTTGCATGTGTGTTTTCCTTGCTAGATTTGGAATGCATGGTATTGCATGTGGTTCTTTGTTGTTATCGCATGGGTTTTCCAGGTGTGATAGTGTTTTTAGCCTAGCCTTTCCATTTTCAGATAGCCATGGTGTGATGGGGTTCTCATGTTTTGGTTGAGCTCGATTGTTCGGTGGGTAGACCTACCTATGGTTTTGTGCATGGATTTCGCACAAGGTTTTGGGCATGATGGTTTTTTGCCCATGGTATTTTGTAGATTTGATCAAGGGAACTATGATTATGTTCTATCCTAGGGTTAATGGATTGGGTTTTATGAATGCTTTGACATGTATATATATGTATTGTAACATTGAAAGGAATATAATGAAAAATTAATCCAGTAGTCTCAGTTTTTGGATCCAGGGGAAAATATTTGTGTATTTGTTTAATGTTTCTCACCATTGTATATTTTCTGTTTTTAAGAATTCGTTTGCAGGTAATATCTGTACAGGGTTAAAACCTACACTATTCTCTCTTTATCTCTTCCTCTTGAACACTTAGAGTATTCTTGGAGCATTCTTGGAGCACTTTAGCATACCTTGGATTGGACAAAGTAGACAAAGGAAAGAAGGAAAGCGCAAGAGAACAATTGGATCAATGACTATAACTAGATTTCTTTGCATGTAACAAGTTGCATGTATGATTTCCTTGCTGGTTTATGGATGCATGTTGTATGCATGCGGTTATCTAGTTATGTGGTTTCATTGGCATGGGGAATTTTCCTGGACTAACAATGGTTTTAGCCTTGCCTTCCCATTTCCTAAATAGTTGTAACAAACCTGGTGAAAATTCCATGTAATAAAAGTTAGTAAAGGAAAACTAAGAACCACGGTTGATGGGACACTTATTTCAAGCTGAATGTTGGGCAAGACATCCTAGTGTGGGTGTTCATTGGTTTATTATGGCTAAGGAAATTGACAAAGGAAATGGCTAAGACTTTGGAAAGGAAAAATGACATTTTTTGGCACATTTATTTATGAAAATAATGGAAATTAGGAGAAAAGGAAGGTGAAAGGTCATCGGTTGCATGTGAGGAGGAAAATGAATGAAAATAATGGAAAATGAAGAAAATAGAGGCATAATTGATAAAATGGCTTCTAAGATTAGTTGGTACCTTTTTTCAGTTAAGTTTTGTAGCCCTCTCATTATTCTCTCTCTCTCTCTCTCTCTCTCTCTCTCTCTCTCTCTCTCACTTTTGGACACTTAGAGTTTTCTTGGAGCACTTTGGCATTGGATCAAGAAAGGCAAAGAAGGCAAGAGGATGGAAGGATCAAGTAAGGAAGAGCAGGATCAAGCAGTTACAACAATATTCTTTACACGTATCGATTTTCATGTGTGTTTTCCTTGCTAGATTTGGAATGCATGGTATTGCATGTGGTTCTCTACTATTATGGCATGGGTTTTTCTAGGTGTGATAGTGTTTTTAGCCTATCCTTGCCATTTCTGGATATCCATGGTGTGATGGGGTTCTCATATTTTGGTTGATATGGATTGCCAGATGGATTCAAATCTAAGTGAGGTGGATCTCTGAATAATAGAGCACATGGCCTAGTAACCACTGAACCAGACTGTTGGTTGTGATAAAGCTAGATTTTGTGTTGCCTCACTGGTCCTAAGAATCCTCGATTGGTGAATGGTGAGACATATGATAAAGCCTAGAGGTGGGTGCTCTCCATCAGGCCTAGTAATCCTAGGACGGGATATGTGGTAAAGCATGAAGAGTGGGTCTTGGTTTAGGGCCTAGTGATCCAATGTGGATTGCGCTAAAGCTTGAGAGAATAGGAGATATGAAAATTCCCCATGTTGTAGGTGGATAAATCCAATGGCATCCAAGCTTGTTTTAGCCTAGTGATCTGGTGGAGATCATGGTAAAGCATGTTATTACATGTTTATTGTTTGGCCTACTGATCTAGGATGGATTACGGTAAATCGTAGTTTCTATTGATGAGGGTGAAGTGGTTTAGCCTTGGGATGCCCTAATTGGTTCTTTTGGTTTGAGTCCCACATTCATGCTTGAAATATGGCATGGGGGTGAATGACTAAAGAGAGAATTGGCTCAACCATTCTATGGTCGGGTGGAATGTGGTAGTCCCATCCTGGGTTGGCTTTTGCATTGATTAATAAGAGGTTCTTTCCTTGACATCTTATGTGTAAATGTATTGGTTTATATGTGAATTTTATGCCTGATGTATCCTTGATATTTCTTTTGTTATTATGCTAGTTATAAGCATGTATTATGAGAGTGATGATGTATGGATCTCCTCATGTTTTGATTTGTAAATGGATGAAAAATGTATATATGACCTAATAGATGATAATTCAGCTAATGATGTAAGGGAACAATGCTTCTTAACAATTCTCAGATAAGTATGAGACCCCTATGCTCATACTTGTTTTTTAAACCCATTGATTACATATTTGTGACATGTTTGACGAAATTCTTGTCATGGCTAGTAGGGGTCTAGTCTAGACCTTGTAATTTTTTTTGTAAATGCATCATTGTAATGTTATGTAAATTCATTTCCGAAGTGTCAATGAGTTTTGGGAAGTGACCTAGGCTCTGGGCCTGAAAAAGTGGCAGAAATCCTAGAGTCACAGGCACATGTTTGAGGAGAAAAGTCCCCATACGCATGCATACCCATGTTATGGGAGCGTTTGGAGCCTCCTGGATGCATGCATGTCCATATCAAGGGAGCTTCTAGGGGTTTAAAGCTCTAAAACTTCAGTTGGTCTCAGAGGATGGTTACCTGAGTGGTTGGGATAGCTCTTGGGAGTTTTTGTGTTGATGTGGAAGGTCTGTGTGATGTGTTTCCATCGATTCCACTTCCTTAAGGTCACCTAGGAGGTTGAATCCCATTATAGTGGCCTCTCGTTGCATATTTATCCTCGTTGGCTGGTTACTTGGGTAGATGTGGGATGAGGGTGTTGCAGAGTGGTATCAGAGTGGGTTGCGCTCTCTTAGGGTCATATCTAATACCACATAATGGTATTAGAGCATGGTTAATGCCCTGGACTAGATGGGAAATGTGTGTTGGTCATGCATTCGTGTTGGTTGCATGTGTGTTAATAATCCTTGTGGTCTATATGCTTGTTGCGTATGCATGGTGTCATTCATGGTTGTAGTGATGTTGCCATATGAAAGAGGATTTTGTTGTTGTGAAGTGTGTCATCATGAGTGTATGATTGGTTATGTTGTAGCATCCATTGTTATTTAAGTTTTATTTTCAGTTTTATCAACATATGAAAGAAAAATCAAATATTATGTTATAATGGAAATAAAAAGAAATGTAAAGATTTAAAAGAAATGGTTGATTTTATATTATTAATGACTTTTGAAAGTGATAAACCTGCGAGAAGATTTGGGTCGTCCAATCAACAGGCCACAGATCCGACGACAATCGCATAGTTAACTAGAATGGGGTTTATTTCGGAGATCAGACGCGATGGTGTATCAAATATAGTTTAATTCACTGAAGTCCAGGCCAAAAATCAGGTCAGAAAGTAATCAGGTTCTCTCTTTAAAATCAGACCCAATAAATCATTAACCGATAGTTTTTATTTCCTATCGGGTCCATATGACGTCGACGGATATTTGGTCGGCAAGTAATCAGGTTCTATCTTTAAAATCAGACCCAATAAATCATTATTTGGCAGTTTTTATTTCATATTGGGTCCATATGGGAGTCAAAGGGGTGTTGAAAAGGCAGACGTGATAGGTTTATGAACCAGAGTTTTAATTTTTTGAGTTCCGTAATAACCGATCCATTGTCTAAAGGTCATGCAGGTTCAAGAGGCGCAATCAAGCGATAGCTTGATAAGTACGTTGAGGTGTGTTGCGGGGAAGTAATGAGCATGAATTTTAATTAAATCTCAACCCCCGCAGTTGACTGTGACGTTATCATGGTTGACCGAAATGTGTGGCCTGAAATCACTGCGGGGGTTCAACCTCATTGAAACTCCCATACATACTTTACCACTGCAGTGAGCTCCCAAAGCCTTCCACCTCACGTCACTCATTCCACATCTTCCACTGCTTTCATCTATTAATTGCCTATGCCACTCACCATACCCCAACACTTCATCCACTACTCCATTAATGCTCAGCCATCAACATAGCCACACACTCAAGCTATAGATTCTAACAGCGAGCAGCAATTTCTCATCATTCTTTGATTTCTATTAATTCTTATTATCTTGTTTTATTGAAATGAACGAGGTGTTTTTACCCTCAAATGTAATATTTAGTAATGATCTTTACTTCAAAGAAGTTAGAGGATAGTTAGGTAGTTTGACAATTTTGGTGATTACCAACTATCTCATAATGTATAAAGAGAGGAAAATTTATAGGGAGGGGGTTGGAACTTTGGAGAACTTGGATACTAGGCCATTGAATTCCTAATACAACTGTTGATTAATGAAAGAATCAGAAGTTTCCATACATTATTGGGTATGATTTTGTGACCTCTCTGTTATGTGTCATCTTATGTTTTCTTCCTTTAAGTATGGTAATGAAGCTACAAGTATTTACTTGCTTATGTAAATGAAGTTAAAATCCCTTAAAAGAGCACTCCTATACTTGAAGTTCCTACCCCTACAATTCTTCTAAGTTACAGATAGTAGTTTCTGTGTAAGACAACATATTATCTTTAACTTCTCCAAGTGTGACAGATAGTAGATTCTGTGTAAAACAACATATTGTCTCTGACTTCTTCAATCTTTCTTCATTTATCATTTATATTCAACAATTAAATGAAATTATGATATTTCCATGTCACCTAAGTACTGAGGGTTAAAAACAAAGTCTTTCAGGTCCTTCATTTGAGAATACAACATACAATTAAGTGACAAACAAGTGAAAATAATTATAAATATTAATGTCTTAAGCACAATTTCTACAGAGCTAGGAAATTGGTTTCTTAAGGGACACCATTAATTAGTGCCGCTGCTGGGGAAAGAACACTAGAACACTTTTCCCTGGGTTTCAATAGTTTCCTCTGATTGTTCACTGAGGAGGAAATTTTTGGATGTTTTGGATAAAAGAAATAACTCTGGCTCCAAGAAGACCCCATACAAGATCAGACACCTCACAACAGAAAGTTCAAGCCCTTTCAGATCCTAAAATGCTAGTTTCTAAGAAGGTTGGAAGGTATAAAACCCCACTTACACCGATTCCTACACTGTCTACATCAAGCAATAATTCATCACATCTCTCACCCAAACATTCATCTGATCAAGAGTCACTTTTTACATAATTTTCTTTTCAAGAACCCAACTGTCAAGAGCAGTCTTTAGAGTTTGTTACTTTTCCATTATCTGCTATAATTTTTCAACCTGAACCTATAACTATATTACCACCTTTGCACACTCCATTTACCCCTCAGTCAGGTTCCACATCTGATGGTAATCAAGGTTCAATAAATTTTGGAGAAAACATGGCAACGCCTGCATTCTTGATGAATAGGTATGCACCTCTTCAGTTGCCACAACCATGGAATCAAATGCCATAAGAATACCTCAAGATTCTTCCTCGTTTTACAGGGGAAGATGAACAAACAACAAGGAATCATGTATCAGTATTTTGTAATTTTACAGAAAACCTAAATGTTGAACATCAAGATGTTGTTCTAAGACTCTTTGTTCAATCCTTGGATGGAGAATCAAGAAAATAGTTTAAAGGGCTTCCTAATAACTCTATTCCTTTTTGGGAAGAGATGGAATGCCTATTCACCCAGAGATGGGGAGAAGAAAGAGACCATGGGTATTCACTAACAAAGTTTAATGCTATAAAGAAGAAAACTGATGAAACTGTAATTGAATTTGTCAGAAGATTTAATAAATTGTACAATAGTTTTCTGGTGGAGATTAAGACCCCTCCTATTGGTGAAAAAATAACTTTTGCATGGGCTTTTGAGTCAAATTTTAGATTCACATTCAGGGAAAGAAGATCCCCAACCCTTGATCAGATCCAAACAGATGCATTAGGGATAGAAGCAAATCTGGTGGCTACAGGAAAAGCACCAGAGACACTACCTATTCAAGACAAGGGAAAGGAAAAGATAGAATCCTCTTAAAGTCAAACGTTATAGGATATGAGTAATGTAATTAAAACTTTGTCAGATAAATTGATTAAGTTAGAGTTGGAAAAAAAGAATTCTCAGAGACAAGTACAACATAATAAGAACTTTAATCCCTAATATCGATGACAACCTTTTCAAATCTTACAAAAGGAGAGAAAAGAAGAAGATTTTGGGTGTGGAGCCTGATTATCTTCTGTATTCAAAGGCATTGCTGCATTGGATCCTAGTTCGTAATGAAGCGGCAACGCCGCCCGTAAAATATTCGCTACAGGGGGGGTCTAGGGGGACGGTTGTGAGCTTTGGGAGCCCCCCCCTGGCGGGGGGATCGGGGGCAATGCCCCCGAAGCTAAGAATAGATGTAAAATTTCCTTGTAAAATTTTGTAATTTCGTAGTCAATCTTGGTTGTTCATTAGGTGGAGATCTGACGGTAGAAGTTATGTTTAATTTAGGGTTTTTTCCCCTAGAAGGCAACCCCTCACTATACATGAGGGAATTGTATTGCATCTATGTATATCAGTATTCCGAGTGAGGAAGAGAGAGGAGATTGAGAGCGAAGAGCGAATTACAACAGATTTGTTGTAGGTTGTATCTCTTCAGTGTGCTAGATAATATAAAAAGAAGGATTGGTTGTTTCTCCGTGGACGTAGCCCAAACTGGGTGAACCACGCATATTTGTGTCTCTCTTGTTTTATGCGTTTTCTGTGTTTATATTTCTACAATATTTTATGTGTTCCATTGCTCTGTAATATATAATTTTCTAACAACTGGTATTAGAGCCGAATGTCTTTTTTGGCTGATAAACTCACAGGATAGAAGAGTTCCTAGTTTGAGTGGGAGCAATAGCAGAAGATGGTAGGTTTAGGGTCAAAATATTTGTCGGCCAAAACTACCAGTTACTGAAGATGCAGATGGAAGATTATTTGTACCAGAGAGATCTATACCAACCATTGAGAGGAAAGACAAAGAAGCCGACGAGTATGACAGACACATAATGGGTTATTCTTGACAGAAAAGCACTGGGAACAATATGACTGTACCTAGCAGCGTTGTTAGCGTTTATTATTTCAAAGGAAATGACAACAAGGGTTTAATGTCAACATTGGCCAAACTATATGAAAAACCCTTTGCCTCAAATAAGGTATTTCTTATGAAGCGTTTATTTAATATGAAGATTCAGAAGGTGGATCTGTTGCTGATCATTTAAATGAGTTTAATACAGTTACTAGTCAGTTAAGTTTTGTAGGGTTAACTTTTGATGATGAAGTTAGGGCTTTATTATTTCTGTGCTCATTTCCAGAAAGTTGGAATGGTTTAGTTATGGCCATTAGTAACTCTGTCTCTAGATCTAGTACTTTAAATTTTGATGATGTTGTTGGTGCAATCCTTAGCGATGAAATGTGACGTTAAGGCTCCAGTGAGAAAGTAGGTAATGCTTTGACTACAGAGACTATGAGAAGAAAAATGGAAAGGGGAAAGAGCCCTGGATATCGCAGTAAGTCAAGAAAAGGTATATCCAAGTCCAGATTAGTGATAGTGTGCTGGAAATGCGGGAAGAAAGAACACCTGAAGAAAGATTGCAAGTCTCGAAAGGGAAAAGAAGGAGGCGCGCAACAAGAAAATAATCATGAAGCGAATGTAATAGGTGATGTGTTGCAATATGCTTTGATTCTTTCATTAGAAAATATTATTGATGCCTTGGTGGTAGATTCAGGGGCCTCATTCCATGCCACACCTGATAAGAAACATTTTTATGATTATGTTCAAGGAGATTTTGGACAAGTTCGATTGGGTGATCATAAATCTTGTAAAATCATTGGAATGGGTACAATTTTCATAAAACAGCAAAATGGAAATCAGTGGCTATTGGAGGTAAGGCACATTCCAGATCTGAAGAAAAATTTGATTTCAACAAGGAAGTTGGGAGGTGAAGGTTGTGTAACTACTTTCATAGATAAAACCTAGAAGGTCACTAAAGGATCCCTGGTAATAACGAAAGGAGGAAAGGTTGGTACATTATATTTATGCAATAATATTTCTAATTCTGTTAATTCTTTAACCTCTATAGGAGAAGATACATCATTGTGGCATCATAGGCTCGGGCACATGAGTGAGAAGGGGATGCAAATTCTTCACTCAAGAAATTTTTTGCCAGGTTTGAAGCATGTTGATTTAAAATTCTGTGAGAATTGTGTTTATGGAAAACAGAAGAGAGTCAGATTCTTTAGAGTTGGGAAAGAAAAGAAGAGTGAAAAATTAGAGCTTGTGCATACAGATGTATGGGGACCTGCTCAAGTATCATCTCTTGGTGGCTTTCGTTATTATGTTACTTTTATTGATGATGCAACCAGAAAAACCTAGATTTATTGTATTCGAAATAAATCTGATGTATTTGATACTTTCAAGAAATGGAAAGATTTGGTTGAAAATGAGACAAGAAAAAGGCTGAAGTGTCTCAGATCAGACAATGGAGGTGAATATTGCAGCAAAGAGTTTTATAGGTATTGTTCAGAGAATGGAATTAGTAGAGAGAAGATAGTTCCAGGAACACCACAAGAAAATGGTGTGTCAGAAAGGATGAACAAGACAATCATGGAGTGTGCAAGGTGCATGAGATTGCATGCAGGATTGCCTTTACAATTTTGGGTAGATGTTGTAGATACTATTGTTTATCTAATAAACGGAGGGCCTTCAAGTTCCTTGGATGGTGGTATTCCAGAGGAGGCATGGACAAGTAAAAAGGTAAACTACTCTTTTTTAAAGACTTTTGGTTAAGATGCCTTTGTCCACATTAATAAAGAAAATAGAGCAAAGCTTGAGGCAAAATCAAAGAAATGCACCTTTATTGGATATGGTGTTAATGATTTTGGTTATTGCTTTTATGATTATGAAAAAAAAAAAATCATTAGGAGCATAGATGTCATATTCAATGAAAAGGTTTTGTATAAGGATCAGCTACAGGAAAAGAAACAGGAAAAAGAAAACAGAGAATACACAGTGCTTGACGAGATCACAGGAAAAGTGATGGTGCCTGAAAATCATAATGATCAACAGCCAGAACAACAACCACAACAGCAACAAGAACCTCAAACACCTGAAAGTGGTGTTAGAAGATCTACCAAGATAAGTAGACCCCTTGAACGATACTCTCCTTCATTATATTATGTATTGTTAACTGGTTTTGGTGAACCAAAATGTTATGAAGAAGCAGTGTAGGTAGAAACCAGGAAGAAGTGGGAGCAAGCCATGAAAGAAGAGATGGACTCCTTAGCACATAACCAGACTTGGGACTTAGTCAGGTTGCCTGTAGGTAAAACAAGATTGCAAAATAAATGGGTTTACAAGTTGAAGGAAGAAGACGGAGGTAGAAAAAGGTATAAAGCTAGACTTGTGGTGAAAGGGTTTGCACAAAAAAAGGGTATAGAATTTGATGAGATATTTTCTCCTATTGTTAAAATGACTTCAATCAAAACTATTTTAATTCTAGTAGCAGTTGAAGATTTGCATATTGAGCAGCTAGATGTAAAGACAACGTTTCTCCATGGGGATTTGGAGGAAGAGATATATATGTAGCAACCATAAGGATATGAGGTAAAAGGGAAGGAGAAACTAGTGTGCAGGTTGAAGAAGAGCTTATATGGATTAAAACAGGCTCCAAGGCAGTGGTATCTAAAATTTGACAGGTTTATGTCTGAACAAGGTTATACTAGATGTCACTCTGATCATTGTGTTTATCTCAAAAGGAAAAATGATGGTAGCTATATTATATTGTTATTATATGTAGATGACATGCTTGTTGCAGGTTCTAACATGCAGGAAATAAATGCGCCCAAAATAAAATTGGAAAACTCATTTGTAATGAAGGATTTGGGTGCTGCAAAAAAAATCCTTGGTATGAGAATAACTAGAGATAGGAAGAATCACAAATTAACATTGTCTCAAAGTGAGTACATAGAAAAGGTGTTGAAATGGTTTAATATGCAGAATGAAAAACCTATTAGTATACCTTTGGCTATCCATTTCAAATTAATTTAGGAGGAGTGTCCTAAGACTCAGGAAGAAATGGCTCATATGTCTAAAGCTCCATATGCATCAGCAGTTGGAATCTTAATGTATGCAATGGTCTGCACAAGGCCTGATATTGCACATGTAGTGGGAGTTGTAAGTAGGTACATAAACAATCCAAGAAAAGAACATTGGATGGCAGTGAAGTGGATTCTCGGGTATTTGAGAGGTACAACAAATCAAGCATTATGCTTTGGTGGTTCAAACATTGCTCTACAGGGATATGTTGATGCAGATGTGGCGGGTGATAGAGATAACAGGAGAAGCACAATAGGGTATGTGTTTATTGTAGGTGGAACAACTGTCAGTTGGGTGTCAAAACTACAAAGTGTTGTTCACTCTCAACAATAGAAGCAGAGTATGTTGCTGCTACAGAGGCTAGTAAAGAAATGATTTGGTTACCAAGGTTTTTGGATGAATTGGGTAAGAAGTAGGAGTTGGGCAAGTTATATAGTGACAACCAGAGTGCCATACATCTTGCAAAAACTCTGCATTTCATTCTTGCAAAGAAATCTGCATTTCATTTCATTTCAGCGTTGGCATATGGACAGTTGAAGCTGGAAAAGATACACACTAGCGAGAATCCTGCAGATGTGTTAACAAAAGTTGTAACCAGGGAGAAACTGAGAATTTGATCAGTTTCAATTGGTCTTCAAGTATGATGAAGAATATGAGAAACAACCAGGTCCAAAGTGGAGTCATTGTCCAGCAAATGAAGCAACGATGGAGTTGCTATAATCAGTCCCCAAGTGGGAGATTGTTGGGTGTGGAGCCTGATTATCTTCTGTATTCAAAGGTATTGCCGCATTGGACCCCAGTTCGTAATGGGGCGACAATGCCACCCATAAAATATGCGCTGCAGAGGGGGTCCAGAGGGGGTGGTTGCGACCTTTGGGAGCCCCCTCCTGGCGGGGGGATCGGGGCAGTGCCCCCGAAGCTAAGAATAGATGTAAAACTTCCTTGTAAAATGTTGTAATTTTGTAGTCAATCTGGGTCGTTCATTAGGCGGAGATCTGACGGTAGAAGTTATGTTTAATTTAGGGTTTTTTTCCCTATAAGGTAACCCCTCATTACATATGATGGAATTGTATTGCGTCTATGTATATCAATATTTTGAGTGAGGAAGAGAGAGGAGATTGAGAGCGAAGAGGGAATTACAGTGGATCTATTGTAGATTGTATCTCTTCAATTTGCTGGATAATATAAAAAGAAGGACTGGTTGTTTCTCCATGGACGTAGCCCAAACTGGGTGAACCACGTATATCTGTGTCTCTCTTGTTTTATGCATTTTATGTGTTTATATTTCTGCAATATTTTATGTGTTCCATTGCTCTGTAATATATAATTTTCTAACACAAGATCAGATTCAAGCACCATTGTATATAGAGGCAGATCCTGGTGAAGTACTACAGCACCCTAGGGACCATGAAGATCAAATTTCTACATTATATGAAGTAGATGAAGATGAACTTGGTGTTGAAGGAGAAGAGTATGAATATGCCGAAACAAATGCCATTTATGATGAAAATAAAATTGATGGATATTGGAAGCAATTCTCTGATTTTATGTAGGCATAATTACATAAGAAATATGATTTAAGGTTAAGGAAAAGATCAAGAAGTCAGGAAAATGAAAGTGAGTAGCAAGTTCCAACTTCCTCACCAAAGGCGACTCCATAAGAATCTCAGCCTTCAAAACAAGTAAATAAAGGAAAGTAACAATAGAATGCAAATGGCAAGACACAAATACTTCAAGGTGAGGCTTCTCAAGACCAAAGTGGAAAAATTACTTTGGAGAAACTTGTTTCCATTCCCCAAGTAATTTCAGTCATGAAGAAAGGTGAAGATGAAAATGAAAAGAATGCTAAACAGGGTCATTTTTTTAGTCTTACTAAACAGTTGGAAAAATTTAGAATTCAAGTTCCCCTTACAGAATTAGCAAACACACCAGTTTATTAAAAGGAGATTGATGAGTTTATTAATTTAAAAGAGAAGCTGAATATAAATGACACTGCAAGTCTATAGGATGAGAAACTAGTAGTGGTTTTTGGTCCACATGCAGAGGAAGTAGATCCTTCGGCTGAAGATAATCAGAAGCAACTTACGTCAGCCAATGTAATTACAGAGCTTCAAACTGAAGAAGTGTGGAAATGCTTCTTTGATGGAGCCTATTCTAAGGAAGGAACAGGTGCTGGTTTCCTTCTAATTGCACCTGGAGGTAATATGTTCCCTTTTTCTTTTAAATTGGAGTTCGAAGCAATAAACAATGTGGCAGAATATGAGTCCTTGATTATTGCTCTGCAAACAACTAAACAGATGGGAATTAAGTCAATTTCTGCTTTTGGAAATTCGGAGCTGATTATAAAACAAATAAAAAATCACTGTCAGACAAAACACCTTAGGCTTAGGGCATACAGAAATGAAGTATGGGATTTGGTTGAGAACTTTTTCGAAGCTTTTAATATTCAATTTATTCCAAGGGATGGGAACATATTAGAAGATTCATTGGATGTGGCTGCTAGTACTTTCAGGCCTCCTATTAATCCAAAACTAAGATATGAGGTAGAAATGAGGCACATACCTTATGTTCCTGATAATGTTAAATATTGGCAAGTTTTTGAAGATGATCAACAGATTAAAGAATTTTTTACTATGGTTGAAGAGTTTCAGGGCATAGAAATCGATCAGGATGAAGATGAAACAACAGAAGTTGCAGAAGTTAGTGGTTTAAAAGATTCAATAGCTAATCAAAAAGTTTTTCAATTGAAAGATAATATTCTACCAAAGGGACTTGTCCCTCTTGAAAGGATTTTTAACCCCAATGATGTGGTTGTTGACTCAAGAAAAAATTCACAGGATGAACACATTCAAGATCATAATATTGGAACTCAGGAGGAGCCCAAGCTAGTCAAATTATTCAATGGAGTTTCACCTAAATATCAGGATAGATATATTAAAATTTTCAAGGACTCTTTTGATGTATTTGCATGGTCCTATGAGGATCTCAAAACATACAATGTAAATATTATTCAGCACAAGATCCCCTTGAAAGAGGGAATTAAACCCTTTAAACAGAAGCTTAGACAGTTAAATCATCTGCTTCTACCATCAATTGAAAAAGTGGTCAAAAGGTTGCTTGATGCCAATATAATAATTCCACTCAAGTACTCCGATTGGGTGGCTAATTTAGTGCCTGTAAGAAAGAAAAATGGAGAGACAAGGTTACGTGTGGAATTCATACATCTCAACAGGGCTTCCTTGAAAGATAATTATCCATTGCCTAAAATGGGTCATGTGCTGTAGAAGGTGACAAGATCTTTTAGAATGTCAACACTGTATGGTTTCTTTGGGTATAACCAAGTGGCTGTGGATAGAGAAGATCAGAAGAAGACAAAATTCACAACTCCTTGGGGGACCTTTATGTATGCCAAAATGCCTTTTGGATTGATGAACACAGGTGCTACATTTCAGAGGGCTATGGAAATTGCTTTTGTGGGAGATACATTTGTAGTAATATATTTGGATGATATTACTGTTTTATCAAAGTCTGATGAAGAACATCTGGATCATTTGAAAAAGATTTTTGAAAAATGTATAAGATTTGGGCTTTCCTTAAATCCCAAGAAATCCATTTTTGCTTTGGAAGATGGCAAACTGTTGGGGCACATTGTTTCTAGAGATGGAGTGAAGATAGATCCAACAAGAGTACAAGTTGTGAAAAAAATATCACTACCTAGGAGTAAAAAGGATATTCAAAACTTTCTGGGAAAAATAAACTTAAGGAGATTTGTGTCCAATTATGCAGAAATTGTAAAAGAAATTACTAATATGTTAAAGAAGGAGAATGAAGTGCATTGGACCAGGGAAGCCAGAGGATAATTTTCCAGGATTAGAGAAGAATTGTAGGTAGCTCTAGCCCTAATCAACTTGATTATCAAAAGCCTTTCCAAGTTTTTTCATTCGCATCACCAAATTCAATAGCTGTTGTCTTGCTGCAGAAGAATGATGAAGAGAAGGAGCAACATGTTGCATTCTTTAGCAAGATTCTCAGGGATGTTGAGCTAAAGTATAATATTCTTGAAAAGTAGGTGTATGCTTTGGTAAAAGCCCTAAAAGCCTTTAGAACTTATGTGATGCAGTCACAGATCGTTGCTTATGTGCTAAATGATGCGGCAAAAGATGTATTAGTACAAGGTGATGTAGAAGGAAAAAGAGGAAAATGGATAGCCAAGATCCAAGAGTATGACTTGGACATAAAACCCACAAAGTTGGTGAAAGGACAAGGATTGGAAACAATGTTGACAAAATCGAACTTTCAGGCAACTTGCTGACACCTGTGGATGAAGGAACAACTGAAGAAAGTGAAGAAAAGCCAAATCCAAGTATGAAGATCATGTATAAATTTTTATGTTTAGAATGGTATAAGCATATAATCCATTATTTGTGTTTTCTCTACTGTCCCCAATCCTTGGATAGAACAAAGTATAGAGAATTAAAGATCAAAGCACAACCATATGCGACTGTGGAAGGCAGATTATACTGGAAGGATCCTATAGGAATTTTGCTGCTATGTTTAACAGAAGATGAGTTTACAAAGGCAATCAAAGATTATCATGAGGGGTTATGTGGAGGACATTACAGTTGGAAGTTTACTACACATAAAATCCTTCAGGCAGGATTTTATTGGTACACTCTATTCGGTGATACCTATAAATTTGTCATAAGTTGTCAGAAATGTTAGCTTTTTGCTGAGAAGAAGAGGCTAGCTCCCTTGCCTTTGATCCCAGTCTTCATAGAAGAACCATTCAGACAATGGGGTCTAGATTTTGTTGGGGAGATTAACCCACCCTCAAGTGGATAGCATAGGTGGATTCTTACAGCTACTGACTACTTCACCAAGTGGGTAGAAGCTATTCCTACTAAAAGGGAAAATGACCAGGTGGTGATGAAGTTCTTAGAAGAAAATATTTTTAGCAGATTTGGATGCCCTGTCAAAATCATAACAGATAATGCTCAAGTCTTTAGTTCAAACAAGTTTAATGCTTTTTGTCAAAAGTACAATGTTATTTTATCCCATTCAACAACTTATCATCCACAAGGAAATGGTCTGGCTGAATCAACAAATAAAACATTGATGAGGATCCTTAAGAAAACTATTGCAGAGAATCAGAAAGATTGGGATTCTAAGTTGAAGTTTTCTCTCTGGGCTGCTAGAGTAACTACAAGGAGATCTATAGGAAAATCACCTTTTGAATTAGTATATGGAACTCAGGCTCTGTTTCCAAGTCAACTTGTGAAGCCTGTGATTGCAATGATTCAGGAGGCGAAAGAAGAACCCAATGCTTTGATAAGAAGAATGAATAAAGTAGTGGAGCTAAGTGAAAACAGGGACAAGGTAAGAGACAACCTGATTATGTATCAATCAAAGATGAAAAGTATTTTTGACAGAAAATCCAAGGAGATTGACTTTAAAGTTGCAGACCTAGTATTAAGATGGGATACTAGAAGAGAAGATAAGGGTAAGCATGGGAAGTTTGATCCTCTCTGGTATGGCCCTTGTTGAAGCAAGGTCTAATAACACTTTTCTTCTTGAGAATCTTGATGGTGAAACTCTACAACTGCCTGTCAATGGGTAGTACCACAAGCATTACTTCCAATTTTGAAGGATAAGCATCCTATCATTGTAGATATCGGAGTGAATTCAATGTACAAATGCCATATAATTTGAATTGGTTAAGCAATATATGACTCCATGCCCGAGGTGAAGGCACTGATCTGCGGTTCTTAGTGCTTCTGTGGCAAAAGCACTATCCCCAGGTGGAGCCAGATCTTGTAGCATCCATTGTTATTTAAGTTTTATTTTTAGTTTTATCAAAATATGAAAGAAAAATCAAATATTGTGATATAACGGAAATGAAAAGAAATGTGAAGATTTGAAAGAAATGGTTGATTTTATATTATTAATAGCTTTTGAAAGTGATAAACCCATGAGAAGATCTAGGCTGTCCAATCAACAGGCCACAGATCCGACGACAATCGCGTAGTTAACTAGAATGGGGTTTATTTCGGAGATCAGACGCGATGGTGTATCAAATATAGTTTAGTTCGCTGAAGTCTAGGCCAAATATCGGGTCGGAAAGTAATCAGGTTCTACCTTTAAAATCAAACCCGATAAATCATTAACCGACAGGTTTTATTTCCTATCGGGTCCGTATGATGCTAACGGATATCGGGTCAGCAAG
This sequence comes from Pinus tabuliformis, assembly GCA_031772625.1. NCBI lineage: Eukaryota > Viridiplantae > Streptophyta > Pinopsida > Pinales > Pinaceae > Pinus > Pinus tabuliformis. The sequence continues at coordinate 482,542,169 of CM062813.1, forward strand.
TAATCGGGTTTTATCTTTAAAATCAGACCCGATAAATCATTAACTAGAATTTTTTATTTCCTATGGGGTCCATATGGGAGTCAAAGGGGTGTTGAAAAGGCAGACGCAATAGGTTTATGAGCCAGAGTTTTAATTTTTTGAGTTCTGTAATAATTGATCCATTGTCTAAAGGTCATGCAGGTTCAAGGGGCGCGATCAAGCGATAGCTTGATAAGTACGTTGAGGTGTGCTGCGGGGAAGATATGAGCACAAAGGTTACTTAAAGCTTAACCCTCACAGTTGACCATGACATTAGCATGGTTGACCAAAATGTGTGGCCTGAAATCACTGCGGCGGTTCAACCTTGTTGAAACTCCCGTACATTCTTTACCCCCACAGTGAGCTCCCAAAGCCTTCTGCCTCACGTCGCTCATTCCGCATCTTCCACTGTTTTCATTTATTAATTGCCTATGCTACTCACCATACCCCGCCACTTCATCCACTACTCCATTAATGCTCAACCATCAGCAGAACCACAGGCTCAAGCTATAGATTCTAACAATGAGCAACAATTTTCCATCATTCTCTGATTTTGATTACTTCTTATTATCTTGTTTTCTTGAAATGAATAAGGTGTTTTTACCCTCAAATGTAATATTTTGTAATGATCTTTACTTCAAAGTAGTTAGAGGATAGTTAGGTAGTTTGATAGTTTTGGTGATTACCAACTGTCTCATAATGTATAAAAAGAGGAAAATTTACAGAGAGGGGGTTCAAACTTTGGAGAACTTGGATACTAGGCCACTGAATTCCTGATACAACTATTGATTAATGAAAGAATTAGAACTTTTCCATACATTGTTGGGTATGATTTTATGACTTCTCTGTTATGTGTCATCTTATGTTTTCTTCCTTTAATTATGGTAATGAAGCTGCAGGCCTTTATTTGCTTATGTAAATGAAGTTAAAATCCCTTAAAAGAGCGCTCCTATACTTGAAGTTCCTACCTCTACAATTCTTCAAAGTTACAGATAGTAGTTTCTGTGTAAGACAACATATTATCTTTAACTTCTCCAAGTGTCACAAATAGTAGATTCTGTGTAAAACAACATATTGTCTCTGACTTCTTCAAGATTTCTTCATTCATCATTTATATTCAACAATCAAATGGCATTCTGATTTCTAATGTCACCTAGGTATTGAGGGTTAAAAACCAAGTCTTTTAGGTCCTTCATTTGAGAATACAACATACAATTAAGTGAAAAACAAGTGAAAATAATTATAAATATTAATGTCTTAAGCACAATTTCTACACAGCCAAGAAATTGGTTTCTTAAGGGACAACAGGTTACATGTTGTTTATGCTTGTGTATTGTCAGTGTACATTGGTATGATTGTCGTTTTCATGCATGAGGTCAGGGTATGGGTAGTGTATATGGTCATGCATTAATGACTGGAATTTAGGTAGAATGATGGTTATATGGTTATGTGCTTATGTATAGTATGCATATATATGTTTCCATGATTATGTTTGTACATGTATTACACTGATTTGGTTGATATTTGAGATGAGATATCCTCCTTGAATTTTGCTAAGGTACATTGGTTTATTGTGATTTGGTTTAGCTGACATAGTATGCCTTGTAGGAAAGAGATCAGAAATGATTAGCAAGACTGTAGACTACATAGATTCTACCTATGAATCAGATGAGAAACATGGTGTTGGGAACTCTTTTGATTCACTAGACACATTAATAAGCTTGAAGGAAGGAATACATACTTATATAATGGACAATGACAAAATCATGCAGACACAAGAAAAACAAGCAGAGGTTAATGTAATACTCCTTTAGAGTTTGTCCGAATTGTAGTGACAAGGGCCACTTCAGATCAACCATGGGTAGGAGGACAAAACTAATGAAGCATATGGCAGTAGGTCTCATGGCGGTCATAGGTAGGGTATAGATGACACGGTTAGAGATGGCACATTGTTGGATACTCCGGATAGGAGAGGTGATGGACACATGTACTACTCTAGTTCTAGTTCTGATAGGAATTATGATCATCATCGTTATCATCCTTACAGGGGGAGTGATAGGGGATACTTGCTAGATGAATTTAAGAAAGAAAATCCACCTAATTTTGATGGAGATTTGAAGAAGCCAAAAGATGCAGAGGCTTGGATACTTGGGATGAAGAAGTTCTTTGAGTTGCATAATTACACAGATAATATGAAGGCCATAGTAGCTATCTTTCAAGTTCAATTTGCATATTTTTAATATTTGAAACAAACTAAGAACAATACAAGTTAATTCTTAAAAAAACCACTTAAAATTAAATTATATATAGGGTGTGTAAGCTCAAGATAACATCTAAAGAAATTTGTTATTTTTAGATGCTTGATAGATTCAATTTTAATATGGATCGACACTATTTAATAACAATATTATTTCATATCATGCAAAATTTCCTTTACCTTTACAATGTAGTATCTGGTATTTGTCATGAACAAACCAATAAACATAATGCTATATTAAAAGATAAAAAATATACAACTCAACTACATCTTAGAAGACACTAAATTAAATTAGATAAAAAAATAAATAACTACATGCATACATACATAGATATGTATGTGAGAACATCCAAAAAAAATATTAAACCAATATAGATACATCTTAAACCCATATATACGAAGCATCTAAAGGTATCAAACTTATTAGTGTGTAAATTTTATCAATATGAAGGAATTAATGCATGACATTGAAATAAATGATAAAAAAATACACTTTAAAATGTTGATCTCTTTAGATGCTTGATAGGTTCAAGTTTAAGATGCATATGGGCTAGTTAATAAAAATATAATTTCATATTATGTAAAGCGTTAGATACATGTAAAATGTAGTATGAGTATAAGTTGTCAACATCAAATCAATGAACATATTTAACTACATTAAAAAAAATGAAAAATTACAAGTCAACTCCTTCTTAAACAACACTAAATTAAATTAAATAAAAATAAATATTTACATACATAATTAAATTAAATAAAAAATAAATAATTACATACATACATATGTATGTGACATCTAAAAAAAATATCATCCAAGATCCATCTTAAACTCAGATCAAGCATCTAGAGGTAAGGTATCAAATGTGTTAGTTTGTAATTTTTTTTAAGATGAAGGAATTAATACATAACATGGAATCAAATGATGAAAAACTTACACATCTAGATATTTTATCCTTCGTTCTTAATATTCAAGTTTAATATGGATCTACCCTATCTAGCTAATAATAATGCACAAATGCTTTTAATACATACTTTCATACTATGCGAAACTCCATCACCTTTACACACATGAAAATAAAACATGTATCATTAGGGCCTATTTTCCTCTCTTAGGAATATTCAACGTCTATAAGCCCATCTCTTTAAACACAAAGTCACCTAATAGTACCTAGAATACCATTTGGGGAAGAAAGGTCCAAAGAAAAGGTATTATTCATGATTGGATGCCTTAATCACAGTGCTTAGGACCTAGAGGTTTCATTTTCCTATGTAAGGTTTTTTCTTTCCCTTGTTGACCATGAATTAGGCCCCTATACTGATACCTATTTCCAAAATCCAATTAATGGCCACCATATCCCATTCAAAGGATGAAAATCATGTAGAAAGTTCCTATGTGATGTTTCAATGTATCTTTCACCATGTTTCAGCCTAAAAATATTTTGTATATTCCTAAGGCCTTATTATACTTTTTTGTTGTAGCATACCCATTAAGTTATGTCCTATATTGAGGCTACTAGATTCTTCTTGAAACCACAAAAATTCTACTTATTTTTCTTTGATACCCTAATGGCATGTATTAGGTGGTGGGGTACTCCAAATTCCTCTCACAAACTTAAAATTGTTGTCTAATACCATTTTATAATGTATCTAGTATCCATACTACACCCACTTCACTCTAATTTTAACTTTGATACCAATATCATAAGTACATAAACATATAATTAGGCTAAGATCCATATTATATAGTTCTAATATATTCTACATTGTCTTATTAAGAACTTATTAATGTTAATAAACATGAAAATTTGGGTTCATGTGAACATAATTAATCAATCATATTTATACAAATGAAAACTTACACATACATGTAATGTCATTCAACTCATAAATTAAAAACATTAAGTCAACATAATAATGAATAAATCAAAACACTTATATGTTCAAGAATTAACCCATTGATTGGATACAAATGAAGGATATTCCACCCAACAATATGATATTTATTAATCTTAGTCTCTTTGCAACAAGGGCACTAATGAATTGAGGCTATGAATCTACAAGTTTGAAATCACTTGTGGTTTGATCTATCTCTCTTCGCATGGCCCAATTTATGATATTTTCACAATATATAAACTCTTACAACTATCCCAAACCACTAATTCTATTTCCCCGTAAATATACACAACCTAAGGAATGAGATCTCATACTCTACCATGCATTTTCTCAGGCTATCCCACTTTCTCTAAAGCTCTAGAAAAAATTGACCTAGAGTTCTCTTTGCTGAGAAATCAGGGAAGAATAGTTAGGGCTTCTTATTAAAAATGTTTTCTCCAATAATTAACAATTTATTTTTATTAGTTTCATTTCCTCTCTTTTGTTTTTACATGTTTATCATTAAGACAATTGAAAAATCCTTAAAGACACCAACAAAACATAAAATATAGGCACTCAGCTAAGAAAAACCCCTAAGGAGGGGAAAACCTAGTCAAACTATTTAACTACTGATTTAAATCAGATTGAAACAAACTTGACCCTTATACCAAAGACATAGGCTCCCTCCATCCTCCAAGTTAGTTCTTCTTTCCTGCAACCGCTGCAATCTTGTCCTAGCATCCTCAGTACCTGTAACTGGCTTTTGAATGACATGAATGACAAAAAAGCCATCATGACAGACTCCTTCCATCACCGCTTGCAAATTTTATTCTTGTCTAGCCCTTCACATTCCTTCTTATTTCCATTCGAACTGTAGACCGAGATTTTATTATTTTCTCATCACAAAAGGGTGAATGCACTTGGGTATTTATAGTTGTTCGAAACTCTAGTTTGAGGCCAACTTGTTAACTTTATTGAGGCCAACTTTGATAATTTGTTTGAGGAAGATTTTTCAACTTGTTTTGAGGTTGACTTGAAGATTTGACTTTGGAAGAGGAGGAGAAAATATATAGAATAATTTTATTTCTGACTCAAGTATCCCAAGAATAAAAATGACAAAAATGCTAGAAGCCTGCAATGGAGGATTGACCTATTGACAATTGAACCAAGAAAGAAATCCATTCTTTAGTAAGTTAATCTTTCTTTAATAAAAAAATATATTTTTTTTTTCTTTTAAATACAATTATGAAGACCAACACTAGTTACATTTTTCAACACCCCTCTTAACTAGGGAGGTATTCATAATTGCATGGGTACAAGGATGATCTCAAAATTTTATTCTCTATGAAGAGTTATAGCACACATAGTGGTACAAATTAGATATCTAACCAAGGTACTCTAATTGGGTGGGATTAATATGGACTCAAGATTTAGCCACTCTAGGTACCATTAGGCTTTTAAGCTCTACCACAAACCTAGGGATCTAGGTGCGTATCCAAGGTCAAATCTCCATGACCTATTCCACCCTCCCTACTTTAGAATTAGGCATTAACATATAAGTCAATCAGATCTCCTCCCAAGAATCTTACCATAAGATGTTTCATATCTCGTAATCAACTAAATCATATATATCAACCAATCCAAACATGCTTCAAATGTTCAACATTTTTATGGAGATATCCTGCACAATCACAACCCAAATCAATAATAAATATTTAAATACATATTCAAGAAAACACAAATATTTCAGGTCCTCAATCATTTGGATGTTGCTTATATCATCATCAAGTTATCCAAATACATTTTGTTGGAAGCTTTCTTCTTTCACTTCTTCAACAACACCAAATACAACCTCAATACTTCTCAAGCTTTCATTCATCTATAGTACTTTCATTCATTTGATTTCATTCTAACTCCAAGGTATTCACTGTCATAATATTCTCCCCCTCTCAACTAGGGAGATAAGCCTTTTCTTCTGTCCAGGCTCCCTCTCAACTTAGGAAGATTAACAACTTAATAACATCGAAGAAACTTCATCCTTTCACAGATTCATTCATTCTTATGGCATAAAGGTCATATTGATCATCATCATTCTAATAAATTCTTTCATCATTCTTACCAATATTATCAAGTCATCTTCACTTACAAACATATTCAACAACTTGAATATTATGTACCTGCAATTTTTTTAATAACAAGTAGAACCAAAAACAAATATATAGAAGTATGAATTTAACTATGTCATTACAACGGAAACATCAACAAATTCATGCTTTTATAAATCAAATACCTAAAACTAGTTAGGTTCATAATCAACAAGTGTCATATCTTTTATATTCAAGACTTTAACTTTTTGCGGGGGTTTTGTCATAAACCCTAACTCCATCTTCAAGACACAAAGCCTTCAATAATTCAGTCAAATAACAATCCTACAATACATCTAAGGTTTCCACAATATTCTTTTACATGTCAAACTTCTACTGGGGTTTATTGCAAACCCTATATTTTGAAAAGAATATCATCACATCGTAGAATATCAATCTCTACTAGGGTTTTTTTACAAACCGTAGATTTACAAACTATGAGCATAAAAAATTAGGTTAGTATACATGCATATACATATCTATGATGCATTTCATATTGATATCTACTAGGTAAACCCAAGGCACAAACATGCATAACAATTTTATTCAGACTAGGGTTTCGATCATATAGATGAATATACACCTAGGCTCTTATTCCTAGGATCTTACTATAACTATTGAAAGGGATTTGATCATAAAACCAAATTTACCAAACCCTAAGATTTCAAAAAAAAACCCTGACTTATTAAGATCTAAGGTTTCAATTTATAACTTGGACAACAAACCCTAAAATACTAGGGTTTTTTCCATAATAATACCAAAACCCTAAAAATAGAAATTCATCATTGATTCTAGACTTTATTAACAACCCTAATAGGACTAGGGTTTAAAAAACATTGTTAACATACCCTAAACTATAACACCCTCCTCCCACATCTACCCAAGTAACTAGCCAACCAGGGTGAACATGAGATGATAGGATACTACAATTGGATTAGACCTCCTATGTTACATTAAGGAAGTGGAATCAATGGAAACATCACACATAGTCATCCAACTTCAGCTTCAAAATCCTCAGGAGACAAGTTAGTCACTCAAACAACCTGTCCCTGGGTCCCACTGATGTTCTTGACATATTAGACCTCAATCTCTCCCATGTAGGCAAGATAGCATCTACAAACCCAAAGTTTCTCTCACAGGCTTGCCAGTCAGCGACCAGAGACTAAAATTGCTAGTCCTATGCCAACAATCCCAGGATTTAAGCCACTTTTTCAGGCCCATAGCCCAGGTCACTACCTAGAATGGAGTGATAGCTTAAAATCAATAAAATTACAAGGAAGCAATGATGTAGAAGCAATAAGTTTCAGAACAAGATCTTAACTAGACCCCTACTAGACATGACAAGCATTTCTTCAAACAAATCATCAACATGTAACCTACAAGTATAAAAAACATAATTAAGTGTAGGGATATCATACTTATCTAAGAATTTCTATTAACCATTGTTCCCTCATTCCATTTGCTGCATTATCATCTATTAAGAAAAGATACATTATCCATTCATTCAAAAGTAAAAACATGTTGAGAGCCATACATAGTTGTTATAAAACATAAATATAACCAACATAATAAGGACTAAATATCATAAGCATATCAGCCATGAAATCCACATATACATTAGTACATTTATACATGAAAATCAAGGGAATGAATTTCTCATTGATGAATGCAATAAACCAACCAGAGATGGGACTACCACGTTCCACCCAACCATAGAATGGCTGAGCCAAATCTCTCTTCATCCATTCACCCTTGTGCCATATTCAAAGCATGAATGTGGGACTCAAAACAAAGAACCAACCAAGGAATACCAACGATAAACCACCTCACCCTCATCAATAGAAACCCGAATTCATCGTAATCCATCATGGATCACTATGCCAACACAATGAAAACATCATAACATGCTTTACCATTATCTCCACCCGATCAATAGGCCAAACAAGAATGGATGCCACCAGATTTCTCCACCTACACCGTGAGGAATTTTCCTGTCTCCTAGTCTCTCAATATTTATCGCAATCCAAACCTAGATCATTAGGCCCTAAACTGAGACCCACTCTCCAAGATTTACAACATATCCAAAAGCCAAGACTACTAGGCCCAATAGAGAACAAACCACCTCTTGGTTTTACCATATATCCTTCTATTCACCGACAATGATTTCTAAGCCCACCGAGGCAACACAATCCTAGCTTTATCGCAACCCACAGTCTGGCTCAAGGGTCAATAGGCTAGTGGCTTTACCATGATCCATAGTCTGGTTCAGGGACCACTAGGCCATGTGCTCTATCATTCAGAGATCCACCCCACTCAACTTTGAATCCATTCAGCAATCCACCTCAATCAAAACATGAGAACCCCATCACACCATGGCTATCCGAAAATGACAAGGCCAGGGTAAAAACACAGTTGCACTTGGAAGAAACCATGCCACAATAGCAAAAGAACCACGTGCAATACCATGCATTCCAAATCTAGTAAGGAAAATACACATGAAAATCGATACCTCCAAAGAATCTTGTTGTAGCTTCTTGATCTTGTCTTGCTTGATCTTTGCTTCCTCTTGCTTTCTTTTCCTTTCTTGCTCGACTGCCAAAATTCTCCAAGAAAAATCGAAGTGTCCAAGAGTGTGTGAGAGAGAGAGGATAATGAGAGAGCTCCAAAACTCAACGGAGAAAAGGTTACCAACTGATCCTTAAAATCCTTTTTACAAATGAGGACTCTATTTTCTTCATTTTCCATTATTTTCCTTCATTTTCTTCCTCACATGAAACCTTTGACCTTTCACCTCCATTTTCTCCTAATTTACATTATTTTCATAGATATTTACGCCAAAAATTCCATTTTTCCTTTCCAAAGCATTAGCCATTTCCTTTGCCAATTTCCTTAGACATAAGCAACCAAATGAACGACCCCTAGGATGTCTTGCCCAAAATTCAGCTTGGAATAAGTGTCCCATCGACCGTGGTTATTTCTTTTAACTTTTATTACATGGAACTTTCACCAGGGCTATTACAAAACCCTCCCCCCTTGGGGGAACACTGTCCTCGGTGTTCAACAACACATGTAACCACAAAACTCCTGTAAGCAAAATATACTGCCGATGGATCTTTATAACTTATCTCAATGCGGTATTTACAATGAAAGACCATCTTAAAAGAAAAATATCATGACAACATACCACATAACGGAGCTTTATGACAACTCATTACGATATTTACAATGATCATCTCGCTGAGTGCCAACCAACATGACATCATAACATCATGATAATGTAACCACATAATAGGATAGTAACATGACAACATAATCATAATGACATGACTCCCATATCACTTAGTGAAGCTTTATAACATAGTACATGGAGGTATTTACATCCATATACATATGTACATATAGAAATATTACTAAAACATGTACCATAACATATACCAGAACATCATATCAAAACATATACAAAAAACACCATATCTAAGCATATACCAAAACACCATATCAAAGCTTCTTTGCGTTAATCGGAAAACAAGGATGGAAACATAGCCCACATCTGATTCGCCATCTCCCATGTAGCATCGTCAGGCCCAAAGTTCTTCCATTGTAGTTTCACTTGCTTGATTTCGTGGTTCCAGAGCATGAGCACTGTTTTATGAAATATACAATGAGTCTTCAGCTGGAATTCTCCATTTGGTTCCACCTGCAATACAGACCAGTCAATCACATGATCAACATCCTTAATATACTTCTTAAGCAAAGATACATGGAAAACATCATGGACTTTCATTGTCGAAGGTAGTGCAATTTGATAGGCTACTAGCCCAATCCTCTCAATGATACTGAAGGGTCCACAAAACCGTGGTGCCAGCTTGGCACAAGATACAATCCGGAAGGAGTAGTTCTTCGGTTTGATGCACAAGTAAACGTGTTCCCCAACTTGGAACTCCTTGAACAACCTGTTTCGATCTACATAGCTTTTATGCCTATCATATGTTGCCTTCAGATTTTTCTTTATAACTTGTATTTCCTATTCCATGTCTACCAAAATCTCTGTTCCAATCAACACCCTGTTAACCGAATTACTCTAACTAATGGGAGTGTTGCAATTACACCCATACAATGCCTCAAAAGGACTCATCCTCAATGACTCCTGATAATTGTTGTTGGATGTGAACTCTATCAAGGGGAGATACTCTTCCCAATTCCATTTCTGATGCATCACATACATCCTCAACATGTACTCCAATATCCTATTGACCCTATATGTTTGTACATCTATATGTGGATGATAAGTTGTGCTGAAGGCCAACTCTGTGCCCAAACCTCCAAATAACTCCTTCCAAAACTTGGAATTGAACTTCGCATCCCTGTTTGACACAATCTTCTTTGGAATGCTATGCAATCTAACTACATCTCTGATGAATACCTGTGCTACATCGCTAGGTGAGAATGTAAACTTCACTGGAATGAAGTGTGAAACCTTCATTAATTTGTCCACAACAACCATGATGGAATCATGCTGTCTCATTGTCTTCGGCAAACCTGTAATGAAGTCCATGGAAATGAATTCCCATTTCCACTCTGTGATCGTAATCAACTATAGCAGTCCACCCGGATGCTTACATTCTTCTTTCACTCGCTGACAATCAAAACATCTATCCACAAAATCTATTACATCTCTCTTCAGATTCTACCAATAAAAAAATCTCTTCACTGCAGTTACTGTCTTATGGTAACCTGAGTGACCTGAACAAGGTTTCACATGAAACTCCCTCAAGATCACCTTCTTGAGCTCACATTTATCTAGTACATATATCCTGTCTTAGAACATGACCAATCCATCTGCTGTAAGACAATAATCCATACCCTGTGCACCTATACTTGTACCGATGCTTGTAGTTGTACTACCACTAGTACCTATGCCTTTTCTAATCACCTGTACCTATACCAACACCCTGCTCCAACTTGTGCACAATCTCCCTATACCTCACAACCTGTTGACTTTCCTGTAAGATCCTATATTGTAGATCTGTCCCATAGGAGCTCATAGCTACCAAGTGATTTACCTGTACCCGTCTGCTGAGAGCATCTATACCTTGTTCTCCTTACCTTTGATGTACCTGATCTCGAAATCAAATTTTTTTATTGTGGCCAACCCTCTAGCCTACCTAGCATTCAGAGTCAGTTGGTCAAATAAATACCTCAACCCAATGTGATCATGCATCAGTACAAACCTCCTACCAAGAATATAGTGGCTCCACATCTGTAATGCATGTATAATTCTTGCCAACTCAAGATCATGTGTTGGGTAGTTCTGCTCATACTCATTTAGTTTTCGGGGCTCATATTGTACCACTTATCCATCTTGCATAAGGAATCCACCAAGCCCTCTCTTGCAAGCATCTATGCATACCACAAACTCTTTGTTCGGATCTGCAATCTGTAGCACTGGTGCATGTGTCAACAACTGCTTAAGCTACTCAAAGCTAGCCTCACACTCCTCTATCCATTCAAAATTCTTACCTTTCCTTTGCAATGATGTGATAGGATAAGCAATCTGCGAGAAGTTCCTGATGAACCTCCTATAGTAGCCTGCCAAACCCATGAAATATCTCACCTCATCCACACTCTTAGCAGCTACCCACTCCATGATGGCCTCTGGATCTATTGCACTGCCCTCCTTGGAGACAACATGCCCCAAGTAGTGTACTTCAGTTTGAAAGAAACTACACTTGCTAAGATTAGTATACAACTGATGCTCCCTCAACAACCTCAACATTGTTACTAAATGCTCGGCATGCTCTTCCTCGTTTTTAGAATATACCAATATATCATCAATGAACACAATAACAAAATTATCCAAATATGTACGCAACACACTATCCATCAAGCACATGAATATAGCTAGAGTGTTAGTTAAGCCAAATGGAAGAAAAAAAAACTCATAATGCCCATACCTAGTCCTAAATGAAGTCTTGTAAATGTCCTCCTCTTTGATATTCAAGAACACTGCTGCTCCCTTCGACTGATCAATCAAGTCATTAATCCTCGGCAAAGGGTACTTGTTCTTGATAGTCACTTTTTCAACTACCTGTAGTCAATGCATAATATGAGGGCTCCATCTTTCTTCTTCACAAAAAAGATAGGTGCACCCCAAGGTGATACACTTGGCCTAATGTATCCCTTGTCCAACATTTCCTTCAACTACAACTTTAGCTCAACCAACTCAAGTGTGCTCATCCTGTAAGGTGCTTTTGATGATGGAGCTGCCCTTGGCACTAACTCGATAGAAACTTATACCTCTTTATGAGATGAAAACTCTATAATGTCCTTAGGAAATACATCCTAAAACTTTTGCAAAACTGGGTACCTTCCGAACACATCTGCATCCTCAACCTCCTTACCCTTATCACTAGAAATGGGTATTGCAAATAACATACACTCTTTCCTGCAGCTATTCTTTGCTTGCATAACTTTCACCATCCTAACTGATGTGGCTTTCTTCTTATCCTGCAAGACTCTTGGTTCCCCATTGTCATCAACACACTCTATAGCTTTATGATAGTATTCTACCTTGGTTCTATGAAGATACAACTAGTCCATGCCCAAAAACATACTATATGAACCTAATGGTAATATATTTGGATGTGTTGCTGTAGGCATACCATTTAAATCAAATGCACAAGCTCTTACCCAATGATGAACTCACTTCTTTGTACCTGTAGCCAACTACACTAACCAAGACTCTGCATGCAATTCCTTACTCAAACCACACTTATCCACCAAGTCAGGACTAACATAGCTATAATTAGATCCAGGGTCAATCAAAATAGAAATAACTTGATCACAAAGCTTACCGTCCATCTCAATGATAGATGCCTGGTGTTCTTCCTGTCTGTTGTCCATTGCTACATAGATACGAGGAATTCTCTACCCAACATCCCCAACAATTTGTGCCTCCCGTGACCTGTATATCTGAGGCTTACCACCCTGATTCTGTGGAAAATCTCTCTTAAGGTGTTCCTTGCCACATGTACAACACTCTAACTGACCAGTACCCACACCTCTATGTTGCTGATGCGACTCATGTCCCTGTCTAGCTGCATTAAACTTGTTTTGAGGTGCCACATTCTCTTTTTCATCTGCATTCTGAGGCCTTGTTCTCTTAGGCTACCATTTACTTTTACCTTTGTCTTTTCCATTCCATCCTTGCTGTGATTCATTCTTATGCTTTGATTGTTCATAGTAGTGCTTCAAACTTCAAACTTCAAACTTCGAATTATCTTCTCAGTATACTATTCACAGCTCCGATAACATGTAGAAAATTTGATGGTAGCTTAACCCGATAATGCAATATAAATCAAAGCAGAATACTATAACCTACCTCTACTTATCAATTTGTGGAAGCTTAAATATTGAGTCGAAAAATATAAGTAGAAGAAGAAGAATCCATGGCACAATACACATGAAAATACTTTGGGGAAAGCCTCAGATAAAAACCCCACACTATTGTATTATCATACATGGTGGAAATACATAGGAATTATACAAAGCCTTAGCTCTCACAACTAGCCAGCTCTCAGTACAATCCTCACAGATGCTCACAGGCAATCTTGGCTTCTCTCCAGCCTTCCTCTCTACCCTCCAAGCTCCTATTTCCTTGTGTTGTTCCTTGTGGATTATTCTCTCTTACCAAGTGGAAAGCCCATTCTTCAAAACTGCATAATCCTCAAGGATAAATCATTGACTACATGCATGAGTTTTCTCCATGAGAAAACACATGCAACTGATAGTACATTGTCCTTGACTATTAATCTCAACTGGGTCTTTCTCAGAATAGACATGCATGAGTTTATGATGACGGAATCTTCAGTTAACTGGAGTAGCACTAGTTGAGTGCATTAATGCATCAACTGACTGTTAACTCACTATTAGTTCCTCAAACAGTTTGGAACTAATTTAACTGGACTTAACTTAGTAAATTGAGTTAACTAATTACAACTCAAATATAACTCAATCTTATCTCCTTAATTTAAGGGATAACTCTTGCATGACTTCAGAAGGACTTCTAACTTGAATTTCTCCAACTAATTAATTTAAAATAAATTAATTAATTATTTCCAAGTAGCTATTAAGACTAAATTTGATTTTAATTCACAATTTAATTCAAGGACAAATTAAATTGGAATATCCTTGTTGCCATATTTCAACACTCTCAACCTTTAAGTCTCCTCATTGATCTCTGTGCTCCTCTACTTTGCCTCCCCCTTTTATGATTCCTGCAATAGCTATAATATATATATACTACATGAAATTGGAATTCAGGTTGATGGATTGTTGGTCCTTTGTTGACCAACGCTCAACACTATCTCTCTTGAGCTTCAACTATCCCAATTCTATCACAGTTCGGATTCACATCTCTTGTGGATATGAGGGCATGAATCATTCCTGAGGTGGGTCTTCCTTGCAATTTCCAACCTTTCAGACACAATCATAAAATATACGAACATAAAGTCTTTCCAAATATAGTATTGTTGAATACAAAATTTACAAAAGGCCCACTCTGGCCTGATTTACATGAATTGGCCCATTTTGGCCCAAAGCCAGGTTTTGGATTTACAAGCCTCTCGCTTGCACACTCTCTGCACAATCACCCTAAATCCTCTCTCTAACTCTCTATGTCTGACTATATTTTACCTACAAAGGGATTTTGAACTAATTCAGTTTAGATCCAAAGATTCCTAAATCTCTCACTAATCTAACTTCCCTCATTTTTCTCTAACTCTCTAAATATTCTTGAGATGTATTCATAGGAATAGATCTGATTACAATTTCATTCCTAAATACATATTTTCTAGAATCTCCTCACAAACTTACGAAAATACAATAATGAATGAATTACATTTAATTACATGAATTAGGGAACCAAATCCCTTGGTAAATGAAACAACTTGTAGGTCTAGTCAAAAGAATTTGACTTGGAAGTGGAATGCTCCTCCATCAGACTCCCAAGGTCAAATTTTTTTATGGTCTCCTAACCATTTTCATGTTTATGTATTCCTCCTGGATCAAAAACTTTGTTTTGTAACAAATCTCATTCTTGGTTGTGTTGATGCTCCTTTGTTGTCTTTTCTTCTCCAGACTTCCATATCTTGTGTTGTTGCTTCCCACTTGCTCTGCTAATGCATATTTTTGTTGTAAGATGCTCTTCCTTATTACCTATCCTCTTGTGCATGTAGTACCTCCTCCTTTTAGATGTTTTTCTTATCAACTGACACACTTCATTAAACACCTTCTCAGCCTCTATCTTTGGTTGATCTCCATTGATGTTATTCATATCCTTAGGTTCTTGCACATCCTCCTTTTTTATAAGAGTTATAAAACTCTTACCAATCAGTTGTTTGTATCTTTAGTGCTCACATTTGAAAAATCTTCCCTCATTGGTTTTGAACACAAATCCTTCCTCCTCTGGTTATGTTCTTGCAATTTGTATCTACATTCTTTTTGTTTCTATCATGTGTTCTGAACAATTTAGTTCTTCATACAATTCAAAATCACTTTGGATTGTATTCTCATCCTCCACGCAATATCAATATTTCAAGTCTTCTGTCAACCACTCTTCTAAAGGTTCGATCTCAGCTTCACTCGTGCTTCCTTCTGTAGGCATGAAACTCCTCTTAAACATGTCTTCAGTTATTTCCTCAGATGATGTAGTTCCATTCTCATTCACAACAAAGTTCAAGGTATGTCCTACTTTATTTCCATCTACTATAATAGCTTCATCATATTCTAAATTAACAAACAAATTCTCACATAACTCCTCCATTACCGCTACCTCCTCTATGAGTCTTAATTCATCCTCTACCTGCATAAGCACTTCATTATATTGTTGGTTTTCACCTACCAAACCTGCAAACACACACCAAAATTCATATTTAAAAATATGAGATTATCCTATGGCTGCCTCATCTATCTTTCCTCCAAGATGATACGAACTATTCTCATTGTCCATCAAACTACTAAGAAACTCTTCTTCAATATTTTTGCCTTCTTCTAGATTGAAGAACCAATTCTATTCAAAAAAAATTATTCCATACTCAGTATCAGGTATGTCTTGTTCTTTCTAGTCATCCTAAGCGAATGCACAAGTCTTCGTCTCCACATATGCTCTTATTTTATCCTCTAAGCCATTTGCAATTCTTTGAACTAAGTTATTTTGGCTAGCTCCTTCCCCACTATCTGCACTATGTAAGACATGTCATTTCTCCTTTCCCAATTTCCAAAGATTTCTAACTCCAAGGATGACTAAATATACAATTATAAAAAAGAAACAAACCCATCTAATCATACCTCTGAGTTTCACCCTACACCATTGAAGAGTGTCATCATGAACTCTCTCATAGCTACTTCTTCATGTGACATTTTTTTGGGAATTGTTTCTCTTCCCGTTTTCTAGAGTCATGGTTCTGACTTTATAAAACTGCCATCTTTGTTGTTCTACTTTAAAATATACACTTACCAAAATAATTAAAACCAAAATCATGAGACAATCTAGCCTTAAAAGGTGCCTCTAGCATCACTTCTTCATCATCTTCCTCTTGAGGGATCTGTCCCTTTCCAGGTTCACAAATGGATTCTCTAACTTCACACTCAACTTATTTGAGTGCTTTCTCTTTCTCTACTCATTGCATTAGATTTTCAACATACAACTCTCTAATAGGCCACTTTACTCTTCTTCCCACATAAATACCTTTCTCAATCTTGTTAATAATCCTTTCTTCCACTTCTTTATTTGTTCTCATAGCCACTTCTTTATCTCATTGAGTTATGGTTTCATCTTAGCCAACTCTTTCTCTCTTTCTTCTTCACTCATTTTCTGCATTATAATATTTGTTCTAGTATCCTTTTTCCTATTGTTGTGGCTTCCTTATAGACTTCCTCTTCAACTGTTTTCCATTGTCTTCATCAATATTTTCTTTGTGGGCTTCTCCATGCCCATTGTTAGTTACAACCAAGCATTGCAATAGCAAGCTTCTCCTCTTCTTGCCACATGATACCTCACCAAGCTTCTTCTCCTATATGCTTAGTCTTTTGGAACTTCTTGGTCCTCTCTTTTGGAACTAAACGAGCACTCCTTGCTCTAGGTTGTTGCAAGTTTTCACACTGTCCTTTCTTCTATTCTTTTCTTCAATCTTTGGCTAATTTTTCTTTACAACACCCCTGTTGTATTTTTTCCTTCCACGAGATTCTTTTGAGAGCTCTGCTTACCACCTTCTTGATCTTTTTTTGTTAAATTATTTCACGTCTACCTGTCACTTTACCTATCATTTATCCCGCCAATTGCTTAAAAGAAATAACTTTCTTCACTGGACCATTTTCCTACATTTATCCTTCGCAATCCACATTCTCAACCTACATTCTACTATAGTTTAATCATTCTACCAAAATAAATCATTAATTTTTCCTTTCTATCCATTCATCTCAAAAAAAAAAAAACTTCCAAAATTCAAAACAAATTATTCTTACCAAACCTCTATAAATTTGCAATTAAGAAAGCCTATAATCTTGTTCAAACTCTTCTAGATTTGATCCTTCTTCTGAAGCTTCTTGTCTGTTGCCTGTGAAAATTATTTCTACTCATGTATCTCCTTCTTTTGGCCTATGTGTTTTGACATTTCAAAGCTTTCCAACTCTAATACCACTTCATGCAAGCCCAATTCAGACCTGCTTAATCCCTTACTTATCAAACCCATTGTGCCGAATTTTTTTCCAAATGGCACTTCCTTCAACCCACTAGGAGGATCCAAAAGAGTATAAACCTTATTCAAAACTCAAGTGCACACTTATCAACATACTCCTTACCTCTATAATGGATCGACCCCTTTTACGTGCATACAACTCCTTATAAATTATCGACCTTTTCCTGTACCCCACTTCTTGATTGCATTGTTTGACTCCTTTATACTTGTAGAGACACCTCATCTCATGAACGTGCGCAAAAAAGGCTCATATCTCGTAACACACGACCTTCTCTTTAATTTCTATTTCATAAACTGTTGGCTCCAATCCTACGAGCTGACTCACTAACACTCCACTTACTCCCTTTTCATTGGTTTATAAACTTACATGTGAACCCGACCCTTTTGTCACCCAGATAACCACTTATTTCATAATGTGTGTCAAGTTAAACTCCTAGGTACTTTATATGTTATTCTTTTACTCCACCTTTTTGTTGTTTCATCTCTTGATTGTTAGTTCCCACTTGCCAATGACCACTTGTTAATTATAATACCCATTCTTATATCTTCAGGGTTAATATTCCAGACTGGTACAAAGTCCCACACAATATTACATGCGCCTTATAATTAAGCCTTATGAGTTGGCCCACTCTTGTCCCTTCTACATGTAATCCTGCTCAATAGTTTCTGAGGTGATGGATAAAGGCTTACCAAAAATTGTTCAGGTAGAATTCCCCAGGTGGGGTCCACTCTGCCACATTAGCCTGGTCTCTAAAGCCCACCTATTCCATAAGCACTCCCCTCGTGTCCTTTCACGATAATAAATCTACACCAATGTGATTAAGAACTCGTTCTCTTTCCTTTTGAAATAAATCCCCTAACTTGACTTTTCACACTCTGCCTCCTGGCATTGTCAAATGACATATCTCAGCATAATCAACTGATGTATCCCGACACTGTCAAGTGATGAACTTCCATCATGAAAAGAAAACTACGTGTTGCGCTCTTGGAAGTGCTTATATGTAATGGCTCTACACCCCAACACTTTCTTGACTCTGCTTATCTCTCTTTTCTTTCCTTTTTGCCTTCTCGACTCCTCTCAAACTTTAAGTCTCCTTAGCAATCTTTGTGCTCCTCTGCTCGTTACCTTTTCAAAGCTCTCCCTTTTATGATTCCTGAAATTGTTGTAAGATATATATATATATATATATATATATATATATATATATATATATATATATATATATATATATATATATATATATATATAGCTCTACACTCTGCATGAAATTGGAATTCAGGTTAATGGATCGTTGGTCCTTTGTTGACCTACCCTCAATGCTATGTTTCTTGATTTTCAATTGTCCGAATTCTATAACAGTTAGGATTCAGATCTCTTGTGGATATGACGGTGTGAATCCTTCCTGCGGTTGGTCTTCGCTGCAAATTCCAAGCTCACACATGCAATCATAAAATATATGAACACACAGGCTATTGAGCATAATACAATATTGTTGGACACAAAATTTATGGAAGGCTCACTATGGCCTGATTTACATCAATTGGCCCATTCTAGCCCTAAGCTAGATCTTGGCTTTACAAGCCTCTCGCTTGCACACTCACCCTATCTCCTCTCTCTAACTCTCTAACTCTTACTATTTTTTTCATACAAAGGGAATCTAAAATAATTCAGTTCAAATCCAAAGAATCCTCATTAAAATCTCTCATTTAGGACTCTTAGATCCATAAATCAGTCACTAATCTAACTTCCCTCGTTTTTTTCTAACTCTCTCAATATTTTCGATATCTATTCATAGGAATAGATCTAATTACAATTTCATTCCTAAATACATATTTTCTAGAATCTCCCTTGGTAAATGAAAAAACCCCTAGGTCTAGTAAAAAATATTTGACTTGGAAACGGAATGCTCCTGCATCATGTGAGCTCTTAACAACATGTATGTGCTTTTAAGAATGCACGCGCATTCCTCCCATGGGAAACCAAGTAGTGACTTGGTAGCTTTGGCAGGGGCCTAGAAAATTTTGATGCTAGGAAATGAGGAACATGTGCATATTCCTAAAAACATATTTGTGCTAACGCCATTGCCACTTTTTCAAATATCATCTTCTTCAGATCACACTTAATGGAAATTTTCTTATATGAAAAAACAACTTGCAGTGAAGGTGGGCATTTGTAAGCAACCATAAAATAAGTGAATGTATGAACCTCATATTTTTTCATTAATGGCACATTGTGGAGTTTTAGTCCTTTATTAAATATACAAGTTGGTTGATTTCCTCTTGAGCCCCATTTCATTTGTTGCGACCTTTGATAAATATGTATGAGGTAAAATTTTAGGGGCTAATATTCGTAGTTTGACTAATTTTCCATGTTTTGTCCAAAAAAATATTCGCTAATTTCCATTTATTTCTAAAAATGATTTGTCCAAATTTTATACAATAAAATTATTTTACCTTAAAAATTGCCAAAAATTTACAAACACAACATAAAAGAATTATAAATTTGAATATTTTTATAAAAGTATCTTCAAACATTTTATATTTACATGTTAGTGATTAATAATATTCGCCAAGGTTTCTAAACCTTAAAATAAATTTGTATCCTTAAAATTTTCCCTGATATGTATGCATATACCAATATTGGTAAAGGGAAATGAACTCAGTATTGTGAACAAAATTAAATTATTCATCATCAAGAAGTGTTAACCTTTCTATAACAAGAATTAACTAGATCTAGTACCTATCAAGGGATTTCATTTTTCCTGCACATAGAGGAATAATTGTTCAAGACTAAAGATAGATACTACCCATAAGACACACAAAGGATACCATATTTAAGAAAAGACAATTTGACCAAACATAAGGTTAGTGTTTTTAATGTAGGATGTCATCTTATTATTAGTTAATGTTGAAAACAAAGAGAAGGTTAGAAAAATATTAAGCAAAGTTTTGTAGCAAAGAGGAGCGTTTGATGGTTGAGCATGCAAAGACCTTAAGTACTGTTTCAAAAAGTTTAAAATGAATTATTGGTCTTATTTGTTGAGCATGTTAGCCAATGGGGAGCTCAAGTGCTCAACACATAGTAGCATATTTCAATTGTCAAAAACCATGAGCTTTTAAAGATGAGAGAAGGATAAAGGATATTGGCAATATTGTGATAACTCATGGTTCATGAGTAACTTTGTAGTACTCAAATCACCTAAATGGTTTACTTATCTAATGCTCTAGAAGAAAATCAAGAAATCCATTCTTTGTTGGGTTTTTCAAGAATACATGAAGAAAAGAAACCTTATTAGTCATTAAGAAAAAAAATCGTTTCATAAAATTGAGCAAAAAACCATAAATTAATTTTGCCAAATATTCATATTGATAAAATAAATACATTATAAATTACTCATTCATAAATTATTTGATAGTAATACCATATATTAATCACTTTTAATATAATTATATTAATTACGTCATAAGGCATTCCCTTCGAGAAAGACTCTTCTAAATGCCACCTTGCACCACTCTGCACCTTCAAAATTAATGTTAGACGATTTAACAATAATCAGTGATCGGAGTAATAATCAAAGTAATAATCAATAATAGTTTTAGTTTAATAGGTAATAATAGTTAACAAAAAGAATTAGAAGTTTAACTCCTAGGAAACTCATTTTAACCAGTTTCCTCCCCGATAATAGAAATGCACTTGTATGTCTGAAATGATGCCTACTTTCTTGGAATATTCCAAACCAGGATTGGGGGTTAGTCAATTTACACTACCTCTACGCGCTTCCATTTTTCTTTTTCTTTGATAATACGAAGCCCGGTAACGTGAACAAATGTGGAAATGGAGGGAAGAAGTGGCCTGACCTCTTGAATACTTGTGTAAGATACACATACAATATGAGTTCTATAACTTCTACCATGTTGATGAAAACAATATGAAGGTGAGCATGGAGATGCCAGTTCCATACACAATAACTACGATATGAAGGAAATATTCGGCTGCAAAATTCGTATGCAATCATCCATACTTTTGCGCATTGATTGCTGAAAGGGGGTTTGCAGTATACATGATTCTCTTGGTCGTCATATCAATCTTCTAGAAACTAAATTTCAAACACTTTCCGATTTGGCTTTTTATTTCCATTCTCTTTCTCGATTTTTCACTTATACGGCTTCTATGTGACTTGAACATGGGTCTAACCTTCTTCAGTTTTATAACCTTTTTGAAGATTTATTATGCATTTTCTTAAGTTGGTAGGTTAAGAAATCCCAATAAGTCTCAAGGAGTAAGCGAATACTCGTTTTAACGCAATGGCATCATATAACCCACTATTTATGTGTTTCAATCGAATCAAACGATTGGAAAAATGCCAGTCTTGTTTTCTACAGCGGAACCAAGTTTTGGGTCATTGTTAATTTATAGGCTTGTAATTTAGGGACAACATGTTCATATTTTGTTCCAAGGTAGAACTACAGTTTCTCTTTTTGTTTTTTTCCATAATGGTATAATGAATTGTGAGCCAAAGAGATTTGCAATGCTAATAAAAACATTATTGAAAATTTAACTCTGTTTTGTTGGTTTAACCACTTCCTCTGGCAATGTCACGCTCAGATCAATTTGTTGATGGTTCGCTTCCTCCAATTTATTAAGGGTTCAGTTCCTCCTTGAGTTTGTTGATGGTTGGATTCCTCCTCATTGGATAGCCGAGTGTAAAAATATTTCTTCATCTCTTCTTAATCAACTTCATCCATTAGGGTTGGGTGATATTTTATTCAAAATAAAACTATTATTTATATACCCAATGTTATAATTTAAAACTATAGTTTTCAATCTTCCCTATTTGGCCACGTGTGATTAAAAATATCGGAAGAATAAATTAATATATAATTAAAATCACTTTAGATTCTAAAATATTTGGAAATATATATATATATATATATAAAATTAAAATAATTATCTAGAAATTTCTTTATAAAAAAAAGATTATGTATAAAATATAAAAAGAATTGTGTATATATTTATGATTCAAATTCATATGCAATTAAAGAATTATCTGGGCCTTCTATCTACTTATGAAATTTTATTTGAAAAATTTGTTGATGAGAAGAAAAAAGCATAGTGCTACTTCCGAGCTAGAAGATATTTCATGGGTATTATTGCCAAAGAAGTTATTCTCCTTATTTCGAAATTCATAGATGCTCTTCCTTTTTACTGGATTACTAAGTAAAATTATTATAAGAAATTTATTGATTAAAATAATTATTTATCTAGAATTTGAAGGAATATGTTTGTTATAAAAAAAATTGATATTAAAATGAAAATGTTGAAGGCACTAAAATAATAATTAGCCTGAACTATCCATTGATGTTTTAAATGTTTTATTTACAAACCTAATTAGCATTAATGAATTAGAAATTAAAAAATATGATTTATTAAAAAAAAAAATTACAAAGTTGAATTAGACATCTGTGTTTTCTTTTCTCCGAGGGGAGATCTTGTTGTTTCCCTTTATATCTCACATAAAAATGATCCATCATTGGTTAGAATTCAATGCATCATTGGCTATAATTCAATGCAGACTCCATCTCATTTATAACATCTATATTTCATATGATATTAGTTATTTATTCTACCTTTGAAAAAGCACATGGGATTTTTTTTCAAAATATAACTAGAAATTGCACAAGTTACAAAGGAAATGTCGTAAAGCAAATAACATATAACACTAATTAATACTTCTTTACAATTGTTGAAAGACAAAGAAATATCAACTATGAAAATATCAAATATGGAAAACGTTTAGGTTCATGATTCCACTTTCACTTTTAAGGAAAAGGATTAGATTTTTAGAATCTAAATCTTTGTGATCATCTAAGTAAAGGGAAAATTTCAATAAAAAGGAATTCGTTTACTCATATTCTTTTACCTTTTCGGCACAATGATGGGTGTGTAGTATGACGTAGAAATTATGATCTCGTGTCATAAGTGGTGAACAATACAATGAGGTTATATGAGCAATAAGACATGGCAAAATAAAGCATAAGACATGGCAAAGTAAAAATTCCTGCTCGCACACCATCAATTCAGACTTAGATCAAATTCTTATCTAATGATTTTAAATGTTAAAATGTAAAGAAGAAAGATCGAACAATAACATCCTGTAGACAAATCGTTTTGGAATAAGTAACTACTTCTGAATGCAATGGCATTGATGACAAGTAAAGCTCTTTTAAAAAGAGGGTCTACTTGGCATGAACAATAGATGTGAAATTGGAAATCAATTAGTAGAGCACAACATTTATATCACAATTTTTATTTCACCTAGTCTCATAGAAAAATTCCACTTCACCATGAAACCAATTTTGTTTATCAAAGAATTCCTTAATCCTGCCAACACTACTACACTTAGTCAGGCCAAAAACAAAATGGGCCAATCAACAATCCTTATTTATTTCAAACTAGAGACATCGTGGATTCAGCAAGCACTGAACAAAGCTAGATGGGGTGGTGCAAGTGCTTTCTTTCTTTCTTAATTCATCGGTAATTACATATATAAAAGCTAAAGTAGGATGAGGTGTGGAAGAAGGGGGTACATAGTGGTTAAGAAAGTCAGGGTAAGGTTTGTTAATCTCGATGTCATCTTGATACCAACTTATAAGAGAGGGTGAGGCCCAGGAGATGGTGCTCAAGGTTGAAAAGAATTGGATAGCTTATCAGGAAGGGGGATGGGCACATTTCAGGTCCAGTTCATCTAGGGATGTGCCTAAATCCAGAGCGGTGAAAACAACTTAACCTCGCTCTAGATCCAATGAGAACGATAGAAGAAAGTATGAAAAAGTTACATAGATTGTATTTATCTTCCTGTCAAAGAAATAATAAACATTGACACCAAAAAAACTGAATTTTAGCTCAAAGGAATAAGCCTATGTACAATGATCTCATGTTTAATCATTTTCTATTAATGCCTGTAAATATTTTGATTCTTTAAAGCCTTAAAGAAGTGATGAAAATAGACATTAAACCTCTTGATTTGCAGTACTCTTCCTGTTAAAGGATTGTTGGGCTGAAAGCTTACCTCCTAATTCAAACTTTCGAGGCAAGCTTGGCTGAATCTTGAACTTCTAATATAGATTTTTCAAATGCAGTTGACATAGGGGTGAATTCTTCGAGCTAAAAATGTTTTTGGGGTCTAGAAATAATGTCTGTCGGCTGAGAAACATAAAGAGACCGACAAATGATTTATCTATTCGAAAGTAATTGATCAAGGCTTAAATTTCACACAAAATCGAGCACGATAAGAACTTTCGATCTTATTTGGCTTTCTTAGGATGTCGTTGATGCAATGGGCAAGCATGTTATTTATTTTTACACCAAAGTAATGATGAAATAAATAGAATGAAAAATTATTGGACGAATACAGGAAATACTACTTCAAAGTAGTCGAGATTGAGACTGAGCCACCAAGAAAATAAATTGTAGGGAAAACTTGAGGTCAATTGAAGGCTATACTCTAGATTACTTGAATATTAAGCTAAAACCTAATAATAATGCTAATCCAATCAGTTTGAATATGAACCAGGGATCATCGTCGGTTGTGGCTATGGAAGCAAAAGCAAGGGAAAGTAAATTCTATGTATGCTTAAATCTTGGTTCTTGGGCACTTCTCATTTAGTATATGGTCTTGATCATTGACACAGCCAATCAGTATCTGCAATATATTCACAGTTATAATAAAGATCAACAAGTTGAACGAGTGCACAAATCAAGATTCAATTGACAGTTAAGGTACTGAGATCTAATGGTGGAAGAGCTTTCAATCATCTAACATTGAATCTGACGGTGCAGAAGAGTGCAAAGTGGCTGCTAGGGTGTTCTTCCTAAAGGGAACGTCTTATGGCTTAATTATTATGTATAACTGGATTTTTCCAAATTTTCTCCAATTTGGTCATTTGTGATTAAAAATATGGGAAAAATAAATTAATATATAATTAAAATCACTTTAGATTCTAAAATATTTGGGAAAAAAATAATATATAATTAAAACCATTATCTAGAAATTTCTTTATAAAAAAGAATGGTGTATAAAATATAAATTTATGATTCAAAATCATATGCAATCAAAACATTGTTTGAGGCACTCTATCTCTTTGTGAAATTTTGCTCGGAAATTTTGTTAGTGAAAAGAAAAAACACATAGTGCTACTTTGCTATAAGATTTTTCATGGATATTATTATCAAAGAAGATATTCTCCTTACTCCACAAACATAGAGGTCCTTTTTTTCTACTCAATTACCAGTAAGTAAATTATTATAAGAAACTTTTTTATTAAAATTTTTTTTTTTTAATCTAGAATTTCAAGAAATATGTTAGTTATAGAAAAAATTGATATTAAAATGAACATGTTAGACGTATTAAATAATAATTAACTTCAACTAGGTATTAATATTTTAAATGTTTTATTTTAGAAAAACTAATTAAAATTAACGAATTAAAAAAATAAAATTTGATTATTTAAAAAAATTAATTACAACTATAAAATATACCTTTGCATTTTGTTTTTTGAAAAAAGATATCTTATTATTTTCTTTTACATCTCAAACAACAACCATTTATCATTTATCATTGATTAGAATTCAATCATTTATCATTGATTAGAATTCAATGGAGACTCCATCTCATTCAAATATCTAAATATTTTAATTTTCAATTATAAAAAAATATCAGTAATGTTTTAGAAAAACTGGTTCCTTTCAAAAGTGGCATATGTTGTATTATCTTCAATTATTCATTTAAAATGGTTGATGTTATTGTATGAGTATCCTGTTCATTTAAGACTACAAGGGCCTCAATCCCTTTCTCTTCTTTGCGCATATATATATATATATATATATATTTCGAATAACGAATTTTCTAATAATTTATTAGATCGTTTAATTAATTCATGAGATTTTTTTTTAAATCTTCTCAATGCAAGGATAAGAACATTCTGGCTTTCGTATTTTGTTTTTTATGTTATTTTCCATAATGGTTTCGTATTTTGTTTTTTATGTTATTTTCCATAATGGTATAATGAATTGTGAGCCAAAACAGATCTCAATGCTAATAAAAAAATTATTGAAAATTTTACTCCATTTTGTTGGTTTAACTATTTTTTCTGCGAATATAAGGTTCAATTCAATTCACTTATTCCCTTCCTCTTACAGGCTTCCTCCTTTTTGGAAAGTCTAGTGTACAAATATTTCTCCATCTCTTCTTAATAACCTTCTTCATTTTTCTTTGTTTAACTAGGTAAGGGATTCTTAAGGTTTGATAGATTATTTTTTCAAAATATAATTATTATGTATATGTCCAATGTTGTCAAACATTTAAAACTAGAGTTTTCCCAATCGATCATGTGTGATTAAAAATATGGGAAGAGTGAATTAATATATAAGTAAAATTAATATATAAGTGATGTTTTATACACGTCCTTTTTTTTATAAAAAGGGATGTGTATAAAATATAAAAATAATTGTGTACATATTTTATGATTCAAATTTATATTTAATTAAAGAATCGTGTGAGATACTTTTTCTATTTGTGAAAGTTTACTAAAAATATGTTGATGAGAAGTAAAAGCACAATGTTACTTTTTAGCTATAAAATATTTTATTGATATTATTGTCAAAGAAGTTATTTTTTTTATTTGGACAAACATAGATGCTTTTCTTTTCTACTGGATTTCCAGTAAGTAAAATTATTATAAGAAATTTGTTTATTAAAATAACTTTTTATCTAGAATTTCAAGAAACATGTTTGTGATATAAAAAAAATTGATATTAATATGAAAATATTGAAGGTATTGAAATAATAATTAGCTTCAATTATTCATTGATGATTTAAATGTTTTATTTATAAAAAAAAAACTAATTAGAATTAATAAATTATAACTTGAAAACTTGATTTATTTAAAAAAAATTGATTACAAATGTGAATTAGACATATGCATTTTCTTTTCTAGGAGATCTCGTTGTTTTCCTTTGCATATCAAACAACAACAATCCATCATTGGCTAGAATTCAATGCAAACTCCATCTCATTTATAATATCTTCTATATTTCATATAATATTAATTATTTATTCCACCTTCGAAAAAACACATGAGAAATTGAATGCTTTTTCAAAATATAGTTATTATGTATATGTCCAATGTTGTCATTTAAAACTAAAGTTTTCCAATATATATATATATATATATATATATAGATATAATTAATTAAAATCACTGTCTTGAAATTTTTTTATAAAAAAGGACTATCTATAAAAAATAAAAAGAATTGTGTATATATTTTATGATTTAAATTCATATGCAATTGAAGAATTATTTGAGGCACTCTATCTATTTGTGTAATTTTATTCAGAAAATTTGTTGTTGAGAAGAAAAACACATAGTGATACTTTCAAGCTATAAGAACTTTCATGGATATTATTGCCAAAGAAATTATCCTCCTTATTTGCACAAACATAGATGTCTTTCCTTTCTAATAGATTATTAGTAAGTAAAATTATTATAAGAAATATGTTTTTTATAAAAAAAATGATATTAAAATGAAAATGTTTAAGATATTGAAATAATGATTAGCCTTGACTATTCATTGATGTTTTAAATATTTTATTTAGAAAAAGCTAATTAGGATTAATGAATTAGAAATTGAAAACTTGATTTATTTAAAAAATTAATTACAATGTGAATTAAACATGTGCATTTTCTTTTTTGAGAGATCTTGTTGTCTTCCTTTGCATCTCAAACAACAACCATCCATCATTGGTTAGAGTTCAAAGTAGTCTCTCTCATTTATAACATCTTCTATGTTCCATATAATATTAGATATTTATTCCACCTTCGAAAAAACATAGGGGAAGATAAACACTTTTTCAAAATATAACTATTATTTATATGCTCAAAGACATCATTTAAAACTAGAATTTTCCAAATCTTCTCTGATTATGACATTTGTGAATAAAAATTTGGGAGGAATAAATTAATATATAATTAAAATCATTATCTGAAATTTCCTTTATAAAAAAGGAATGCATATAAAATATAAAAAGTATTGTGTATATATTTTATGATTCAAATTCATATGCAATTAAAGAATTGTTTGAGCCACTTTATCTGTTTATGAAATGTTCCTCTGAGAATTTGTTGATGAGACGCAAAGTTACACATAGTGCTACTTTCTAGCTATAAGATATTTCATGGATATTATTGCCAAAAACATTATTCTCCTTATTTGGACAAACATAGGTGCCCTTCCTTTCTACTATATTACTAGAAGTAAAATTATTGTAAGAAATTTGTTTATTAAAATAATTTTTTATCTAGAATATCGAGAAATATATTTGTTATAATTTTTTTTTAATATTATAATAAAAATGTTAAATGTATTGAAATAATAATTAGCCTCAATCATTCGTTGATGTTTTAAATGTTTATAGTTACTATTTATTCAAATATCTAAAAATTATAAAATAAAGGAAATATAAAGGTCTCAATTATAAAAAGTTATCAATAACATTAATATTTCTCTTTCATTCAAACTGGTTTACATTTATATCACATAACATATCACATTTGTCTTCATCTATGTTCTTCTTCCATATGCTACCCATTTATGGCATTGGAAGGTCTTGGTATCACTAGGATTATTCTTTATGTGTGTGGGCTTCTTTAAAGTGGATTCTAGAGGATTCATATGCAGAAGAGGTTTGGCTTACCTAGGAATGGATGGTGTTGTGGGAAACC
The DNA here is from genome assembly GCA_031772625.1 of Pinus tabuliformis. Lineage (NCBI taxonomy): Eukaryota > Viridiplantae > Streptophyta > Pinopsida > Pinales > Pinaceae > Pinus > Pinus tabuliformis. Next base: position 482,571,994 of record CM062813.1, read on the forward strand.
TAATGTCACAAATCTAATGTAGTGGCTCCTGTGCAATGCTTGGTCTCTCTGTGAGAAGGGTCACACTCAAAATTTTTGAGGTTTGTGATGATAAAATTTATTATAGAAAATATCTTGGTCGTGATTTAGTAGACCTGAGAGAAACTTCGACTAGATTTCTTCCCATGGGTTATGAACTAGGATTAGCACCCATGTTATCTCCAGTTCTGAATTTGCCCTCTTGGGTCAACTCTGACATGTCACCAAATTTGAATACCACATTTTTTAAGAAAATAATTATATTATACATAAGTGGGCATAAAGTGAAAAATGAATAGCTTACCTACCTTGAAACAATTGAAGTTGTAGTAAAATCATAGACTCAGACTAATTCCCCTCTAGCTGTAATTTACTTGTGATAGAAATATAGAACAAGGTACTCAATGCATCTGTCAATTAGATCCTTTCCATTTAAATTACTATCATTACTAGAAAATTATTTAAAGACACAAAGAACATAACATTAGATATCATTTTGGGATTCAACTACGTTAAGTAAGTCATTTATCTATGACCATTTCCATGACAGGTAGTCATAACTTACTAATTTCTCATAATTTTTTAATAGTCCACTTAGCACTCATTGCAACGGGCGATGCTAACAGGGGTGAAGAAGTGGGATTGAAACTAGTGAAATGAATCACATAACATCAATCATCACTTCCAAGGTTTGCACCTAGTAACCAAGACTTCTTGGGAGGTCACCCATCCCAGATCGCCTCTGGCTCAAGTGTGTTTAACTGTGGAGTTTTCCCCACAATCAAGCCCACTTAGCTTGCTACGCCATTTGCAAAACCTTAGCAAGTATTGTGCCTCATGAACCAATCAAATAGAGTTCCCTTCACTCTTTTGAATTATGTATTGGGGTTTTCGCAGTGCATTATATTAGATATTATTTTGGGATTCAACTACGTTAAGTAAGTCATTTATCTATGACCATTTCCATGAGAGGTAGTCATAACTGACTAATTTCTCATGATTTTTGAATAGTCCACTCAGCACTCATTGCATCGGGTGATGATCACAGGGGTGAAGAAGTGGGATTGAAACTAGTGAAATGAATCACATAGCATCAATCATCACTTCTGGGGCTTGGACCTGGTAACTAGGTGACCTCTCGGGAAGTCCTGGTTACCATGTGCAAGCCCCGGAAGTGATGATTGATGCTATGTGATTCATTTCACTAGTTTCAATCCCACTTCTTCACCCCTGTGAGCATCACCTGATGCAATGAGTGCTAAATGGACTATTCAAAAATCATGAGAAATTAGTCAGTTATGACTACCTCTCATGGAAATGGTCATAGATGAATGACTTACTTAACGCAGTTGAATCCCAAAATGATATCTAATATAATGCACTGTGAAAACCCCAATACTTAATTCAAAATAGTGAAGGGAACTCTACTTGAATGGTTCGTGAGGCGCAATACTTGCTAAGGTTTTGCAAATGGGGTAGCAAGTTAAGTGGGTTGGATTGTGGGGAAAACTCCACAGTTAATTGCGCTTGAGACAGAGGCGATCTGGGATGGGTGACCTCTCCTGAAGTCCTGGTTACTAGGTGCAAGCCCCAGAAGTGATGATTGACGCTATGTGATTCATTTCACTAGTTTCAATCCCACTTCTTCACCCTTGTGAGCATCACCTGATGCAATGAGTGCGAAGTGGACTATTCAAAATTCATGAGAAGTTAGTTAGTTACGACTACATCTCATGGAAATGGTCATAGATGAATGACTTACATAATGCAGTTGAATCCCAAAATGATATCTAATATAATGCACTGCAAAAACCACAATACTTAATTCAAAAGAGTGAAGGGAACTCTACATGAATGGTTCATGAAGCACAATACTTGCTAAGGTTTTACAAATGGGGTAGCAAGCTAAGTGGGCTTGATTGTGGGGAAACCTCCACAGTTAAGTGCGCTGAGCTAGAGGTGAACTGGGATGGGTGACCTCCCGGGAAGTCCTGGTTATCAGGTGCAAACCCCGGAAGTGATGATTGACGCTATGTGATTCATTTCACTAGTTTCAATCCCACTTCTTCACCCCTGTAAGAATCACCCGATGCAATTATTCACCGGGTGTAAGCCCCGAAAGTGATGATTGATGTTATGTGATTCATTTCACTAGTTTCAATCCCACTTCTTCACCCCTGTGAGCATCACCCGATGTAATGAGTGCTAAGTGGACTATTAAAAAATCATGAGAAATTAGTCAGTTATGACTACCTCTCATAGAAATGGTCATAGATGAATGACTTACTTAACGCAGTTGAATCCCAAAATGATACCTAGTATAATGCACTACGAAAACCCCAATACTTAATAGAACACAACAATTAAATTATTGTCATTACTAGAAAAGTATTTAAAGACACAAAAAACATAACATAATACATTGTAATGTTAATTGAACTGCAATTGCATTTATAAGCATTAGCAGAAAAATCTAAGAATATTTTCCCCATCACAATATTTCCACTTTCATTCTTCTATCATTTTACATGTGCTTTTTGTTCTTGTGGAGCATAATATTTCATGGAAAGGGACCTCACTTCAAGCTGCATGTCATTTTTCAAATAAAGGTTGAAGGTTTTGCCTATCATTTATGAAAATTCCATGTAAAATAATTCATGGAAACAAGGTTTGGGCTTCCCATTAACCTTCTTGATGTTCTTTTATGGGTTCAAGACAATGTTGTGTGTGAAAGAAAGAGGAGATAAATGTGAGTGACATGTATATGGTCAATTTGAAACCAAGCCTACGAATTTATAACAAACAATAGATTGATTTATATGAGAAACATGTCCTTGAGTTACTTGGTGGTGTTTTCTTTTCTCAATTTCATCATTGATGTTTGTTGGTGTTCAGATTACAAGTTTCCCACTTAAATGAATTAAAAATGAGCAATGTTTCCATATTGATTAATTTGAAACTGTTTATATGTATAAGTATTCAGAAAAGTTATTGCAAGCTAAATATTGATTGAACATGAAAGGGTTCTATCAAAGTTGTAAGAATAAGGCCATGATGCTCTACATGGCACTTTTGAGAGCAAAAATGAAATCAGATTATATTTCAAAAAATGGAAAAGCAAGGTCGAATTTGTACTTATTTTGTTTAAAAAAGTAATGGCTTGTGGATTGTATGTCTGCTTGTACATATATTTGTGTGAATATAAGGCTTTCATTACTCAGTCACACCTATGACTTTTCATTACTCAGAATATTTTACACCAACAATTGAGTGGTAAACAAAAATAAACATCTCTCAAAACTTGGAGGAGAATCGTTCTGTATGAATTAATTCCTTTGATCCTATTTGTACATTTGTAATTATGATTGACAATCATAGATGCCATTATGAGTGAAAATCATAGATACAAGTGTATAGCAAATTATATATTACATGTCATAGAAAGGTTGAAGATATTATTCCATTAAAATAATAGTTTGCATATTGATTGGATCTATAATTGAGAGCCCTTTCAAACAATTTCCATAAATATCATTTCTAAATAAAATTTGTGAGAACATAAAAGGGGATAAAATTGATAATGTTGTTCACTGTAAGAAAAACGTATCAAAGTATATTATCTTTGAGATGATTTTCATGCTCTTAGAAAAGTATAAAATTTAAAGGCGTCAATGTTCAATGTATTTCCACCGCTCAACGGAAGAATGGCACCTGTGACTTTTTTCATCCTCCATATCATATAAATATTTCTAAAATATTTTTCTAAAATCACTAAGCATGTGAGATCCAAAACCACAAATGAATTTGAGGATGTCATATCTATCAAACGTGTTATGAAATAGCAGGGAATATTTGATCTATTAGTGAATGCAATAGTCGTTGAACTTATCATTTCAAGAATAGCATTCTTCTACAACAGTGGGGCATAACTAACTCTTTTGAGACAAGGCAAGGATAAAAATATGGAAATACCATATTTTTTTAAGAAAATCATTATATTATACATAAGTATGCATAAGTGCAAAATGAATGGCTTACCTCCTTGAAGTAGTTGAAGCTACAATAAAATCTTTGAACCAGACTAATTCCACTGTAGCTATAAAATCATAGAACTACACTAATTCCATTGTCGCTGTAATTTACTTGTGATAGAAAGACTGAAAAAGGTACTGTTGAAGCCCCGAAAATCAGGTCGAAAACAAGGGGGATACTCGCCCGATCCGGACCTTGGTTGGAAGCTCCTTATCTGTTTGGTATAGCGGGTCTGACTGGGGATAATGGGACCAGTTTCCCAATCTATGTGTGTGTGTGTAGAATTTGATGTTGCTAATCTAACAATTCCTATCTAAGTTATTCTAATTCAAACTTTTAATCTAATTCTATGCTATTGTAATCTAATAAATAGCACATCTAAATCTATACTAACCTGGGATGTAATTATTCTATTATGCGATCTAAAGAGATTTCAAATAACAACTGGTAATAAAGATCATTCAGGGATTATAAGAAAGGAAATCAATTAAAGATGAACCACTTTGCATAAAAAGTTAGATGAAACAGTTGTGAACAACATATCGCATAATGAGCTATTCATACATTAGGCATAAATAAATAGCTATCACTGTACAAAAGTGCCAAATGATAACTCAAGCATTCATGCAATAATACATGAACAACTAAAAATTGTATATCACTTTAACATATAAGCAGAAATGGTCAAAAGATAAAAGTACCATTTATGACTAGTCCTACTCATAAGCTTCAAGAAACAATGATTTATCTCTCCTTGCTCTGACATCTACTAAGAGTACAGAAGTGCAACATCAGTAGCAGATATCAAATGCAAACATCAACAAATCTTGATCCATTCATTCACCAAAACCTCCTCTGAGGGTGCAAAAGTGCATGTTTTGAGGACAAGTTTTTGATAAATTTCTGAACCCTTCTCTAAATGCATGAGAAGGGTTTAAATACTACTAACTAAATAACTTAATTACACAGATTCAGGATACGGTTTAAATGACCGCCCTTTTTCTAAGCAAAACTATTTCTAAAAATTAAATATAATATCTAACTATTTCTGCATTTGCTCCTTAAGGTTGCGAGCATTCAATAATTGCCTGGGTAGAGTCAGCTGACTGTCTTCCGCTTTTGGTTGAGCTAAGCAAACAGAAATGGTAAGAGCTGGCACCATATTTTCAGCAAAATCAATGATATACTCGAGAGTCATCCTCTAGCTATGTGGATTTACTGTGTATGCCCAATAATAATCCAAGTTCCACTTGGTTAATCCTTGAATTGCTTCTGCTTTTCTTTCTTGCATTTTCTAGGCTTACAAGTGACTTAGCAGTTAGAGGCTTTGCTTTTTGAGCAATTTTCTCAGTGATGCGCGATTAGCGCTAGGTGCTAATTGCGCATCGGAAACTGCCTCCGTTCTTTGATCCAGGCCTTTCTGATGCGTTTTTCACCTTTAGCGCCTTTTCCTTCACTGGGTATAAGCTTCAAAATTTGTAAACATACTGCTTTCGTGAGCTTCTGACCTTGAACGTTAAACCGCTTGTTGATATCAGCATTATTCAACTACTCATTCAACCATAGCTGTGAATGAAAGATCTGTAATGGATAGCTCAGCACCGTTCTGTGAATCTACGCTTTGTTGCATGTAGTATCCGTTTATGATGGCATCTCTTCTCTGTCTCTGAGCATTGGAACTTTACCCTTTTCCTTCATGGTTACTTGCACATTGCTTTGTGTTGTTTATGTTTTTGGTTCCTGCAGTTCACACATGAGGAGAGAGTAATGATAATAAAAATCAACAAGAAAGCTTTAAGCTCTACAGATGTACAAAAACATGCCACCTGACGTGAACTGACTCTTCGAAAAAGACAAAACTGTCTTTCATTAACAACTGGCGTATCATTCATTAATTATAATTAAAGCGCGTATCCAGTTCTTGGTTTATGGAAAGCTTTTCTTGAATGTTGAGCCGGGGAAAATCTGCGATGGAACGTTTCTGCGATTCACATTGTAGCATCGCATTATCGCATCATCGCATTACCCAAAATTTCATTAAGATGTGTTATCGCAGGGTTGCTTGATCGCGCTATCGCAAGATCGCAGATCGAAGTATCGCGCTATCGCAAGATCGCGGATCGCAGTATCGCGCTATTGCAAGATTGCGGATCGCTACAATCATTAAATGGTTATGTGTTTTTCATGCGACATTGCAATATGCGATATCGCATATTGGATATCGGCGATCTTTTAAGGTTTTCCAATGTGAGTGTTTCTTAATGCATGCGATGCGATGGAGTTCACGTCGCACTTTCGCAGTTTATCATTTTTAATCATAAGGAAATGTCCTCTCATTCTTTGCGCGATGCGATGTTTTCTTAAGGAGTAAAATACATGAGTTTTAATTGAATTTTTTGAATTTTTTACTCAGGGTCCCCACTTATCTAGTGTTATTGCTAATACTAAATAAGGAGGGGGGTTGTTGGTGGCCACAACAATTGGAGATTCACTTGGAAGAACCAGTTATCTCTGTTTATCTATTGAATTTTTCAAACTTCCAAAACAGAAAATTTTTCAGAAAATTAAACTTTGTTATGGAAAGATAGAGTACATTACGCTCTAAACCGTCAATGATATTTTGTTTCAACCACTTTCTACTTTAATTATTTTCTTCCTCAGGCTAGTCCTTGCATTTACATCAGTCATTACTTGGGCTTGTAAAGATAAAACAAAGTCTCCTCTGTAAACCAGTTTTGAATATGCTCATTTGTCATAGGTAGAGCCTCTGCTGCCAGCAGGCGTTTATAGCCTCGACAAGGTTACCTGTTACCCAGCAATGGTCCTGTATCCTACTTAAGGTGACCTAAAACTTTCAAAGAAAAATCCATATCCACACTTATTGCTTTGATTTTCTTTTTATTCTTAAAGAACAATGTCTTGGTTTGGAAGCCAAATTATGATACAGTCATTCACTTGATTTATAACTTTGCTGAACAAGCTGGCTCGTGATGAGACCCCTTGTCTTTTGATTGCAACAATCTTGAGTCATTGCCCTGTTGTGGTGTATAGTATTGGCAAAGGCATCAAATTATAATATCTATGATAATAATAAGTCGACTCGTGATGAGACCTCTTATTCTTCAAGATAAAGTGTATCCTTGGATCATTCCTCTGAAAGTTGCGATTTTCCTTAGTAGGGAGGAAGTCATTGCTTCCTTAAGATAGCTCTAGACGAAAATAATAGAGTTTTTGGAAACAGTTGTTCTATAGAGAATCTTTATTTTGTTATTGATACCTTTCATTGTACTGAGATAAAACAATTTCTTCACTAAAGGTTACTTTCATCAAATTTTTTGAAGTTGAAACTAGTATCATATCTAGGCTAAAGTTTTTAACTATATCTATCAATAATAAAGATCAGTTTTCCAAAAGATTTGCTATTTATACAAGCAAAAAGTTCAAAATCTGAAAGAGAATTGGTGTCTCTTTCTGTAAATGCCTAATGTAATCACTCACAACTGGCTTTATTATGAAAAATAAAAACAACTATTCTACAAAAATAGAAGAATAATCTTCTATGGAAAATATTTCTTGAGAATTTGTTCATTAACAGGCAAAGGATTCCTCTTACCTGCTAAATCCTGTAACACAAACATTGATGGACCTACAACTTCTACAATCTGAAAAGGACCAAGCCACATCCTTTGAAATTTTGTATGTTTACCCTTTTCTTCATGAGCCTTGTCCCACTTTAAAACTAAATCTCCCATCTGAAAATCTTTTCTGGTCATTATATTTGAATCAAAAGAGGATTTTACTAGTGCTTGATGATGAGCATGCGTTTTCCTAGCTTGTTCTCGTTTTTCTTCTAATTTAATTATTTCCATTTGTCTTAGCTGTAAGGAGGAAGTGGGTACTTCATCAATGTATTGTACTAAAGACAAAGAGGGAATTGCTAAGTGAGTCGGAAGAACCACTTATTTCCCATAAACTAAATTAAAGGGAGAAGTGCCGATAGAAGCTTTTTGCTTTATCCGATCTGCCCATAAAGCACATATCAAAGCCTTGTGCCAATTTTTATGATTCTGATCAACTGTTCTTTTAATAATCCTGATTAGGTTTTTATTTGTTGACTCAGCTAACCCATTACCTTGTGGGTAGTAATTGGCCGAATATTTAAGTTTGAATCCTCTTTTAAGTCCAAATTCAGTCATTGCATTTCTAGAAAAGTATGATGCATTACCAAACATTAAATCGGATGGCAATCCAAACCTAGTGATTATAAATTGATCTATGAACTCAATGATATTTTCAGAATTAGCCATCTTGAGTGGAACTACTTCTACCCACTTAGTAAAATAATCTGTTGTTGTGAGGAAGTATCTATGCTGCTTAGAAGAGTGAGGAACGATCTCACCTATTATGTCCAAGCCCCACTGACTGAAAGGTTGCTCGATGTTTACCGGCTGTAGTGGCAGGGACGACTTCTTTTATCTTCCAGCAGTAGTTTGGCAGACTTGACATCTTCTCACGTAATTGTGTGAGTCTTTAAATAGCGTGGGCCAGTAATATCCTACGCGTAAGATTTTATGTGCAGTAGCATCTCCAGCGTAGTGTCCACCTGCCGACCCATCGTGGAGTTCCTGCAAAACTTTTTCAGCTTTAGCTTTCTCAAGATACCTAAGAAGAACATAATCATATTTTTTTCTAAAAAGAATATCATTTATGAGCTGATATTGCTTAGATTTCAACCTTAGAGCTCTTTTCTTAGTATGATCAAGGTGTGAAGGATCATACCTATTCTTAAGATAATAAATGACATCAGCATATTGTCACACGAAATAAGTCGATCTTGCGGACAAGATAGACCTTCCTAGAATCTAAAGAAGACCTAAAGACAAGCAAACCAACCAGACACTATCTTTCTCTAAATATGCTTTTATAAACAATGGAAAACAAGTGTTTTGAGGGCCTACCTTAGGTCCAACGCAAGTTTGTGGATGCCCTCGCTCCTTTGATCCAAATGAGCTCTTTTGTCGCAAATCTGCAAACACAAACAAGGCAAACAAATTAAATAGCACCTGAAAAGCCAATATCATAAAACATATTTAACATGAAAGTCAAGGAGTCCATGAAACAAATAACATAAGATACTTGTTGAGAAAAATGAGTTTGATTGTATTAATTCAAAAGAAGAAGAACTTTACAACCTTTGCCTTGACGTTGTACAAGCTCCTCCCAGGGTCCAGCAAGAAGTCTCCTCTACTTTGACAAGTTTCACTCACTCCCCAATGAATCCAAAAAGGTATGTGATCTCTCCTCTTAAGCTCAACTAGGAAGTCTTGATTTCACCAGCATTTACCCTCAAAAATGTTTAGCTTCTAACCTCCTCAGCAACCAGCCCAATGCCTGTATTTATAGTGCAATGGAGGGAGGTTACTAAGTCCTCCTTCAAAGGGATAAAGCCCTCCTTCAAAGGGATAGCTCCTCTCATCAAGGGATTAGCTCCTTCTCTTTTGGGATGCATGAACCACCTCAGAGCGAACAATCCACGTCAAAATTCCTTCTAGAATCCTCTAGAATTAACCCAAAGTGAGTTTTTTAAGATAAAACCTGCGCCTTTTGACATTCACAGGGGTCCGCACCCACACCGTTAGGGATAGAGTGGGCAGGTCCACAGTTTTTGTAAACAAAAGGTGTGGGACCGCAGGTGACAGTGAGAGAAAGTGCGAAACCAGAGTTACATTGATTTTTAATGTCTTTCTCTCATTTCCAAAGCTTGACTTGAAGAGCTGAGGTCTAAGACTTACTTAGGAGGACAATACAAGTGATGATAGACCCATACTAACTGCAAATAATCATGGTGACGATATTTTTGTGTAACAGATTGCCCCCTAAAGTGCGAAGTTTGTAGTAGATGAGGATTACATTGATCATTTAGGAAGAGTGAAATACTTTATCATTTCGAGGATCATCTTGTGGAGAGCCCAGTTGGAACCTGTAAAAACATTCAATGCAAGATATATATATATATATATATATATATATATATATATATATATATATATATATATATATGAGATCATATCATCGCTGAGGTAGGCATTCCCATACTCAGATCAAAACTGACTAGAAAAACTAACTACTGGTCTGATATAGGAATGATCTTGTAAAACATCACAAGTATAGACTCAGGTGGACACAGTATGGACGCATCCATCTGTTTATGAATAGTCCATTATATAATGAATACAAAATTCCTTGCAGCCTGGATTGTGGAAACTAGATCTAGGGTCTTCATTTCTACTTCCTGAAACAGTACGATTCTATCCATGCGAATGAATGTGTTGATGTCGAACATGGTAGAAACCACTTGATTACCAGTCAATGATGTAAACTGTTAACAAGTGTGAGAGAAACCACCAATGATGTCAATGGCTCTCAAAGTACCCAGTACAATCCATGAGATGCGAATAAATGTGTTGATGTCGAACACGTCACGAAATCCTTTGATCGAAGGTCAATGATGCAACCTGTCGTCGAAGGCGAGAAACCTACCATTGAGGCATGCAGATCTCAAGGTACTGACGATTTCTAGATCATCTTTCTAGATAATGAGCTGATGTCAATAGAAAGTGATCCGTCGTAGGCAGACCCACAACACGAAATCATAGATCAAGTTGAAAAAATTTAGTTGCAAGGACTGACTCAGGGATGGTCAAGATGGATGACAGATATTTTGCAGATGAATGGCTTATTGGCAGTGACCTCTTGAACACATAACGACACGACAGATGGTTTAGTGACAATTGACCCAAAGTTAATACCCTGAAACCGGCTGAAGACTTTCAATGTGGTTTGATCAATTGTTAGGCAAAGGATTTCCCAACCCAGGTGAATAAAAGTGTCGTGTTCAAGAGTGGTTACAAAGTATGACAAACAGACTCATTTTTCTCTCTTTTCCCCCACCATTTCTGGCAAGTACCTCTTTATTTTTGACAAGCTTGAGGAGGATAACATTTGCTTGATTATAAGCTCATCCTTCGGATGAGTCCAACTTAGTTTAAATTCGAACCCTAAGAAGGAGTGGTTCGTTCCTGTTTGTAATTGAATAGGTCCTTTACTGTGAGATTTTAATGAGTCTAGTATAGGAGAAACTCGGTGTTTTTCAATTTTAGAGAGTCTGAAAAAACTTAAGAAGACTCCAGGGTTGACCTTTTTCATAAATTTGTGTCTCCCAAGCCTGAAAAAGTATAAAATAATACTTGAGAGAACGGCTTGATCTTTTACGACCAAGGAGTACTTTTCATCATTAGTGCCCTTGATCCGAAAAAGTAAAAAAGCGATCAATGACACGTCGTTTTATAACCGATATCGAATTTGAAACGACAAAAATCCAGCAACCTTTTCATGTTTTTACGGTCGGAAAAGAGTTGTAAGTGGACCGTCTTTTAATTCCATTTTAACGAGTTAAAAAGAAGAACTCGACAATATTTTCATGTTTCAAGAGTCAGAAAAGAGCTTAAAGGTGACTCTAAATGTTTTTTCATCGAAAATGATAGATTTCGCCTGAATAATCCGTTATCCTGCACAAAAACACAAACATTACTCATACCTGTTTGAAATGGATAAAAATGTTACAAAAATACCTTTTCAAAGTGAAACATAAACAAATTTGCAATTTATTTACTCAAAAAATTTATAAAAAGGGCCTTCGTCAATTCATTTTTACCGTTTGAGTTTTGGGTGAGAAAATAGTGCTTTTGCTCAGAAAACTTCCCGTGAAGATTGCGGAAAATCCAACCGTCGGAATCGAACGCCGTCTTCTCCAGGTTATCCACATCATCCTACTCTTCATTTTTAACCATTTCAATTTTTGTTTTAGTCATTTATTTCATTTTTTGGGAGGGTTTTTAGGCATAAAACCCGCGCGCGGGGCCCGCAGGTTTACCAATGCTGGCCTGCGGACCCCGACTTTTTATCCATTGGGAAAAAGCTCGGGTTCCGCACCTTCCATGTAGACAAAGTGCGGTCCCACGCACTTTGTCTAACCCGGAGGGTGCGGTCCCCGTCGCAAGGGTTTTTAACCCAAAAATTCTCAAAAATGGACCAATCAAAATGATTTCTAGCAATTTAATTTATCCTTATGCTTGATGCAGAGAGTACATCATGCTAGATTGGCGTGAACGAGAGCATGAGGACATGGATACTTCCGCATGGAATCATCAGCCTTCACTTGATGCTTTGAGGGCGTGCGGCTTGTACAAATTCTGGGCCATTCCTGGCATGAGGGCTCAGGTGGATTTCTTATAGTGGTTGGTTGACAGATGGAGCATACAAGACCAGTGCTTCTTCATTGGTGGCCACCAGCTCGAAATCGAGCCGGCGGACATATATTTCTTAACTGGTTTGCCTAAGAGAGGTGAAGACTTGACTCTGTTTGGGGCTAGGGAAGGTGGCCAGTCTGTCGATAGCCTCAGGTTAGAGTACTGCAACAGCCAGGCTAGAGACAAAGGGATAGACATAAAGACCATATCTCGTCCTGAACTCATGGTGATTGCGTTTACTGTCACCAGACTTTGCGGGGCTGCCGCATTATATATTGCCACCGGATCCCAGATGCGTATGGCAGTTGATTGCTTCCGAGGCACCATCTTCAACTGGTGCGATGCCGTGTTGGCCAATGTGAAAGGCCAACTGACCAGGGTCAAGAACGGACGACTAAAGACCTTTGGTTATGGGGCTTTGGTTGTGAGTTTTGGCTTGGAGAGGGTTCCTATGTTGATCCCGCAGCACCTTACTGTTGGAGCTGGGCTTCCTCGAGAGCCCAAACTAATGCGATGGGTCGCAGTTATGGCCCGTCATCCATACGAGAGGACAGAGGTTGCTCGATTCAAACTTGAGTATTTCCAGTGGCTGGAAAACCAGGTCTTTTCTATTCAGGACTTCCCTTATGCTGGGATAGATTTTCATGGTGACCCAAACATGGTTCTTCCACCAGGAGAGCAGTGGGATGATTCAGGTAAAATCATTTTCAACATTTTTCCTATTTTAAATTTTGTATTTTTCCATTGTCTCAAAACTGATAGCAAAAGTTTCAAATGCAGATGTGGGTCCACGACGACCAGCCGCTCTCTGGCCTTACGAAAGGAAGCAACCAATTGCACCTGTGCCAGCCCCACAGGACGAATCAGCAGAGGTTTTGGCCAAGTTGGAGGGTCATCTCGAGCACTTGACATGAGATATTCCGAAGACCACTATAGATGACATTCCTCGTCGACTTCAGCGCTATGTGATTGGGGTCTCGGGACCTTTTAGGAGGTTCCTTTGCAAGGTGGCCCGTGCAGTGATTTCTTATAGAGATCATCACCAATGATAGGATGATCGCCTATTGTGGGCACATGTGACATTTTTGTTTTTTGTACTTATCATTTTTGCCGATCATAAGGTGTTTTTCAACCTATGATCGAGGACGATATATTTTTTGACACACTCCTATATATATATCATTATTACCGGCTTATCTTGTAAATCATGTTATGGAATGGTTTTAAATTTACATGTATGATTATTGCAAATGTCTATTTAACATTCGAGAAGAAATTGCATCTGCTAATGTATTTAAAGATTTTGGAATATGCTGATATTCAATATAATCAAATTCACGTTCCAAGAGACGAACTCTCAAAAATAATCTTAATAACACTGGGTTTCTAATGGCATACACTCTATTAAGCTGTAATACAACGAGTTTAGAATCTAACCTCACTATCAAACTCCGAATCCTAAATGAAATAGATTCAGATAATAACTCAATCACTGCACTATACTCGGCAATGTTGTTCGTTGTTTGACCGAGGCTTACCCCATGCATAGATACTAACTCGTCAGAGGGCGAATAGATAACCCAGGCTGCGGAAGAGATGTTCTGTGTATTACGAAAAGCACCATCAGCGAAACCAATGTATGTTTGGAGAGGCATCGACATCTGCAATATCAAGAGTAAAACCAACATAAGCAGGAATAATGACGAAAAAACACTCTCTAAGCTAAGCACACTGTTTAAACTAAAACACACCAGCTAGAAAGAAAAACTATCCTAACTAGAAATCTCCATACCCATCCTTTAAGCATAATACCTCTTCAAGTAAAGACCATTTCTGGGTTTACCCAAAGAGTCCCCGTCAAAGTCTACCAATTCATAGGCCCCTTTGGATAGCTTTCGCTTGACAACATAGGGACCATGCCACATAGGAACGAATTTTCCAGTGCCTAATTTATCATTAGCTTGATCATAAACTAAGACTAGATCTCCTTTCGAAAATTTCGAGGGGTCACATTTCGATCATACTGAGCTTTCATGCGTTTTGCGTGAGTCTCGATCGCCAATGCAACATCACGTCCATTCTCTTCTAATTGAGCCAAGTATAACAAACGCTTTTCCTCTTCGGAAGTGGCTGGAAGTAACTCGATGGCCATTTGCAGTGACAGGATTTCGTATTCAATGGGTAACACAACTTCCAGACCATAAACTAGTTGGAAAGGAGTGAACCCTGTTGATGTTTTTACTGAAGTTCGATACGCCCAAAGCGCTGAAAATAGCATGTTGCGCCAATTCGACCGATGAATCCCAATGATTCATCAGATCATGATAACTAAAACTTTGTTGATGGATTCAACCAGATCATTAGCTTGTGGATAATAAGGGGTTGAACTATCGTGGCGTAAACCAAGCTGGCCTGTAAGTTCGGTCATCATAACGTTTCGAAAATGGCGCCCATGATCAGTGATTATCGCTTGTGGGACACCAAACCTAGCAATTATATGATTGAACACGAAAATTGTAGCTGTCTTGCCGTCTGCCACAAATGTAGGCATCGCCTTGGCCCATTTGGTAAAATAATCTACCACAAGGATGATATACGCATGGCCCCCGGCCGAGTGAGGGTTACATGTAATAAAATCGATACCCCATTTGGCAAAAGGACCAACGGCAATTATAGGGTGGAGAGGAGTAGGTGGAGCGCGCATCTTACGATAAAAAATTTGGCAGTTGTGGCATTTTCGGACCGTCGTAATACAATCTTTAAATAAAGACGGCCAGAAGTAGCCAGCGCAATATCTTTTGGGCTGTGGCAAACCCAGACATATGACCGCCACATGCTCTAGAGTGACAGTCATTTAGAACCCTTTCAGCTTCCTCGTGAGTTAAGCAACGTCGAAAAACAGAGTCTGCCCCACGACGATAAAGAGTATCTCCAATAATCCTGAATTGTTGGCACTGGAATCAAATTTTTCGACGTTCTGACCTTGAAATTTCTGGCCGAAAGGATTGGGTCTGGAGATAAACGATGATATCCCCATACCACGGATCTAAAGTGCTGATTAGAAACAAGGATTCATCCGCAATGGGCTCCTCCGCCACAGTTTCCGTGTCAGCACGCGGGAAGTCACACATTAACTCCGCAAAAACTAAAGATTTCTTAGACTTAGACTTCTCAAATTCCAAGTCGAACTCCTGTAGGATAACAATCCATTTAGAGTACTTTCCCCCTAGCAATTGCTTGGTCAAAATGTAGATCATAGGGTTGCAATCCGAAATTACTGTAGTTTTACGTAGTAAAATGTAGTGACGAAAACGTTGGACAACTTGAACGGCTGCTAATGCTAGTTTCTCCACATGTGAATATTTTAGCTCAGTTGTATTTAAAGTTCGACTAAGGTAATATATCACATGTTCAGTTCCGAATTCATTTTCCTGAACTAAGACCATTCCAATGGTGGAATGAGACGCAGCGAGATACAAGAAGTAATCCTGGTTGTAGTTGGGAGGATACAATAACGGTGCATGGGTCAACGCGTGTTTGAGTGCATCAAAAGATTTCTGAGCTATCTCATCCCAATAGAATGGAGTATTTTTCTTCAACAACCGGGTAAAACCCTTTGTAACCTCGGCGTAGTTAGGAATGAATCGTCGTAAAAAGTTTGCTTTCCCTTGCAAACTTTGGAGTTGGCGAAGACTCAAAGGAGGAGGCAATTTGATGATAGATTCAACCTTCGAGGGATCGACGCGAATGCCGGCTTTCGAAACTACAAACCCCAACAATCAACCCATTTCTATACAGAAGACACATTTGTGTGGGTTCAACCGAATCCGATAATGCCTACACCTCATAAAGATTGCTCGTAAATGGACGAGGTGATCAGCTCGATGTAATGAATGAGCAGGCAAATCATCGAGATACGGTTGCACAATGTGCTTGATGTCATGAAACGCATAAAGCATCGCCCTTTGAAAAGTTGCTCCGGCATTCTTAAGCCCAAAAGGTAACTTGCAATAAGCAAATGTCCCCCATGGACAAATGAAAGCCGTTTTTGGTTGATCGGCAGGTAGAATATTGATTTGATTGTATCTGGAAAAACCGTCCATGAAGGAGAATATTTTGCTGCCGACATAATCATCAATGATTTGATTGATATAGGGAATTGGGTAATTGTCCTTTGGACAGGCTTGATTAATGTCCCTATAGTCGATGCATATTCTTATTGTTCCCTGTTTTTTGTTAACTGGAACAATATTCGATACCCAATCCGTTAACGGGATCGGATAAATGAAACCTACTTTCAATAGTTTCTCAACCTCTGCTTTAATTGCAGCAGCTTTTCGTGGGTGAATTTGACGCAAACGTTGCCGAACGGGTTTATCGTCCGGGTAAGTCTTGATCTCATAAACAACAATCGTGGGATCAATTCCTGGCATTTCCTCATAGGACCAGGCAAACACGTCATGGAATTCTTGAAATAGGGCCTTATATAGCTGAATTTCGTCATCTGTACACGAGGCACCTATATGAATGTTCTCAACAATTCCGGGCTTAACCGAAATGTCAACAGGAATAGTTCGAGAGATGCTTCCCAAATTTAACTCTGAATCGGGATGTTTCATTGGATTCTGAGGTTCCTTGACATATTCAGTCGTAAAAATTGATGAGAAATCATTTTCAATACGATCATCCTCGGGTAAAAACGAAGATCTGTGGTGGAGATCTTCCCATGGTAAATCATCTACACATAGGATTTCATGAATTTGCTCATCAGAGTGAACAAGTTCACAAAAAGTGATTAAATCTGAGCTTGATGTGAAAAGTGATTCCTCACGGACCACATTCATGAAGTCATTTTCGGTTGAACATGGGTCGGCAAACGACTGCACGGCTTCATAAGCAATTTCATATGGACTCAAAGGCATGGAATTACCAAATGAGTCTATCTCAGATTCAGAAGGAACGATCCAAGGATCATCATAAACAATGGTGTCCGATGTGATCATATGAATAGTTGCAAATGAAGACGATGCGTTGATCGGAGGAAAAGGAAAAGTTCTCAGTAACCCGGCATCTTTAACTAGTCCTACTCCAACATCCTTATATGGGATAGTCGTTTTACTGACATGTTGAATACTCTCAGAAGAGGCTGGGTCGGATGAAAATTAAGCCAGCTGGTCTATTGTTACGATCTTTCCATTATGTGGAAACTTTATTACTCGAAAGACTGATGAAACGACCGCTGTCATAGCGTAAGACCAACTTCGACCCAAGAGAAGGTTGTAATCTAGAGGGGAATCAACCACCTCCACATCTAGACTAACGGTTTTTCCTTCAACCCTATAGGCAAATCCTGTAGAATGCCAAAAGGATGAAACCCACGGCCGTCAAAGGCCTTTAGAATCGTCGGGGATTGGTTTAGCGAAGGAGAACCAAGCGATCTCCCACACTGTATCGACATAATACACGTTGAGGCTCCCTCATCAATTACAGTCCGATGAATAGGCCTGTTTTTTACTATCACTGGAATCTGGAAAGCCATTTGATGAGGCAAACGCGGTGTACTATTTTCTAGATCGAAAATTATTAGATTTGAGTCCTGAACATCAACAGCTCCTATAGCCAACAAAAGTAATTTACGTTGTGCTGGACATGATTGCAGCACTTCCAAAGCTGACATTGCTGAGGGTGAAACAGCTAAATCCTCAACAATGTTATAATTCTGAGCCGCTCTCGCATGTGGATTGAAAGCTGACTTTCGAAGTATACCCTTGGCGGGCAGTTTGATTACCAAGTCTGGATTAGGTTTCTCAATCTGTAGTGGATCGGAACCAGGAGCTGAGGTTGATGGATTAGAATGAGAAGATTCTGCTTCTTTACCATCAACAGGACTTTTACTACCATAATCTTGTGATCGAGTCGCAATCCTAACATGGGACATCATCAGTATGGGTTCTTCATTGGCACTCGAGGACGAACCTATCATCTTACTGTCTTGAGCTGGAAAAGGATCCTTCAAAACAGCAGGAGTTTGGGAACCTTTGACAATCTTCGCAACCTCTGCACGATGAGGGCAGTCTCTTGTAAAATGTTCATCGTCACAAATGAGACAAGGATAACGAGGTTTGCGCTTTTCATCATTGGATTCCGCCTTTTCAGGTTTCTCCTTTGAACTTTTGTCCGTTTTATTCTTCTTCTTTCCTTTCTTCTTCCCACCGGATTTTGATTTGGCTGTAGATGACTCTACAACGTGAATATTGGTGGAAATCTCTGCAGAAGAATCTCCTGTTGGGGAATCAGGCAAGGTTATGATAGGAGAAGAATTCTTGGAAGATTTCTTCTTACTTTTAGTGTTAACCGTACCAATCATACCATCGGCGGCATGAGATCCGAAGGAGTTGCAGCGATTTGATTTTGCTTGGGAAGATCGGGGATTTTCTCGTGTAACGTACCTGACTGAGTATAGACCAAGTCAAGGTACTGTGCTTGAGCAATTACTTGCTCCTTAGTAACAACTCCGGCTTTAGCAACATCTTCAGTGATCTTAGGCAACAAAGATTTTACAAACCACTCGGCCAAGATCTGATCCGGAATAAACACCTTCAGTAAACGTCGTCGATGTCTCCACTCATGAATATGATCTAAAATATAAGTAGACGTCGATTGTTTTAACGAAGTTAACAATTCCGTGCCATTGTCATATTGGACTAGCAACTGAAAATGAGTTAAAAACGAGGTAGCTAACTGACTAAAATTATAAAAAGTGCCTCGCAGTAACTCAATGTACCACTTGGCCGCGAGACCAATTAGAGTGCGCTGGAAAAGTCTAAGACGGATTGAATCATCTGAAATGGAGTTAGATGCACACCAGAGGTGGTAAGTCATCACATGGTTCAACGGGTCCTCTCCTGATTTACCTTCGAACTTAGGAATGTCACTGGGCAACTTATTCGGCATTGGCGGCCAAAAAAGAAGATAATTAATGGGATCGTTTGTTAGGCGTGACAAGTCAGGTAAGTCTAAAGTTGCGATAAACGGTAACTGCCGATTAGGATCCCTAAAACTCTGGGTCATAAGACCAGCCCCAGGAGGAGGATATCTAGGATAACTAGGAATAGGAATTGCGTTTGGGATGTTGTATCCTCTCGGAAAACCAGGATTAACTGGACCGTATTGGGGTTGTTGAGGTTGTTGATAAGTGTACCCAGGGTACGGTTGATACTGATAGACTGGCTGCTGCACAGCAGGACCGAATTGGTACTGTCCCTGGTACGGTTGATAAGTGAATTGTGGTTGACTTGTGACAACCGTACTTAAACCAGGTTGTCCTACAGGCATCTAAACCAAAGTTTGAATTGTAGATCCAGACGGTGGTAAAGATGTCTGAGGAGTAGATACAAGAACAGTAGAAACCAGAGCTGTCGATACTCCAGAAGTAGGTGGGGTAGATTGAACAGATGTTGCGGCAGTTGTAGCAGTCGTTTGAGGCGGAGTACGAGGTGTACTAGGCCCAGGCTAAGAAACTACCAAAGGTACAGAAGTTTGAATATTAGACTAGACTGGTTGCTGGGGTGTACTAGAAACTAAGGGTTGTCCAGTTTGAGATGACAACTGTACATTTGGCTGCAACACTTGTTGAGTTTGCGATGGATCGCACACTATATTCATTTCGGGGTACTAACCCATAACAGGTTGAGAATACTGAGGACCATAACCGGGTTGAGGGTAGGATTGATAATTGAAAGGTACATTTCCCGTTCCTTGAACATACGTTTGACCGGAGGGTGGTTGGAAACCTTGGTTCGAGTACTGACCTTGGGGTTGATACCCTTGAGGCACGTACTGATACTGGGGTTGACCTTGAGGTATAAATTGATACTGGGGTTGACCTTGGGGTACATATTGAGTCTGGGGTTGACCTTGAGGAACGTACTGTCCCGTAGGTATGTACTGTCCTTGAGGTTTCCCCCCAGATGCAAATTGTGTACCTTGAGGTTGCCCCCCAGGCGAGAATTGAGGCTGCCCCCCAGGCGGTAACTGGCCACCTTGAGGTTGAGGATTGGGAATAGAACCTGACATCATAAGAATGTCTTCTACGCTCAACGGCTTAGTACCATTACTTCCAGTTAATAACCCTTGCTCAATGGGTTGAGGAGATGCTCCCGAAAAAGTACCAGAAAGTGACTGATACCCGGAGGGAACAGAAGGACCGCCGTACAAAAAGGATTCAGGCGATTGAGTAAACATGGATGACTGTCCTGACATATTTACGGGAGTATAAAAACCTCTAGGTGTTGGGTGATAAGGAGCGCGAGGTGGTGAAAAACTTAACCCTGAGTTTTCTAAGAAATTAGTCAAAGAAAGATACCAAGAACTGCTCCTAGGTGGACTGTAAAAAATTGATTCACGCTCCCTTAGCTCAATAACAGGTTGATTTTCAGGGATAGGGATGCCTACTTCTTCTTTCGAAGCAAGTTCTTCAATAGCAATAAGTCCAGAAGGAAGATCTTGGGTGATTACTCTTTCCACCCTAGGTGAACCAAGACCACTAGAAGCTGGAGAAACAAACCCTGATGTCGGAGTAGCAGCAAATTCACTTTCAGGCTCGGATATTTCAAGTTCCTCACCTATATCACTAGTAGATGAAAAAATATCAGTAATTTCGGAAACAGACACTGACTGTGGATTATAATCTGCTACTAACGGTTGAAAATTAGGATGTACTATCAAAGAAGATTCTCCTTCTTCAGGTGACCCAATTCTACTGTCTCTAGGAGCTACGAGGACTTTCAAGCCTTCAAGCTGGCTTGGTACTTCCTCAGGAGGTTGGCCCCGAAGTCTACAGGACTTCCTCAGTAACTCAGCCACGTTTACAAACTCAGGAGATTGGCCCCGAAGTCTATGGGACTGCCTTGGTAATTCATCCACAGTTAAAAACTTTTAACTACTTCACACACAAACAAAGTAAAATCTCAATGAAAAGCACCTAAAGTCTCTAAAGAACCAAACAAATTTGAATCACACACCTAAAGAATCTAGGAGATCAAACACACACAAACAGTAACTTTCCGTACTGAAAACACTAGTTGGTGATGAAATCCAATGTCGCAGAGTTCAATACAGAAATGGCGGTTGGAATAGTTACTCCGGCAACCTGCTTAATGAATAGACTGGCACAAGTTCCTCCACTTCACTGTCTCGAGTGAAGAGAACCCCCCCGAAAATCCAAGTGAGTCTAGCTGACGTCTGATCCAGGTACAGTGGGATCTTCCTACCACTGTCACCTCAGGAAGAGTCCTAAAGAATATGGCCACTAAGGTTACCAACTAAAACAAATATACCTAGGGGAACAGTCTACGATCCGATATTTACACAAGGGCAGAGTAGCAAGCTCAATCCCCTTGAATGCTCCTTGACATAATCCAAGGTTTACCAACAAGTGACCCCAGGCTCCTTGACAATGGTTAATCCGAGGTTTACTATTTTTAATACGTGAATATCTGGCGTCGTTCCCAATGAGGAAGGATTGATTCCCACACTGGTTCGGACACGATCTCATGCTTCTCCTTTAAGAGGAGCTTTCCCAGAGCATAAATGCAACAATTGGATTTCTTCCCTACCACAAGATACAACTACTTGTTTGTTTTTACTGTCTTGGAGAGTTAATTACTCTCCTACTCCAAGACACTAGCCTAAGCTAAGTTGGTGTATCAGAGCCCTAGAAATAAAAAATGTTACTAGATGAATTTTACTTTAAGCGTTATTTTTTTTGGTTTTTGTTTAAGTCCAAAGGTGCGGAGATGAAACTCGTGGTATGAAGACTCGACTCAAAACCACTAAAAATGCACCTAAGATGATTTAATAAAATATTCTTCTCTTCGATGAACTTCTAAACTAAGAAAGAGTTTGAGAATGCAAATACTTTTGTAAACACAAATCTTTCCTAATCAAACAAATTAAAAGAAGAGTTTTTTGTCCTTTCCAATGCACTCAAAACGAGACAACTAGTTATTTCACAAAAATTTCCCTTTTTCGTTTCAAAGCACTCAATCACTACAAAAACAAACCTTTTTCCAAAAGATATTTTTTAATTTTTTATAAAACACTCAAAACTATGAAAATGACTAACTTTGAGATCTATAAATTATAAAAACCCATTTGAAGTCAAAGCCTACTAAAACTATTTTTTAAGGATGTTTTACTTAGCTAGATGTAAGCTAAGGACCAATTTATGCAGAATCACAAATAAGTCAAGAACAACCAATCTTGTTTTCTTTTTGAAAATGAAAATCCAAACTTTCAAACACAAGCTTTTCAAAGTTTTGTAAAGAGAAAACTCAAAGCGGATTCCTCAACAAGGGGAGACTTCATAAATGGTCAGACTCATAAGAAGGCTGGTAGACACTAAGGTGATCTGAAGTCCCTACAGCTTCTAAGCTCAGAGCCACTACACAACCAAAATGAAAAACAAACCCAACAAGCAAAACTCCTAGGAATTTCACCTAAAACCCTAACACTAACGAAATCAACCTAAAGAAAGCTTCTGACAAGTTATATGCAAGTCTGGGCAGTGGATAACAATTTCTAAACAAAAATTAAGCTGGCTAACAGAGGAAATCTTAGGTTTTTCAAAATTTTGACAGGGTCCGCAGGCCCACAGTTGACACAGGTGCAGTCCCGCTCTGTGCTAAAAGCCAAGCTGCGGGTAGGTATGCACTGTGTCAAACGGCTAGGGTGCGGTCCTCTTCAAAGCTATGAAAAACAAAAAATAACCCTGGATCTACAAACTCTACCCAATTTTACACACAACAAGCCAAAAACAGAAACAAAAACACAGTTTCTCAGGTCAAAGTAAAAACAAGGAAAACAATCAAGTCCCCAGCGGAGTCGCCATTTTGTCACACGGAATAAGTCGATCTTGCGGACAAGATAGACCTTCCTAGAATCTAAAGAAGACCTAATGACAAGAAAACCAACCAGACACTATCTTTCCCTAAATATGCTTTTATAAACAATGGAAAACAAGTGTTTTTAGGGCCTACCTTAGGTCCAACGCAAGTTTGTGGATGCCCTCGCTCCTTTGATCCAAATGAGCTCCTTTGTCGCGAATCTACAAACACAAACAAGGCAAACAAGTTAAATACCACCTGAAAAGCCAATATCATAAAACATATTTAACATGAAAGTCAAGGAGTCCATGAAACAAATAACATAAGATACTTGTTGAGAAAAATGAGTTTGATTGTATTAATTCAAAAGAAGAAGAACTTTACAACCTTTGCCTTGACGTTGTACAAGCTCCTCCCAGGGTCCAGCAAGAAGTCTCCTCTACTTTGACAAGTTTCACTCACTCTCCAATGAAGCCGAAAAGGTATGTGATCTCTCCCCTTAAGCTCAACTTCCTGATTTCACCAACATTTACCCTAAAAAATTTTCAGCTTCTAACCTCCTCAGCAACGAACCCAATGCCTGTATTTATAGTGCAATGGAGGGAGGCTACTAAGTCCTCCTTCAAAGGGATAAAGCCCTCCTTCAAAGGGATATCTCCTCTGATCAAGGGATTAGCTCCTTCTCTTTTGGGATGCATGAACCACCTCAGAATTAACAATCCACGTCAAAATTCCTTCTAGATTCCTCTAGAATTAACCCAAAGTGAGTTTTTTAAGATAAAACTTGCGCCTTTTGACTTTCACAGGGGTCCGCACCCACATCGTTAGGGACAGAGCGGGCAGGTCCGCAGTTTTTGTAAACAGAAGGTGCGGGACCACAGGTGGCAATGAGAGAGTGTACATTGATTTTTAAGGTCTTTCTCTCATTTCCAAAGCTTGACTTGAAGAGCTGAGGTCTGAGACTTGCTTAGGAGGACAATACAAGTGATGATAGACCCATACTGACTGCAAATATTCATGGTGACGATATTTTTGTGTAACACATATAATGATTCTGCATCGTGTAGGCTTACCTCACACATTTGTACCTCTTCAGATGGAATTTCAGAAGTTTGCGATGTTCCAGCCAGCATTTTGCAGAAGCCTTGACCTCTTACAATGTTTGCTGGTTTGATCTCAATGTCATATTCCTGTAAGGCAGTAACCCAATTGGCCCTTTTCTCACTCACATCCTTCTGTACTAGAAGATTCCTTACCGCTGGAAATGGTACTATGATCTTAGTAGGGTTTTAAGTAAGAAAGGTTTGAAGTATTTCACCGCTTTGAAAACAACATAAGCCTGTTTCTCCACGTCTGAATAATTTAGTTCAGCACCCTGTAAATTTGAGCTAAAAGACACAATTGGAGCTTCCGCCTTTCCTTGATTTGCTTGAGTTAGAATCACAGCATATGACTTATCTGAGGCAAATGTGTATAAAATAAAAGGCTCTGAAAAATTTGGGGTTGCTAAAACTGGAGCATTAATAATAGCTTGTTTGATCAGGTTGAATGCTTCATGTTCATCTTGACCCCATTTAAAATTTGAATTCTTTTTAATCATGGTTTGCAAAGGAGACACGATTCGTGAAAAATCTGGAACGAATCTCTTTACGAAATTGATCTGACCAAGGAAAGATTTCATGGCTTTTTTTGTTATGAGGTAGGGATATTTCAGAAATTTCTTTGATTCTGTCGGGATCAATGTGAATAACGGATTTTGACACTATCAATCTTAGAAGTTTCCCTTCACTTAGTGCAAAAAAATATTTCTTTGGGTTAAGTGAAATTCCATACCTTAAACCTTGTTGAAAGATTTGTTTCAGGTCTCTGAGATGGTCGTTTCGCTTCTTCGAGTACACTATTATATCATCCAAATAAATTACTACAGATTTATTGACTAACCTTTGAATGCGATGTCCATGGCTCTCTGAAATGTGGCACCAACGTTAATCAAATCAAATGGCATCTTCCGATATGCGTATGTGCCCCATTTAGTCCTGAATGTGGTTTTCAACTGATCATCAGGATGTACCAACACTTGATTGTATCCTGAACATCCATCCAAGAAAGACATTAATTCTGAGCCCGCCACCGCCTGCAGTATCTGTTCCATAGGTGGTAGAGGAAAATTATCTTTTTGACAGGCTTTGTTAAGGTTTCGAAAGTCAATGAAAATCCTAATATCTCCATTTTTCTTTCTAACAGGTACCATATTAGAGACCCATTTGGAATGTCTGACGGGAAAGATTATCCTGGCTTTCAATAACTTATTGAGCTCAATTTTTATCTGATTTTCTAAATTGGGGTGGATCTTTCTCAGCTTTTGTTGGACAAGGTTTTCATTATCAATCATGGGAATAGTATGCTAGATGATGGAAGTGTCGTATGTTTTCAGCTCATCATAATTCCAGGCAAAAACATTTTTATATTGTCTCAAAAGACGAATATATGCTAGTTTCTCTTCAGGGGCTAGGCCGAGGCCTAGATTAATATTTTGTGGTTTAGCATCGGTCCCTAGGTTTACTAATTCGTAGTTCAAGGTTGAACTTTGGAGTTTTGAATTGGTAGACCTCTTAAACCGATCTTTCAAATCGTACAAGTCTTCTAAGTTGACCACTGACTTAGGTATAGCATTATTAATGCTATTTTGTTGCAATTGTTGATCGTGCTGGTCTTCATCAATTATTTGATTGGAGTAGGATCCTTCAGAGGTGAGGAAATTTACGATATCAGGATCGTTATTGAATACTCTCCAATTTGTGATGTTGTCAGGAATGGACGGTCTAAATATTAATTCTATTGAGAATCTATCTGGACTAAAATCTTCGGATGGAATAAGCTTAGAAGCTACGTTAGCCAAAAGGTCTGCACTTGCGTTTTGGAGCCTGGGGATTGAAGAAATATTAAATGGTATGAAATGCTTAGTCAGATCTTGTACTAAAGATTGATAGTGTTTTAAATGACCTGATAAGCAATGTACATTGTTATGTACCTGTTTAACCACAATCTCAGAGTCTCCAAAAACTTGAAGATACTTGACGTCTAACTCGATTGCTTTGTACAGGCCTTGAACCAAAGCCTCGTATTCTGCTGTATTGTTTGTGCAATCGAATTTGAGTCTGCATGTGAGCATGATTTTATCTCCTTCTGGACTAATCAGAATGCATCCTGCTCCCACTCCTTCGTTAGATCTAGAACCATCAAAAAATAATTTCCAAAACAAAGATTTATTTACAGGTTTATCTAAAAAATTGATACATTTCGAACTATCAGTTCGAGAAATTTTTTTGACTTGGGACAAAACAGAGTGTTCTAAATAGGGTGACGCATGAGCATTGAAATTGCCAAGGAAAGAATCTACCGAGTAATTGCCAATAATGCTGCTGTTATACGCTGCTGGTTCATTTTCTCCCTCTAACTCCGTTACTATGTACTTCTGGGGTAGCTCTCGTTCAACTTTTATTTGATTCGGTTTACCGTTGTAGGGCAGCCATATGTGCGACCAGTTAGTTGCGAAGTATCCATGGAGTTTTTCTGACCAATCCTGCTAAGAATTAAACCATAGAATTCTGGGATATCGACAACTAGAATGTCAATAACCTGGCATACCTTCGGGTTGGATGACAACCTTATGGTTACTTGATTTAGTTCACCAATCACTTCGACTTGAGATCGATCTAGCTAAACTATATGCACTACGGATTTCTGTGGTTGAACATTTAACTTGGCACATATAGATTTGGGTAAAATATTCGATGAAGCACCGGAATCTATCAAACAATTGTGCACATTTTTATTGAAGATTTCATAAGTAAGGAGAAACGGGGGAGTGTGAGATCTTGATCTTCCTCCAATTAGGGCGATGTCATTTGGATCAATCTTATTGATCGCATTAGTTGGAGGTCTTCCCATGTTATGGGAAGCTTGAGAAAGTACAACGGCAGGCAAAGGTGCGACTGGCATGGCATGTAATTCTTTCATCATTATCTTCTGTTGATGTTTCAACTTGCTCAGTTCGTAAAGGGTGATGTTAGCCCTAGTCTTCTTCATGTCTTCAATAATATTGTACTCCATTTCATCCGACACTATCAGTGTTTTCGATGGAGTCGTTTCATCTGTTTGGACTGGGCTAGTTTGAGTTGCTTTAGATATCGTTTTCTTTGTTGCGACTTTATCCTTTGTTGCAGAGCTTGCACTCTTCAGCTTAGTGGTAGTTTGTGGAGGATCAAGATGATTTTTGCTTCGTGTGCTAACTGGAAATACTTCTTGATCTTCTTCTTGTGGGAGGATGAAATCCCACATTCCTTGTAATTCCACAACTTCTTCGTCATCAGTCTACCCTTTAGTGGCAATTTCCTCTTCGTCTTCCTCGGATTCAACATTTGAAATGGCATTGGGCGGCTTTGCATCTGTTGAAGGACCTCTTTTAAAAGCTCTGTAGGGCTTTTTTGAAGAAGTTTCTGCTACTTGCTTTTTTATGTCGACCATTTCATTGGACATGGTCTTTAGAATTTTCTGCAATCCTTCCAAATCAAATGGATCTTTTGCTTGTTTCTTCTTGGAGTCTTCCTTAAAGGTGACTTTTTTGGATTTACGTTCCTCTATCGCGGATCTCTTTTCCAGGGCTATGATTCGTTTCTCTACTGCTATTGCCTCTTTCATGTTATCAGCTAAGGTTATTTTATTTGCCCTGTCCACGAAGATTGCTATGTTCGATGGTAGAGCAGTGATATACCATTCACATCGTACTTCTTTGCTGGGCTGGGAAGCAGTAGGAATTTTGTTGAAAATTTTTTTGAAACGTAAATTGAAATCCTTGATAGGCTCTCTAGTTTCGGCTTTAAGATTGGATAGCTCATTGATTAATGTTTTCGTAGACCTGTCATCACCAAACTTGGTTAGGAATTGGTCCTGGAAGATGTCCCAACTTGTGATGGATCCGGAGGGTAATGAAAAGTACCATGACCCGGCTGTTCCTTGCAGTGTATAAGGAAAAAGCCGAACAACAGAATCTTCATTAGTAACCCCATTGAGATTAATGGAAAGCATGAAGTTGCTTATGTGCTCTTCTGCTAGCATGCCTGCCTCGAGATTTAATTTAGGCAGCCATTTCTCAGGATGGGCCGATATTTGACTCAAGGGTGCAGGCATTAAGACTGCCCCAGGGTTATTCCATGGAGACTGGGTCACTGTTGAACTGCTAACAGAGGAGATTGCAGAAGATGATACCTGCGGCTGCGAGGATGAGGATACTACGATTGTAGATGATTGAAGAGGGGTTGTGGGGGTTCCAATGGACGGATGGACAATGATCTGGAGTGGAGGTGTGGATGGTTGACTTCATGGTGAAGTAGTTGAGATGGACAATGTTGACGAAAGAGTCTCACTGTCAGACTCTTGCGGTGATTTCCTCGCTCTTTTCCTGGTGGGAAGAGGTAATTCAGTTGGCTGGACGCCAAACTTTTCACTCTTTAGCCTAGTCAGGGGATGAGCAGGGTTGTATTGCGAAGTCACGCTACCTTGAGATTTATCAGACCTCTGAGGAGAAATGTAAAATCGCTGAAGTTTGTGAATCAGGGATTCTACTTCAGGAAGTTCAACGATAGATTGTTCTGAAATATCAGGGTGTGTAGCAGCGGTTGATACTCGAGCGACTTCTGACTCTGGATTTAAATGTAATGGAGAAGTCGGGAGAGATGATGAGGGAAATTTACTCTCAGAATGGTATTCAGATTTGGATTTACTTGCCATTCATAGTTCATGCCCTCCTTCTAGCGCCAAATATGTTGAAGCCCCGAAAATCGGGTCGAAAACAAGGGGGATACCCGCCTGGTCCGGACCTTGGTTGGCAGCGCCTTATCTGTTTGGTATAGCAGGTCCGACTGGGGATAATGGGACCAGTTTCCCAATCTATGTGTGCGTGTGTAGAATTTGATGTTGCTGATCTAACAGTTCCTATCTAAGCTATTCTAATTCAAACTTTTAATCTAATTCTATGCTATTGTAATCTAATAAACAACACATCTAAATCTATACTAACCCGGGATGTAATTCTTCTATTATGCAATCTAAAGAGATTTCAAATAACAACTGGTAATAAAGATCATTCAGCGATTATAAGAAAGGAAATCAATTAAAGATGAACCACTTCGCATAAAAAGTTAGAAGAAACAGTTGTGAACAACATATCGCATAATGAGCTATTCATACATTAGGCATAAATAAATAGCTATCACCATACAAAAGTGCCAAATGATAACTCAAGCATTCATGCAATAATACATAAACAACTAAAAAATGTATATCACTTTAACATATAAGCAGAAATGGTCAAGAGATAAAAGTACCATTTATGACTAGTCCTACTCATAAGCTTCAAGGAACAATGATTTATCTCTCCTTGCTCTAACATCTACTAAGAGTACAGAAGTGCAACATCAGTAACAGATATCAAATGCAAACATCAACAAATCTTGATCCATTCATTCACCAAAACCTCCTCTGAGGGTGCAAAAATGCATGTTCTGAGGACAAGTTTTTGATAAATTTTTGGACCCTTCTCTAAATGCATGAGAAGGGTTTAAATACTACTAACTAAATAAGTTAATTACACAGATTCAGGATATGGTTTAAATAACCGCCCTTTTTTCTAAGAAAAACTATTTCTAAAAATTAAATCTAATATCTAACTATTTCTGCATTTGCTCCTTAATGTTGTGAGCATTCAATATTTGCCTGGGTAGAGTCGGCTGACTGTCTTCTGCTTTTGGTTGAGCTAAGCAAACAGAAATTGTAAGAGCCAGCACCATCTTTTCAGCAAAATCAATGATATACTCGAGAGTCATCCTTTAGCTACGTGGATTTACTGTGTATGCCCAGTAATAATCCAAGTTCCACTTGGTTAATCCTCGAATTGCCTCTGCCTTTTCTTTCTTGCATTTTCCGGACTTACTAGTGACTGAGCAGTTAGAGGCTTTGCACTACCTCCGTTCTTTGATTCGGGCTTTTCTAATGCGTTTTTAGACTTTAGCGCTTTTTCCTTCACCGGGTATAAGCTTCAAAATTTGTAAACATACTGCTTTCGTGAGCTTCTGACCTTGAGCGTTAAACCGCCTGTTGATATCAGCATTGTTCAACTACTCATTCAACCATAGCTGTGAATGAAAGATCTGTAATGGATAACTCAGCACCATTATGTGAATCTGCAGCTCTGTTGCATGCGGTATCCGTTTATGATGGCATCTCTTCTCTGTCTCTGAGCATTGGAACTTTACCCTTTTCCTTCATGGTTACCTGCACATTGCTTTGTGTTGTTTCTGTTTTTCGTTCCTGCAGTTCACACATGAGGAGAGAGTAATGATAATAAAAATCGACAAGAAAGCTTTAAGCTCTACGGATGTACAAAAACATGCCACCTGACGTGAACTGAATCTTCAAAAAACACAAAACTGTCTTTCATTAACAACTGGCGTATCATTCATTAATTATCATTAAAGCGCGTATCCAGTGCTTGGTTTATGGAAATCTTTTCTTAAATGTTGAGCCGGGGAAAATCTGCGATGGAACGTTTCTGCGATTCGCATCGCAGCATCGCATTACCTCAAATTTCATTAAGATGTGTTATCGCAAGGTTGCTTGATCGCGATCGCAGTATCGCGCTATCGCAAGATCGCGGATCGCAGTATCGCACTATCACAAGATTGCGGATCACTACAATCATTAAATGGTTATGTGTTTTTCATGCGACATTGCGATATGCAATGTCGCATATCGGATATCGGCGATCTTTTAAGGTTTTTCAATGTGAGCATTTCTTAATGCATGCGATGCGATGGAGTTCGCGTCGCACTTTCGCAGTTTATCATTTTTACTCATAAAGAAATGTCCTCTCATTCTTTGCGCGATGAGATGTTCTCTTAAGGAGTAAAATACATGAGTTTTAATTGAATTTTTTAAATTTTTTTACTAAGGGTCCCCACTTATCTAGTGTTATTGCTAATTCTAAATAAGGAGGGGGGTTGTTGGTGGCCACAACAAGTACTCAATGCATCTGTCAATTAGATACTTCCCATTTAAATTATTGGCATTACTAGAAAAGTATTTAAAGTAACAAGAAACAGAACAAATAAATAAACAAGAAACAGAACAAAATACTTTGTCAATGTTCATTGAACTGCAATTGCATTTATAAGCATTGACAAAAGAGATGAGAATATTTTCCCATCAAAAGATTGCCAGTGTCACTTAGTTCATTCTTCTGTCATTTTACATGTGCTTTTCGTTCTTGTGGAGCATAAGGAAAGAGACTAAACATGAAATTGAATGTCAATTTTCAAAGAAGAGCTGAAAATTCTACCTATCATTTATGAAACTGCCCGGTAAAATAATTCATGGCAACCAAGCTTATAGATTTATAATAAATAAGACAGTGATTTTTTATAAGAAGTGTGTCCTTATCCATAACAACTAGTAAGATTGTCATTCCATGCACCATCATTATATGCCATATATGCTCAATGCACCTTGGCCATTATGAATGTGGAACGAGTTTAGTATATGACCTCTTCTTTAGTACTGATTTCAGTGCTACGCTCGTCATAATAGCCTCTGATAACTCATACAGATTATGAGCATTGTACTCCACTATATCATTATAGTGAGCTGTTAGCAATTATCTCAAACAATTACATAGCGTCATCGAGATGAGTCATGACTTGTTCAGAGGGTAGGGTGATTGAGATGTGTTCTTCGTATGCAGTAAGAAAGTGCGGAAAAAGTTGTTTTTATTAATTAAATAAATCTTTACCATTCCGTGAAAGTTCGTATCAAATTTGAGAAACATTTTGCATATCGTAATATATAAATCTAAGTCTGCTCTAGCAAGTCAAGTCAAGCGCATTGAACAGCAAACACATTTGAAATATCCAGATTTCACTCCACACGAACTACTCTGATCTCGGCAGTCTTGTACACGGCACATTTACATTTAAAACATGGGGAAGAAAAGTAGTAGTTCATCGTTAGATTTAATTGTTTAGAATCACAAGTAAAGTAGAAGACTTGTAGTCCGTTGAAATCACAAGTTTTCAAATAAAGTTTTTTAACCTAATTTATATTCACTTTAAACAATAAAATTTGAAAATGAGATCAAAGAAAAACTAGGTAAATTGCAACCAAAATTTTCAAAAAAGCTAATAATTAGAAAACACCGAAAAAAGTACCAATAGTGGGTTATGTCGACATGTAGAATTTTGTAGGGAATTTGTTCAAGTTTGCCTTGATTCAAAGTTTTGGTTAAAACAAGACCACATTACTCACTCAATTGCCAAATGACACAATCAGTGTAAAGTACCGTTTGTTACCCATGTTTGATAGTCGCGTGCAACGGCGGGCCACCAACTCCCCACTCCAGCCAAACACAATGTGAATGCTTCCTATACGTCATTCAATGGCGGTGCTTCCAGATACTTCCTTTTTGGCCATGTCCACGCATATTCTATTTTAATTATATTTCCAGGAAAATCTGGTGGCAATTGCACCAGGCATCGCCGGATACTCAAAGGCGGCTTCGGCGTTGAAAACGTCTCAACGCGGAAAATGTCTCATTGCGGTTACTTGTTTGGTCTCCATTGTTTCCCCTATATATATACAGCGATGAACGAGTGATCATATATAGAAGCGCAGAGTCATCTGTCACGCATCTCCTAATACTATCCTTTCCCTTTTCTGTCATTTCTTCTCTAAATCAGATTAACATAGTTGATAGTTTTTATACAAACGTCCTCATTTTACACACAGAAAACGCAGTGGTAACCAAGATTCAGAACAATACAGAAATGGCTGTGGGGAGGCTTCTTTTGGCAATCTCAGCCCTTATTTCAATTATAAGTCTGCAAGTCGTTTATGGTATGTACAATTGATTTCAATATGTTGGGCATTTCCATTGAGAATCTGTAACTGGCTTGGTTAATCCTTTTTCTGATAATCAGATCATAGTAATTGGTCATGGAATTAACAATCATTTAGTTTATAGATTACTTACTGTTCGATTGATTAATTATCAGGACGCATAATATGCGACAAGCTGCCCGTGGAGGTTTGCGCTTTTTCTGTGTCGTCTTCCGGAGCACGTTGTGTACTTGAGAAATCCATCTTGAGGGATGGCAATTTGCAGTACGAATGCCAGGTGAGTTTACATCATTTTCCATTAATTAATCTCACATATATAATTCTATGTGAAGTACTGTCTTTGCCCAACCTTCCAATTTCTAGTATGTTGGTTTAATTAGTTAATTGGGCGATTGATGATGTGCAGAGCTCCGAGGTTATAGCAGAGAATATGAAAGAATTGATAGAAACAGATGAGTGCATGAATGCGTGTGGGGTGGGGAGGATGACAGTGGGGATGTCCACGGATTCTCTAGCAGAACATGGTTTCACAAATAAGCTATGCTGTCCCCGGTGCTACAACAAGTGCCCCAACATCATCGACCTCTACTTCAATCTTGCCGCTGGGGAAGGTATTAATCAATCTTCATCATCATATTCATGTATCCTATGTTGTATACTTACTGGATATCTACATGAGACATACCCGCAACTCTGAATATATGTATGGGTTTCATAACTGAAGTTAGGCCATGATTGATTTATTTATATATAATTTGTGCAGGTGTATACTTGCCCCGCCTGTGCCAGGCTCACAGAAGCGGAGACCGGCGGATGATGAGCGAGTTTGGCTCATATGCTGCTGCTCCTGCAACAATTGGTTTTGGAGATATAACAATTTCTCCCACTTCAGCTCCATCTCCAGTTTCTTCATAGTTCAGTCATTCACAACCAGATTTCCATTATTTTTCTAGCTCTTGTACTACCAGTGGAGAGCATACAATCAGATTCGTTGTGCAGGACTTATGTCTGCTATTATTGCAGGATCCATCGTGATTAGTTGGAGATTCTTTTCAAAATATCCCTTCGATTACTGAAGTTTACTATATATTTATTTGGAATAAAGGATGTAATTTGCAGCATTTATTTGTATAGTTTTATTGTATGCTTCGGCACTCTGAGGAAGTACTATTTATAGCACAAGTTTTGGGTTTGATATTTTGCCATTATTCATATTAAATGATTAGCCGTTTCGATTACTGAAGTTTACTATAAATTTATTTGGAATAAGGGATGTGATTTGCAGTAGTTATTTGTATAGTTTTATTGTATGCTTCGGCAGCCTGAGGAAGTACTATTTATAGCACAAATTTTGGGTATGATTATTCATGTTAAATGATTAGCCGTCTCGATATAATGAACTTAATGAAAATAGTTTTGGTTATATTTGCACCAATTCTCGCTTTCAAAACCGAATAGGGTTTCACGGCTAATCGTAGATGAGATCACGTAACGAACCGCATTTTTCTCGTCGAAATCTCTTTAAAAATCCCAAAAGGAGCTCGCAACCCGAAGGAAGGATTCAGAAAGAGAGGAATAAAAGAGGCAAAAAGTTAATAAATGGAGGTAAAAAAAAACATAAAATAACTTAGATAAAAGTTCAAAGAATGCGACACTTCAGAATTATGGAATTTTTATAAATGAATATGAAAACTAGTCAAGAATAAAAGATGAAAATTTAAAAAGATGTGATAAAGAAAATAAAATATATAATAAAAACCAGAAAAACAATAACACGATGAGGTTTATGTACAGTATATTTTGCTGTAGAATTATACCATATGAAAATCATTGTAATGTCACTCATCTTTTAAATTATATTGGCATATTTTTAATTAATATTTTTTTTTTCCCAAGTTAATAAAGTGATTGAATTTTAAGGGTCGTTTTGACATAATCAATAATTATTGAAGTTATTGATTTTTGAGGTTATTTTTAACATAAGAAATCATTTTTTCAGTGTGTAGGTCTTCGTATTTACGTATATATCATTCTCCAAGAAAATAAAGAATATAGTACAGATATAAATTAAAAATATATATAATATATACATTTTTCCAGAAAGGAAAAGAGAATATACCTAAATAAATATATGTAATTTTATAAATAATGGATATGCAAATTATATTAGAAAACATAGTTGAAAAAAAGGGAAACATATGTATGAGATAGAAAAATGAATACATGCGTTGTTTATGTTTTTGATTAGATATATGGGAAAAGAGTTAGTGCCATCATTCTTTTAATTTACATTAATGTAGAAATATTAATAATGGGAAAAAATGATTATATTTAGTGTAGAGATGTTCTCTGCATTTTAATATACGGTAGAAGTTTTCAATAATGAACCAATGAATATAACACTATATTAAAAGGTGTTACATATGTATGTGATTAGAGGTGTTAATCTTTTAAGTTTGTAATTTTTTTCTAATTTGTAGAAATTAATAAATAACAAAAAAAATTAAATGATAAAAAAAATATACATAAAAATTTTGATTTTACTTGGTAGTCCATAGATTAAGTTGAAGATGGATCTGAGTTAGTTATTAACAACGTACCTATGTTTTGAATACATAATTTTAAATAATGCAAAATTCCCCTCGACTTTACATGTGCGAAAACAAACTATGTAGCATTTGAACTCATTTTTCCTCTCTTAAGAACACTAAAGGCCCCTAACTCCCACTTCTTTATGACAAAAACCACTTAATAGCACTTAGAATACCACTTGGGGAACAAAGAACCCAAAGAAAACGCATTTTCATGGTTGGATACCTTATTCGCAATGCTCAAGATCTAAAGGGTTGATTTTTCTATATAAGACCCTTGTTTTCCTTTTCGACCATGATCTTAGTCCCTAGACCTATTCTTATTTCCAAAACCCAATTAATAGCAACCTTATCCCACTCAAAGGCCAAAAATCCCATAAAGTTCCTATGCTGTATTCTAATGCATCTTTCACCATGTTTATGGATAAAAATAATTGTTGAATGCCCAATGCCTTATTATAATTTCCTATTGTAACACATTGAGTGACTTATGCCCTATATTGAGGCTACTTGGTGAAACCAAAAAGTTTCCACTCTTTTTTATTTGATATTGCTCTATTACATACCCATCCACTTCTATAAGACTTTTGAGGTGCTGGGGTACTCCAAATTCCTATCAATAACTTAAATTTATGCTCTAAAACCATTTTGTAATGTATCTAGCATCCATGCTACACCCAATGCAATCTTATTTTATCTTTGATACAAATATCGTATATATCTAAACAACTAATTGGAATAAGATCAACATTTTATAACTCTAATAATATAATTTCTTATTGTATTATCTTGGATCGATTAATGTCAATAAACATGACAATGCGAGTTTATGCAAACTTAATTAGTCAATCATAAATAGAAATGCAAACATACACATGCATATAAAAAGTCAGTCAACTTGTAATTTAAAACCATTAAGCCAACATAACCATGAATAAAGAACACTTATCTATCTAGGAATAAACCGTATACAAGCTACAAATGAAGGGTGTTCCACCCAACTATAAGATCCCTATTACACTTAATATATTTGCAAAAATAACACTAATGAATCTAGGTTGTGAATTCACAAGGATAAAATCATTTATCATTGGATCTAACTCTCTGATCATTACCCAATTTCTTGGAATCTTACAATTTGTAAACTTTTACAACTATCTCAATCCACTATATCCCTTTCCCCATCAACCTACATAACCCAAGGAATGGGATATCCCTTCTCTACCATGTGTTTTGTAAGTCTATCCCACTCCCTCCAGGGCTAGAAAAAAAAAATCAACTTTGAAATCTCTCTGCTTGGGACTCCAAGGATTCTTAACTGTAATTTAGTTCACTACATGATATAATCATATTTTCCACATAGTTTCACGGTAACAACTTTCCTTTGTTTACTCATAGTTGTGCCATGGGAGATTAGGTTTAGAGACAAAGTTCCTAAGGAAGAATCAATTGAATGAAATTTTTTCCTTATAAAACCAAAATTGACAAATTATATTTTGCATGAATGAGAAAAGCCATCTGCCTTAATAAAAAACATTGTGTCTCGTTTTCCCACTAATGCTAATCTCAAAGACTTATTAAAAAAGGGTTTTATAACATCAATATTTAGGGACCCAGGATAGAAGTAAAATAATATTATTTTTCCTTGGCCTCATTGGGCCCCATAAGACCCCTTCCTTTCCTCTTTTGTGGAATCATAGTCCCTCATTCTTTCATCCTTCTCCATCTACAATTTGTGATATATTTTTACTATTGCCATTCAACGTACAATATTTACATATTACAACATTCATATATCAATAAGTTTACAATCTACACATATACATTGTTGTTATAGGGATCAAAATAGGAAGCGTTGCATTCATGAGAAATTTTAGGGGCTAATCTTTGTAGGTGGGCTAATTTTCCGTTCCTTTTTCCACAAGAAAAAACACCAATTCCCATTTTTTATAATTGATAGTATAAAATTATTTTACCTTAAAAATAACCAAGTTTTATAAAGGCTACATGAAATTATTAAATATTTAAATATTTTTACAAAGGTAATACCAAACATTTTTATTCCCAATTTTCTAGTTTCTAGTGTCATATACCCTAGTACCCCTCTTTGTCTATCCCTAGTTGTCATGCTACACAAAAAATAAGGAACTTATCACAATTTCCATAACTTTTACACTCTAAAATGGATAACCATCAATAAAAATTTCCACATTACATTCATTAATTATCATTTTGATGAAATTAAAAGTCCTCAATTCTTTACTAAACTTGGTCTCCATTTTGGCTATCCTAATTTTGAATTAAGAAGACTGATATTTCCAAAACTTATTTTTGCGCTCATGAAGGAAATTATGAGTTCTTGATGATGTTCTTAGCCTTTGTAATGAACTATCCACCTTCCCATGTCTTATGAACCACATCTCTCAAAATTTTCTGCATCATTTGGTCCTTATCTTTTCTTATGACATCCTAATCTATAGTAAAACTTGGAATGCCCTTGTCACCCATGTGGATTAGGTTTTATAAATTCTTTCTCGTCATCACGTGTTTCCTAAAAGGTCCAATT
Organism: Pinus tabuliformis; assembly: GCA_031772625.1. NCBI lineage: Eukaryota > Viridiplantae > Streptophyta > Pinopsida > Pinales > Pinaceae > Pinus > Pinus tabuliformis. The sequence continues at coordinate 482,610,344 of CM062813.1, forward strand.
GTATCTTTAGTGTCTTTAAAGTAGAATGTCTACATCCTACTATTAGTAATGATCGTGTATGAGTGGCTCCAAAGGAAATTCAAGTAATGAAGGATTTTGCATGCCTGGTGACCCTTAAAAGTTTATAAGATTTTCTTGGTCTAATAAGGTAATGCAATTTTTTTTCAAGAACTATGGAAAAATTGTTTCGTCCATCACTCCCTTACATAAGAAAAACTCTTTTAGTTGGAATGAAGTCATTCATCAAGCATTCTAGGATTTGTATAAATTTATCTATACAACCCCAATACTAAAATTAACTAAGCCTTTTTTTTTAATGTGATGTATTACGAAAAGGAAGTAGAGAAATTCTCATGTAATAAGGAAGACCATTAGCCTTTACTCACAAACAACTTGTGAGTGGCAGAAGGGAAAATCCACCTATGAAAAAGAAATTATGGCTATCTTACATACTATTAGGATATCTAGCATCCATACTAACTTAGGAAATCTTTCCATATTAAAATTTATCATCACAAGCTGAAATGCTTTTTGGATAAAAGGATTTTATCCCTAAAGAAACAAAAACAGGTTATGAAAATGTTGGGATATGATTATGAGATCATTTCTAAAAAGGGAAAAGAGAATGAAATAACTAATGCTCTCTCTATAATATGAAAGTAAGGGTCTATATTTTCACTCTCCTTCAATATAGTAGATTGGTTGAATGGGGTCAATAAGAAATGGTTCATAGATCCTAATATTTCCAACCTTATGCAACAACTTAATTAGCCCCCCATGTACCTAAAGGCTACAATTGGCACAATGATGATCTTTTATATAAAAGGAATTTGTATTTGAGGAAAGAATTCACATTTATATCAATTACTATGTTGAAGAACCATGCATCTTTGACAATAAGTCATTCTATCTTTCATAAAACATATAAATGGATCAAACATTTAATTTCTAAGGAAGTCATGAAGAAGAACATCTATACTTTTTGGTCAAATGTGATTTTTGCTAATAACACAAGGGAGAAATAAATTTTAAAAAAGGTGAACTACAATCCTTACCTATTCCTCATTTTATATGGAAAAACATTTATATGGATTTCATTATGGGTTATCCAAATATAGAAATAAATTTTTCATCATGGTTTTGGTTGAATGTCTTTCCAAATATACTCATTTTTGTTCCCTATAAGACCCATTTAAATATTTCTCATATGTTAAAGTCTTAAAGGATAACATATTTGGAATACATGGGATGCTATAATCTACTCGCATGAACTATGATGCCACTTTCACTAGAAATTTCTGGCAAGAATTGTTTAGGAACTAAGGAACTCAATTGCATGTTCAAACAACCTATCATCCTTAGAATGTTGATCATTTTAAGTTGTAAACATGTGTTTGGAGGCATATTTGAGATTATCTACTTATGAAAAATACCCATAATGGATTTAGTGATTACCCTTATAAGAATGGTAATGCAATACATATTAACATGGTGCTACTCATATGACCCCATTTGAGGATATATTTAGATAAAATGCCATATATATACTAGGGAAATTTTTAAGGATGGATATCTATGAAACCTTGGAGAATCTTAGTAATCTATAAAAGAAAAATTGTAAAATGTTTGATGATATTTTTGTAAAAATCTCTAAAATTCTTATTATATTATATTAGTCTGTATAATATCTTGGCGATTTTAAAGGTAAAATAATTTCATACTATAAAAATTGGGCAAATTATTTTTATAAAATATGGAAATTGGTGAATATTGTTTTTGGAAAAAGTATAGAAAGTTAGCCCACCTGCGAATATTAGCCCCTAAAATTTTTCCTGATATATACTATCTTACTTACTAGGAATCTCAAAGGTATTGGAGGTTGAAAAAACCCTCAGGGCTTGAGTTGATATTCTCTACACTCTCGAAGATAATCTAATCATAAATAAAAATTTGATATAACAATATGCTTATTAACATCAATTTTGATTCAATTTTGAAAAAGGGGATCAAGTGTTCATTTCTCATAGCCTTATAAGTATACCTCCCTAAAAAATAACCACTACTAGAAGATAACTCGAAATTTTTATGGTCCTTATAAGATCCTCAAATGTATTGAGCTAGTGGCTTACAAACTAGAACTCCTAGGCCACTCAAATATCCATCCCATCTTTCTTGTCTCCTACTTAAATAAAGTGGTTGGAACAATATTCGATACCCAATCCGTTAACGGGATCGGATAAATGAAACCTACTTTCAATAGTTTCTCAACCTCTGCTTTAATTGCAGCAGCTTTTCGTGGGTGAATTTGACGCAAACGTTGCCGAACGGGTTTATCGTCCGGGTAAGTCTTGATCTCATAAACAACAATCGTGGGATCAATTCCTGGCATTTCCTCATAGGACCAGGCAAACACGTCATGGAATTCTTGAAATAGGGCCTTATATAGCTTAATTTCGTCATCTGTACACGAGGCACCTATATGAATGTTCTCAACAATTCCGGGCTTAACCGAAATGTCAACAGGAATAGTTCGAGAGATGCTTCCCAAATTTAACTCTGAATCGGGATGTTTCATTGGATTCTGAGGTTCCTTGACATATTCAGTCGTAAAAATTGATGAGAAATCATTTTCAATACGATCATCCTCGGGTAAAAACGAAGATCTGTGGTGGAGATCTTCCCATGGTAAATCATCTACACATAGGATTTCATGAATTTGCTCATCAGAGTGAACAAGTTCACAAAAAGTGATTAAATCTGAGCTTGATGTGAAAAGTGATTCCTCAAGGACCACATTCATGAAGTCATTTTCGGTTGAACATGGGTCGGCAAACGACTGCACGGCTTCATAAGCAATTTCATATGGACTCAAAGGCATGGAATTACCAAATGAGTCTATCTCAGATTCAGAAGGAACGATCCAAGGATCATCATAAACAATGGTGTCCGATGTGATCATATGAATAGTTGCAAATGAAGACGATGCGTTGATCGGAGGAAAAGGAAAAGTTCTCAGTAACCCGACATCTTTAACTAGTCCTACTCCAACATCCTTATATGGGATAGTCGTTTTACTGACATGTTGAATACTCTTAGAAGAGGCTGGGTCGGATGAAAATTAAGCCAGCTGGTCTATTGTTGCGATCTTTCCATTATGTGGAAACTTTATTACTCGAAAGACTGATGAAACGACCGCTGTCATAGCGTAAGACCAACTTCGACCCAAGAGAAGGTTGTAATCTAGAGGGGAATCAACCACCTCCACATCTAGACTAACGGTTTTTCCTTCAACCCTATAGGCAAATCCTGTAGAATGCCAAAAGGATGAAACCCACGGCCGTCAAAGGCCTTTAGAATCATCGGGGATTGGTTTAGCAAAGGAGAACCAAGCGATCTCCCACACTGTATCGACATAATACACGTTGAGGCTCCCTCATCAATTACAGTCCGATGAATAGGCCTATTTTTTACTATCACTGGAATCTGGAAAGCCATTTGATGAGGCAAACGCGGTGTACTATTTTCTAGATCGAAAATTATTAGATTTGAGTCCTGAACATCAACAGCTCCTATAGCCAACAAAAGTAATTTACGCTGTGCTGGACATGATTGCAGCACTTCCAAAGCTGACATTGCTGAGGGTGAAACAGCTAAATCCTCAACAATGTTATAATTCTGAGCCGCTCTCGCATGTGGATTGAAAGCTGACTTTCGAAGTATACCCTTGGCAGGCAGTTTGATTACCAAGTCTGGATTAGCTTTCTCAATCTGTAGTGGATCGGAACCAGGAGCTAAGGTTGATGGATTAGAATGAGAAGATTCTGCTTCTTTACCATCAACAGGACTTTTACTACCATAATCTTGTGATCGAGTCGCAATCCTAACATGGGACATCATCAGTATGGGTTCTTCATTGGCACTCGAGGACGAACCTATCATCTTACTGTCTTGAGCTGGAAAAGGATCCTTCAAAACAGCAGGAGTTTGGGATCCTTTGACAATCTTCGCAACCTCTGCACGATGAGGGCAGTCTCTTGTAAAATGTTCATCGTCACAAATGATACAAGGATAACGAGGTTTGCGCTTTTCATCATTGGATTCCGCCTTTTCAGGTTTCTCCTTTGAACTTTTGTCCGTTTTATTCTTCTTCTTTCCTTTCTTCTTCCCACCGGATTTTGATTTGGCTGTAGATGACTCTACAACGTGAATATTGGCGGAAATCTCTACAGAAGAATCTCCTGTTGGGGAATCAGGCAAGGTTATGATAGGAGAAGAATTCTTGGAAGATTTCTTCTTACTTTTAGTGTTAACCGTACCAATCATACCATCGGTGGCATGAGATCCCGAAGGAGTTGCAGCGATTTGATTTTGCTTGGGAAGATCGGGGATTTTCTCGTGTAACGTACCTGACTGAGTATAGACCAAGTCAAGGTACTGTGCTTGAGCAATTACTTGCTCCTTAGTAACAACTCTGGCTTTAGCAACATCTTCAGTGATCTTAGGCAACAAAGATTTTACAAACCACTCGGCCAAGATCTGATCCGGAATAAACACCTTCAGTAAACGTTGTCGATGTCTCCACTCATGAATATGATCTAAAATATAAGTAGACGTCGATTGTTTTAACGAAGTTAACAATTCCGTGCCATTGTCATATTGGACTAGCAACTGAAAATGAGTTAAAAACGAGGTAGCTAACTGACTAAAATTATAAAAAGTGCCTCGCAGTAACTCAATGTACCACTTGGCCGCGAGACCAATTAGAGTGTGCTGGAAAAGTCTAAGACGGATTGAATCATCTGAAATGGAGTTAGATGCACACCAGAGGTGGTAAGTCATCACATGGTTCAACGGGTCCTCTCCTGATTTACCTTCGAACTTAGGAATGTCACTGGGCAACTTATTCGGCATTGGCGGCCAAAAAAGAAGATAATTAATGGGATCGTTTGTTATGCGTGACAAGTCAGGTAAGTCTAAAGTTGCGATAAACGGTAACTGCCGATTAGGATCCCTAAAACTCTGGGTCATAAGACCAGCCCCAGGAGGAGGATATCTAGGATAACTAGGAATAGGAATTGCGTTTGGGATGTTGTATCCTCTCGGAAAACCAGGATTAACTGGACCGTATTGGGGTTGTTGAGGTTGTTGATAAGTGTACCCAGGGTACGGTTGATACTGATAGACTGGCTGCTGCACAGCAGGACCGAATTGGTACTGTCCCTGGTACGGTTGATAAGTGAATTGTGGTTGACTTGTGACAACCGTACTTAAACCAGGTTGTCCTACAGGCATCTAAACCAAAGTTTGAATTGTAGATCCAGACGGTGGTAAAGATGTCTGAGGAGTAGATACAAGAACAATAGAAACCAGAGCTGTCGATACTCCAGAAGTAGGTGGGGTAGATTGAACAGATGTTGCGGCAGTTGTAGCAGTCGTTTGAGGTGGAGTACGAGGTGTACTAGGCCCAGGCTAAGAAACTACCAAAGGTACAGAAGTTTGAATATTAGACTAGACTAGTTGCTGGGGTGTACTAGAAACTAAGGGTTGTCCAGTTTGAGATGACAACTGTACATTTGGCTGCAACACTTGTTGAGTTTGCGATGGATCGCACACTATATTCATTTCGGGGTACTAACCCATAACAGGTTGAGAATATCGAGGACCATAACCGGGTTGAGGGTAGGATTGATAATTGAAAGGTACATTTCCCCTTCCTTGAACATACGTTTGACCGGAGGGTGGTTGGAAACCTTGGTTCGAGTACTGACCTTGGGGTTGATACCCTTGAGGCACGTACTGATACTGGGGTTGACCTTGAGGTATAAATTGATACTGGGGTTGACCTTGGGGTACATATTGAGTCTGGGGTTGACCTTGAGGAACGTACCGTCCCGTAGGTATGTACTGTCCTTGAGGTTTCCCCCCAGATGCAAATTGTGTACCTTGAGGTTGCCCCCTAGGCGAGAATTGAGGCTGCCCCCCAGGCGGTAACTGGCCACCTTGAGGTTGAGGATTGGGAATAGAACCTGACATCATAAGAATGTCTTCTACGCTCAACGGCTTAGTACCATTACTTCCAGTTAATAATCCTTGCTCAATGGGTTGAGGAGATGCTCCCGAAAAAGTACCAGAAAGTGACTGATACCCGGAGGGAACAGAAGGACCGCCGTACAAAAAGGATTCAGGCGATTGAGTAAACATGGATGACTGTCCTGACATATTTACGGGAGTATGAAAACCTCTAGGTGTTGGGTGATACAGAGCGCGAGGTGGTGAAAAACTTAACCTTGAGTTTTCTAAGAAATTAGTCAAAGAAAGATACCAAGAACTGCTCCTAAGTGGACTGTAAAAAATTGATTCACGCTCCCTTAGCTCAATAACAGGTTGATTTTCAGGGATAGGGATGCCTACTTCTTCTTTCGAAGCAAGTTCTTCAATAGCAATAAGTCCAGAAGGAAGATCTTGGGTGATTACTCTTTCCACCCTAGGTGAACCAAGACCACTAGAAGCTGGAGAAACAAACCCTGATGTCGGAGTAGTAGCAAATTCACTTTCAGGCTCGGATATTTCAAGTTCCTCACCTATATCACTAGTAGATGAAAAAATATCAGTAATTTCGGAAACAGACACTGACTGTGGATTATAATCTGCTACTAACGGTTGAAAATTAGGATGTACTATCAAAGAAGATTCTCCTTCTTCAGGTGACCCAATTCTACTGTCTCTAGGAGCTACGAGGACTTTCAAGCCTTCAAGCTGGCTTGGTACTTCCTCAGGAGGTTGGCCCCGAAGTCTACAGGACTTCCTCAGTAACTCAGCCACGTTTACAAACTCAGGAGATTGGCCCCGAAGTCTATGGGACTGCCTTGGTAATTCATCCACAGTTAAAAACTTTTAACTACTTCACACACAAACAAAGTAAAATCTCAATGAAAAGCACCTAAAGTCTCTAAAGAACCAAACAAATTTGAATCACACACCTAAAGAATCTAGGAGATCAAACACACACAAACAGTAACTTTCCGTACTGAAAACACTAGTTGGTGATGAAATCCAATGTCGCAGAGTTCAATACAGAAATGGCGGTTGGAATAGTTACTCCGGCAACTTGCTTAATGAATAGACTGGCACAAGTTCCTCCACTTAACTGTCTCGGGTGAAGAGAACCCCCTCGAAAATCCAAGTGAGTCTAGCTGACGTCTGCTCCAGGTACAGTGGGATCTTCCTACCACTGTCACCTCAGGAAGAGTCCTAAAGAATATGGCCACTAAGGTTACCAACTAAAACAAATATACCTAGGGGAACAGTCTACGATCCGATATTTACACAAGGGCAGAGTAGCAAGCTCAATCCCCTTGAATGCTCCTTGACATAATCCAAGGTTTACCAACAAGTGACCCCAGGCTCCTTGACAATGGTTAATCCGAGGTTTACTATTTTTAATACGTGAATATCTGGCGTCGTTCCCAATGAGGAAGGATTGATTCCCACACTGGTTCGGACACGATCTCATGCTTCTCCTTTAAGAGGAGCTTTCCCAGAGCATAAATGCAACAATTGGATTTCTTCCCTACCACAAGATACAACTACTTGTTTGTTTTTACTGTCTTGGAGAGTTAATTACTCTCCTACTCCAAGACACTAGCCTAAGCTAAGTTGGTGTATCAGAGCCCTAGAAATAAAAAATGTTACTAGATGAATTTTACTTTAAGCATTATTTTTTTTGGTTTTTGTTTAAGTCCAAAGGTGCGGAGATGAAACTCGTGGTATGAAGACTCGACTCAAAACCACTAAAAATGCACCTAAGATGATTTAATAAAATATTTTTCTCTTCGATGAACTTCTAAACTAAGAAAGAGTTTGAGAATGCAAATACTTTTGTAAACACAAATCTTTCCTAATCAAACAAATTAAAAGAAGAGTTTTTTGTCCTTTCCAATGCACTCAAAACGAGACAACTAGTTATTTCACAAAAATTTCCCTTTTTCGTTTCAAAGCACTCAATCACTACAAAAACAAACCTTTTTTCCAAAAGATATTTTTTATATTTTTTATAAAACACTCAAAACTATGAAAATGACTAACTTTGAGATCTATAAATTATAAAAACCCATTTGAAGTCAAAGCCTACTAAAACTACTTTTTAAGGATGTTTTACTTAGCTAGATGTAAGCTAAGGACCAATTTATGCAGAATCACAAATAAGTCAAGAACAACCAATCTTGTTTTCTTTTTGAAAATGAAAATTCAAACTTTCAAACACAAGCTTTTCAAAGTTTTGTAAAGAGAAAACTCAAAGCGGATTCCTCAACAAGGGGAGACTTCATAAATGGTCAGACTCATAAGAAGGCTGGTAGACACTAAGGTGATCTGAAGTCCCTACAGCTTCTAAGCTCAGAGCCACTACACAACCAAAATGAAAAACAAACCCAACAAGCAAAACTCCTAGGAATTTCACCTAAAACCCTAACACTAACGAAATCAACCTAAAGAAAGCTTCTGACAAGTTATATGCAAGTCTGGGCAGTGGATAACAATTTCTAAACAAAAATTAAGCTGGCTAACAGAGGAAATCTTAGGTTTTTCAAAATTTTGACAGGGTCCGCAGGCCCACAGTTGACACAGGTGCAGTCCCGCTCTGTGCTAAAAGCCAAGCTACGGGTAGGTATGCACTGTGTCAAACGGCTAGGGTGCGGTCCTCTTCAAAGCTATGAAAAACAAAAAATAACCCTGGATCTACAAACTCTACCCAATTTTACACACAACAAGCCAAAAACAGAAACAAAAACACAGTTTCTCAGGTCATAGTAAAAACAAGGAAAACAATCAAGTCCCCAGCGGAGTCGCCATTTTGTCACATGGAATAAGTCGATCTTGTGGACAAGATAGACCTTCCTAGAATCTAAAGAAGACCTAATGACAAGAAAACCAACCAGACACTATCTTTCCCTAAATATGCTTTTATAAACAATGGAAAACAAGTGTTTTTAGGGCCTACCTTAGGTCCAACGCAAGTTTGTGGATGCCCTCGCTCCTTTGATCCAAATGAGCTCCTTTGTCGCGAATCTACAAACACAAACAAGGCAAACAAGTTAAATACCACCTGAAAAGCCAATATCATAAAACATATTTAACATGAAAGTCAAGGAGTCCATGAAACAAATAACATAAGATACTTGTTGAGAAAAATGAGTTTGATTGTATTAATTCAAAAGAAGAAGAACTTTACAACCTTTGCCTTGACGTTGTACAAGCTCCTCCCAGGGTCCAGCAAGAAGTCTCCTCTACTTTGACAAGTTTCACTCACTCTCCAATGAAGCCAAAAAGGTATGTGATCTCTCCCCTTAAGCTCAACTAGGAAGTTTTGATTTCACCAACATTTACCCTAAAAAAATTTCAGCTTCTAACCTCCTCAGCAATGAGCCCAATGCCTGTATTTATAGTGCAATGGAGGGAGGTTACTAAGTCCTCCTTCAAAGGGATAAAGCCCTCCTTCAAAGGGATAGCTCCTCTGATCAAGGGATTAGCTCCTTCTCTTTTGGGATGCATGAACCACCTCAGAATTAACAATCCACGTCAAAATTCCTTCTAGATTCCTCTAGAATTAACCCAAAGTGAGTTTTTTAAGATAAAACTTGCGCCTTTTGACTTTCACAGGGGTCCGCACCCACATCGTTAGGGACAGAGCGGGCAGATCCACAGTTTTTGTAAACAGAAGGTGCGGGACCGCAGGTGGCAATGAGAGAGTGCGAAACCAGAGTTACATTGATTTTTAAGGTCTTTCTCTCATTTCCAAAGCTTGACTTGAAGAGCTGAGGTCTGAGACTTGCTTAGGAGGACAATACAAGTGATGATAGACCCATACTGACTGCAAATATTCATGGTGACGATATTTTTGTGTAACACATATAATGATTCTACATCGTGTAGGCTTACCTCACACATTTGTACCTCTTCAGATGGAATTTCAGAAGTTTGCGATGTTCCAGCCAGCATTTTGCAGAAGCCTTGACCTCTTACAATGTTTGCTGGTTTGATCTCAATGTCATATTCCTGTAAGGCAGTAACCCAATTGGCCCTTTTCTCACTCACATCCTTCTGTACTAGAAGATTCCTTACCGCTGGAAATGGTACTATGATCTTAGTAGGGTTTTAAGTAAGAAAGGTTTGAAGTATTTCACCGCTTTGAAAACAACATAAGCCTGTTTCTCCACGTCTGAATAATTTAGTTCAGCACCCTGTAAATTTGAGCTAAAAGACACAATTGGAGCTTCCGCCTTTCCTTGATTTGCTTGAGTTAGAATCACAACATATGACTTATCTGAGGCAAATGTGTAAAATAAAAGGCTCTGAAAAATTTGGGGTTGCTAAAACTGGAGCATTAATAATAGCTTGTTTGATCAGGTTGAATGCTTCATGTTCATCTTGACCCCATTTAAAATTTGAATTCTTTTTAATCATGGTTTGCAAAGGAGACACGATTCGTGAAAAATCTGGAACGAATCTCTTTATGAAATTGATCTGACCAAGGAAAGATTTCATGGCTTTTTTGTTATGAGGTAGGGATATTTCAGAAATTTCTTTGATTCTGTCGGGATCAATGTGAATAACGGATTTTGACACTATCAATCTTAGAAGTTTCCCTTCACTTAGTGCAAAAAAATATTTCTTTGGGTTAAGTGAAATTCCATACCTTAAACCTTGTTGAAAGATTTGTTTCAGGTCTCTGAGATGGTCGTTTCGCTTCTTCGAGTACACTATTATATCATCCAAATAAATTACTACAGATTTATTGACTAACCTTTGAATGCGATGTCCATGGCTCTCTGAAATGTGGCACCAACGTTAATCAAATCAAATGGCATCTTCCGATATGCGTATGTGCCCCATTTAGTCCTGAATGTGGTTTTCAACTGATCATCAGGATGTACCAACACTTGATTGTATTCTGAACATCCATCCAAGAAAGACATTAATTCTGAGCCCGCCACCGCCTACAGTATCTGTTCCATAGGTGGTAGAGGAAAATTATCTTTTTGACAGGCTTTGTTAAGGTTCCGAAAGTCAATGAAAATCCTAATATCTCCATTTTTCTTTCTAACAGGTACCATATTAGAGACCCATTTGGAATGTCTGACGGGAAAGATTATCCTGGCTTTCAATAACTTATTGAACTCAATTTTTATCTGATTTTCTAAATTGGGGTGGATCTTTCTCAGCTTTTGTTGGACAAGGTTTTCATTATCAATCATGGGAATAGTATGCTAGATGATGGAAGTGTCGTATGTTTTCAGCTCATCATAATTCCAGGCAAAAACATTTTTATATTGTCTCAAAAGACGAATATATGCTAGTTTCTCTTCAGGGGCTAGGCCGAGGCCTAGATTAATATTTTGTGGTTTAGCATCGGTCCCTAGGTTTACTAATTCGTAGTTCAAGGTTGAACTTTGGAGTTTTGAATTGGTAGACCTCTTAAACCGATCTTTCAAATCGTACAAGTCTTCTAAGTTGACCACTGACTTAGGTATAGCATTATTAATGCTATTTTGTTGCAATTGTTGATCGTGCTGGTCTTCATCAATTATTTGATTAGAGTAGGATCCTTCAGAGGTGAGGAAATTTACGATATCAGGATCGTTATTGAATACTCTCCAATTTGTGATGTTGTCAGGAATGGACGGTCTAAATATTAATTCTATTGAGAATCTATCTGGACTAAAATCTTCGGATGGAATAAGCTTAGAAGCTACGTTAGCCAAAAGGTCTGCACTTGCGTTTTGGAGCCTGGGGATTGAAGAAATATTAAATGGTATGAAATGCTTAGTCAGATCTTGTACTAAAGATTGATAGTGTTTTAAATGACCTGATAAGCAATGTACATTGTTATATACCTGTTTAACCACAATCTCAGAGTCTCCAAAAACTTGAAGATACTTGATGTCTAACTCGATTGCTTTGTACAGGCCTTGAACCAAAGCCTCGTATTCTGCTGTATTGTTTGTGCAATCAAATTTGAGTCTGCATGTGAGCATGATTTTATCTCCTTCTGGACTAATCAGAATGCATCCTGCTCCCACTCCTTCGTTAGATCTAGAACCATCAAAAAATAATTTCCAAAACAAAGATTTATTTACAGGTTTATCTAAAAAATTGATACATTTCGAACTATCAGTTCGAGAAATTTTTTTGACTTGGGACAAAACAGAGTGTTCTAAATAGGGTGACGCATGAGCATTGAAATTGCCAAGGAAAGAATCTACCGAGTAATTGCCAATAATGCTGCTGTTATACACTGCTGGTTCATTTTCTCCCTCTAACTCCGTTACTATGTACTTCTGGGGTAGCTCTCGTTCAACTTTTATTTGATTCGGTTTACCGTTGTAGGGCAGCCATATGTGCGACCAGTTAGTTGCGAAGTATCCATGGAGTTTTTCTGACCAATCCTGCTAAGAATTAAACCATAGAATTCTGGGATATCGACAACTAGAATGTCAATAACCTGGCATACCTTCGGGTTGGATGACAACCTTATGGTTACTTGATTTAGTTCACCAATCACTTCGACTTGAGATCGATCTAGCTAAACTATATGCACTACGGATTTCTGTGGTTGAACATTTAACTTGGCACATATAGATTTGGGTAAAATATTCGATGAAGCACCGGAATCTATCAAACAATTGTGCACATTTTTATTGAAGATTTCATAAGTAAGGAGAAACGGGGGAGTGTGAGATCTTGATCTTCCTCCAATTAGGGCGATGTCATTTGGATCAATCTTATTGATCGCATTAGTTGGAGGTCTTCCCATGTTATGGGAAGCTTGAGAAAGTACAACGGCAGGCAAAGGTGCGACTGGCATGGCATGTAATTCTTTCATCATTATCTTCTGTTGATGTTTCAACTTGCTCAGTTCGTAAAGGGTGATGTTAGCCCTAGTCTTCTTCATGTCTTCAATAATATTGTACTCCATTTCATCCGACACTATCAGTGTTTTCGATGGAGTCGTTTCATCTGTTTGGACTGGGCTAGTTTGAGTTGCTTTAGATATCGTTTTCTTTGTTGCGACTTTATCCTTTGTTGCAGAGCTTGCACTCTTCAGCTTAGTGGTAGTTTGTGGAGGATCAAGATGATTTTTGCTTCGTGTGCTAACTGGAAATACTTCTTGATCTTCTTCTTGTGGGAGGATGAAATCCCACATTCCTTGTAATTCCACAACTTCTTCGTCATCAGTCTACCCTTTAGTGGCAATTTCCTCTTCGTCTTCCTCGGATTCAACATTTGAAATGGCATTGGGCGGCTTTGCATCTGTTGAAGGACCTCTTTTAAAAGCTCTGTAGGGCTTTTTTGAAGAAGTTTCTGCTACTTGCTTTTTTATGTCGACCATTTCATTGGACATGGTCTTTAGAATTTTCTGCAATCCTTCCAAATCAAATGGATCTTTTGCTTGTTTCTTCTTGGAGTCTTCCTTAAAGGTGACTTTTTTGGATTTACGTTCCTCTATCGCGGATCTCTTTTCCAGGGCTATGATTCGTTTCTCTACTGCTATTGCCTCTTTCATGTTATCAGCTAAGGTTATTTTATTTGCCCTGTCCACGAAGATTGCTATGTTCGATGGTAGAGCAGTGATATACCATTCACATCGTACTTCTTTGCTGGGCTGGGAAGCAGTAGGAATTTTGTTGAAAATTTTTTTGAAACGTAAATTGAAATCCTTGATAGGCTCTCTAGTTTCGGCTTTAAGATTGGATAGCTCATTGATTAATGTTTTCGTAGACCTGTCATCACCAAACTTGGTTAGGAATTGGTCCTGGAAGATGTCCCAACTTGTGATGGATCTGGAGGGTAATGAAAAGTACCATGACCCGGCTGTTCCTTGCAGTGTATAAGGAAAAAGCCGAACAACAGAATCTTCATTAGTAACCCCATTGAGATTAATGGAAAGCATGAAGTTGCTTATGTGCTCTTCTGCTAGCATGCCTGCCTCGAGATTTAATTTAGGCAGCCATTTCTCAGGATGGGCCGGTATTTGACTCAAGGGTGCAGGCATTAAGACTGCCCCAGGGTTATTCCATGGAGACTGGGTCACTGTTGAACTACTAACAGAGGAGATTGCAGAAGATGATACCTGCGGCTGCGAGGATGAGGATACTACGATTGTAGATGATTGAAGAGGGGTTGTGGGGGTTCCAATGGACGGATGGACAATGATCTGGAGTGGAGGTGTGGATGGGTGACTTCATGGTGAAGTAGTTGTGATGGACAATGTTGACGAAAGAGTCTCACTGTCAGACTCTTGCGGTGATTTCCTCGCTCTTTTCCTGGTGGGAAGAGGTAATTCAGTTGGCTGGACGCCAAACTTTTCACTCTTTAGCCTAGTCAGGGGATGAGCAGGGTTGTATTGCGAAGTCACGCTACCTTGAGATTTATCAGACCTCTGAGGAGAAATGTAAAATCGCTGAAGTTTTTGAATCAGGGATTCTACTTTAGGAAGTTCAACGATAGATTGTTCTGAAATATCAGGGTGTGTAGCAGCGGTTGATACTCGAGCGACTTCTGACTCTGGATTTAAATGTAATGGAGAAGTCGGGAGAGATGATGAGGGAAATTTACTCTCAGAATGGTATTCAGATTTGGATTTACTTGCCATTCATAGTTCATGCCCTCCTTCTAGCGCCAAATATGTTGAAGCCCCGAAAATCGGGTCGAAAACAAGGGGGATAACCGCCCGGTCCGGACCTTGGTTGGCAGCGCCTTATCTGTTTGGTATAGCAGGTCCGACTGGGGATAATGGGACCAGTTTCCCAATCTATGTGTGCGTGTGTAGAATTTGATGTTGCTGATCTAACAGTTCCTATCTAAGCTATTCTAATTCAAACTTTTAATCTAATTCTATGCTATTGTAATCTAATAAACAACACATCTAAATCTATACTAACCCGGGATGTAATTCTTCTATTATCTAAAGAGATTTCAAATAACAACTGGTAATAAAGATCATTCAGCGATTATAAGAAAGGAAATCAATTAAAGATGAACCACTTCGCATAAAAAGTTAGAAGAAACAGTTGTGAACAACATATCGCATAATGAGCTATTCATACATTAGGCATAAATAAATAGCTATCACCATACAAAAGTGCCAAATGATAACTGAAGCATTCATGCAATAACACATAAACAACTAAAAAATGTATATCACTCTAACATATAAGCAGAAATGGTCAAGAGATAAAAGTACCATTTATGACTAGTCCTACTCATAAGCTTCAAGGAACAATGATTTATCTCTCCTTGCTCTAACATCTACTAAGAGTACAGAAGTGCAACATCAGTAACAGATATCAAATGCAAACATCAACAAATCTTGATCCATTCATTCACCAAAACCTCCTCTGAGGGTGCAAAAATGCATGTTCTGAGGACAAGTTTTTGATAAATTTTTGGACCCTTCTCTAAATGCATGAGAAGGGTTTAAATACTACTAACTAAATAAGTTAATTACACAGATTCAGGATATGGTTTAAATAACCGCCCTTTTTTCTAAGAAAAACTATTTCTAAAAATTAAATCTAATATCTAACTATTTCTGCATTTGCTCCTTAATGTTGTGAGCATTCAATATTTGCCTGGGTAGAGTCGGCTGACTGTCTTCTGCTTTTGGTTGAGCTAAGCAAACAGAAATTGTAAGAGCCAACACCATCTTTTCAGCAAAATCAATGATATACTCAAGAGTCATCCTTTAGCTACGTGGATTTACTGTGTATGCCCAATAATAATCCAAGTTCCACTTGGTTAATCCTCGAATTGCCTCTGCCTTTTCTTTCTTGCATTTTCCGGACTTACTAGTGACTGAGCAGTTAGAGGCTTTGCACTACCTCCGTTCTTTGATTCGGGCTTTTCTAATGCGTTTTTAGACTTTAGCGCTTTTTCCTTCACCGGGTATAAGCTTCAAAATTTGTAAACATACTGCTTTCGTGAGCTTCTGACCTTGAGCGTTAAACCGCCTGTTGATATCAGCATTGTTCAATTACTCATTCAACCATAGCTGTTAATGAAAGATCTGTAATGGATAACTCAGCACCATTATGTGAATCTGCAGCTCTGTTGCATGCGGTATCCGTTTATGATGGCATCTCTTCTCTGTCTCTGAGCATTGGAACTTTACCCTTTTCCTTCATGGTTACTTGCACATTGCTTTGTGTTGTTTCTGTTTTTCGTTCCTGCAGTTCACACATGAGGAGAGAGTAATGATAATAAAAATCGACAAGAAAGCTTTAAGCTCTACGGAAGTACAAAAACATGCCACCTGACGTGAACTGAATCTTCAAAAAACACAAAACTGTCTTTCATTAACAACTGACGTATCATTCATT
Organism: Pinus tabuliformis; assembly: GCA_031772625.1. NCBI lineage: Eukaryota > Viridiplantae > Streptophyta > Pinopsida > Pinales > Pinaceae > Pinus > Pinus tabuliformis. The sequence continues at coordinate 482,626,720 of CM062813.1, forward strand.
AATTATCATTAAAGCGCGTATCCAGTGCTTGGTTTATGGAAATCTTTTCTTAAATGTTGAGCCGGGGAAAATCTGCGATGGGACGTTTCTGCGATTCGCATCGCAGCATCGCATTACCTCAAATTTCATTAAGATGTGTTATCGCAAGGTTGCTTGATCGCGATCGCAGTATCGCGCTATCGCAAGATCGCGGAGCGCAGTATCGCACTATCACAAGATTGCGGATCACTACAATCATTAAATGGTTATGTGTTTTTCATGCGACATTGCGATATGCAATGTCGCATATCGGATATCGGCGATCTTTTAAGGTTTTTCAATGTGAGCATTTCTTAATGCATGCGATGCGATGGAGTTCGCGTCGCACTTTCGCAGTTTATCATTTTTACTCATAAAGAAATGTCCTCTCATTCTTTGCGCGATGAGATGTTCTCTTAAGGAGTAAAATACATGAGTTTTAATTGAATTTTTAAATTTTTTTACTAAGGGTCCCCACTTATCTAGTGTTATTGCTAATTCTAAATAAGGAGGGGGGTTGTTGGTGGCCACAACAAGTACTCAATGCATCTGTCAATTAGATACTTCCCATTTAAATTATTGGCATTACTAGAAAAGTATTTAAAGTAACAAGAAACAGAACAAATAAATAAACAAGAAACAGAACAAAATACTTTGTCAATGTTCATTGAACTGCAATTGCATTTATAAGCATTGACAAAAGAGATGAGAATATTTTCCCATCAAAAGATTGCCAGTGTCACTTAGTTCATTCTTCTGTCATTTTACATGTGCTTTTCGTTCTTGTGGAGCATAAGGAAAGAGACTAAACATGAAATTGAATGTCAATTTTCAAAGAAGAGCTGAAAATTCTACCTATCATTTATGAAACTGCCCGGTAAAATAATTCATGGCAACCAAGCTTATAGATTTATAATAAATAAGACAGTGATTTTCTATAAGAAGTGTGTCCTTATCCATAACAACTAGTAAGATTGTCATTCCATGCACCATCATTATCTGCCATATATGCTCAATGCACCTTGGCCATTATGAATGTGGAACGAGTTTAGTATATGACCTCTTCTTTAGTACTGATTTCAGTGCTACGCTCGTCATAATAGCCTCTGATAACTCATACAGATTATGAGCATTGTACTCCACTACATCATTATAGTGAGCTGTTAGCAATTATCTCAAACAATTACATAGCGTCATCGAGATGAGTCATGACTTGTTCAGAGGGTAGGGTGATTGAGATGTGTTCTTCGTATGCAGTAAGAAAGTGCGGAAAAAGTTGTTTTTATTAATTAAATAAATCTTTACCATTCCGTGAAAGTTCGTATCAAATTTGAGAAACATTTTGCATATCGTAATATATAAATCTAAGTCTCCTCTAGCAAGTCAAGTCAAGCGCATTGAACAGCAAACACATTTGAAATATCCAGATTTCACTCCACACGAACTACTCTGATCTCGGCAGTCTTGTACACGGCACATTTACATTTAAAACATGGGGAAGAAAAGTAGTAGTTCATCGTTAGTTTTAATTGTTTAGAATCACAAGTAAAGTAGAAGACTTGTAGTCCGTTGAAATCACAAGTTTTCAAATAAAGTTTTTTAACCTAATTTATATTCACTTTAAACAATAAAATTTGAAAATGAGATCAAAGAAAAACTAGGTAAATTGCAACCAAAATTTTCAAAAAAGCTAATAATTAGAAAACACCGAAAAAAGTACCAATAGTGGGTTATGTCGACATGTAGAATTTTGTAGGGAATTTGTTCAAGTTTGCCTTGATTCAAAGTTTTGGTTAAAACAAGACCACATTACTCACTCAATTGCCAAATGACACAATCAGTGTAAACTACCGTTTGTTACCCATGTTTGATAGTCGCGTGCAACCGCGGGCCACCAACTCCCCCCTCCAGCCAAACACAATGTGAATGCTTCCTATACGTCATTCAATGGCGGTGCTTCCAGATACTCTCTTTTTGGCCATGTCCACGCATATTCTATTTTAATTATATTTCCAGGAAAATCTGGTGGCAATTGCACCAGGCATCGCCGGATACTCAAAGGCGGCTTCGGCGTTGAAAACGTCTCAACGCGGAAAATGTCTCATTGCGGTTGCTTGTTTGGTCTCCACTCTTTCCCCTATATATATACAGCGATGAACGAGTGATCATATATAGAAGCGCAGAGTCTTCTGTCACGCATCTCCTAATACTATCCTTTCCCTTTTCTGTCATTTCTTCTCTAAATCAGATTAACATAGTTGATAGTTTTTATACAAACATCCTCATTTTACACACAGAAAACGCAGTGGTAACCAAGATTCAGAACAATACAGAAATGGCTGTGGGGAGGCTTCTTTTGGCAATCTCAGCCCTTATTTCAGTTATAAGTCTGCAAGTCGTTTATGGTATGTACAATTGATTTCAATATGTTGGGCATTTCCATTGAGAATCTGTAACTGGCTTGGTTAATCCTTTTTCTGATAATCAGATCATAGTAATTGGTCATGGAATTAACAATTATTTAATTTATAGATTACTTACTGTTCGATTGATTAATTATCAGGACGCATAATATGCGACAAGCTGCCCGTGGAGGTTTGCGTTTTTTCTGTGTCGTCTTCCGGAGCACGTTGTGTACTTGAGAAATCCATCTTGAGGGATGGGAATTCGCAGTATGAATGCCAGGTGAGTTTACATCATTTTCCATTAATTAATCTCACATATATGATTCTATGTGAAGTACTGTCTTTGCCCAACATTTCTAGTATGTTGGTTTAATTAGTTAATTGGGCGATTGATGATGTGCAGAGCTCCGAGGTTATAGCAGAGAATATGAAAGAATTGATAGAAACAGATGAGTGTATGAATGCGTGTGGGGTGGGGAGGATGACAGTGGGGATGTCCACGGATTCTCTAGCAGAACATGGTTTCACAAATAAGCTATGCGGTCCCCGGTGCTACAACAAGTGCCCCAACATCATCGACCTCTACTTCAATCTTGCCGCTGGGGAAGGTATCAATCAATCTTCATCATCATATTCATGTATCCTATGTTGTATACTTACTGGATATCTACATGAGACATACCCGCAACTCTGCATATATGTATGGGTTTCATAACTGAAGTTAGGCCATGATTCATTTATTTATATATAATTTGTGCAGGTGTATACTTGCCCCGCCTGTGCCAGGCTCACAGAAGCGGAGACCGGCGGATGATGAGCGAGTTTGGCTCATATGCTGCTGCTCCTGCAACAATTGGTTTTGGAGATATAACAATTTCTCCTGCTTCAGCTCCATCTCCAGTTTCTTCATAGTTCAGTCATTCACAACCAGATTCCATAATTTTTCTAGCTCTTGTACTACCAGTGGAGAGCATACAATCAGATTCGTTGTGCAGGACTTATGTCTGCTATTATTGCAGGATCCATCGTGATTAGTGGGAGATTCTTTTCAAAATATCCCTTCGATTACTGAAGTTTACTATATATTTATTTGGAATAAAGGATGTAATTTGCAGCATTTATTTGTATAGTTTTATTGTATGCTTCGGCACTCTGAGGAAGTATTATTTATAGCACAAGTTTTGGGTATGATATTTCGCCATTATTCATATTAAATGATTAGCCGTTTCGATTACTGAAGTTTACTATAAATTTATTTGGAATAAGGGATGTGATTTGCAGTAGTTATTGTATGCTTCGGCAGCCTGAGGAAGTACTATTTATAGCACAAATTTTGGGTATGATTATTCATGTTAAATGATTAGCCGTCTCGATATAATGAACTTAATGAAAATAGTTTTGGTTATATTTGCACCAATGCTCGCTTTCAAAGCCGAATAGGGTTTCACGGCTAATTGTAGATGAGATCACGTCACGAACCGCATTTTTCTGGTCGAAATCTCTTTAAAAATCCCAAAAGGAGCTCGCAACCCAAAGAAAGGATTCAGAAAGAGAGGAATAAAAGAGGCAAAAAGTTAATAAATGGAGGTTAAAAAAAAACATAAAATAACTTAGATAAAAGTTCAAAGAATGCGACACTTCAAAATTAAAATTATGGAATTTTTATAAATGAATATGAAAACTAGTTAAGAATAAAAGATGAAAATTTAAAAAGATGTGATAAAGAAAATAAAATATATAATAAAAACCAGAAAAACAATAATACGATGAGGTTTTTGTACAGTCTATTTTGCTGTAGAATTATACCATATGAAAATCATTGTAATGTCACTCATCTTTTAAATTATATTGGCATATTTTTAATTAATATTTTTTTTTTCCCAAGTTAATAAAGTGATTGAATTTTAAGGGTCGTTTTGACATAATCAATAATTATTGAAGTTATTGATTTTTGAGGTTATTTTTAAAATAATAAATAATTTTTCAGTGTGTAGGTCTTCGTATTTACTTATATATCATTCTCCAGAAAATAAAGAATATAGTACAGATATAAATTAAAAAATATATATAATATATACATTTTTCCAGAAAGGAAAAGAGAATATACCTAAATAAATATATGTAATTTTATAAATAATGGATATGCAAATTATATTAGAAAATATAGTTGAAAATAAAGATGAGAAACATATGTATGAGATAAAAAACTGAATACATGCGTTGTTTATGTTTTTGTTAGTTAAAGTAACTAACCAAAGTAACTATCTAATCCAGTATATGGGGAAAAGAGTTAGTCCCATCATCCTTTAATTTACATTAATGCAGAAATATTAATATTGTGCAAAAATGATTATATCTAGTGTAGAGATGTTCTCTGCATTTTAATATGCCGTAGAAGTTGTCAATAATGAACCAATGAATATAACACTACATTAAAAGGTGTTACATATTTACGTGATTAGAGGTGTTAATCTTTTAAGTTGGTTATTTTTTTCTAATTTGAAGAAATTAATAAATAACAAAAAAATTAAATGATAAAAAAAATATACATAAAAATTTTAATCCTACTTGGTACTCTATAGATTAAGTCTAAGATGGATTGAGTTAGTTATTAACAATGCACTTATGTTTTGAATACATAATTTTAAATAATGCAAAATTCCCCTGACTTTACATGTGTGAAAACAAACTATGTAGCATTTGAACTCATTTTTCCTCTCTTAAGAACACTAAAGGCCCCTAACTCCCACTTTTTTATGACAAAAACCACTTAATAGCACTTAGAATACCACTTGGGGAACAAAGAACCTAAAGAAAACGCATTTTCATGGTTGGATACCTTATTCGCAATGCTTAAGATCTAGAGGGTTGATTTTTCTATATAAGACCCTTGTTTTCCTTTTCGATTATGATCTAAGTCCCTAGACCTATGCTTATTTCCAAAACCCAATTAATAGCAACCTTATCCCACTCAAAGGCCAAAAATCCCATAAAGTTCCTATGGTGTCTTCTAACGCATCTTTCACCGTGTTTATGGATAAAAATAATTGTTGAATGCCCAATGCCTTATTATAATTTCCTATTGTAACACATTGAGTGACTTATGTCCTCTATTGAGGCTACTGGGTGAAACCACAAAGTTTCCACTCTTTTTTATTTGATATTGCTCTATTACATACCATCCACTTCTATAAGACTTTTGAAGTGTTGGGGTACTCCCAATTCCTATCAATAACTTAAATTTATGCTCTAAAACCATTTTGTAATGTATCTAGCATCCATACTATACCCAATACAATCTTATTTTATCTTTGATACAAATATCGTATGTATCCAAACAACTAATTGGAATAAGATCAACATTTTATAACTCTAATAATATAATTTCTTATTGTATTATCTTGGATCGATTAATGTCAATAAACATGACAATGCGAGTTTATGCAAACTTAATTAGTCAATCATAAATAGAAATGCAAACATACACATGCATATAAAAAGTCAGTCAACTTATAATTTAAAACCATTAAGCCAACATAATCATGAATAAAGAACACTTATCTATCTAGGAATAAACCATATACAAGCTACAAATGAAGGGTGTTCCACCCAACTATAAGATCCCTATTACACTTAATATATTTGCAAAAATAACACTAATGAATCTAGGTTGTGAATTCACAAGGATAAAATCACTTATCATTGGATCTAACTCTCTTAGCATTACCCAATTTCTTGGAATCTCACAATTTGTAAACTTTTACAACTATCCTAATCCACTATATCCCTTTCCCCATCAACCTACATAACCCAAGGAATGGGATATCCCTTCGCTACCATGTGTTTCGTAAGTCTATCCCACTCCCTCCAGGGCTAAAAAAAAAAAATTCAACTTTGAAATCTCTCTGCTTGGGACTCCAAGGATTCTTAACTGTAATTTAGTTCACTACATGATATAATCATATTTTCCACATAGTTTCACGGTAACAACTTTCATTTGTTTACTCATAGTTGTGCCATGGGAGCTTAGGTTTAGAGACAAAGTTCCTAAGGAAGAATCAATTGAATGAAATTTTTTCCTTATAAAACCAAAATTGACAAATTATATTTTGCATGAATGAGAAAAGCCACGTGCCTTAATAAAAAACACTGTGTCTCATTTTCCCACTAATGTCAATCTCAAAGACTTATTAAAAAAGGGTTTTATAACATCAATATTTAGGGACCCAGGATAGAAGTAAAGTAATATTATTTTTCCTTGGCCTCATTGGGCCCCATAAGACCCCTTCTTTTCCTCTTTTGTGGAATCATAGTACCTCATTCTTTCATCCTTCTCCATCTACAGTATGTGATATATTTTTACTATTGCCATTCAACGTACAATATTTACATATTACAACATTCATATATCAATAAGTTTACAATCTACACATACACATTGCTATTATAGG